>VDFB02000007.1:205936735-206012351 GCA_007258455.2 Sequoia sempervirens | reverse complement strand
GGGATATTCTCCTCTCTTCAAAGGAAAGAGATTGCCTCATTTATCACTCCTATTAGAAATGTGAATCCATACGAGACAAGGTGGCTTATAAAGGGGTGTGTTACAATGACAAAGGAAATGCACCAATTCAACACACAAAAGGGAAAAGGCCATGCCTTTTCTTTTGATATTGTATACTATGAATGAACTGAAATACATATCACTTGCTTCAATGAAGTCATGGATCTTCACTACATGAATGTTCAGGTTGGAGTTGTCTATATAATATTTAGTGGGAGTACCAATACTTCTAATAGGTTATAAAAGACTTAATAGCCAACTTGAAATTTGTTTAGCAGATGATTCCAAGCTTTCTCTCTATGAAGATGACCTTGTAATACCAAAGCATTAGTTCTCTTTCATGCCCAGCTCCATAATATGAAGATGGGATGGAATAGAAGTTCTTAGAAGGAGCGTTAGGCTACTAAATATGTATTTTTCTACTATCAATGTGACTTTATGGGGTCCAACCACTCAAAAGGAAGGAATAAGTCTCCAAGAGATGTATCACTCACACCATGGTTTTCTGCTTGCAATAAAAAATAGACTTGTCACTCAATATAATGGAAAGTCCATAAGCACTTTGGCCAATACCCACCTCTTTATATACCCAAGCATAAAAGAGACACAACAACTAAATTCATGGTTTGAATAGAATGGGAATGATGTTATACCATCATCTACATAACCTTGTGATGTACATATACTACTTACGAGAAAGATAATTTATGGTATTGAAGCACACATTATGCACATGACCCAAGTTGTACAATGCATTGTAAAAACAATTGTACAATTAATAAAATCAAACTCATTTTTTTATCCATCTTGTTCCCTTGAAATAGATGGAAAATAGTGTAAGAAAAAAGATATGCAAAATTATGATCAATCCTAGTACTATTCAAAGTGTAAAGTTACATTTCTAAATTGTAGCTACAGATACATACTTCAACTAAATCTCGTAGATCATATAGGAACTTTATGGGCTATTGCTTTTGAAGAACCAGCCACCAAAATTGTTGGTATGTCCGTAGAGGAATTGTATAAGCTACAATTCAATCAAGAAGTAGAAATTGATGTTGAGACTATAATCAAATGAGTTTTATTCAAACAATTTATTTTCACCCTCTCATTTGCATATGATTTAGGTGGCATTCAAGGACAGTTAAAATCAACAATCACCAAGGTTGATAAGACAGATTTTGTTGTTGAAAACACCTTCTTGTTGGGTGAACTCAATTATATCTACAATAATAATAGCACCTAAATCTACAGGTCCAATTTTGTATGTTATGTAAACACATATTTTGAAGATTAATATATACATAGTAAATTTTATATATTTTAATTTACATATATGTCAATTTAGTGTCACATGTATACATAATTCAAATAATTGAGTTTACATATATTCCAATTCGATGACACATGTATACATACTTCAAATTAGTAAATTGTGTTTCTTTTATGCTTCTTCAAGTTATTTCTTTATAGTACATAATAATCATATCTCGTACAACAATCAAATTAGGATTAGTGTTGCGTTTCATATAGTTGAAACTTGTTTTTTTCCATTCATTTTAATCTTTTTAAATTATAGATATTTTTTTCCTCATATCATCGATAATGATGCTTACTATTCATTATATAGATGAAGAGCTCCAACCTACAAATTCTCAAACAAAATCCAATAAAAGCAATCTAGAGTACTATTTTCAACATAAAGAAGAAATAAGTATTCACTGTCATATGCAACACCTAGAAAATAAAATTGTTGAAGACTCAAACCATCACACAATTGCAACACACATCTAAAAAATACCAAATTGAACACCCTTATGCCCATTCTGCATCAAATATATCACAACAAATAATTCACAATCTCCACAATAACATTTTTCGTAGCTTCTATAAGATTTTACAATATTAGAATAGATGCACTATCAAAATTGTAAACATACATAATATGAAATGAATGCTACCCTATAATACATACCAATTCAACAAACAATGGTCCAATTTTTCTTAGATGCTTTCATGAGAAAGGAATAAATTGATTCTTATCATCCAAAAATATGGACCTAGAGAAGCAACTAAATGATCTTAAAAAACTTACATAGGTGTAAGAGATTTTCATAACAGGAGTAAGTCCAATTATGCAAGTAACCAACACTTGTGGAGGGTAATATAAATATAGTGGTCACATAATCAGTTTCCCACAAGATATAAAAATAATAGTAGGATATCTACCACATAGAATTGTAAGCTTGGATGTCTTAGTCATTCGAAGATTCCACACACAAGGTAACCGTTATGATTTCTATGTAAGTATAAGTCATATGTGGGTTGCATTACACTATAAAATTACATATGACCCTTACTAAAAAGATGTTGAAGTAGATGGTGACTCACTTACACAATTCCTTGATACAAGTATCGACATTTCAAAAATGCTTCATACCATCAATGTTGATAGTGACAATATGGTCAAATCAGACATAGAAGCTATGATTCATGAGGAACAACCTGAAAATGAAATAACTTATGCATCCTCATTATGGCTAAATTATGAAATAGGAAACACGAGATGGAAATAATTAAATAAGTTTTTCAAGTTAGAGATGAAAATGACACCCTTATTCATTGGTCGATACTTGACTCTTCACCAATAAATGAATACAATACTAAGGGCCTTTTAGACGTTAATTTTCCCACACTCTTTACAAATTGAATTGCACTACAATTGCAACCCTGATATAGGTAGGTTGAAATGCATGAATACATCTTTCATTTAATAAGGTTTCATGATAATAGATTTGGAAGTTGTCCACAATTCCACTATCTTTTAGTAAAAATTATGATGCACCATCAAATCCAAGGACTTGCCTCTATGTTTTTCAAGATAAATGTAATTGCATACCAACCACCATTGATAGTCTTTGACTCCATATACAACAACTTACTAATACTCAACTTGTTGAATAGCTAATGCATTTTGGATATTCCCTAAGAGGAACATGCTCATAATGGAATAATTGTCATGGTAAGATTTCAAATATGATCAACCAAATAGGATCCCCCACACTCTTCTTCACATTAAGCACTATAGATACTAATGGACAAATTTATAATGCTTATTTTTTAATGACATACCATTTGGAACACAAATGAACAAAGACTGCACAAATAAGATTATTGATAACCCACATGCCACATCCCTATACTTGCATCAACAATTCACAATGTTTCATGAAGAAGTAATTGAGAATATCCTTTGTGCAATAGATTATTGGTATAGATATGTATGGAAACATCAAGGATCTTCACATGTACATGGTTTCATTTGGCTTGACAATGAACAAGACATGGACAACCTTGACTGAAAAAAACCATATTTTTCATAGAAAGAGCAAGAAAAATATTTGACAAATAAGTTAGTGCATGGAACCCTCATTATCTATCTGACAAAAATAACAACCACCATCAATCTTTCCAATATTATCTATGTTTACTAAATACATCTAAGATATTCTCTAGATATACACTAGTTGACTATGAAGAATTAATCAATCATGTCGAAAGGCACACAAAGTGTACTAAAGCAACATGCCTACACAAAAAGGTCCAAATTTAGAGTGTCATTACAAGGCTCCCTAGCCTGAATGTGTCACATCTTCCTTATTTTGTGATGAGTCTGAAAAGAAAACATTTTCCCTACACGAAATTATGATAGGTTAAATATACACAGTCTAGAAATAATTTCAATTTGGAGAGCTAATATGAATTATCAACCTATCAGTTTAAAAATGCTTGTGCTTAAATACATTTCCAAATATGCATCCAAGGTAGAGAGAAAATCAAAGATTTGTATTAAGATACTAACGTGAATATGTAGAAAGCAAGCACCAAAAGACCAAGCTCTTGTAGCTTACAGGAAATTCTTGTCGGAGATTATTGTAGACCATGATATAGGTGCACAAGAAATATTTCATATGCTACAAAAAATACTACTTGTTGTTTTCAATCATCTATTTATGTCACTAAATTTTGGATGAAAAGTGTTACATTTAATAAAAACAAACCTAAATGAAAGTACATTACAATCAACCTATCTACATTCTTACATACAACGACCTATAGGGATGGAAACAATATCATTGATTGAATCTGCACAATCATTCTCATTTTTAGAAAATTGCAAAGGATGCAAGTGGAAATGTAGGAAACAAAAGGCAATTATCAATTTCTTTCCTAGATTCTATGCTACTCCAAATGAGGATTCAGAACATTTTGAAACATTTTATTGGAGTGAGCTACTTCTATACAAACATTTTCATGACATCACAATAGATATAGGTTGCATTAAAGATGCTATTGTTGAAAATTGGAAGGAAATGAATATACATAAATATTATGTGTGCCATGTTGACCACTTAATTGATATAGAGATTGACCATGAAGAGGAAGAAGCTATGGATAATGGAATAGACATAGAAAACACAATGGGAGTTTCTATCACAAATGGGCCTTGCCAATGGTGACAATCTAAATTCCCTTGAAATTATTGGAAGATGTGACTGTGATAATATCAACAAATGGAATACATGTATTGTACCTCAACATTTACATAACACTATAGAAAATTTCATAAGCACAAACAATATGTCCCAATAAGATGACCAATCCATATTTCAGTTAAATGAACCACCATATCCACTATCTTCCAAATAAGAACTATCACTTACCATTGTTCATAAGTACTACAATGATAATTCCTTCAAACAACCCTTACACATGATCATGCATGGAATGACAGGTATAGGAAAATCTTATCTAATAGATTATATTAGACATGCACTTAGTATATTAGCATCAAAACAATATAACTTACTCCTTTTGGTTGCTCCTATGGGGATCACTGCATTCAACATACATGCATCAACTATACATTCAACCCTTAAGATTCCAATAAAAAAAATGCAACCATTGAAGGGTCAGTCACTTACAATTTTTCAAGAAAACATGAGACATATTAACTACATACTTGATGAGATGATCTTCATAGGACCAACATTACTATTGAAAATATATAAAGGTTGTGTAAAGCCTTCCCCCACCACTAACACATGTGCTTTGTTATGGCATCCATCACTATTGTAGGTGACTTGGCACAACTACCACCTATTATGGAAAAACCTATCTATGCATCACACTCACATGTCAAATTCCTATGGGAACAATTCACTAAAATTGTCACATTAGAAACAATTTATCATCAAGATGGTAACAATCAAACCCAAATTGAATTTCTTCAAACATTACAAAACCTGCATAATGCAAAACCAATTGAAAAAGATTGGGAATTACTTATGGAATGCACAAACACATTACTATCAACTGATGAAAAAATAATTTTGACCAATTGATGCACCTATTCTCTACAAATGATTCAAGCATGATACATAACAAAAAATTCTTAGAAAACTAAATCTTCCTATCACACTTTGTGTTGTGATTTAAAAACACATCAACTTAAACATGGATAACAATGCTAACCAACTACCAAAAGGACTTTTTCTATGTAGAATTCAACACATAATTTTAACTATAAAATTTTGGATTCAAACATGGCTTGTCAATGGGTCTCTTGGAGAAGTAGTAGATATTGTCTACACATTTGGATCTAAACCACCTGATTTACCTTTCTATGTCATAGTAAAATTTGATGCTTCCAATGGGACACCTTGGAATCAAAATGAACCAATGCATATACCTATAACACCCATATCTCTAGGTAATCGTAGACAAATACCACTATCCATGGCATGGGCAATTATAATACATAAATCCCAAGGATTAACACTGAAGAAAGTAACAAACAATATCTAGAGTTAAATCAATAATGGGCTTTCAAATAGAACCTCCCTTCTCTTTCGATCAATATTCAAGAATAAAAAAAAGCTCCATACACAATTATCAAGAAAAGGGAGGAGCTCTAACTACAACTTCTTTCATTATGAGTAGCAAAGGTACACATTTTTACTTTCAAACTTCTCAACATCAAATTTTACTTCATTCTTATTAATATAATCTTCATAGTAAATGATTTACACATAAATTAAAAACTAATTAACTCACACCTTCATGTTCTACAGACAGTTTCTTAATAATTATAATTCTCTACATTTTTGGATACCCGAATAAAAAATCTCTCTCCAAATGTTCCTTTGTCTAACAATTAATATCATTTTTCCTTTGATTTTTACTTTCCAAATAAAACAAACAATGCAATTATTATGTAAGTGTTCTAACTTTTTCTTTCCATGTTTAGGAAAAAATTATTGGACAACAAAATTTCTTGATGCAGGCTCTTTTAATATAGGAATGTGGCACCATCAACTACAAAAGCATCACAATTGTAACTACTACAAATCATTCTTTCAAATTGCTATACCAAAAAATTGTAATTCAAAAGAAAATACTATTTTTTCTAAACATTTGTAAAAAATATCTTCTATGTGTATTTCAAACTTCTATTGTAAACTTATATAAACACTATAGAGAAAACTTCTTATCATGCTTGCGGACAAATACTACTCTATCAGTGTACCCATTGTACCCCTCCTGGTGTAAGTGCTAGCACATATTGTTTGACCTTTTTTCCACAATAAAAATTTCTCAATATTGTTGCAAGTATGAGCGGTTAATGATGTTATTGATGTCAATAAGCTTTTGTTGTCATTGATGTCTATTGTTGAATGAGATTGTTGCAAGGGTATGAGCAGCTGATGTTTTGATTAGTTGTATTATGTTGTTATTAGTAAATCTATTGGTGTTGCTTTGATAAGCTTATATCTATGGTTGAGGAAGTGTTGAAGGTGATGAGGATGTGTCTCTTGTGCTTTGTTTCCAAGTTCTTTTGAAAAAAATTGATAAAAAGAGGAAACAGTGTGTTGCAGTTGTGTTTTGGGTTATAAAAGTGTGTTCTTGTGTTGCTCCACATTTCTTCTAGGTTGGAAATTTGCCTATGTGATTTAGATATGTTGGTGAGATTAGTTCAAAGGTGTTATATTCAAGGTTTGGTGTGATGGATCCTTGTCTAGAAGAAGATGTGTTCACCAGTGTGTGAACTATGCATTATAGAGGTGTTTGGGAGAAATGCCTTTTCTCCACATTTCTCTACAAAATGGTTTAAGGTCTTATGGATCTGAGGGTGTGTTTATTGTGTTTGTATCTTTGTTCATTCAAGATGGTTTGAGTTTTGGTTCTTTGGAAGTCAATTTTTCAAGTTACAATCAATGGTAGAGTTGTGTGAATGTAGTGGGTGTGTACATTATTCAAGTGAAAGTTGTTGCAAAGGAGTTTGTTAAATTTTAGGGAATTTGAGGAATATTCTAGATCATGGTTAAGCATGGTGAGTGGTTCACAAGTCATTCTTGGATTTGAGGAAGCTTGTACTTAAAATTTTAATGGTGTTGTCACAGGTAATGGATGACCTAGTGTTTACACTACTTGTAATGGATAATTATTATTTGTAGAAGCATGTTGTTGCATGATGTTGTTGATTTGGGTCCCAATTAAGGAGTGTTGTGAACCGCTTTCACTTTTATCCACCATAGGAGTGTTTGGCACCAACCTAATTTAAATTTGCACGGTTGATGTGCGTGGTGGACCTTGGAGAAGGGTTCAAAGTTGAGGATGGTATAAATAAGAGTTGAGTTGTTGAAGTATGCAAGATAGATGTGAGAGATGCAAAGGATACAAATTGTAGAGTGTTTGAGTCTGAAATTGAGAAGTGTAGTGTGAATTTTCATGTGTTAGTTTGTTGGATGCAGTGAGCAGAAGGTGGCTACAATTCTTCAATCAAACTATGAAGGTGTTGATGACATTGTGGTGGATTTTATGTTGCATTGAGATGTTTTTTCTCTATGGAACATTTCTTCTCTATCTTCTTCTCTATTCTGGAAGTGAGCCTTTCTTTCTTTGGGAAATGAACCCTATCGTATTTGATATTGATATTACTTTATAATGTGAGCTAATCCTCACTATGGTTTTTCCCTTCTTTGATTTTCCATGTAAATCTGGTGTTCTCTTGTGTATGGTGTTAAGTTGTTTTAGTTTTTATTATTTTCTTCTTCATACTAAATTATCATAACATAATTAAGGGTTTAATGAATGAATGTGGATCTTAATGTTAATGAAGATTTTGAATTTTTAAGGTACAATTGATTCACCCCTCCTCTCAATTTCCTTGTGCATTCAATAATTGGTATTAGAGAAAGGTTCCTTGGAGAAAATCTTAACCAATTAAGGTAGATATGGTATGGCACACAAGAAGGAAATTCATATGTTTGATGGAATAAACTATGCATTTTGGAAAATAATGATGAAAGATTTCTAAGTTATCTAGGATATGATGTCTAGAAATCATTTCAAGATGGATATACTATACCTACAAATGATTTGAGCACTAAAGTTGAAGTCAAGGCCTATGAAAGCAATAGAAAAGAAAGGTATGCTCTTTTAAGTAGTCTCACAAATTTTGAATTAGTGAAAGTTATGAATTTAAAAACAACTAGAAAATTTTGGAAAATGTTGGAAAGCATTTATGAAGGAGATGATAAGAATAAACAAGCTAAGATGCAGAATCTGAAGATCACATTTGAGAACTTGCAAATTTCTGAAGATGAAAAAATTACAAGCTACATGCACAGGATAGATGAAGTGGTCAGCTCCATCAAAGGCCTTGGTGGAAAATTCAAAGAACCAAAAGTGGTAAAGAAAATTCTTAGAATCCTACCTAAAGCTTACAATCATAAAGTTTATGTTATTGAGGAATTTGCAAATCTAGATCAATTTTCTAGAGATCAATTGTATGGCTCTTTAACTACATCTGAAATGAGAGAATTTGGTACTAATAATGATGCAAAAGTTGAGACCACTTTAAGGCTAAAAAATTAGAGAAGACTAAAGGATCGGATCAGGAGGATCTTGATGATGTGGAAGCTAACTTTATGAGAAGGATGAAAAATGGTATTGGTAAGTACAAAGGTAAGTTGCTTTTAAAATGTTTCAATTGTGGAAAGATAGGTCACTATGCTTCAAGATGTCCAAATAGAGTTGTGAATGGAAAAACAAGGAAAACAAAGGTAAAATGATTAAGAAAAGTTATTATGCTAGAGAAGATGCAAGGATTTAAGATGATGGATCTAATTATGGAGATGATGATGATGATGAATGCTTGTTCATGTCTTTAAAAGATAAATATTTTTTTGTTAACTCTAAAAGATGTGTGAAGGAATTCCCTCCAAAGAAAAAGGATAAGACTAAAGGTACCTTGGTATCTACCTTTCATACTAGACATGATAAGAACTATTAGATAGTTGATAGTGGATGCTCTAACCATATGACTAGAGACAAGAGTAAGTTTGTTAAACTTGAAAAGTATGATGGAGTACTTGTTAGATTTGTTGATGATTCAAGTGTTAATATATGTGGAATAGGTTTAATCAATTTTTATGGCAAGAATAATACTGATGATGTTTACTATGTCAAGGGTTTAAGGAATAACCTCTTGAGTGTTGGAAAAACATGTAGCAAAGGATACAATCTTATGTTTCAAGATGATAGATGTGAGATTAGAAAAGGATCTAAGACTGTGCTTGTTGCTAGAAGAAGGAAAGATGGAAATGTTTATCAGCTCAAGGGTGTTGATGGTCATTTCTTTATGACTTAGATTAATAAAATTTGGATATGGCATAGGAGGATATGTCACATTAATTTTGATAATTTGGTAAAAATCAATTATGTTCAAGCAATGAAGGATCTACCAAATATTACAAAGTCTATCAATGTTGTCTGCAAGGATTGTCAGTTTAGAAAGCAAAAAAAAAGAAGTTTGAAAGGAAGGGAATAATCTACTACATAATTGTTGGAATCATTTCATACAGATCTTTGTAGTCCTACAAGAATAAGAAGTCTTCAAGGTGACAAGTATTTCATGCTTTTTATTAATGATTATTCTAGAATGACCTGGGTCACTTTTCTTAAAGAAAAATCTGAAGCCCTAGATAGGTTCAAAGCATTTAATGTTATGATTGAGAATGAAATGGACATGAAATCAAATGTTTGAGGTCTAATAGAGTTGTAGAGTTCACCTCCAATGAATTTCACATGTTTTTTGAGAATCATGGCATTAATAGGCACTTGTCTACCCCTAGGACTCCTCAACAAAATGGAGTGGTTGAAAGAAAAAACATGATTGTTCAAGAAGCTACAAGGACTATGATGAAAGAAGCTAAACTACTAGAAGTCTAGATTGGAGAGAAGAAATTCATACTATTGTTTATATAATTAAGAGATTTCAAGAAAAAGGAAACAACACAAAGACTCCCTATGAGTTCTGGTATGGAAGGATTCCTATTGTCAAAAACTTCAGAGTGTTTAGAAGCAAGTGTTATATCAAAAGAGATGAAGAAAACTTGGGAAAGTTTGATGCAAGGTCTAGTGAAGGAATCTTCCTTAGATATTCCACTAAAAGAAAATCCTACCTATGCTACAACAAAAGACTAAGAAATATTATTGAGAGTGCAAGTTTCAAAGTTGATGAAGGTTTTTAGAACTTAGTGGTGATAGATGGATATGAATTAGATGAGCTTGATTGCAGAGAAAAAGAAAATCCTAAAGAAGAGGAAGTGTACTTTGAAGAGGAAGAAGCTCTGAAAAAGACCCCTAGAACCCCTAAGTATGTACAGAGGAACCATTCTGAAGAGCATATCATTGGAGAAAAAATTAAAGGTGTGTTAAAAAGAAGGAAAGTTATTGAAGAAGAGGTAAATTTGTGTTTACTTTATGAAGTTGAACCTAAAAAAGTGATTGAGGCATGCAAAGATGAACATTGGATGAAGGCTATGGAAGAAGAACTGATGCAAATTAAAAATAATTAGACTTGGGAACTTGTCCCAAGACCTGCATACAAAAACATAATTGGAATTAAGTGGGTGTTCATAAAAAAATTGAATGAGAATGGTGAAGTGGTAAGGCACAAAGAAAATCTTGTGTGTAAGGGTTACTCACAAGTTGAAGGAATAGATTTTGAGGAGACATTTACTTTGGTGGTAAGAATGGAAGCTATCAAGATATTTTTTTTCTTTTGTAGCACATAAGTACTTTAAATTTTATCAAATGGATGTGAAGTCTTCTTTCTTGAATGGAGAATTGGAAGAAGTATGCATGGAGCAATTGAAAGGATTTTAGTTATTAGACAAACCAAATATGGTCTACAGATTGAAGAAGGCGTCATATGGATTAAAGCAAGCTCCTAGAGCTTGGTATGCAAGGTTGGATAATTATTTGATAGAACAAGGATTCAATAAAGGTACTGTAGATAGTAATCTTTACTTTAAAGTTGAAAAAGATCAAATCTTGATTGTGGTTGTGTATGTTGATGACATAATTTTTGGAGGCAATGAAGAGATGTGTAAGAAGTTTGCAAAAGAAATGCAAAAATATTTTTTGATGTCTATGTTTGGGGAGATGAATTTCTTCGTTGGGATAAAAATGAATCAAACAAATAAAGGTATATTCATTTCACAATTAAAGTATGTCAAAGAAATGTTGAAGAAGTTTGGAATGGAAGACTCTAAACCAATATGTACTCCTATGGTTACTAGTTGCAAACTAAGCAAGAATGATGAATTTCCTAAGGTTGATTAGAGCAAGTATAGATCAATGTTTGGTGGACTACTATATCTAACTGCTACTAGACTGTATATCATACATGTAGTTTTTCTTGTGGCTATATTTCAAGATCCTAGAGAGTCATATATTGTAGTAGTGAAGAGGATATTTAGATATTTAAAGGGAACTCCAGATCATGGCTTATGGTATCCAAAGGATACTAATTTCACTTTGAGTGCTTACATAGATGCAGATTGGGTTGGTCGTGTTGATGACAAAAAAGTACAAGTGGTGGTGCATTCTTCCTTGGATGTAGATTGGTATCATGGCTAAGCAAGAAATAATATTATCTACTACAAAGGCTAAGTATATGGCAACAAAATCTTGTTGCACATAGGTGTTATGGATGAGGAAAAAATTGAAGGACATCAAAGTGGTGTATGATGAGCCTAGTTCTATCTTCTTTGATAATACAAGTTCAATCAATATTTCAAAGAACTTGGTAATGCATTCTAGAACAAAACATATTTCAATTAGATATCACTTTCTGAGAGAGAAGGTTGTGGAGAATGAAATGAAGCTTGAATATGTGCCTACAAAGGATCAAATTGTTGATATATTCACTAAGAATCTTCTTAAGAATACTTTTGAGTATCTTCGAGAGAATTTGGGGGTTATTTCCCCTACTTTATTGAACTAGATGCATAAGGATTTGCATCAGTCTAGTGGATCTCAAGATTCATTCTTTGTTTTCAACTAATGTCAATGGCTTCCTTTTAGGGGGAGTAGGTAGTAACATTGTTGATTGTTTGTAACATGTCCATTGCTTTACCTAGTAATTTTTCTAAGTTTTACCCACAAGTGAATAATTTATACATCAATCCTAATGAGCAAAAAAAGTTTTCTTTTCTTTTCCATAATATATGCACTATTTGAAACATATCCTATCCAAAATTTTCCATTTCATAATCAAAGAATATTTTCAATAATATAAGAATGATTTCACTTTACATAAATATATTTAAGATAGCATTTCACATTTACAATTTCCATATAGAATGATACATAGCTTCAGCAAGCTAACATGAACTAGAAATACAAACTAATATAGATGTCCTAGCATTGTTTCATACATTCTAGATGTCCCCTTTCCTTGGTTCATACCTTCTGGTTTTTCCCAATACTAGCCTTACATCTTCAAATCTTGAATCAGAAATACCAATGGTTCAGAATTCCTTCTCCAAACCTTAGAAATATTGATCTCAAGTTAGCAATACCTATACTTAGGCTTAGAAAGGAAGCAACCTTCTTTGAAATACTAATCTCAAGTTATCAAACTACCACACTTGAGAGATCATTCCCATTGTGTTTATGAAACATTGAGCCAGGTTCAACAAGGGTGCAATTTTAGGTGATAACACATTGTTGGATAGTATCATCACCATTGATATAAAGAGTTGACATATTGTCGAAATATTTTATTTTTTTAATTAATTAGGTAGTATTATTCTTGCAATATTTTTATATAAAAATGTTTTAATTTTGTAGGGAAAACATCATATGTCTTATCACGTGCACTTGGACCAACAAGTGAATGCATAGTCTAATCACATCTATCCCCAAAGCAACTAAAATTGTTAGCCAACCCCTAGTCACATCTAGCCCTAAAGGGGCCAAAATTGTTAGCCAAACCCTAGTCATATCTAGCCCCAAATCAGCTAAACCTATTAGTGACATTAAGAGTGTCACCACTAGAATCTACCACAATACTACTATAATCACCAACCTCCATAGCCCATGCGCCTAGTCACGTGGGTGACCAACACCTAGCTTGTTTTGTTTTTTTTTTTAATATCTAAAGAAGAAATTTCATGAAAAAGACCATACCTTGTTCATACAATATCAATTTTTTATAAACATCTAAACATTGGAAAATTGGCTCTCAATACTAGACATCCATCCATCTATTTTTTAATGATATTTCTTTAGGTACTTATTATTTATATTTGATTTTTTTCTATTTGTCTTATACTTTATATATCTTACAAAATATGGGACTATTTTTAATGTTGTGAGGGTTCCAATTTGATATGTTTTTTGGCTTCAATTAGACTATAATTAATCTCATTTATGAATGTATATCTACAGTTAAGTATTTTGTTCTTGTCAATGGAGTTCCTCATGGATTTTTTAATGCTAGGAAAGGGATTAGACAAGGAGATCCCCTTTCTCTCTATCTTTTCATTATGGCTGTTGATGTCTTAATCTGCAATATCTATATAATGTTAACTGATGGTACTATTAAAGGATTCAAACCTACTACTTCCCTGGACCCTTCAACTATTCAACAATTTGTGGATGACACCATCCTCTGTGGGAAATCCTTGGTGGTGGAAGCTAGGAAATGGAATAACTGTCTAAATAATTATGCTTCCAAATTTTGCCAATGCATAAACTATAATAAGAGCATGATTTACTTGTTCAAAAAACTCAAATCCTTCAATATAAAGTGACTACTATCCTAGTTGTAAGAGTGCTTCCCTTCCTACTATGTATCTTTACCTTCTACTTACAGTTAAGGAAGTCACCCCTAACTTTTGGAACTCAAACTTGGAAATAATGCAAAGGAAATTGGCTAGGTAGAAAGACTCCATTCTTAGTCATGATGGTAAATTACAACTCCTATTGCTACTCTTCAAGGGATACCTATGTACTTTCTATCCATTTTTAAAATTCCTAGATATAGTGTGGAGAAATTTGAAAGAATCCAAAAAAAAATATTTGGTTTGGTACTGAGTAAAATAATAAACTAACTTTTCTAAATTGGGATATATTTTCCTTCCTAAAGCTAGTGGTGGTCTAGGTATAAGAAAAATCTAACCAACTAACAAGGCTCTTCTTTTGAAGGTCAATTGGAATCTTTTGAGGAACAGGACGAACTGGTGCACTATTTTGATTGTAAAATTCCTCAATAACACCCCCTGATCAAATGTCTCTCTAATGATCACCCTTGTGGATGCTTAATTTGGAATAATATCTGTGGGATCAAACAGCTACTAAATATTGGTCTAAGATGGAAACTTGGTAATATCAGAAAAATAAATTTTTGGGAGGACCCATGGTTGCTTGAAATACCCCTTAATCAATTTGATTTCAAGAATTTGATGGGCCCTACCTTTGATTACTTTAGTAATAATGTGGTGGACTATTTATCTAATCAGAAAGGATCTCTGAAGTGGAAGGTTTTGAAGAGTTTTTTCCATCACTATCCAGAGTTAAGGCACTATACAAGGAATCTTCAGAATGTTCTCTCTAACTAGAATACCCATTTCCACTTAAGAGAATGAATTTTACTAGACCAAGGAAAGCATGGGTAATCTCTTGGTCAAGTTGACTTACAGCGTGTTGTCTTTGTAGGGAACCCATAGTAGTTTTTGGAAACACATTTGGAATAAGAGACTTACACCAAAAATCAATTTCTTCTAGTGGACGACAAGTCATAACAAGATCCTCACCCAAGACAATTTAAGAAAATGGGGATTTCAAATCCCTAATAGATGCATGTTATGCAAGAATGATGAGGATTTTGTCCCTCACCTATTACCCTAGTGTCCCTTTGCTGCTGAACTTTGGGATTTTTCCCTTCAAAAATTGGGTATTTGTTAGACCATGAATGGGGATCTTAAGAGCTTTGTGGATAACTGGCTCTGTCCCTATTATCACCCTCTACCCATAGAAGTTTGGCAACATATCCCTCCCATTATCTACTAGATTTTATGGAAGGAAAGGAATAATAAGACATTCCAAAATGTGGAAAAAATCCCAAAGGAGGTCTTTAATATTTGCTTCAAACTTCTTACTAAGAATATATCCCTTTATGTTTAGAAACCTCTTAGAAAAGCCCCATGTTCCTTGGAAATTACTATGGCTAATTCTTAGAACAAGTCTTTGGATCTTAATTCCTTTGACAACTCAAAAGCTTTAGCTAGGATAAACATGAAATGGAAACCCCCTTCTAATGGTTGGAACAAACTCAATTTTAATGGTGTTGGGAAAGGAAATCTTGGCCTTGCTAGCATTAGGGGCATCATCAAAGATCAAAATGGTAGAGTGGTTGTTGATTTTGCTGGTAGAATTCAGATTTAGACTTCTATTACAATAGAGGTAAGGGCACTTCTGAGTGGAGTCAAAATTGTTGTTTCTATGGGGCTAAAGAACCTACACATTCAGGGGGACCCCAAATTTGTTATTGATTCCATCTCTAATAAAAATTGGTAGGCTTGGAATGTTAGGGATATTTTGGTTGATATCCAAGAAACTTCCCCCACAGTTACTCAAAAAACTATCCATGATATCATATTTTGGTCGATATCTTACAAAGGTGTAGGATATGAATAGTATGCAAACTTTCTTCAAGGAGAACAAACATTCCACTAAACCGGAGTAAAATTATCATGCCTTGGGACCATGTTTGCATTATTCTTATGAAATACATTACTTTATGATGATGCTTTAAATGTTATTATTTTTACCATGTGTCACTTTTGAATAATTTTTTCCATTGGCTCCTCATTAGCTTCCTATTTTTTTTGTTTTCATCTCTTGAAAGATGTGTCAAGCAAACCCTAGATCTTGCTACCAAAAATCCAAAGAAACCCCTATCCCTCCACTAAGGGCTCATCCTTTGAATTTACCATTTTCACTTATCCCTTTTCCCTCTAAAACCTATATCCACCACTAGGTTTGAGGATCCTAAGTCCTTTGAATCTCCTCCTTCAAAACCCTCCCCTATTTTTTCTATAGGTTCAAAGAGGAAACTTCCCCCCATTGCCAACTAATCCCCTAAAAATCCTAAACCAAAACCTCTTGCTAAAAAGAAAAAGGAAAGCACTAGAAAAGCTCAAACAAATGCCACTACTAGGCTATGTGAACTAAAGAACACCCCTACTAAGAAGGGGGGAAAATGCCTACCAAAACCAAAGTAAAAAAAAAAAAAGAGAAAAAATGGCATAACCTTCTACGTTGAAGAACCATCCATAGAAAATGATGAGGATGACATTGGGTCTAAAGATTCTAAGGAAACTATAGTGGCCATGAGTATGGACACTTGTGTGGAACCTTCCAACATCAAGAGGTCTAACAAGCTAGCTAAACATAAGCCAGAGGTCCAAGTTGATGAAATTTCTAGCAACTCAGAACATGGAAAACAATGTGGTGACAGTAAGCATGATATTATGGAGGAAATGGAGTACACAAGGGACCTAGTCACTTCCCAGAGCTTAACAAGATGATCCTAGAAGAGTCCACTCTGACCTCCTCCAATCATCAAGCTTTGGGTGAAGAGACTAATAACTCAAATGTTGTGAAGGAGGAAGACTTCAATGGCCTATTGGATCCTATTTTCACCCTTGAAAGGAAACTCAATAGACTAACCCGTTTCATTATAAAGGTTATTCATCACTTGATTATCACCCTTTCTATTGTTCTAAAGGAGGAAGTTAAAAAGAATGTTGAGGAGGTTGATCCCAATACTAGTCAGTCCAATGGGGATGTGTATAAATTCCTCATGGAGGAATGGGGGAATCTTGCTAGGTGATGGTGTGGGTTTTATTTTCTTTTGGGGGGTTTTTTTATGTCTCTGTGTTGTTTCTACAAATTGTCTATTTGTTGTAACTAGTTATGTTTTGTTATTTTGATTTGATGAACTCTAGCCTATAGGGATTTCTATGTTAAGGGTATTGCACCCTATAAATGCAACTTATATTATCAAAAAAATGTTTTTATATATAATTTATATATGTATATATATATGAGGATTCTATCATTATAAATTAATGGGTTTTTAATCCATCATTTCAAAATTTCCCTAAATAGAGAGAACTATAATCCTGGCAAGATAACATCATGAAACATATTAGGTGGCTTTATTTATAACCCCATATTTATGGAATTTCCTTGAAACAGGCACACCTAACTAGAAGAAAGCATGAAATATCAAGAATTGTCATGTCCTTAGATTGATTTGTAATAGTTTTGATATCAATACTATGTGTTCTATGTCACATATTGAAATCCCACACACTTTTTGGACCAAAATTTAGGAGATCTTTAGAGAGCCACATTTCTCTCCATTCCTGGATGATCCTATCATGGAGATTACTCTACCCATTTATGATTGTGATAACATACCATATGATGATGATATAAAAGAGAAACTTTATTATTTGGCAGGTCTTGATAGTTGTGATGAAATTGAGGCTTCTCTTGATGCTCCTATTGAAAACCCATTTTGACGTGTCTCAATTTTACTTTGTTCTTCTCCCATTTTGTATCTAACCTTATTTATTTATAGTTGATAATTGATCTAATAGATCATTCTATTAGGTTACCCCTTTTTTTCTATTGCCTAAGGATACTCAATTAATATTCTTTAATCCAAAATCCTTAGTAAATTTGGTTTGGGGGTCATACTTTGGGCACATGATAAAAAATCTATTATGGAGTTAGTTGTGATGTGGTTAATTTTTAGCATTCTTAGGGTTATTTTTTCTTGGTGAGACCCCTCTATCCCTTCATTAGATTCCAAGCCTATGGGTACTCTTGAAACATTTAGAGTTTTTGAAGTTTTAGGTTACTTTGTAGACCCAAACCCTACCTTCTCCTCCTCACTTTCATTTCTCCTTAGTAAGTCACAAACCTTTGTATGGACAAGGAACTAGGGGACCAAGTTCATTGGCCCTTGATTCCTCTAAGGCCCCATCCCTTTCATCCTTCTCCTTCCCTCACATATATTTTTAGACTTTCTTGAAACCCTTGACTTGTCCTATGTTTCTCTTTTGGGTGTTAGACTATTGCCTAGATTCACATCCAAGAAAAATTATCCTTGGGTACCTAGTCCTTGTGTCATCCTAATCCCTACTTCTATTGTTCTCTACTCCCTTTTTGGTTCCAACTACCCATTGGACCCTATATCTCTATGGGAACCTTTCAACTCAAACCACTCCTTGATCTCAACCCCTCCAAATTTCCAAAGTTAGGGACCTAGAGGAGTCTCGACACATTTTCACTATTGATCCCAACTCCTTCCCTAGACTTGGTCCATGAGCCTAGCTTTCTCCCCATCCCCAAAATATTCCCCTTCCATTATTTTTCCCTATTATAACATAATCTATATATTGCCTCTACTAATATTCCTATTTCTAATTCTCCTCCAACTCTTGGACCTCTCACTTTCCTTGTTTGGACCATGAGCCTTCAAGAGAACCCTAAATCTTGTTAGAACTTCCCAACATCCTATTCCCTCCATCCACTTGAATTATGTTCCTCTTTTTTTTTCTTTCCTCTAAAAATCCTTGGCCCTTCCCTTCACTTCAAAAACACATCCATAGAGCGATTCCAAACCTAGAACTCCTCTAGGCACTTGGGTGGCATGGAAACCCTAATCAAACTCATTGTTTCATCTACTCTATACCACTTCAATGATTAAACAACCACCAAAAATAGTGATGCATAATTTTTTAGGGTTTTATCTATAATTTTGTGGGATTTCTCCATGTCCCAGTGTGCCAAACAACAAATATCCATTAATATGAAGACACAAGTTCCAAATCATGGAAATGTTCCTCCCTGCTTTCAATAATATGAAAGGTAGATTTTGCATTCAATTTTAGCATAATTTTATACATGATTTAAGGAGAATAAATTTTTAATAATCACAAGTGCCTCTTTTTGTGTACCATTTAGGATATTTTTTAAATTAATAAAGATTGCATGCCCCCTTTGGTTGGTCGCGGGTTTTTGGGTAGTTTAGTAGCTTGGAATTTTTTAATACTAGGTGTCTTGGAAAAGGGCATAGAATCCCAAAATTCATTCCAAAGGGTTGTTGAAATGTAGTAAAAATAGGGAACTTGAATAAATAGAATGTCTTGTACACTAAATTCATAAGGTTTTAATTCCATTACGATGCAAAGGTATTTGGTATTTTAATGATTTGGGTTTCATCCCAAAATTTGTAATCACTCATTTTAACCATTAACAAACAATTTTTAAGGGTAGATTTAAGAATATGTAAATGTATACATCCTCATTATATGTATTTATAGACTTACTCCTAATTAGTTAGCCAACCAAAATATTGTAAAATCCTCTCAAAGCCTTTGTGAGGTATCTTTTTAGAATTAATAAGGAAATGCATGTGTATGTTCATGGATTACTAAGTTAGATTTATGTAATATTCAACTATTTAAATCATCTATTGTTTTGCTTGTATAGAGGCTAGCTTATGCATGTACTTGGAAATATATAGTATTGTATAATATTTTTATTAAAATGTTATCAAATGGTTTCTATTATTACTTAGTTATGCATGAAACTCATGACTTTAGTGACCTAGAATAGGCATTCATTTTCTTAAGATTAAAACTCCCCATCATCCCAACACACCATACAATAACTAATCTTAAACATTACTCTAATTTTACTTAGAAGCTAGTCCTCCTTACTTCCATGTTTGAATGTACAAAAAGGTATTAGGGGATATCATTAGACACACTTCAAATAGTTCATGTGTAAATCCATCTATATAGTTACGTGTTAAATCTTAAGTCCCTCAAACCAACATATAGACACAAAGTGAGAATTAAAATAGGTGTGAATTATGTAGTGGGTTTGGTTGTGGAAAGGAAATAGTTCACTCTATTTAATTTCATCAACTCAATACCTTAGGCAAGCCCCCCTTGGTCTAGTAGAGTCTAAATTGAAGGAATTTTTACCCATATCAATAATTGGCCCTTAGTTTCCCAAAACCAATCATATCTATATGGTCTTCTTTCAAAATTTAACATCCTTGGCAGTTAGGAAAGGATTAGCTTTAGGGATTTGAGACCTACAACTTGTGTCACCAACAAATTGGCATAATTTTGGGGGATGTTTTATCCATTATTGAGTGTGAGTCAATTGGAGATATATTTAAAACCTTAGTAATAGTTTTTAATAACACATTTTATTTGGGTAAGTTTGCTTGATTGAAAACCTATGCCAGCAAATCAATGTCATTGTTAGGAATGAAATAGTTTAGAAATTATCAATGAAGTGTGAGTCTGATGCATATTTTGAAATCCCTAGTAATTTTTTTTAAAATATAAAATATTATGTGTTGAAGTTTGTAGACCCTCAAGTTACATCAATAAATTGGCATCGAAAGATAGTAGGGAAACAATTCTTTCCTATTACTTTAAAATTTAGCTATCAAGAAATTTTTTTGTCTCTTCTAAGTGAAGAGTAGTGACTCTATTTCAAACAAACCCAAAAATCATTAACCAATTAGTAGACTTTGAGATGGATAGAAGAAAGAAACCTAGGTACTAGTAGGAACAAGAAGAGGTTTCTACTAGCGCATGAAGATGACCTCTATTATGGGAAGATAAATATTATGGTAAGTCATTTATAGCTACCTATAAAAAATTAGAATTAAGAATAACATGTAGAAGTAGTTCAATTGGTGATTCAAGAGATCAACAAATATTCACTTTTGGAGATTCAAATAGCAGCATAATTAGAATACAAAGGAAAACCCATAGATTTTATTATGAAATAAAGAATGGTATGAGTATTGGTAGATGATATTGGAATAGAAATTATGTACATTTTTCTTGCAAGTATCACACTTTCCCTAGCATACCATATAGTTATGATGATGAACTAGATGAATTGCTAATTCAACTTAGAGAAGAGGCATGAAAGAAAATGTCAATAGTTGAAATGCAAGAGAATTAATTAAAAATAAATGATATGCTTCTTGGTAGGTTGAATTTAGATATATCCTATAATGTACAATTGGTATGAAGCATCAAGATGTGGAAAAACATATTGCTAGCCAATATCCCATTTCTACTAATTTATCATATGAAGAAGAATTTAAACACGAAGATGAGGGTTATGCCACTTAAAATAAAAAAAATATCAATAACTTCCTGTGGAGATTCAATTTTAGGAAGCTCAACTTACCACCATCAAGAATCCAAATACACTTTCATTGAGAAAAGAGGAAGATCTTCCTTGAGAGGAATATTTTTCTAAGTATTATGTAAATGAGGATGATCCATATATTGCATCATGATGTCACTCCATGAAAGGAGATAGTGAGTACAATGAATATGGTGTAGGCAATCCAAAGTTTCACTATGAGCATATTGATGATATTAAATTATGAGTTGTTTGGTCATAGCATGCGATATCCAAGGGAGCTCATATAATTGTAGTGTTGAAAAATGTCATCGATAACATTTTCACAGTTGTTTGGGCCATCCTTGTAAAATTGAGCCTAATGATGCCTTTACTTAGTGTTGTAATATGTTTAACATACTTGCATTAGGTCTTGGGCCCTTGTGAACTAATGAACATGAATGGTACCTTGTTAAAGTGTTGTGAAGTGTTGTAACAAACTTTCGCACTTTTATGAGGTTTTATTAATTAATTACACCTAATAAATCTCTTTCTAACCTTAATCATGTCTTACTTAAAGTGTTGTAACACACTTCCACACTTTTCTAGGGTTGTCATTAATAATTGGGATTCTTTATGCTTTACTTGGCCTTATTTTGCATCCACAAGCCTCATTTAATGCATCTTTTCAAGGATGATCCTGGCACAAATCAATGTCAAATCATAATTAAAATGCTTTTAGCTTGTGTGGCCCAGATTTAGTGATTTGGGACTCATTCACCACCTTGGGAAAATGAGTCCCACCTAGGTTTTTGGGTCCCAAACCTGGTTTCACACCTTTCTAAGCATTTTTTAAAATGGTCCCAAAAATCATGCCTAATGGGCCTCATTCGCCATCTTGGGTGAATGAGTCTCGTGTGGCCCAAAATCAAAATTAATTCAAAATTTTGGTTGGATTTTATCCTCCTAGATTTGATGCCAACTTGTAGTGTTGTAAATTTAGGGATTTTTGCATAATTAAGTATAAATACAAGTTTCTTTCACCCATTTTACACCTAGCAAGTTGAATGAGCATCCTTACAACAAAGTTGAGTTCACAAGAGTATTCAAGCATTCACAAGATAATTCAAGTGTCTTCAAGAGTATATTATCAAGCATTCTAGAGCATTATTCAAGCATCAAACATCATGTCAAAGATTTCATGCATCATATTTTTTTTTGAGCTAACAATTGTGATGTAGGGTTTTATGATTCAAGCTAGCATTTCATTCAAGATCTATCCTATTCAATCAAGATTCAAGATCTACATCCATTGGAGCCATCTCATACATGCTTGCAGTGCTTCATTGCTATGGTTTGGTTAGATGCAAAATCTCATTTTGTTCATTCATCATTCTCCATTCATATTTCATTTTATTTTAAGGTTTGATTACCAAAATAGGGTTTGACTAAGGCAAACCCCTATCCACTAAAAAAATAACATTTTCCCCTCTCTTTAGTGTGTGATTTGTAGGTTTGGATTGAAGAAACATTAAAGATCAAGTTTGGAGAAAGTTTTCAAAGTTTTCATTAAGCATTGAAGAACATTGGAGGACACCTACATATTGATTTACAGAGATTCGGATCCGAAAACTTGAAGTAGATTGAGAAAATCTTGAAGACCAGATTCAGACCTTGAAGTTTTAGAAAACCCTAACTGGATTGATTTTCCACTTCTGGTGAATGATTCCTAGTTTTGGTCAAAATTCATATTTTTACAGATTTGGATACCCATTTGCCATATTCATGTTCCCACATAGAAACCTAGATTTTGGACTGATTTTCCCAACTTGGAAAATGACTCCCACTCAACATTAAAGATAGAATTTCCAAAATTTTAGGCCTCCTTTTATTCATCTTCATATTCCCATGTACACACATTTCATCTCACAGCTTGTTATTTTGTTTTGCATACATTTCTAGGTCATTTAGTTGAAGTCTGCATTGAATTAGGGTTAAACATTTTGAGTTGCATTTTATTTATCTTTCCAAGCCTTAACTTGGTGGTGAAACCCTCATTAGCTTCCATTCAGCCCCTAGGAAAACCCTATTGCAAGATCTCTTTCTCCTTTGCATTGAGATCTCTAGGGTTTGTTCTTGAATGAGAGAGAGTGAAGCTTGTCATTCTAGGTCCTAAACTCTAGAAAAGCAACAATTTTCCACCTTTCAATAACCAACCCATAAGTCCAAGCTATCATGTGAATACAAGACAAACCATGTAGAAGATGTAACAATGGTTTAGGTTAGGAATGAATATCAATAGAGAGAGGAGCAAGTTCTTGCATGAAATGATGTGGTTGCTAGATCAAGTAAATCTTCTATGTGTGGTAGTAAGAACTTGCACCAGGAAAAGGATAATATCAAAGATAGCAATATAAAAAAGGTGATTGAGAGGAAGAAGATTCGAGTATAGCATTGGGTAGTGAAGGGGAAAGAATTTCCAATAATTTGTGAAAAGTAGGTTCCAAAAGGAGCATATTTTAATAATGATAAGGCATAATTAATTTAACCCATATCATTATAAGTGTTAGGAAAAATGGTGTCTCACCCTTTCAATTATAAGAGGTTCCACATGCCTCAATATGGGTTTAGATTTAGCATCCCCAAAAGCCACATTTTATGTATATTTTATTATTTTAAAATTGGACTATTCATAATAAGGTCTTAGATCTGACAGTAGATATTTTGTTGGCTTGTCTTGCCCTAAAAGGAAACCCTATTTTATGAGGGAATTGTATTATGATTGTGCATTGTGATGTATTTTAATACTTTGATAGCTATTATGTTACCTCTAGGTCTCTAGTTGGCGATATTCCTCTGAGAATCCTTCTCTACAGTTATTGTAATTTTCATGTTTTTTGAATAATATATTGGGTGGTTTTTGGAGTGGGCGATATGTTAATGAGGTTCAAAATTTTATCTTAGTAGGTTACAACGAAGAATATTAAACCCTTATTGATTTCCTCCTCTGTCTTTCTCCTATCAAAAATTAAAATGAAGAATCGGTCACTTGGAGTGAGGAACCAATTGATGCATATATGCAAATCAAGGAAACTCTTTAGGATGTATCTATCTTGGTAAGTACATTTTTCTTACCCCTTTTATCTTTTCCCCTTTTCCACATCATATGCTACTACTATTATGATCCTAACGATGGGTAGGAAAAACATATTACATTGATCAATATCTCACCTGATGACAAGTGGAGGTACACACCATTGAAAAACATCACATTATGGAAAGTATTGGTACAAGTTTGGGTGCAATAGAGTTCAATGATAAATACTTCAAATATGCATCCATCTTTTGTTACCTCCAAAATGATCTAGAAGTCAAAAATATAATATTTTTCCTAGAGAAAACCAATCAACTTCATCCCTTCTTCCTTTTTTATTTTGTTGCTTTCTAATCTTTCCTTGTCCTGATATGGTATCCATTACAACCCTCTTCATAATTTCATCCATGACTTTGCACATGTTCTTGAGTTCCACCTCTATAGTATGTAACCTATTGGACTTGTCATCTTTCTCCAACATTCTTTCAATTTTCTCAACCCTCTTCGTGAGCATATCTATTTTTTTCTTTACCATTTTGGTCCCTTTCTCTTTCAGAATCTCTAAGTTAAGAGGGGTGTTGGTAAGAGTATCCATAGCATCCAAATCTATCAAGATATCATTTCTATTTTCCTTCTCCTCTACAATTCCAAGGTATAACCCTTCTTATTTTCCAAGCTCCTCCTCGTGTTGATTATTGTCTTCTTCCTCATCTTGGTTGGCATCCTCCTTATCATAAAACTCTAAATCATCTTTGTTGTCAGATAATTTTGTTTCCCCAAGGCTATCGGGCACATATTCCTCAAAGGAGGAGACTTCTTTGTCCTCCCTTTTTCCCTTTGTTATCCTCAATCTCAAGAGGGGACTCACACACCCTTTTAGCAAAAAAAATGTTTTTCTTACCTATCTATAGACCCTTGGAAACAACTAAAGTTAGGCGGGTCAATCTAAGACCACCAAGGGGGGTAAATCCACTGTCAAGGCTAATATATTTATCATCAAGAATTGTAATGGTGGGGGTTTTAGGGCATGGCTCTTTTATCACCACCTTCCTTTTCTTTAAAAGTGGTGATGAGCTACATTTTTCAAGAGTAATTTTTAGGAGTTCCATCCAAGAGGGGTCCTCTTTCGTGGGAGAGGAGTCTTATTCTTTTTGTATTTTATGTTCTTTATTATGAGAGTGGGATAAGCTTTCAAGAAATTCAATTTTGATAGAGCTTTTTTGGGAATGGGGATTCTCAAGCAAATTATATATGGACTAAATTCTTCTATGGAGTGGTGGCAAGAACGTATTTGCAAATAGAATTAATTAAATCCTAATGCAAAGGTGGGTTTTTCCCATTTTCTATACTCTAATGAAGCAATGAAAGGAGGAAGAAGGGTATATTGATTTTCTCAAGGTGGTGAATGTGGTTTAGGATTGGAAAATAATACCCATGAACAGATTGAAATCTACCCTTGAGAGTGAAATATTTCATGACAAAGAGACTTACATTGTGGTATAGATTCGATAGCTTTACCCTTGAGTAGCCATTTTGGAACCTTCAAGCTTTTTCCTTGGCCTCAAAAACTTTTCAATGTATGTTTGGTAGTTCCCCATGCTTTTCTTGGCAATTTTATTTCCTTCGTATCGAAGACCAATGGCTTGAGCAATGAGTTTTACATCTACAATGAAATGAAGCCCTCCCATATTTACCTCTCCATCGCTCCAAGCATTCACAAACTTGTAACTTAGCTCTTCATTGTAACCCTCCATTTCTTCAAAGAACGGAGTGAATCCTGCATATTCAAAGAGACCCCACAACTCAACATTCTATCTCAAAGAATCACAATTTCTTGGCTCAATTCTCTTTTTGGGGCCTCCCATAATCTCTTCACTAGTTAAACTATCTTTGCACAGAAACAAGTAGTCATCCTTTAGACCTTTCTCATCTAAAACTAAGATCATTAACAATGTGAATTTTTTGGCATTAAGGGTAATGTTAGAACTTTACATTTGGAATTGCCATGATTCAAACCAGCTAGATAAAATAGTGATTTCAAGTAATTCAAGTTGATCACAAGGTGTTAACTCATGCATACCATTCCATCCTTTATTGGGAATTATAACACCCCAACCATTAAGAGGCATAATTAAGCCATTTGACTCACACACGAAACTATCAGCCTCAGTCGATACGAAAAATGTCATATCGCCCATCATTTGAAAGATTTTTTATGGGGATTTGGGTGAGTAGAATCATGATTTGAAACTTTTTAAATTGCCTTCCTTTATTAGCCAAGAATACAACCTTACAAAGATTTCCTTTTTTCTTATTAGACTTGTAATTCCAAAGGTTTTTCCTATAAGGAAAATCATTGCCGGCCTTCATTTCCCTACCCACAATTATTCCCACAACCATTATGAGCAACATAGCAATTAAAAAATTAGCTCTATCTTGATACCTTATTAAAAAAAGAAATAAAGAACTTGCCATCAAAGCTAATTGCTATCATACCTGTTTGGCTTATATAAGGAACCAAGTTTTTCTTTTAATATAATCGTCTTGATAGGACTTGGAAAATGTCAATAATCCCAATATATCCATTCTAATTGTCTTAGACTAGCATTTGTCATGGTTTTAGTAGCTATGTTTCCTTCCCTATACACATGGCCAATTTTATACTATTGGAAGGTTTTCAAAATTCTCTTACAATAATCCAAAATGTCTTTCAAATCCCAAGGCACCTTAGTAGTATCATTTAGATAATCAATGATCAATTTAGAGTCTCCTTTAAAAAACACTTTAGTAACCTTTCTCCTTCATTCTATTTATGCCTACCTACACAACACTAGCCTCAACCATGTTGTTTGTTGTAACTCCCAGGCCTCTACCATATCCTTCAACAAAATTGCCTAGGTGATCTTTGAACATTCCTCTTGCACCAACCAATCCTGGGTTTCCCTTTGCGCAACAAAGAAATTGTATTTCATCCAATCCAAGCCAAGAGGTGTCCAAATCGTAGTCTTTCTCTTTAGTTGTTTTGTCTAGTTGATTAGTTAGGTCTTATGATATTCCCCATAGTTGCTTAATTCATAATTCTTTGTAAGAAGACATCTTCTTGACTGGAGCATATTTGTTGTTGTTAATGTTTTATTGTATTATTTGTCTTATAGACATACATAGATCTTTATTGTTCCTTTTTGTATCCCTAAATACTCTATTATTCAGTTCCTTCCACAATCCCCAAGTGAGAAAAGGGAGAACTTGCCTACATAGATCAATAATGATGTTATGAGTAGGGAAAAAAATTACAACATTCTATAAACATCTTAACTAAGGGGGGAAAGACCCAATATATTATCAAGTTAGTCATTAAAAAAGACCAAACTTCTCGAGAGTAGGAACATTGAAACAAGTGCAAAAAAATTTCTTCGGCTACATTACATAAGTAGCACTTGCTAACCAAATTAAATCCTTTCTTCTTCAGACTATCTATAGTGAGAATCTTGCCATGAGCCATTTCCCACCAAAAGCTACTAACTTTGGGTATTAAATTCTCATTCCAGACCATTTTCCAATTAAAGTCCTCCTTTGGAATCAATAGATTTTCCAACACTTCATAAATAGATTTGACTAATATTTTTCTCCATGAATTTTTGGTCCATATTCATTCATCTTCCCTATCCTTCAAGAAGAGATCAGCTTCAACAATCTGTTGAAGAAGAAGACTCAAGTCCACCTCCCAATTATATTGTCTTCCCCCTTTGAGAACAACATCATTTAAATAATTTTAAAAATTGATTCATCTAGGCTTCAAACCCTCTCAATTGATATAACTTGTAACCTTTTTGACAATAGCTCTTATCATCCTTAATTTAATTTGATAGAGATTATTATTTGATGATAAGGGAGCACAATTTGTCCAAGCATCCTCCCAAAAATTAGTCTTTTGTCCATTCCCTATTCTCTTTTTCACTATTTGTTTCAAGGTTCCTCTTATCTTGAGAAAAAATTTCTAGAATATAGAGCCATAGGGGAGTTCTTCCCATAAGAAGCAACCTTGGTCCAAGTTTCTCAAGTATTTTTCTCTTAGGATTAGGACCCAGTCTTTAGCTCCTTCCAAAAGGAACCATCCTATTTTTCCACTAAAGCTTTATTGAACAGTTTTATCCTTCGAATACCCAAACCGCCATCTCTCTTCAAAGCACAAACCTTATCCCATAAAACAAGGACAACCTTTTTTTATCCTCCATTCCTAACCATAGAAATCTTCTTTGTATCATTTCTATCTTTTTTGCAATAGAGGTCGGTATGTAAAAGAGAGAGAGATAGTAGATAGGAATATTTTGTAAAGAGGCTTTCAGAAGTTGTTAATCTCATACTTGGATTAACAACCTTCCTATCCACCCTACCAACTTCTTTTGAATCTTTTCAAGAATGTAGTTCTAAAATTTTCTTTGAGGTTTTTTGGATATGAACAGAAGGCCCAAGTAAGTATTTGGGAGGTTTGCTTCATGGAATCCAATAATGTTCAGCACCCTGTTTCATTATTTGGGTAGTATTAAAGAAATAGATCTTGCTTTTGTGGTAATTAATGTGTTGACCCAAGACTTTAGCATAGTTATTTTGGATGTCTTTCCACTATCTACCTTCAACCATCGAAGATTTCCCCAAAAAAATGGTATCATCTATGAATTGTTGATGGGAGGCGGAAGGTAATGAGGAAGCAACTTAAAACCCCTTTAGCAACTTTAAATCAAGTTGTTTTTGAATGTTTCTTCCCAGAACTTTAGCCACAATCTTGTTTAATAATTTTCCATTGGAGAAAAAACCTTTAGGGACACCATTAACCAAAATCGATTATTTTGGAGTTATCACACATGAGGTAATTAATTAAGAAATCTTCCCTTGAATCCAAAAATTTTAAGCACAAAAAAGAGAAATGGCCATGAGACCCAATCATAAGATTTCGAGATGTCAAGTTTTAGGACCATACCTTATTTCTTACTTAAATCCATCGAGTGTAACACTTCATGGGTGTAAATAGCCGCATCCAGTATGTGTCTTCTTTGAAGAAATCATTTCTAGTTAACAAAAATCATCTTGTTCAAAACCAGCTTTAATCTATTGACCTTTATCTTTGAAAAATATCTTATAGGTAGTATTAAATAAACTAATTGGTATAAAATCATTCATTGATGAAGCATCTTCAAATTTTTGGATAAGCACAATAAAAGTTGCATTAAGCTAGATTAGTAATCTGCCTTATCTGAAGAAATCTCGAGATCGCTTCATTAGCAATTTCATCTTCCCTTTCCAGAATTAGCCCATTATCTGTTTTTAGTCATCTGATCTTGTTTTTTCTTTTGTATTTTAGGGTTGATTGATGATTTTTTTTTGTATTTTTATCACCTTCTAATAGCCTGTGTATCTTGGATTTTTGTTTCTAAAAAAAATATTCTTTTTTATTTATTTTCAACCATTGTATTCTTAGATCCCAATCTTCATTGCAAATAGTTTCATCAAATTTACCTTGCTCCATCAAATCCAGAATTTCCTTGATCTTTAATCCTAAATATTTCTTAGTGTGGAAGATATTTCCAAAGGAATATTTATTCCATCCTTTGACATGCTCTTTAACTTTTTGAATTTTATGGGCCAAGTGAAACATAGGGGTACAATTACATGGCTCATTCTACCAAATTTCCACAAGGTCTCTAAAATCAGGTTGGTGGGTCCACATTATCCCGTATCTAAAAGGGAAAGGTCCTTTAACTACTTTTTCATCCCAATTAAGGAGGAGGGCACTATAATCTAAACCTGTTCTTGGGAAAGCAGTAAGAGTAAGATCTTGAAGAATGCTCCCGTTTGAAGAAATCAGGAAGTGATATGATTTTACTTGAATAAGGTGGTTACCCTATCATCTATTTGACTAGGTAAAGAGTGACCTAGTAAAAGGAATATCCATTAGGCCCACAGAATTAATGAATCCTGGTAGATCAATCATACTATCAAATAAATCATCCAAACCTCCTTGATTTTATGAAGGATACAACGAAGAATTGAAGTCCCCTCCCAACATCCACAAATCCTCCTTCTTGTTGCTTATTTTATTTTCCAGCAATTCCCATAGATTAAGTCTATCTAAGCGTAGATTGGGACCATAAATGTTAACTAAATTCCATTTGACAAAGGTAGTAGTGTCTTCCAAAGAAACCATTAGACATTATTTTTTACTACTAAAACCAATGGAGCGATACAGTCTTGAAAGATCCCAATAAGTAGCAATTCCACTCAAAGCACCTTCAATGTCACTAACCACAAATTTAACACTAATCCATAAACTCTTAACTACTTTTTCAAAGGTTTCCCCTTTCATTTTAATTTCTTGAATTAATAGAATATTAGGTTTCAAATCTACCATACATTTTTTTATTGGATACTATTTAAAGGGGTTGTTTAGACCCCTAATATTCTATGAAATCAATCTCATTGTAAAAAAAGAAAAAGTAGTATCACTTTGGTACTACAAAAAGGGGGAAAACCCCCAACTTCTTTTTTGACTTATTTCTTGAAAGAGAGTCAAGGGTTTTCTGTTTTCTTGAAGTAACATCACAAGTTGTATCTTTATTCCTTGACTCCTTCAAAAGTGACCTCCCAACTTTGCTTCCTCCAACATCTGACTTCTTTTTCTTTCTATATTTCAAATTGACTCGGTTCTAGTCTTCATCCACTATATCTTCAAAATGGGGAGAGGAAAGGTTTTGCTGGCTCTTACCATTTAATAAAAAAAATTATACTTTTAAGTTAACTAGAAATTGATCCTCAACCTGATGTTGATTCTCCGAAGATAAATTAGGGAAAGAGGAGGACAATTTTTTTTTCCTTTTGAATCTCTATTTCTCCTTCCTCAGGGGCTTCTATATTTTCTTTCTAGGCTATCAGTGTTTCTCCTTCTACTTGTGACAATTTTTTCTTATTGCTCTCCAATTCTTTGTGACCACACATATTGGTGTGGGAAACAAACTCAAAGCCAAGCACTCTAATGGGGTTTAGGGGCCCCATTTCGACTTCTTTATTATAGTAAAAAAAATTGTTCCTTTTGGGTGGAGTATTCAACTCCACCAACTTCACCAAGATCTCAGGAGTGTTTTCAATCAAGAGGACCTAAGTGGTTCCAACTCCATGAGAAGAATAGGAAAAGTAGAGGTAGGATTCAAAGGAATATATAAGTCCTTGAAGTTCTTGGGTTCAACATTTTTAGGAGGGGAATTTAGCGACTCACCTAGAAGGTTAATCTTTGGCTCCTCCATTTTCTTATTGCAAGCATCCTGAATGTGGCCAAACTTATTGCTAATGTAGCAATAGACTTTATCATTTTCATATTTCAAGGGTTGAACCCATTTACCAAATTTTCAATTTAGGGTGACAAAAGCTGGGAGGATCGTATTAACCACAACATTCACACAATATTTGGAAAAAACCAGTCGTGACTTGAGTTGGGTTACTTTATCAACAATCAAGAGGGTACCAAAGGAATCAAAAATTCCTTTAAAAATATTTTGATTCCAAAATTCCAAGGGTAAACTAGGGAGTCAGACCCATGTTGGAGCAACCTCACCAAGGTCAGCAGAGGCATCAAAACTAGGTTTCCATTTGCAAAGGGACAAAAATATTTTAAAACCCCATTCAAAGGCCCAAGGGCCTCCTTTTAGCACTTTAGTCATGTCTTCGAGAACAACAAAACTAAATAGGAATAAACCTTTGGCCATAGAACTTACTAATACACTACCCTTAAGATTCTAAGTATCATTAGCCCATTTTTGTACCTGGTCAATGTTTAGGCTATTAGCAAAGAATTTCCCCACCAAATACAACTTAAGGCCCTCGATTGCCTCATCTAGTAGTTGATCTGGGATGTTTACTTCAAAACCCTCCATTGAGTATAAAGCTGACAAAGAATTTTGAGAAGCCTTCGTCAATGCACTTCCTCCCATGAGTTTATCCATGCAAGAAATTGGGTCCTCACTAGACAAAAAGGAATCTTGTTCCAAAGAGTTTGAAATAGGGATTATCCAAGTGTACGAGTTAAGGTCCCGATAGGAGAGAAAGAAGTTGTACCAAGAGAGGGAACAAAATGTTTAGATGGGGGGACCCTATTGGGGGCCCTGCCATGCTAAATCATCAGGAATGCATAGACGGGCATAGAAATTTGAATTTTCAAGGGCACACAAAGAGCTAAAGAGTGGTATTTTTTACTACTATTGTTTTCCTTGGATGGAATGTTAGTCAATAGGGAGAACTTGATTTATAGATTTAGAGGTTTGCATTGATGCTATGATAAAATAAAAATGTTTTACCACTCAAGATTTCTAGGTAGGGAAGAGTATGGTACATGGCATGGTCATATAAATTAGTTGAGGGGTGTGGGGATAAGGCACACCACCTTAAGAGCTTGGACAAAGAAATTGTGAAGCTGCTAATCTATGATACTTTGGATTAGAAGTCATTTTGTAAGTACCAGTCCTACCTTGTACACTTTTTTTTTTTGTGTTGTGTCTTATCTTATAAATATCTTATTGTTTACATATTTATGTAATCATGATCCCTATTTAATCATGATAAAGTGTTATTGTCTTAGTATCCTTTCAGTTTCTTTTTATGGTTTAATCCTAGAGTTTTGGATTCTCCTTATGCTTGTAAGAGACATACATCCCCAACTAGATCCAATATAGGCACCCCATTTTGATGTGTCTTATTTTTGCTTCATTATGCTCCCATTTATGTGTTTAACCCCATTCACCTATCTTTGATAACCAATTGGAGAATTATTTTTTTTTGAGTTCCCCCTTGTATGTTGCCTAAGGATACTCAATTAATGTGTTTGTATCCAAAATCCTTCGTAAAATTGGTATGGGAGTCATACTTTAGGCCCATGGTGAAAATTATCTATTAAGGGATTAGTTGTGCAATGTGATCATTTTGAGTGTTCTTTTAGTGCTTTGTGTTTGGTGAATCCCCTTTAAGCCTTCATAGAATACTAGGAATGTGTGGTTTCTTGACACCTTTAAACCTAGTGTTGAGGTTTTGGGCTCCTTCATGGACTTGAATCCCACCTTCTCCTCCCTAATTTCATTTCTTCTTCATGTTTTATGGCCATCACATGGACATGGGACTTGGGGACCAAGTTCCCTAATCAACAGTTCCCCGAGGGCCTCATCCCCTACATCCTTCTCCTTCCCTTAGTTCTAGAGTCTTGGAATTTTCCAAAAATCTTGATATCCCTTCTATTTCTCTCTAGGGTGTTAGGTCAATTTTTGAACCCTAAACTAAGGAACTTTATCCTTGGGCCCCAGATCCTCATGTCATCCTAGCCCCCGCTTCCTGGTGTTCCCCACTCCCTTTTTAGTTTCAATTCCTCATTAAAACCTAGGTCCCCAAGGGAAACTTTCACCCTCTAATCACTCTCTAGTGTTTGGTACCCCTTAGACCCTAAGACCTGATGGAGTTTCAACCCATATTCATTCTTAGTCTTGACTCCTTTGAGCCTAATCCCTAAGCCTCACTTTCTCCTTTTCCCTAACTCTTCCTATTATGTGCCTGGTCCATCTTGAAACTAAATCTATAACCTACCCCTATCCTTTGTTTCATTTTTATTTCTCTCCCCACTCTTGACCCCTGAACTCACTCTCCTTATTTGGACCCAAATCCTTTAGGAGAACCTTGAACCTTATCACAACTTCCTAATTCCCTATTCCCTATATCCATCCAACTCTTGTCCCTCTTCCATATTTTTTCCTTTGTGTATCTTCAAGCCTTCCCTTCACTTCAAAAATGTTTCCAGAATTTAATTATAAACCTATAGCTCCACTACACATAAAATCAACATGGAAATCATAATCAAACTCATTTTTTCATCTACATGCTATTTCAAGGACTCCACAACCACTTGTAGTAATGGTATACAATTTTCTATGGTTTTCTTTATAAATTATGTGGTATTTTCCCATGCCCTAACACATGAAATAGAAAATATCAATACTACAAAGGGACAAGTTATAGGTGATAGAAATGTTCCTCCTTGCATTTAGTGATACTAAAGGAAGAATTTGTAAGCAATTTTAGCATAATTTTAGGCATGATTCAAGCAGAATCAATCCATAATGGGTATGGGTGCTCCTTTATAAGTACTAATTGGGAGAATTTTAAATTTAACAAATACGTAATGCCCCTCTTTGGTTGGTTGTGGGTTTTCAAGTGGTTGCAAAATGTATTATTTCAAAGGATTGATGATAGGTAGGAAAAATAGGGAGCTTGAATAAAGAGAACTTGTGTACTAAAATCAGGTAGGGTTTCAGTCCATTATTGGGCATAGGAATTTCATATTTTGATGATATATGATTCATCCTCAAAATTGTAATAACTCAATATAACTATTGAATAAAATTTAAGGTTATATTTAACATTGTCTAAATGTCTCCATGCTCATTATATGTATTTCTAGACTTACTCCTGATTAGTTAGCCAACTAGAAGATTGCAACATCCTTTCAAAGCCTTTGGGAGTTATCTTTTAAGAATTAAGATGGAAATTAATGTGTATTTTCATTGATTACTAAGTTAAATTTATGCAATGTTATGTCATTTTAATTATCTATTTGTCTTCTTGTTAGAGCCTATATTATACATGCCCTTAGAAAGATATAGTATTTTTTAATATTTTTTAATAAATCTTATAAAATGGTTTATATTATTACTTATTTTTGCATGAAACTCGTGACTCTTCTTTCTAATTGGAATAGGTACATATTTGCTTAATATTATAACTCCCCATCATCCCAACACACCATAAAATAATCAATCTTAAACATAATTATAATTATATAATGAATTCAATCCTACTCATTTCCATGTTTAAATGTATAAAACATCATCAAAGGCTATCATTAGATTAATTTAAAAATATCATGTGGTAGTCCATCTATGTAATTAGGTGCTACACCTTGAGTCCCCCAAACCAACATATAGGCACAAAATGACAATCAAAATAGGGGTGCACTATTTAGTGGGTATGGTTCGTGGAAAGGAAATAGTCCACTCTATGTAATATCACCTAACTCAATAACTTAGGGAATACCCCTTGGTCTATGAGATCTAGAAGTGAAGGAGGTTTTATGCACCTTAGAAATTGGTCCTTAGTTTCCCAAACCCAATCACAAGTGTGTGATCTTCTTTCTAAATTTGACACCCTTAGCATCTGGGAAAGGATTGGGCCTTAAAGATTTGGGACCTATAATTTCAATCACCAAAACCTTCTCCTCTTAGATTAATCCATTGATTCTTTTGCTTCTATGACTCCTAATCTAGATTCAAATGCTTCATCTTCTTTATCTTTGAGTCCCTATCACGAGATTGAGGATTATTATATTCTAACATTAGTTGATTTATCTCTAGGTGTTCATATTTAGAAATATTATGTGGGAACATCATCATGGGATGGCTAGTTTAGTTAGATAAAAAAATTGAGATTATAGCATCTCCATATATTGTTGGTTTGAGTTATTCTTTGAAATATGTACATCATAGTATTTTAAATTTGGTGCATTGGGATGAGTGATTGACAAATATTACAAGTTAATTTTGTGTCCCATCTTATAGATTTGAGAGGCACACTTAAGGACATCCATCTCCTCTTTGAATATGATCCCATCATAACTTTTTTAACACCATATTTTTCTTTGGATCTTGTTCTTCATTTATTTGCACATGGTCTTGGGTTGTCATCTTCTCCATTTAATAGGATTATACATTATTTTACTGTGGAATAATTTCATATCGACATGGTGACACTTGAGTAGGGATCATAGACATCATCATACATCATTGTATTTATTCCCTTATGAATATATAGCTTTCATCTATACATGTTTCTATTTATTATAAAGACGAGGAATGTTGTTCAATGTTCTTGTATATTCATCATTATCTTTTTCAACCATCTACCATCACCACATAACATTATAATACATTGTTCAGGAGCTACAAAGTCTCTCTCTTTCTCTCCTATATTGGGAAAAATTATTGTACATTTGTGATAAAGTAGTCCTTGGGAGGTCATGTTGAGTCCTTTTACTTGTACATGTTTGTTTTCTTCTTTTTTTTGGAGAGGGATTTTTTCTTATTTAATTTTCTCCTTTACTTTGTTTGTAATAGAATTATTTGCTTGTACATGGATACCTAACATGGGCTTGTATTTTTTACCCATCCATGCATCATTTCATATATACATCTTTCATACTCCCTAAGTTGCACTTAAGGTAGGTGTTAGTGTAAACATGGTATATTACCTAACTAGTTTCATATTAGCTCCTATTCATAGTTACATACACAAGCTTACTTAGGTCATTTATATTTTGTGTCTTGTGTCATAGGATTAAGAATATTTTTAGGATCTTGATGTGTCTTAGAATTTCATACTTCTTTATAACAAGGGTGTTATCATTGTATATTGTACCATTTTTCATTTTTGTGTCTAATGAATTATCTAGCTTCATAGCATTTTCATTGCTTCTCTCTTATGTGTGTTGGAAAGCTATTTTGGTTGTAGGTAATTCTTGGGATATTGTGGGGTTGATAAAAAAATCTTACATCATAATTTAAATAGGCACACAAAGCCTCAAATTTTGCTCCTAAGTGTTGCAGATTTGATCATAATTGTTGTAGATTTGAACTTTTACATTGATTAGAATTCGTAAAATAGAATTTTACAAAATTGTTCAATTTGATATCTAATATCTAATGAGTTTGTAAGGATTTTTGTGGGAAATCTATTGAATCACAATGGTCAATTTTTTGAAGGTTAAGTCCTTAGATTGACTAACTTTATGACATTGAGCAAAGATTAAAAGACAACATACACAAGTGTGCAAGTGGGCATATATACAAATTTAATCTTGTACCCCTTATAAGTCAAAGTGTGTTGTAGATTTTTTTTATTTCTAAAATTAAACATAAGAATTAATGGCACATCAAATATCTTTAAATACCAAAACAAAATAACACGTCACATAAGCATGTGTTATGTTGACTAATAATAGCTAATGAAAGGGAACATTCAATTTAGAATTTGAATTTAAAGCTTTACATTTGAGGTTCATTCCCTCATATTATGAGATCAATCTTGAGCGACACAAAAATAATATAGGTAGTGTAATGGAACGTCTTAAAGGAAGTAGTGAACTTATTGAAGTAAGTGAAAACATGACATAATAAGTGAGGGGTGAATGGTGAATGGATAGAGGTGAACGATGAATAGATATAGATTGAAGTATGAGCCAAAAATAACACAAGAGTTTGCCACTTTTCGATATTTAATAACATTAAAGACATTCTAACAAAATGACACAAGATTAAATAGAAAATGACATAGGTATACAAATTTAATTGTTATAAGAGTATTTAGAAAGACAAAATTAAACTATATTTTATTGATTAATTTTTTATTTTCTTAGTATAGAAGAAACAATATGTTAGAAGTTCAAAATTATTGTTAAATTTAAATATCAATAAGAACATGAGAATTAGTAACCAAAAACTTTATGCAATAATTTTTTTATAACAAACCATTCCTACACAAAATCTCTAATCATTATGCTAAGAGGTGCAACATATACTGATAGTAAGGAGGATAAATATCTAATGTTGTGAACATGAAAGAATAGTTGAAAGAAAAACTATTTAAAGCCAACACTTATTTTTCAAATATAAACACACTAACTTTAAAGTATATAAAATAGATCTATAGTAAAATAAAGTAAAGACAACAACATTTTTATATAGTAACTAAAATAGGTCTATAATAAAATACAGACAACTTTTAGAATATGTAATAAATAAACTTATTAAAGGAAAATAAATAACTATTAAATGATAAAAATGTTTGAAAATTAGTTGGAGTGTGTGAGTTTCTTTAGCAAGCAATGGTGAATATGTAGGTGCATCAGGGTTCTGCAAGCTTGAGTGACTTGAGTCATAGATGGAGGGGATTTTTTACTCTACTCTTGAAATGTTTGGACATTGTGAATCCCTACTATTATGTGTGGCATTTTCTATGGTTTTTATAGGGTTTGGGGCACGATTTTTTCTTACGTTTTTAGTTTTTTCTTTGTTTCCTAGTGGCGGTTATTGGTATGGAAACCTCAGGGGGTCTTAGGGACCATCAAATTATTTCTTTGAAAGATTATCTTCAATATGATTCAACTTCATCCTCTAATCATGCCAATGTAGTTTATTTTTTATTGCATGTAATGCAAGAGTCTAAATTGAAGCAACAATATGGGTTTCATCTAAACCCAATGGTTGTCTAGAAAAAGTAAGGATCAACTTGTTATGATGATCAATATAGAAGGTGGATGATGTTTTGTATCTAGTTGAACATGCATTAATTTATAAGTTTATGGGTCTATGCATCTTAATGCATTGTTTGGAGACCTGTATTAGAAAGAATTATAGTCAAAAAGGTGACATGGAAATAATTTCAGGTGCAAATGGATACTTGTTTTTGTTTTTTTCTCAATTGGAAAATCAAAATTAAATATTTGAAGAGGGCCCCTATTTTCATAATCAAGCAAGTTTGTTTATCAAACCATGGCATGTTGGGTCTGATTCGGTAGATGCTCCCTTTGTAGATTCATATTTGGATATGTCTTCCTAGGATTCCTATGGAGTTCTAGAGACAATACATTCTACAATTCATTGCTACTATCATTGGGAAACCCATAGGGCCTTCTCATCATATGATAGATAGAAAGATCGTCACTTTTTCTTGGTTGTGTTGAAATAAATACAAATAACCAATTGCCTAATTTTCTAAAAATAAGGGTTGGAAGCATGAATTGGATTCAACAAGTTGATTGCAAAGCTCTTCCTTTTCCCTATTATATGTGTCATGAGTATGGACATCTTCAAAAATATTGTTCTAAATTGAAGTCTAATTCTCCTCAATCCTATCATAATACTCATGTTGCAAGTTAAAAGGGGAAAGGTAAGTCTCTAGCTCAAATGATGAACTATATGCTAATGGATTCATTCATGTGAAACCCCATTGAAGGGGAAAAGGGAAAGTCCTTGAATTGACAACGTACATAAGCCTCTAAGGGAATCACGAGCAATAGATTTGATTTTCTTGAAAGCTTTTAGGAAATAATTACAATGGAACATGATGATGTCATAATTAGTACAAATTTGTAAGTGTTAGGTTTAGGTATTTCTAAAAATCCTTATATTTCAACTCCTTTAGATATACATATTCTGGTGTTGGAAGGATAGACTCCCAATCACATGGACAATGTGATTGGGTAGAAAGAAGCCTTAGATCTAAATATTGTGGAGTTAATAGCTAATCCCTTGACTTTGAATCATTTGGAATCAATTGCAATTAATGACATCTCAGGCCCAAAACATGATTTGGGATCAAAGGAGGAAGAGAATAATAAATCTCCTCTTATGTTAGGCCTTCAACAAAAGAAATATTACGAAAGGAAATATCAATAAAGGGGCAAAAGTTAAAAGAAAAAAGGACCATGAAAAGGTAAATTTGATAGGGGAATCACTGATTGAATTAGGTCATTAAACATTGGATATTAATTTCTCAAACACCTTGAAATGATTGCTATTTCTTAGAATGCTAGGGTTTTGAGTAACATACCTCAACAAAAGTTTACTTGTGATCTTATCCATGAACATAGGTCATACATTATTTTCATTAGGAAAATAAAGCTCTCAATGAAGATATGGAAAATATTTCTTCTAAGATTTAGAAAGGTGGTCAATTTTTATGCATTGGGGCTCTAGAGAATGTTGGAGTGTGACTTGTTTATGAGACCCTTGTAACATAACTTTTTCCTCGTGCATGGGGAGTAGAAATTCAACTTTGATGGTGGCCTCTTGTTTTGATTTGGGTGAAACTATCTTTCTCATAAATGTGTATGCACCTACGAAATTTCCTAGTAAGGTTTTACTCTAGGCCCATATTAGATTTACTTGATCTTTAGTGCCTTCACTTTCATGGATTTTAGTAGGAGATTTTAATGCAATATCTAATATGAATGAGAAAAAATAGTTATTAATTATCTTGGACCATCTTATACTTTGTTAAGAGAAAATATTTCATTTCTTCAATTGGTGGATGTGGTGTTGTGAAACAAAACCTTCACTTGGATCAATAGAAGGTGTGGTGAAGACTCAATTTTTGTATGATGGGACAAATTCCCGATATTTGATCACTGGATTGATAATTATTGGGATTCTTCAAAAAAAAAATTCTTTAGTATTTTTCTTCCAAAGCATCCTCCCTTCAAGTTTCAACTCTTGGGGCTTCAATATTTAGACATGTTCAATCCCATGGAGTATTGGTGGATTGAAGGGAGGCTTGCTTTTGGAATAACTATGTATATATTTTTTAAGAGGTTTCAAGTTGTCAAATACAAACTTAAGAAGTGGAATAAGTACTCTTTTGTAAATTCTTTTCAATCAAAATATTGTCTTCAAAAGGAGCTTGATAGTATAACTTTCCAAGTCAAGGAAGAGGGTTTGACTAAGGAGCTTCTAAAGGAAAAATCTATTTTTTAAAAGAATTAGTCGAATGGGAGCTATAGGAGGAAATATTCTAGAAACAAAATTCTAGGATAGATTAGCTCCATGAAGGTGACAAGAACACTTATTTTTTACAAAATTCTATCAAAGATAGGTGCAATGGGAATAACATTGCCTCCCTTATCTTAGAGTAGGGATATTTTTTGCCTTCTCTCCAAGATATTTCTAAAGAGGCTATTAGGAACTTCTCTTATTTTTTTATTGAGCAAGGATCCTAGGCCTTAGAAGAGGAAAGGCTAATTTTGGATTGCATCCCTCCCCTGTCTCTGAAGATATGAATAAGTATCTTATGACTCATCTCCTTGGATGAGTTTGAAAAATTTATGTTATAGATGAAGAAGGGTAAGCCTCTTGGTCTAGATGGATTCTCTATCAAATTATTTCATTCTTTTTGGGATATTTTGAAGCTTGATTTGTTAAAAGTGGTTAGATAATCACAATAAAATAAAAATATTCTCAAATCCATCAACTTGACTTTCCTAACACTCATTCCTAAGAAGAGGGTGGCTCATCTCTAGATTTATTTTTTCCTATTTCCCTCTAAAATTTCACCTACAAAAAAATTACTAAAATCATTATAGAAAGATTAAAGAAGTTTTTTACTCCTCTAATTTCCTTTAAGCAATGATCATTTGTGAAAGGATTCCATATTTTACATGGTATCATGGTTGTTGTAGAAGGATTCATTCTATGGTATTCTCTAAGGAGAATTTCATGTTCATAAATATTGACATGTTTATGGCCTATGACAGAGTCAATTGGTGTTCTCTTCATAATGTTTTAACTACTTTTAGGTTTTCTTGGATTGGAAATATTGGGTTTTGAATTGTATGACATCAACTTACTTCTCTATTCTTATTAATGGTATTCCTTCACCTATATTTTATGCTTCTAGGGGTCTCATGCAAGGGGATCCTTTGTCACATTATCTTTTTTATTTTGATGGTAGAGGGTCTTAGAAAACTATTGAAGCATTATAGAATGAGAGGGATTATTAATGGTTGGTCTTAGAAATAAAAATATTATGTGAAAACTCATTTGCAATTTTGTGATGGCACTACATTGATGGGGCTGATAAAAATTAATGAGACATTATGCTTTAGGAGATCTCTAGATATTTATTTGTCAGATTCAATCCAAAAATTCAATAAATCAAAATCAAGTATCTTTTTATTATATACTCTTAAGATCATTCCAGATAGGATGACATATGTTCATCATTTCTAGATTGAAAGTTTGTCAATGGATTATCTAGGAAACCCCCTTTTTGCTAGTATTCTTATAATCTAGATCATCAGAAAAATATTTTGGATAAATTTTGTATGAAGGTGAGTCATTGGACACTATGATGGTTATCCTTTGTTGGTAGAGTGGTTCTTCTAAAATTTATTTTGCAATAATTTTCCTATCTATAGATTTTTTATTTTAGCTACACCCAATAGATTTCTCAAGGAATTTGATGCTTTTTTTAGAAAATTTCTATGGGTAGGAAATATTGGTTCTTAGAATTGGAGTCTTGTAAGCTGGGATTTTGTTTACAAATCTAAGAGAGTAGGTGGCCTTGGTCTTCATCATTTTGAGCTCAATTGCTAAGCCTTAGCAACTAAATTATATCAGAGATGATGTAAGCACCCAAACCAATCCTGGGCTAGGATTCTTGACTACAAATATTTAGGTGGGGTGGAAAATGAAGTTGTTCCACTAATAAAATTGAACAAAAAAGGTTTAATGGTTTGGAATACCCTAAAAAAGGAAGCTTCAATTATATAGCAAGGCCTATTCTTGATCATCAATAAAGGTAATAATGCTTATTTTTGGGGTAATTCTTGGGATATTCACCCTCCCATTATTTATTCTTTTCCATATCTTCAACCTCTCAGGGATATTTTCTTGGCAACCAGATGGTCTAAAGTACCTGAATTTAAGTATATTTTTTTACCAAGGAGATCCCTTTTCCATATTTGGAAGGAACCTAAATTCTAGCCCAAAGGAGGCTCTATGGAAGATAGGGAATCTCTTGCTTCAATTTTGGTAGATAGATAATGTATCTTTTTGGAAGATTTGTATGTTGTTGCATAGGGCTATAATCCTAAAGGTGAGTATTTTGTTGTGCTTGGCTATCTTTTATTATAATTGCAGGAAGGTAGAGATTTTGAGTGCCCTGGTTGGGAAAGAATCGAGAACAAATTTGGATGACCTAAGTGTAATTTATTCTTATGGTTGTTAATTCAGAACAAGTGCATAACCTAAGAAAACATTTGAAAGAAATTTTTACATGGTCCTTCTATGTGTGTACTTTGTGGCACTAATGAAGAAGGTACAAAATACCCTTTCTTTCAATGCCCCTTCTCTACTAAATTAAGAGATATTTGGTGGTAACTCTAGAATAGATATGTTGTTCATGCCACTTCTTTGTTTGAGTTCTTGACTAGTTTGGGTAGACCCCATGCTTCAACTTATTTTATTATAGCAGCATGGAGCATTGGTCCCTCATTTTTCCTATAACAAATTTGGCTAGAAATAAATTGTCGTAACTTCCAAAATGTGAAGGAAGTTACTCAAGTTTTGTATGAAATAAAGGTTATACTTAAAGAGACCATCGAAGCTAAATTAAGTGAGAAAAGTGTTGGAGTTGATGATTGAACCCCACAACTCCCTAAAATCCCCTACAAAAAATTATCCTATCACAAAATAAATATCAAAGCATGATTGTATGCTCAACAAATTAAGAAATTATATTGATGCAATAACCTGAATCCATATGATTACAATGAATGAGAATAATTATAAAAGGAAAAAGCAAACCCTAGATGATGATTTGATTAGATTGTGACAAGTGTCCTAATCTCATGCAATGAGAAAACTTGACCTATGTTTAGCCCAATATAATAATAAAAAAGCATTCCTAAGTTTAGCTTAAGTGAATAAAGTAATAAGGGACCTATTAATTAATTATCAAGTAATGTCCCAATTACTCTAACACCCCCCTTAAGATCAACTTAGGGAGAAGCTTAAAACCCCTAATGAAGAATACAATGTTTGATGTTTGGATGGGTCCCAACTACAAGGTCGAATGAGGTACCCATGTACAAACATATGAAATATCTCATAACCAGAGAAAAGGAGAAAACTACAAGGGAAAAACTCCTCTCCAAAAGAGAGAAAATTAAATGACTACACTAGTGAAAGAAGGATATAAGGAAGGCTCAATGTGACCCCCCCAAGGACTACTTCTATCACACAAGTATAATAGATGTCCCCTAATAGGAGAGAAAAAGAGGATATAAATCCTCCATAAAGAAAAAGCTCTTGTTCTAATGATGAATGTCTGAAGATAGAGTATGATCCACTGCCTACAAACAACATTTCTCCTCTTAGGAAGAAAAAAATACGTTGGTGATTTGAGAAGCCAATCCAAAAATATGGAAAAATCAAGAATCCAAATCCAAACGATGTGTGCCCCTAAAAAGTGCTTAAGTGTCTACATGTCAGAAAGAGATAATGTCAATCTAGAAACCTGTGAAGCCTAATATATAACAAGCTCCAAAGAGGGTGAAGATGATGGGCCAACAACGATGATGTGGCTGTCAACAAATAAAATATGAATGTCGATAAAGTAATCCTCTAAATCTACAATCTCATACTCTAAAAGAGGATGATATGTCTACAAGATACAAATCCCAAGTAGCTATGTTTGGAAGAAAATAAATGTCCTATTGCACTGAACCAATGGGGACCAAGGATGTGGAAATTCCAAGATGATTAGGAACAATAGAAGATGGTGATGTAGTGTTGATCTGAAGAGTAGGAACATGAAGACAATTCTCTGAACCATCATATGTTCATGTAAGACCTATGATATACTAAAGATCCTCTAAAGTATCATCATAAAAGGTATGGAATATACATTTACAAGAGAAATGAGACATTCTACAATAGGATCCTTTGGTTATGGAGAGATATGAGGGTCTCCATGGATCTCCCAAAATTGATTCCAAAGTGCGTGGGGATAATCAATGTCTGATACAACACACATAGTGTTAAGATCAACACTAGAACAAATAACTCCTATAACATGATCACTGATAGGACCCAATGTTGAATAACTCCATAGTGTGTCTATGTAGGTATGATTCCATAATATATAAGGAAAAAGATCAAGCCATATGAGATGTGTTAGGATGTCATGTTTCCAAGACTCATAGTTATCCTTTTCTAGGATGACCACAAAAGGATGAACAAAAAACCCATGATACTTCCTCCAATGAAAAAATTAGAGACTAATAACCTAAATACATACAAAGCAAATCAAATGAAGTTAACTTGCACAAAAATATCCTTTCCAAGTGTCAAGACATCCAAGTAATTGACAAAAATGTGAAATCACAAAAATATAAATAAAATGTACCTAGAATAGATTCTATAAAAAGTGCATGAATGGATTGAAGAGCTCTAAAATACCTTTCTAATGCCTCTCAAATTGAAAAAAAGAGATACAGGTGAAAAGTTTGAGCTCAAAAGCAAAAAATGAAGATCTAACTTTGAATGATAATAAAATGAACCAGCAACAAAATTTGATGATGAGATCTACACCATTGAATTTTTTTTGGAGCTAACTTTATGAGAATATCTCATTTTCCTGATTTCAACACCATATGCCCAAGTTAAGAATTAAAAAAAAAAGGGTAAATTTAGCTAGTCAATAGCTAGCAAACATGACCCTTTTGATTTGATTTATTATTTTTTTCTCATTACATGCAAAAATAATGGATACCCACAAAATATTTTTATGCCGCCTATAAAACCCAAAAAGCATTTTTAATTTCAAAAAGTAGAACATGCAATTTGGTAAAAGAATAAACTTCACCTATAGGGACAATGGTTGCACTATTCTAATTGACAATTTTTTTTGCAAGATCTACTCACTATGTCTAAAAAATCTAATAGATGTACCCGAACGATTGTTAACAAAACCCAAAAATTATTTTTCTCAAAAATAAACCATGCAAAAGATATTGGCCAAATTTTCTTAGATCTCTTAGAATTTGGATAGGAATTCATAGATCTGGTGTTCTGATCATAACATGTTGGAGTTGATGATTGAACCCCACAACTTCCTAAAATCACCTGCAAGCAATTATCCTATCACAAAAGAGAGATCAAAGCCTGATTGTATGCTCAACAGCCTAAGAAATTATATTGATGCAATAACTTGAATGTGAATGATTATAATGAATGATAATACTTATACAAGGAAAAAGAAAACTCTAGATGATGATTTGATTAGATTGTGATAAGTGTTCTAATTGCATGCAATGACACAAATTGACCTATATTTAGCCCAATCCAATAATAAAAACACTCCTAAATTTAGCTAAAGTGAATAAAGTAATAAGAGACCTAATAATTAATCACTAGTAGAATTTGGCAAATAAATGACTAGGTGACTAAAATTTTTAGTCACAATAACTAAAAATGACTAAATTCTACTCATTTTTGTAACTCAGCTATAAATGAGTAAATAAATGACTAATTTGGTCGTTGACTAAAAAAATATTTATTCACAGAAATAAAAATGACTAAATATTTATTCATCAAATCCAAATTAGACAAAAAAAATTAAAAAACAATTTGGCCAATTATTGGCACGATGTATTCATGTGTGTGATGTATTGGCGCAATTATTCACGTTCATTGTAGATTCATTCATCTCATTTTTTGTAAATTCATTCGTCTCGCTTGACCTCGCTTCATTTGTTAGCCTAACATGTGGTGTTTTGATCAATTATAGTACCTACTTGCATGGGTGATAAGGATTCAGAGAGGACCTAGAGGCTTTTGAAAAGGAAGGCAAGGGCAAGGAATTCGGAGTTTGCTACAACAAATTTGAATTCGCTAAGGCCCTCTATAGAAAAATCAGATTTGGGGATGCCCTTTGTAGTGAATTCAAAGGTAATTTGAAACCCTCATTGCATTAAACACAAATTTGAAATGCTCATTACAATCCACTTCTCTTAATAATGTTCTTTTACAATCTTGCCACTGTTCTGATTCATAATGTGTTCAAGCTAAATATAATAAAATTTGGGTGTCAATGCCAAAATAGAATTTCCTCAAACAATTTAGACACATTTTCACTACAAGCTCAAACTATCCTTGTGCAAAGTAAACATGTCCTAGATTTACCCACACATTAGGCATCTAAACAAAGATGTTTCCTGCAGCAGCTTCTTGTACCTATGTAAAGATTTCCTTTGCAATATCAAATTGACCTCTTTCAGCTAGCACAATGGCTACCCCATTTGCAGTACAAAAATTTTCACTGCAATCGCAAACTATCCTTGTGCAAAGTAAACATGTGCTAGATTTACCCACACATGAGGCATCTGGACAAAGATGTTTCCTGTAGCAATTTCTTGTACCTGTGTAAAAATTTCCTTTGCAATATCAAATTGACCCCTTTTAGCCAGCACAATTGCTGCCCCATTTGCAACATAAACATTTCCTGGTCTCTGTGCCAACACTTAAGTGGCCCCTTTTATGACATTAAGATCCTCTTGATTTATTATTATACTCCTATTTTCCAAGAGAAAAATCCCCAAGGCCCTTGGGAAATGAACGATGATCATTTGAGTTTCAACTTGGTTTCATTTCGAAAAGGGGACATTACATTGTACAAGAATTGTTTAACAACAGAATAATTTATTCCACCTATTTGGGACTGTAAAATAAAATTAGACGAATTAATCTGTTTTCAATTATACATTTTTTTGATCTAGAATCTAATAGAAATATAAAGCATAATACAAATTGAAGGACACAAAAAATATTCTAAAATAAAGACTAAAATAGGTTTCCCATAAAAAGCAAGAAAGAGGAAAAATGAAAAGATAACATACAGATGATTCATTTGAGGTTTTTGATAAGATCTCATTTAACTATGTCAAATGGATTTGGAAGGGACAAAGCATATTTGATTGACTAAAATTTTGAGGTAGCTTATCCATTGTCATTGTATGCATCATCTTCTCTTGGAATTTTTTTCTACAATGCACCAAGCCTAGAATGATTGGGGATGCACTTAAGGTGGATAAAAACTCATCAAATGCTTTATGTATGCTTGGCAACATGGAACTGAAAAAAGATGACTGGCTTAAAGCAAAAGAAACAATTAAAGTATCACACCAACTTGTCTTGTATGATGAAGCAAAATGAAAAGTTGATGAAGAATGAAGGATTTATATGGAAAGGAGAAAGCAAGAGGAATAACTTCGGCAGGTGTTGCAACAAGAGGAGAAATTTGAACGTGTGAAGGAACTATGGAATAGTAAGTGTAAGGACAAGGATGATGACAATGATGAGGTTGGTTAGTTTGAGAAGAAACAAAAGGAAAAGAAGAACAAGAAGGATAAGGACCACAAGGCTTATGATTCTTATATGGAGGAACTTGATGTTGCCATAAAAGATGAGGTAAATTATATGAGTGATAAGACACAAGATGATGTAGAAAATTCCCAAGATCTTCTTGCAACTGCAGGTCTAGAAGACTTTGATGATGGCAATACAAATTCTCCAGTTTCAACAAAATCACAAATGATACATGCATACTTTGATTTTGAAGATGATGAACCATTGTAGAAACAGAGTTTGAGAGAAGATAATCCATATGGTGATGATGTCTAGGCTTCTTGAGCTTTAACCAAACCTAGCTCCTATTTTCCAAGAGAAAAATCCCCAATTCCCATGGGAAATGAATGATGAGCATTTGAGTTTCAACAGATTCCAAGAGAAGATGGTGCATACAATGACGATCGATAGGCTACCTAAAAATTTTAGTCAATCAAATATGCTTTGTCCCTTCCAAATCCATTTGACATAGTTAAATGAGATCTTATCAAAAACCTCAAATGAATCATTTGTATGTTATCTTTTCATTTTTCCTCTTTCTTGTTTTTTATGGGCAACCTATTTTAGTCTATTGAAACTCAAATGTTCATCATTCATTCCCCACGGGCCTTGGGGAATTTTCTTTTGGAAAATAGGATCTAGGTTTGGTTAAAGCTTAGGAAGCCTAGGCATCATCATCATATGGATCATCCTCTCTCATACTCCATTTTTGTAATGGTTCATCATCTTCAAAATCAGAGTATGCATGTCTCCTTCATGATTTTGTTGAAATTGGAGAATTTGTCTCACCATCATCAGAGTCTTCTAGACCTACAATTGTAAGAAGATCTTGGGAATTTTCTGCATCATCTTGTGCCTTATCGCTCATATAATTTTCCTCATCTTCCACGGCAACATTAGGTTCATCCATATAAGAATCATAAGCCTTTTGGTCCTTATCCGTATTCTTTTTCTTCTTTTTCTTCTTTTGTTTCTTCTCAAACTAACTAGCCTCATCAACGTCATCATCCTTGTCCTTACGCTTACTCTTCCATAATTCCTTCACATGTTCAAATTGCTCCTCTTATTGCATCACTCGCCGAAGTTCTTCTTCTTGCTTTCTCCTTTCCATATAAATTCTTTGTTCTTCATTAGCTTTTCATTTTGCTTCATCATCCAAGACAAGTTGGTGTGATACTTTAATTGTTTATTTTGCTTTAAGCCAGTCATGTATTTTTAGTTCCATGTTGCCAAGCATATATAAAGCATTTGATGAGTTTTCATCCACCTTAAGTGCATCCCCAATCAATTCTAGGCTTGGTGCATTGTAGAAACAAATTTCAAGAGACGATGATGCATACAATGACGATGGATAAGCTACCTCAAAATTTTAGTCAATTAAATATGCTTTTTCCTTTCCAAATCCATTTGACATAGTTAAATGAGATCTTATCGAAAACCTCAAATGAATCATTTGTATGCTATCTTTTCATTTTTCCTCTTTCTTGTTTTTTATGGGCAACCTATTTTAGTCTTTATTTTAGAATATTTTTTGTGTCCTTCAATGTATTATGCTTTATCTTTCTATCAGATTCTTCATTAAAAGAACATATAATTAAAAATAGATTAATTCATCTAATTTTATTTTACAATCCCAAATAGGTGGATTAAATTATTATGTTGTTAAACAAATCTTGTACAATGTAATGTCCCCTTTTCGAAATGAAACCAAGTTGAAACTCAAATGCTCATCGCTCATTTCCCATGGGCCTTGGGGATTTTTCTTTTGGAAAATAGGAGCTAGGTTTGGTTAAAGCTCAAGTAGCCTTGATATCATCATCATGTGGATCATCTTCTCTCAAAATACTTTTTTGCAATGGTTCATCATCTTCAAAATCAAAGTATGCATGTCTCCTTCGTGATTTTGTTGAAACTGGAGAATTTTTCTTGCCATCATCAGAGTCTTCTAGACCTACAACTGCAAGAAGATCTTGGGAATTTTCTACATCATCTTGTGCCTTATCGCTCATATAATTTGCCTCATCTTTTATGGCAACATCAAGTTCCTCCATATGAGAATAATAGGCCTTGTGGTCCTTATCCTTCTTCTTTTTCTTCTTTTCCTTCTTCTATTTCTTCTCAGACCGACCAACCTCATCATCATCATCATCCCTGTCCTTACGCTCACTCTTCCATAATTCCTTCACACGTTCAAATTTCCCCTCTTGTTGCATCACCGGTCGAAGTTCTTTCTCTTGCTTTCTCCTTTCCATCTGAATCCTCTGTTCTTCATTAGCTTTTCATTTTGCCTCATCAGCCAAGACAAGTTGACGTGCTACTTTAATTGTTTCTTTTGCTTTAAGCCAGTCATTTGTTTTCAGTTCCATGTTCCAAGCATACATAAAGCATTTGATGAGTTTTTATCCACCTTAAGTGCATCCCCAATAAACTCTATGCTTAGTTGGATCTCATTTTGAGCCTAATCCATGGCTACGAGACGTAGATATGCATCCACATAATCAGGAAAATTGAACAATTTTGGCCTATATAAAAGATTTGCTTTTTCAATATCATGTAGCTAGTTAAACAACCAAGCAAGATTAAATGGTGTTGTGACTTTATCCCATGGTAACTCAAGTGAATCACCACCTTCTTCTAGTCGATGGAAGAATTCCATATCCTTAAAGCACATAGAAAAAAATGCAGAATTGGCACTAGGGATTTTATTTATGAATTCAACCCAAATGCCATTTCCTAATGCCTCCATAAAAGTTCATTGAGCCAACTCTAGTTCATCACACTTAAAATGAAGAACCAAAATTTTGTTTAACAATTCAATGGGTACTTCTCTGCTCTTCTTCAAAAGAGATTTTGTTGTCTTAAGAGAATCTAAGCTTGCATTGGGGTCTATCGATATTAATAACTCACCCATCTTGATAAATGCATGGGAATCACATGGATCTATGTGAGCTTCCTTTATTAAAATTTCCAAAACCTTCTTTGCTTACCCTTGCTAAGAATATATATGGCCTACAACTTTTAAGCTCTCATAGTTCTCAGGGTGGACCTTTAGAACCTCTTCAAAATTTGAGAGAGAACTCTGAAGATCTCCCAACTTCAATTTAACCTGTCCACAAAATCCTGTGGCCTCTAGCTTTCCTTGACTGATGCCATGTAGTAGCAGCCAGTGGTGTCATAATCACCTTTACTATGATAATATCATGAAAGATTATAATATGAATGAGATTTCATTAGAGGGTGGTCAGTTGAAACATGAGCTATCTTAGTCAACTGTTCCACAAGAAAATGCTACCCTGTGAAGAAAAAGTGGTTTGCTAAATGATTCAATGTCATGGCACAATATGTGTATAATTTGAAGGCTCTACACATCTTTTCCATTCCTTCATGAACACTACCTTTTTCACTAACTATTTGAATCCTACAATTAAAAAATGAACAAAACTGACCACAGGGATTTTTCCCCATTTCAAACAACAAAATTGCCAAAAAAATGCATTTAAAACCCGCAAAAAAATGTAAATAAAATCATGTTGATTTTTGTGTCAAAAAAAACCATGAGACCATAACTTGTTGCTTACTATTATGCTTTGATATATTTTTTCCAAGCATCTATAGCTTGTTTGAAATCACATTTTTAGGATTTTAGCCATAGCAACAAGGTAGTGAACTATTTGATAAAATGCTTTGGTAGACATGTATGAAAATGTGGTAGCGAGCATAAGGAAATGAACTTGGAAAAATGCCTCAAATAAATGTGGTCTCATGGTGATGGAATTCCAGATGAATCCCATGACAAGAGAATTTTTATGGATTTTCATGGCATTCCATCACCGAGACCATTTTTTGAACTTTTTTCCGATTCATTGCCTTGTCTATGCTATTGCTTTACTATTATGCTTTGATAGATTTTTCCAAGCATCCATAGCTTGTTCGAGAGCACTTGTTTTAGGGATTTTATCCATAGCAACAAGGTAGTGAACTATTTGATAAAATGCTTTGGTAGACAATATGTAAGAAAAATCTGGTAGCATAGACAACAGTGAATTGTTTGAAAAATGCCTCAAATAAATGTGGTCTCATGGAATGTCATGACAAGCAAATGCAATTGGAAGTTGCTCCTAGTTATTAGTTATGCAATGTAAATTAATTGCAATGCTTAGGTTGACTTTGTAAAAACTATATATAATTGAAATTTTGTCATCTATCAACATCTAGTTATTAGTTATACAATGTGAAGTAATGCTTTGAGTTTGAAAGATGTGAAATGCAATGTAATCAACAATGCAAATCATTATGAACAAATAATTGATACCAATTCATAATATACCCCTATATTCCAACCTAAAATACATAAAAAATCCAATCATACACAGTATTATCAACAAATAATTGAGACCATAATTTGAGCACCAGATTAAATCTTCTTGTCCATTGATTGCTTCAAATAGATATTACAATATAGCATAAGTCTCCTCATATATGTTTCTATAAATGCCTATGATGATGATATCAAAATTTGGTCTTGGTTTCTCTTTTATAAGAGAAGCAACAAGCTCTAGACTGTTACAAAATATGGCATCTTTTCAAAATTCATGCATCTTCGTATAAACTAAACTAAACATTAGTTTTTATTAAAACATAAAACAGAGAAAGTAGATAACTAATGAAGTCTATAGCACTAATGACACCATATTTCGTTAATCTCTATAAGGCACTCATGATCACTGATGATCTATTCAAGGTCCTTTCTACATAGTGTATCTGAATGTGCGGTTCTTCCATTGTAACAACCCCAAGGCCTACTATCGAGGGGGAGTACCCATATACCTCTACTCCCACTCGTACACTGTATAATCATGTGGCCATTTTTTTTCTTGAATTTTCAATATATTTGCAAGTTGAATCTTCCATTGGTTATCTAGTAATGCCCTGCCATCCATGATAAACTTAGAATATCCATCATCCAACACTATTACTCCATCCATGACTAAGTCAAACCTGTCAAGACTTAACTCACCATCCTTTTGTATGCAAGTGATGTACTGTGGAACAATCTGGCCAAATTCACTCTTCCATTCATTGGGGTCCTTCAAGTGGTCATCATATTTCAATATTTTTGGCACAAACCACTAATTCAGAGTATGGAATGAATCCATTCTTGTTTTGATATTTTGGTCCTATCCTTGCATATATTAGAATTCATCTATAACTGTTTTGGCCATCTGCTATGTAGGTTTTAATGTTGTAGGAGCCTTAGTACTCCTTTGTAAGATTTTGCACAAGGTTACCAATGTGTGTTGTATGGGCTACCAGTTCTTAAAAATGGGATCTAGTATGAGTAGATGTGTTTTCATCTGATCAATTTCTTGTGGTAGCTAGCTGTAGCAATCATACACACTTTCCAACTTATCCACAATTAGCTTTATCCTATGCTTGAGGACCTTCCCTAAAACATTGTATATTTGCTTATTCACTCCTTCCTTACCCTCATTGTTGGCTTTCTTTAACTCTTCAATCTCCTATTTAAGAATGCTCACTTGTTCAGTAGAAGCACTTTCTATATCAACTGGTGGAGCAAGAGAATGTTGGTATAACATTATTTCCTTGTTCTATGAGGCTCAATTCTTTTCAATTGTTCCTTCAACTTACATTTTCCATGAACAATTTATTAACTATCATTTAAAATTATGTTCCTTTTCACACTCTCCCAATCTAGCTTCCATCTCTTTAACTACAACCGTGAATATACGAATGTATTGGCTTTTGGCTGCAACTTCTAGAGTGATATTTATCCTTTAATGTTTTCACCATACCGCCCCTTCATTTCCTGCCAATCGCATCTTAGTAAACTTTGGTTTTGTGTGTACTTCGTTTGGCCCAAAACTCCAAGGCTCTGAAACTAAGGTTATACCATGTACCACTTACTCCTTCATCTGAGTCAAACTTAGCAATCAACATTGGGTCCTCCTATGTTCTCACTTGATCAAGTAAAAAAAAATTCTTTAATTCCATACTAGGGACAATAAGTATATTACTTTTCAAAACCATCTCTTTAGCCTCTTGTGGGCTAACATCAATATTATCAATGCTTAATTCATTAAAAGTTTGGGCTACTATCTAGTCATGTTGGGATTCCTCAGTTCCCATCTTATTTATTTCAACCCTCGCTTCAAATTCTCTCATTTTCATCTTAACCCAAAAGTATTTAAATTCAAGGTTTTTGATAAATTCATCATCTTCCAAGAACTTGCGAACTGCAAATACCCTGTCATCCTCATGCATTTCTCTTTCTCCTTGTACCTCAATATCAACTCTAACTTCAAGCCTGTGGGCTTCAGTTTCAGGCATAGGTTGGTCAACTTCAACATCATCCTTGAAATGTCTTAACACATTAATTGCTTCTTTTGTATCTCCAATCTCATTTATTTCATAGGAAACAAAGGGTGTATCTCTTGTGTCTTTGTTTTTTAGAAGGTAATCCTAGAGAAGCATGACATACTGAAACAATATCTAGAGTTGGTTCTATAATTAGAATACCACTTGGCCTTTTGGGAAACAATTTGGCAAGTCTCCCCGTATCTGCTGCAGTCTTATATAATTCATGAAACCTATTAATTATCATATCAATCCTCTTGATAGGATTTGCTTCCTCTACAAAATGGCCCAAGAAATCACTATGCTTCATCTTTCTTTCTTCCTCAAACTTTTTTATAGGTTCCCATTTTCTCCTCCTATCAAATACTCGTTGAGGAGTGAAACAATTTTTGATTACATCTTCTTCATAGTCAATCTGGTGAGAAACTATAGCCTTGGTAAGGATGGTGCATCTTAAAAAATTCATGTGACCCTCAGGGTCAAAAGCTCTTTCCTTTCCAAACTGTAAAGAGTACCTTGATTTTAGATAATTCTACAACTCTTCAGGTGTATCAGATCCCACTAATAGTTCCCAACATGTTGTCAAATAAGGTAGAAATGTACCCTTACTTTGTTTACTCATGACATCCTTTTCCATCCATAGAATCTACCACATGAACTCTAAAAAGGCTAATCGAAGGGGGACAAACTTTGGCAGTATATGTGGGGCTTGTGGGCATCCATAAATCCTGATTATTGTGGTATCTGGAAGAAAAAACCAATCACCGAAGTTATGAGTATGGCCTTGCTCAGGTTTCAAAGCCAAAGGTCTTAAAAATTGTAGCACAAGTGTGTGTAGTCTTGGTGTTTGGTGGCCAAGAACTCCCATAATTCTGTACACAAACTCATCATGGAATATCACACAATTTGAGTTTGGCACTGTTGTCCCAATATATTACACCATAGCTGCACCGCAAAGAAATTTATTATCAATCTGACCCAAACACATCCTTTGGGTCCATCTATCTTTATTCTAGTATAATATTAGGTAGCACATTAAAGAATATTGCTTTAATGTTATGGGGGCTCTATTTTCCTTGACTTGCAGAAATGCTTCATGCAATGCTTTCTCAAGATATGAGGCAAAATCATATTCAATGTTCATCTCAAGGTTTTGGATCCTCATAGCCATCATCATTAAACTAACTAGAATTCTCTCTTTTGCATCTATCCCAAGTACTTGATAGAGAGAAAAGTAGGTTTTCTTGAAATAGAATTGGAAATCTGAGACTTCAAATGGTTCAGTAGCAGAAGGGGATATAGGATCACCCTATTGTTCACACCCCTTTTCATGTAAATGGGGACTTCATCACTTCTATGGGTTTTCCTCAATCTAGTATATTATTCTTTACTTCTTTGCAAATCAATTTTAGTTAGGGCTTGTTTATTTAGGTCAAAACATTCAATGATGGATGCTTTAGTCAACACAACTAATGGTGAACCATCTAGAAATCTCATAGACCTAGTAGCAGGATGATAACTCTAAGCCAATACTCTAATGAACTCTACATCTATAAAACATTTGGGACAATTAACTTGGCCAAATCTAATGCCCATGAATTTGACATTAGAATCTTTCCCTCCCTTCTGTCATAAAAGTACTAGAACAGTTCCCACCAAGAGATAGGGATAAGGGAATCTCTACAACCATGAGCCACATCATTAAAAACTTTCTGAAATCCTCTCTCAATTGATTTAGGGAGTATATCCATGATAGACTATTGTAAGGACCTCTTTTTAACCTTAGATTCTTCCTTTTTAATTTTAGGTTCTTTCTTCTTGGGTGACATGATCTCCTTTTTAGGTTCTTTCTTCTTGGGTGGCATGATGTTTAACTATCTTACTTCTCCTATACTTCTAAAATGCAGAATTCCAAACAATCTTGTACTTGTAAAACTTAATTCATAGTTTAACTATCTTACTTCTCCTATGCTTTTGAAATGTGGAATTCCAAACAATCTTGTACTTGTAAAACTTAATTCATAAGAGTTTTGTGCACTTACCTGGGTTACAATGGTTGTAGAGCTTAACCTCCTCGAACTCCCAACTCTTCACACAATAATTTTGCAAATGAGTGCAAGGAGAATGTTGAATTATTGGTTTAATGGCTTCTGAGCTCAATCATGTCAACATTAATATCAACCTTACACCAAATATTTTGCTCATAGTTCGAGTTTGAACATGTACCATTGATTTTACAAGATCAAACTATTGATGTGATTCATGCATTTAATACTGCTTTATCACCACCATTTTCTATAACTCTCGCGGGATAGAGGGGTATAAACTGCTATACTGCATGCTTCTTTGCATTTCATCATGGGGTAGCGAGATAATTACCTCTATACTACAAGGTTGACTTGTTTAACCCTCAGTACTATTGTTTACATTAACAACCACATATGGATTACTACCATATAACATGCTTTGTCACATCCTTCCATGATATAGTGGTTCATACCGCCCTACCACATGCCTTTATGATCTTCTTCATGGGATGGTGGGTTATTCCTTGCTATACCACACCCTTCATTTTTCCTTCTTGTGGTATGATGGTTTATGATGTATTTAAAGATGGTGGGTTATTCCCCACTATACCAGCCCTTCATTTTTCCTTCTCGTAGTATGGCAGTTTATGATGTATTTTAATTCTCTCATACCACCCAACCATGTCCTCATCATAATACTTTTGTGGTATGGCGGTAAATATCTTCATGTTGTCTGTTACACACCACTAGCCTACCAAGGGTTCAAATTACTACTGAGGGATCGCAATAACAAATTGTTAAGGGATTTGTAATGCTTTTAGCTAGACATGTTTTTGCTTAAGTATATATGATGAATTTTTGGATTTATATAGGTCTTTCAGTGTTAGTTGGACCTAAAAAATGTATATGTTCAATAAAAAATAAAAAGGAATATAAGGGTCAAGGCTCAGGTCATGGAGCTCAAGGTTAATTATGATGATGGAACTAGGAAATTTTTTAAGGTTCCAACACATCTCATGATGAACTAGACTATGATTTTACTTCATCTTGCTTGTGTTATGTTTTTATGAGTTTTTCTCTTGTGAATATATCCCTAAGAAAAAATTGTTCGATACCTGTAATGGTAAACATTTTCTTGGTTTTTTATTGCAATTTATTTTTAATATGTAAACTGAATTCTATTTTAAGTTTCCATTTGTAGTTATTAGTAGATTGGAAATTAAATAGTTATCAACTTGTGAACTCAATAAATTTTTACTAATTCAAGTTGTTGATTTATACATTATTGTTTATTTGGACTTCAGGAAATGAAGACAAGGACTGTAAGGCACAAATCAAATGATAGTGATCATAATGATGAAATTCCAGAGACAAAATATGAGAGCACCTATTGCATCTAGAACTTTTGATGGAACTAGTGGATCAACCAGAAATACTGGTAGGGGAAATTTAATAGAAGATGTGGATGCTTTTTTCAAAAGACAAAGATTGAGTCAAGATTTGTACAAATCTATAGAGAGGAATGCAAAAGAAAGAAAATAAGAAGGCAATAAGCCATTCTTGTTTGAGGTATCGAGAGATGGTGAGCCCATTGAGCCAAATGCTGCAAAGTGGGCCACCAAATTGGGTGTAAGATGTAGGGCCCATTTGGATATTTACAAGTCAAATTTTGTAGAATAAGATCCACGAGCTATGGAAAATGTTATACAAAAAATTGAAAATGCTTTTGAGCCTACTAGTACAATCTCTAGAAAATATTACAAGCAAAGGATGAGAAATTTGATGAAAAATTATAGACATAGTTGTAGAAAAAGAATCATGTTGGGAAAAGAGAGGTTCGACTCTAGTCTATCTCCCAAAGAGTGGGAGGCATTGAGAGCAAGATATAATGTGAGGGTTGGATATACATTTGGCTGAGGCGGGTTGCATGCCAAAATGGACAAATTTGTAGTAAGTGTATGGCTTTTTGGTTCAATTTACATTGTGTTATTTTTTTTAATTTTTTATTGAACTGACTATATGTTGAAATTGATATTGTATTTTAGGTGGAAAATAGTAATAGAGAAGTAAGCACAAAAGATATTGTCAATTATATGGAAGCACTAGATGTTAGTAAATCTAAGAGTAAGATGAAATTGAAATCTAGTTCGCTAACAAATATTTCATAACCATTCGTTCAATGCCCAGTAGGAGCCTCTATAGATCATGTCAACTCAAATGAACTAGGGTACCAAAAGGTAATGAGTTGCATATTAGGTCTCGGTCGGTAAGCCACGCAGTTGGTTCATGTCGTTAACCCTATAGTTTCTGCATGGAATGAGCATAAATCCATGGATTTAGATGAGGTAAGAGGCTTTATTTATCTCATTTCTTCTTTTTTGGAACTATATACAAATTCCTCTTAATATGTAGATTATTGAAATATGAGTGTAGGAGAATCCAATCCAGTTTCTTTATTGTTGGAGTGATCTAGAAAATGTTCTTTTGGACAAATTTATAGCTTGCATTCTTTACTTGACTATTGAATACTTTGTATATATTTTTTTGCACAATGGTTAAACCACATGCAGAGAATTTTTATAAATGCAATAGGAAAACAAAAATGCCTTCATGGTGTCAACAGAGTTGCTGATATTGATAGTGGTGAAGTGGACAAGAATGCATGGCACATTCATCTTAGTTGTCCTAAAGTTGAGGTGATTAATATAATAGTTGCCAGTTATCTATCCCAATGTTTTGTCATTCTTCATGCTTAAAATGTTCTTTTGGACAAAAATTTATAGCTTTTGCATTCTTTAATTGACTTATATTAATTTTTGCATGATGATTACACCACATGAAGCAGAGCAATTATATGAAAGAAGGACAAAAAAAAAAGGCCCTATCAATAGAACTCTCTACAAAGATGTATAACTTAATGTCTGTAATGATGTTGATAGTGGTTATAATGATGAACTTGATGAGCATGCACATGATATTCATAGTGGTAGTCGTGTTGAAATCAAGGTGAGTGCTATGAAACTACATGCAAGTAAGTACTATTCAAGTAAGTAATGGTTGTTTTATTATGTAAATAAGGGCAATCATTACCTATTTGATAGAAGCTGGTTAGAATAGTAGTGAAGTGTAATTAGCTAGTATACATAGATTATGGACTTAAGGGAGAAAATATAACTTACATATGGAAGCTTAGAGCTTAGTTGTAATAAAGTGTTTTATAGAAACACATACAAAAACTGATTTGTTCCAAGACATAAGACATTACATACAACTGTCAAAAATAATATAATGTGTGTTTTATATCTCAATATAATGTGTATTTTTTTTGTTTTTGTAGATATTTATTGATAAAATCCAAGAAGGGGATACAATTGAGGTGTTGGATCCACATGATGGTGTTATTGCAAGCATTAGGTGGATTCACTCACTATCTATTGTACATGGAGTCAAATTGAAAGGAATTGGAGATGCAAATGTGTGTATTTTATAGGTCTCAAGTAACATACCCCTTCCTCATCCAGACAAAATAGATGGAGTTTTCTGTCTAAAAGAGAAACAAGGGACCTTCACATGGTGGCCACTAAAATATTTGAAAATATATCAGAGAGTGTTAGCTATAAGTGCAGAAGAAAAAAAGAAGGGTTAGCAACAATAGAGTGTGGAGAATGAAGTTGCAGAAAAAGAATGTATTGAGCCTGAATAAGTTGAACCCAAACAAAAACCAAAAAATCTAATTTGGGTGTACATTCTGTGAGTAGAACAGAGAATGTTCTATCTTACTGCACCTATAATGTAAAACTGGGCTTGATTATGTTTTTCTCTTTTTGTTTGGGTTCCACTCATTCAAACTGGTGCATTATAGAAGAGGGGATATGTTGTTGTGTAAGTAGTAGAGGCAAAGAACATGGGTGCAAAAATAAAAGTAAGTATAGAGTAGATAAAGAGGTGTAGAGAAAAGGAAAAGTTGCAGAGAGTGCAACATACATGTATGTGCAGTTGCAAATAAGTTGCAACATAGAATTGTAATATCTTGCATAACTAGAGAAAGGATTTGTAACTCATTTTTCTTAGTCACAACACTGAGAAACACACTTTGTAACAATACATTTTGCAAAGAAAAGACACATTTTTGTCTTGTATCTGCTGTAAGAACACATTTTCTCAATAAAAATTCAGTATTTTTCCTTCTTAATAGTTGTTTCATTATGTGCAAATGAATGATTGATTATGTTTTTCTATGTTTAAACCTCAATTAAAGCATTATCTCATTTCCAACACTTATAGGTAGAAAATTAGTGAACAAAAATAATTAAAAAACTACCAATTGACTAAATATACTACCAATTGATAGAAATCAGTGAATAAATATGACTAAATATAATGATTATGCAATTAATAAACAATGTATCAATATACCTATCAATTGACAAAAATTAGTGAACAAAAACAATTATATAAACTACCAAATTGATCAAAATGTTGATTAAATTTAATGACTAAATATACTACCAATGGAAGGAAATCAATGAATAAAAATGATTATATAAGTGACTAGTTAACAGATCAATCAATGACTAAATTAACGACAAAATATACGAGTGAATAAAAAAATGACTAAATAAGTGACCAATTTAAAACAATCAATGACTAAATTACACACTGCCAAATCAATCAAATTAACGACTACATCAACGACCAAATCAATCAATAAAATGACTAAATTAACGAGCAAGTTGATCACCTAGATGACTAAATCAATGACCAAATCAATCAAACAAACAACTAAATTAATGACCAAATCAATTAACCGAATGACTAAAAATGGTTTAGTCATCAATTTGGTCGCGTTATAAATGACTGACAATAAACTACTACTGGTCACGCGACCATGTTCAGTCATTTATAAGCAGTTTTTAGTAGTTTTTTCAATCACATATTGTTGTTTCTTTACTAGTGAATTATCAAGTAATGTCCTAATTACTCCAATAGAAATCCCTCTTTCTTCTTTTGATCTTCATATTACTAATATATTGGGAATTCCTTTTCTCCCTCTCCACATATTAGGTCTAACTCTACAGTTCAACATGTTAGTAAGGTGAATCAATTAGTTAAATGGACTTCTCCTTTGGGTGATTTTTGTAAAATCAATATTGATGGGTCTTCAAGAGGTAACCCAAGTCTAGTCAGGATTGGTGGTATTTGTTGTGATAATATAGGCTCTACTCAATTCTTCTCTTCTTTCTCGGGTAATCACCCCAACAATTAGATGGAAGCATGGGATATTCTCTTTAGCCTTGAGAGAGCTTATGCTAAGGGATGAAAAAATATTATTTGTGAAACTGATTCTATGATTCTTGTTTAAACCTTCTGAATAATAATTTTTTAGGATTTCTCTACAAGGTTAACTTTGGTGGTTAAGAAAATCCTCTTGTTAGCTACAACATTTGAAGTTGTATTGTTTGCTCATATTCCTAGTAGAGTTGTTGATTGCTTAGAAAAATGAGCTTCAAAGGAAGGGAGTGGTTGGCATTATTGAAAATCAAGGAAATCTAGATCAAAATAAATCCCAATTTTTTGCTTCAAATTCTTAATGAGGATACGAAAGACTAATTCCAATGGGATGAGATCAATTGCTATGAAGTGTGCTTGCATCTATGGTAATTTATTTTCTAGTATATAGGTTGGTAAGATTCCCTTGTGGATTATCCTTCTGTTGTTTTTAGTGATGACTATGTTCACCTATAAATCTCTTTGGTGCAGTTGTATCTAAGGATTTCTTAATATACTTTTTTAGCCTTGAAAAAAATTATTAAATGATTTTTATCTTAAATATATTTATCTGAAAAATTCCATAGATATAGTCTCCAAGTTCTTCTCCATCTTAAAGAATGTTTATCCATGTCTTAAACTAACATATCCATCTTTAGAAAATCTATGTTAAATACATCAATAAATATCATTTTTTGTTATGCCTACTTTTTTATTAAAGATGTGTGATTTAAGTGAAATAGGTATGCAAAGTATGGTATCTCTCATGTCTTTCACATAAATTTTGTAAAGATAGATATGTTAATTTTATTTACTAAAACTTTATTTTATTTTATATTATTAGAAATTATTTTATATTTTTACATTGTTTACCTTATTTTATTTACTTAAAAGTAATTTTATGTTACTTTACAACTTTCTAAGAATTGTTTTATTTTACTTTAAAATTGTTTTATTTTATTACATTGTTTGCTTTGTTTATATTGGAATAGCCATTTTACTTTTACTTTTGTATGTTAATTGCCACCATTCATTATTTAGGTAATGTTTTTATTTTATTTTTACTTTGAAAAATCTATTAAATAATATTTAAATACATCTACCTAAAAAATGTTAAATATTAAAATTAATTTATTAACTTCAGGGTTATTTTATTTTACTTTAGAATGAAGCTCTTTGGGGACACATACCCTATCCTAAATGTCCCCATCTCCTATAAGAGAAATTTTTGGGGATGTTGGGATGGGTAGGAAATGTCCCCTCACCATTCCCATTTTTTGCAAAATAAAGAAACATCCCAAGATGTCCAAAAATAAAAGAAGGGGATGCTTAGGAGCCATAGGGTATGGTTAGCATCCCCTACAACCCAGACAACTTTTGAGTGCATTTAAAAATTTCAAATTTGATTTTAAAAAAGGATGGGTGGGCCTATGAGGACTCGTACACCCCTTTAAACTATAGCTAAACCTGAAACAACCCCCTAAAAAACTAAAAGAAAACTAATTTGATATTTTTTAAGTTATGAAGAAGAGAAGTAGTGAAAATAGGAGAACATCAATGGAAAAAGGGTAACAAGACATCAAATCCACTATATTTGAGGCAATTTTACCATCTATTATTTGTTTGTTCAATTTTATTTGCATTTTTATAAAAAATTTAAACACATGACTAGGGTATTTTGTTTATTTTTCTTCTATTTGCACATGTGGTTATGTTTTACATTCTTAACAAAAAAATATTGAGCAATAGTGAGAGTAATGGGAGTGAAGAGATTGAAGTTCAAATATAAAAAATAACTAGAGGTCATATCAGTATGGCTACCATTGGGCTTCTTTTGAGAGTGTGAGTGTAGCAGGTTTAACAAGTTCAATTAATGAATTTGAATACCCTTATGAACTCCTCAAAACCTATGCAAAAGACTCGTTTGACCCTAAAAATCTCTCTTACAATTTGCAACACAAATAGACAAAGACAAGAAATTTTTTTAGGGGGGAGTAGAGTATGACTATGTCAGTTGTGTTGCAAAGACTATAGAGGTAGCTATACTAGAGTTTATTCTCATCTTTTGTGCATAGGTGGACAAGGGATAAAAGGTTGTCAGATTATAACTCGAGTTGAAAAGGTCAAGGTAACTAGGTTGCATATGGAAGGAGGAGGCAAGAAAGAAGGAAATTATATTCAAGAGTATACAACTTAGTCTATCATTGTCTACGAGACCATGAATGTTGGAATTTAAAGAGGAGATAGTGAACTACTTCTACTAAGGGAAAGGAAAGAGCTAATAGTATTGTAGGGTTGTTTAATATACAATCACAAGAGGTGGTTGATTCTTTTATTGCTAAGGTTTTTATACTCATGCCATACAATTTCATGTGACATGTTCTCCGTATTTTAAATAAATATTTAAAGATGTGATGATTGCCAATCCCTCATTTGTCACACTTAGAAAATATAAGCTATACATCACTCTCACATAAATTATTCTAAGGTGCGTGTGTTGATCAAATAAATGAAACAAAATTGGAGAAGGGGTGACTACTCTATCATCATAGATGGGTGGACCAATATCAAACATCAACCACTCATCAATTTCAACACCACATGTTTAGTTGGCTATGATTTTCTTAGATCTATTGATAGTTTGGGGAAGAGGAAGGATGCAAACTTCCAATTTTAAATTTTGAAGGATGTCATAGAAGATGTTGGAGCCCATAATGTTATACAAGTGGTGACCAATTCAACTTGTGCATGCAAGTTAGTTGGTTGATGGTGGAGGGTGCTTACAAGCATATTTTTTGACCCCATGTTGTGTTCATGCATTGAAGGACATTGGGAAGATAGATTGGGTGAAGGAAACTGTATTAGTGGCTAAAGATATACAAATGCTCATTTTCACAAATCACACTTCACTTACTTTATTTAGGAATTTATGAAGGAATGAATTCCTCAAGCTAGTGGATACTAGATATTTCAGCTATTTCATTTTGTTATAGAGAATAGTCAAGGTGTAGGAGACTTTACAATAATGATGGTTAATTTACAGTGAGGTAGATGGTCAAAGGAAAGCACACCCAAAAGAAGAAACATGAATTAAAATATCTCTAATGATGATTGGTGGTTCATAATAGGGTAAGAAATTGTTGGTTTTATTATTATTTTAAAAAAAAATTAATTTATTAATGTTTTTAACATGTAAATTATTTTTATTCGTTGTAATAACATTCACTCTATCATTTGAGTCTTAATTTTTTTTAACTTGTTTGCACTTCTAGATATGTTTGCTTCTTCATCAAGTCTATTGTGCAAGTCATAAGATATGCTGATATAGGTTCTCCTAAGCTTATATTTACAAGACTTTTGATAGCATGGTTGGGAAAGTGAAGCAAGCCATTTACAATAGGTATCCTACTTTGAGATTTTATGAGGAGCATGTTAGGCCCATTATAATGTGATGGTAGAATACTATGAACACCCTTCTTCATATGGTAGCCTATGTTCTAAATCCTGAATTATATATAGCTTGGTTTGGAAGAGCGCCTCCATTTCATGATGAAGAGGTGAAAAAAAGACTCACGAAGGCCCTTAAAAATGTATACTAATGAATATTTTTCTGTACGCTGCACATAATAGTTTACCTTTGCCAATGTTTGTGGTCCAACATTTAAGAACCCAAAGTTGATAAAAAATAGAGCTACATTCACTCAAACTAACTCTATTAGATGGTGGATGTGGCATGGGAAGGATGCAATTGGAGTTGAGGATACTTGCCACTTGCCTCTTTTCATAGGTGGCCAATTTCTCTACTATATAGAGAAATTGGCCCACATATAGTTTCAACAAGTTAGTCAAGACAGACAACCCTATTTCTAGACTATTAGAGAAGTTTGTGGTTGAACATAGTGTCCTGTGGCTACAAGATTGGTCTAGACCCTTGAATATCACCAAAATCCAACCTCATGTTGGGATATTGATCTTTAAGATGCTAGATACAAGTTGATAAGGAGGCACATGAGGGATCAGTTGGGGTTCCATTGTTTAAGGCAACCCATCATAGTTGCAGTGACTTAGACTTAAACTTTGATTTTGATGTAGACCTACAAAAATGCAAATGTTGATTAGAGACAACTATAATATTTCTACGTTTTTATCATTTTGTACTCGAAACTTGCAACCTTTAATCATTTTCTATAATTCTCATATAAAATATATGCATATTGATAATGAAAACATTTAAATTTCGTCAATTTGTTTGTCAATTCTCATGAAAAATCTCAACTCAAGTCTAATGTTGTATTAAGGTTTTATAGTAATGCTTTAACAATGTTATTATACTAGCAAATATATAACCTATATATAAAATACGCTGAGATGTATCTCGAGGCGTTGAATTTTTTCTACTTTAATTTTTATTAAAGCTGAATGATGAAAAAATTAAACTCCTCGAGATACATCTCGGCTTATTTTATATATAGGTTATATATTTGCTAGTAGCAGTCGCGGCGTGCGTAACATATTGAATAAATTAATATATTTAGGGTTATTATTAGAGTTAGCATTTAGGATTAGGGTTTATATCATGGTTAGGGTTAGCATTAGGGTTAGGGTTTGGTTTAAATTTATTATTATGATTAGGGTTAGGGTTTAGTGTTAAGGTTGGGTTTATGGTCATAGTTAGTGTGAGAATTATGTTGGGGTTAGGGGTAGAATTATGGTTAGGGTTAGGGTTTAGGAATTTTATTGTTAGGATTAGGGTTAAATTTAGGGATAGGTTTAGGGTAAGGGTTAGGGTTAAAATTAAGTTAAATTTATGATATTATGGTTAGGGTTAGGGTTAGGATTACGATTAGTGCATTAGTGTTATCATTATGAATAGGGTTGGGTTTAATATTATGTTTAAGATGAGTGGTAGGGTTAGGGTTGGGGTTAGCATATATAAAAAGGGTTACCTATTCCTAATTCTATCTCTAACCCTAACCCTAGCCCTAATCCTAACTCTAACTACAACACTAATCCTAATTCTATTTCTAACCCTAATTATAACCCTAATCCTAAATAGATATCTTTAACCATAACCCTAACCCTAATTCTTACACTATCTCTAACCCTAAACCTAATCCTAACATAAACCCTAACACTAATCCTAATTTTATTTCTAGCTTTAACAAAAACCCTAACCCTAATCCTAACCCTAATCCTAACCCTATCTCTAACCTTAACCCTAACCTTAATCCTAATTCTATCTCTAATCTTAACCCTAATCATAACCCTATATCTAACCCTAACCCTAATCCTTGCTCAAACCCTAACCTTAATCCTAATTTTATCCCTAACCCTTATCTTGACCTTATCTCTAACCCTAACCCTAACCCTAATCCTAATGTTAACCCCACCCTAATCCTAATTATATCTCTAACCATAATCATAATCACAATCCTAACCCTGACCCTAATTAATTTAATGTTGGATCCATCATAACCCTAACCCTAATTAAACCATCTTAAATCTATTTGAACCCTAACCCTAATTGTGCCATAACCCTAACTCTAATTAAACTCTAGCCCTAACTTTGAAATACACTGCTCCCCTCACACAAACCTTAATCCTAATCCTAATTATATCTCTAACCCTAACCCTAACTGTAATCCTGGCCCTATCTCTAACCTAACCCCAACTAATCCTAACCCTAATCATAACCCTATCTCTAACCCTAACCCTAATCCTTACTCAAAACCTAATCCTAATCCTAATTTTATCCCTAACCCTAATCTTGACCTTATCTCTAACCCTAACCCTAACCCTAATCCTAATTAAATCTCTAACCATAACCCTAATCCCAATCCTAACCCTTACCCTAATTAATTTAATGTTCTATCCATCATAACCCTAACCCTAATTAAACCATCTTAAATCTATTTGAACCCTAACCCTAATTGTGCCATAACCCTAACTCGAATTGAACTCTAGCCCTAACTTTGAAAGACATTTCTCCCCTCACAAAATCCTTAATCCTAATCCTAATTCTATCTCTAACCCTAACCCTAACCCTAACCCTATCTCTAACCTAACCCCAACCCTAATTCTATCTCTAATTGTAACCTAACCCTAATCTTCACTCTATCTCTAACCAAAACCCTAACCCTAAACCTAATCATAACAAAAACCTCAACCCTAAACCTAATTCTATCTCTAAGCCTAACACTTACCCTAATCTTTACCTTATCTCTAACCATCACCCTAATCGTAACCTCTTTTGTAATGCTAACCCCAACCCTAATCCTAATTTTATCTTTATGCCTAACCCTAACCCTAATATTATCACTAACCTGAACCCTAATTCTAATTCTATTTCTAACCTTGATCCTAATTCTATCTCTAACCCTAATACTAACCCTAATCCTAACCCTATCTCTAACCCTAACCCTAACCCTAACCATAATCATAATCCTAACATAAACCCCAACCTCAATCCTAATCCTAATTCTATCTCTAACCCTAACCCTAATCCTTACACTATCTCTAATCCTAGCATTAACCCTAGCCCTAACCCTAATTTGAACACAAACCACAACCCTAATCCTAATTCTATTTCTATTGCTAACCCGAACCTAAACCACAATCCTAATCCTATTTCTAACCCTAACACTAAGGCTAACCCTAACCTAGGTAACCCTAATACTAACCCTAATCCTAATTCTATCTCTAACCCTAACCCTAATCCTAATCCTATCTCTAACCCTAACCTTGACCCTTACTCAAACCCCAACCCTAATCCTAATTATATACCTAACCCTAACCCTAACCCTAAACTTAATTTTGACCCTATCTCTAACCATAATCCTAACACTAATCCTAATGCTAACCCAATCGTAATTCTTATTATATCGCTAGCCATAACCCTAACCCAAATCCCAACCCAAACTCTAATTAATCTAATGTTGGCTCCATCATAACCCCAACCCTAATCTTAACCCTAATTAAACTATCTTAAGTCTATTTGAACCCTAACCCTAATTGTGTGATAACCCTAACTCTAATTGAACTCTAGCCCTAACTTTGAACAACATTGCTTGCCTCACCCTAGGTGAGAGAAGATTTCTTTCTATCCATTTATTTTCTATTCAATTTTTCTTATTTTCTTTCTCATTGTTATTTTTATGGTCTTATTGTATCCTTCACTTTAATTAAAGTGGAAGTTAATTTATTGTGAACCAAATTTGATGTTTGTGGTGTCATTTTGAATGAGATAATTAATAACATACACTAAAAGAGCTCAAATTCTAAAACATGTAAGATGCATATTCATTCTAGGGATTTTGGAGTGCATCCTAAAAGAGCTCGAAGTTCATGTAAACCATCTTATGTGAAAGGTATCATTTTTTGGACACAACCTAACAAATCTACATCAAAATTGCTTTTATGTGTAGCTAGAAGATTCCTTTCATTCTTTTACTAATAGGTGGACTTTAAATGTCTATGGTTAGAGGAAATTATACTGAATTATTGTTTGATTATTGAGGCAAGTTAACAATAATATATGTAAATATTTGTGCATGCTTCTATCTTAAATTTGAATATAACATTTTAGATCTTCTTTAATAAATCAAAATAAGTCCAAAACTAAAAAGAAAAATACTAAGACATTCAATTTTCGTCAAAACTAAAAATAAATGCTAAGATTGTGCAATTTTCGTCATTACAAAAATATAAGAAAATAAATTCAAACATTTTTTAATTTTAAAAGAAAAGGCATGACTATTGCTCTAAAAACCAAATACATAATAATGAAAGGCCACACGAGAACTTTCAATAATCCTCATATTCATTGCTCAAGCTCAAACAACATGGCAAAATACCCACTCCAAGCAAAGATTGTTTAATGTTTGAAATAAGCAAAAGTTGCATGACCCAAAAGCCCTAAATAATAACCCAAAACCCTAAATAGAGGTATTCCCTTGGTAATAATATAACAAACCAAAACCAGTCCTTTCGTTGGCAATGAAACCCTAGAAGTGCTAGTCGTCATCGCTTTGGAAGCTCTCAGAGGTGTCCTTCATCTCTGCATCCACAGGCTCACCATTTGTTATTTCTTTTTGAGCTGAAAGAGGGAGAAAAGCCGTCGTCATAGTATCCTCCTCCTCCTCCTCTTCTTCCTCCTCCACAACTTTGACCTCCACATTCTTAGCAGTGCCGCCAACCATAATAAGCATGAGATCCTCTTCAACTTTGGAAACCACACTGGGGTTTATGTATGGTCGCCGGCGGAAGTGGCGGTGGTGAGCATCCCGCATGGGAGGAGCAAGGCCGTCTCTGAACTCTTGACCTGCAACTGTTGGTTGCCCCTCCTCTCGCACCTAGATAATCTACCCTATGTCGACAGTTTTTATCATAGAGTTGTCGTCATACGATTTGCACGACTCGACAATTTCCGGGAGATCCAGAAGCGCGTGGCAGGAAACTTTTCATTACCGATTACAAAACTGCCATTTCTTCCGTCGTCGGCAAAGCTTAGGTCGATGGAATTGTCCTCCTCTGAAGACGGATTTTCATCCAATACTTTGTTTATTCTCTTGGCTATAGAGGGAGGAACTCTTAGTATGAATTGTTTCTCCATTCTGCAGATCAGTAGACCGAAGTTCTGTTAACCTCTTCGAAATTCGAGGGTTTTGTTTCTCTCAGGAATGTGTATTTCATATTGGCTTGAAATGCCCTTTTTTCCGTCCTCTGCACAATCTCGACGATAAAGGAAAAACTAATTCCATGCAATATAAGATATTAATATTTTCAGTGTTTTATGAGCTACATGAATGAACAATTAAATTATTTAACAGCAGCTAAAGCAAAAAATATAACTGAAGAAAATAGAAAACTAAATTTAAAAATATCAAACTCCATTGTTGCTCAGAAATGGCGGAATATATTAACATTTCTGTCCACCTCCGCCAGAAAGCCCTCAGACATATGCTTCTTCTACAGCATGCTGTGGCATTTAACAATAAAGGGTGAGTTCGTCTTTTTCAGGATCTCCATCTCGTGAATTATCCAACCCCTCATGTTCTGTAACTGTTCATATTCCTCCTGTTAACAGCTGGCAGCAACAAAATCTAATGCAAACATTATAGACATATGTGCGCATGCATGCAGAATACGAAGGGTTTCTTTTTTCTTACACCGTTACTTCTACTGGCCTCCTATAGAGGCTGCTGCCACTGTAGGGTTACGCCTCTCGGCGTAATAAATATTTGGAATTTCCTTATAGTTTTAAAAAATTTCTTTGTTTTTTAATACTTGTCCCTTGCAATCCAAAAAGAGCATAGCTTTAGAATTACTTCACATTTTTTTCTTTATTTTCAATCTCAAACCTATTTTTATTTACTAAATAGTTATTTTATTTATGGAAATGTTATATTATTTTATTTTATTTACTTAAATAGTTATTTGATAATGATTTTATTTATTTAATAATTTTTTAAATTTTACTTTAAATTTATGGAAAAATTATTTAATTTTTATTTAGACTTATTTATTTATTAAAAAGTTTTAATTTAAAAAAATATATGTGAGTTCTTGAATATTTTTTGTAAACACACTCACACCATTAAACTTCACCCTCCTACTATAACTTATCCACATAATAACAAATCTAATTAATTTTTTAATAGTAATTATAATTATCATATTTTCTATATTATAATATAAACTTAAAACAGTTTTAAACTTAGCTACCCCTCAATAAAGAAAATCTCCAATCCGAAAACACTACAAATTTAGTTTTTCTAAATATTATTGGGTAATTCCTGAAGCAGGGTTATTATGCATCTGTTACATCCAATTGTCCCGGACAATAGTAGCAACGAATCAAACTCAAAAAGTAGACAGAAGACCAAAATACCTGAAGTTCAAATTTTGTGTACACATGAAGTTTAAATGGATTAAGTGGCCATTGGTGTTTGTGGTGCAGTGGTCAGATGTGTATTACCAGAACATGCTGAAGCAAATCCTAAGAATTTTTGCTGAGATACTTTGCCATCTTTTTACATTTTGTCCTGGTGTCGCCCGAATCCAGTTTCGCATAATTTATCAGCAACTGGGGTTCCGCCGGAGGCTCGAGCTGCTCGATACTCATTTCATCATGGTCCCTGTTGCTTGACTTAGTGCTAAGCAGATCGTTAGTTCGTCTGTCGTTTGCATTGACCTGAACACGATTCATTTGTAAAAGAAGAGTTGGGTATGGCTCAGTTGCTTTCTCACTCATCCTGTTCCTCTTCTACTCTCAAAAGATGTTTACCTATGTGCTCTTCTGTTATTCATTCTATCTGGCAAACACCCGGTTCGACTACTTCTCTGGATTCTCGTCTTCCTCCTCCACATCATTGTTACAAGGCACCATCAGTTAATCAGCATTTGCATAGCCTGACAAATAAGTATGAGTCGACCCATGGTTATCCGCTTGAGCTCAAGGGTGGAAATTCATGTTTTCAGGCTTCGGGTTTTATTAATTATGAATGTATAGGGCTTGTGCTTGGAAATAGACCGTGGTTTCAAAACCAGTCAACTGCTCAGTTTTCTGAGCTGAGAGAAACTATGGTAAACAAAGGGAAGGAGTTGTCATGGATTGATACATACCTTCCAAGATGGTCGGTCCCATACGCCCATTTGGCTCGCCTGGACAAGCCCATTGGAACCTGGTTGCTTGCTTGGCCTTGCATGTGGTAAGCTCACAAAAAATCTGTGTTTTTGTATATCTTACGTTATGTAATTCTCTGCTCTGTTTATTTTGATCCAAACCCATATAAAAGCTCAATTCCGTAAGTAACTTAGCCACCCATGAATATTCAGGTGAGATATCCCTTGAGGAATTTTATCAAAACTTGCTAATTTTGGTCTCAAGGAATATTGTCAAACAGTTTGCATGCAATGTTGTAGCTTGCTGTTGTAAATTTCAGATTTTTTTGGTTTGTTGTTGGATTAGAAAATAATGTTGCAAATACTTGGAAATGACTGCTAAATAGTTTTACAATGCTAGTAAGATGAAATGCAAGTGTTTTTGTGTTTTCCAAATGCAAATAGATAAATAAACTAATGCAAATCATAACCTACAGCCAACTGACATTTTGTCAAACGCTTGGCATGCATACTATTGTGCAGCTATGGCAATAAGGAATTGTATCAAACAATTTAAATGCGAACTTATACAATCTGATATGAATGTAATAAGACATTTAGACAACATATGGCAGCCAACTCCCACTTTCTATTCAATGAATGCAATGAGGTACAAATCTGGAAATGAATACATATGATGCCAATGTTGATTTCTCCTTATGCCAACTATAGTGATGACTGAAATTATAATGCACTTGCTGCCTTGAGACAGCAATTATGACTATGCAACTCCAATGATTAAAATGATATTTGCTGTATGAGACAGCGAAGTAAACTCTATAGAAATGCAAACTAATACATGTAAAGAACCTGGTATATGCATATAGCAGCCACACAAAATGGTTCAATTCTCCAAGATGATGATGCCAATGACCTCCAAGATGAGGCACCTATCCTCATATAAGACCAGTGATTCTTCCCAAAGCCTTGTCTAATTTTTATTGGCTTCTTATGAAAAAATCGTCCCTCACAGGTGCACCCAGCAATGCAAATGGCATCTGATTTTTATCTTCTCTCAAACAGAAATTGACTACCTCAAGCCACCTCCAACAATGCCAAAATCATCCTCCAAAGGACTGAGATAACTCCACAAAAATCTGAGAATGAAGTACTCCAATCGTACCATCCAAATTTGGCTCTTGGCCACAAAATTTGCAGCAAGTGGAAAGACTGAAATATCTTCCCCAAACTCCCAGCTAGGATTGGTGTTGCATAGTCGAAACTAGAACCCTAGAGTCTTCAGCACTCTAGCAAGCTAAGTATTTAGCTTCAGCGATTTACCACATAGGTAATGTGTAATGAATTCCAAATTGAGTATATTGAAATGCTTAGCCAACAGCCTCTTAAATAGATTTCTCAACGAGTCTCCAAGAAGCTTCTAGAATAAAATATTATTTTATTCTCTTAAGTGACTTTTTTAATATTATTTTATTTAGTCACTTTATTAAATTAATTAAATATAAAGTCATCATTTTGATATTAATTTATTGGAATAATTTTATAAATAATTAATTTAATATCTCCATTTTATTTAATTAAAATAATCAATTAAGCTATCATTTTGATAAATTATTAATTTGGATAACTTAATTAATTAAATTAATTAAATCATCATACCTTCAATTCGGGGACATGATAGTCCTCCCTTCCTAAAGATTGCTTGCCCTCAAGCAGTCCGCAACTACCAATCCAACTCAACTGCAACATCAACTGATCCCCGAATGTCAACTCCACTGTGTCTGTCCACCAACCACCTGGATCCCAAATGATTTTGAAAATAACTCCAACCAATAACTCTTGTATACAGCTAAAGCTCCTGTCACTATCAAGTCTTGTCAATTTGTGAAGCCAACTATCCATCAAATCAACTCTTGGATCCCAAATCTGAAAATCATCTCCATTATGGCAACTCCAAGTGTTGCACTGATATACCTCAAGTGTCATACCTGGATCCCATGGATAACCTGAAAGTCCTCCAAACTCAACTTCAACTGACTTCTGTTGTGTCACTCTGATGCCTCCCCCTAAAGTCCAATCTGGCCAAATTTGAAAGCAACCTACAAGAAAGGGCCAAGTAAGAGACTTGGACTCATCACCTGAAGTTGGGAATGTATCGCACCAGAGTGAACCTGAACACCACATGTTCAACCCACCTCCCTGTATCGTCGATGTCATCATCAAATCTTGTACCTGTGGGCTGAAAACAAATTGATGAGCACACCTCAAGATGCAATCGAAGTGAAACTCCTTTGATTGCGCCAAAGGGAAACTTGAATAGTCATGTGTACTCCATCCTGTACTGGCAATATCTGACGAAGACTCACAACTCACAACTGGATGAGTTGGTCTTGTAGCAACATCATCATCAAAAGTACCATCATGAATGCCATCTACTCCCTGGAAAGAGGCTGGATCGACACCAACATCCAACGCGTAGTCAACTGGCAGCTCGAGCAAACTCCTCTCGAGAGTAATGCACCCATCACCAA
>VDFB02000007.1:205870027-205936635 GCA_007258455.2 Sequoia sempervirens | reverse complement strand
ACCAACCACCTGGATCCCAAATGATTTTGAAAATAACTCCAACCAATAACTCTTGTATACAGCTAAAGCTCCTGTCACTATCAAGTCTTGTCAATTTGTGAAGCCAACTATCCATCAAATCAACTCTTGGATCCCAAATCTGAAAATCATCTCCATTATGGCAACTCCAAGTGTTGCACTGATATACCTCAAGTGTCATACCTGGATCCCATGGATAACCTGAAAGTCCTCCAAACTCAACTTCAACTGACTTCTGTTGTGTCACTCTGATGCCTCCCCCTAAAGTCCAATCTGGCCAAATTTGAAAGCAACCTACAAGAAAGGGCCAAGTAAGAGACTTGGACTCATCACCTGAAGTTGGGAATGTATCGCACCAGAGTGAACCTGAACACCACATGTTCAACCCACCTCCCTGTATCGTCGATGTCATCATCAAATCTTGTACCTGTGGGCTGAAAACAAATTGATGAGCACACCTCAAGATGCAATCGAAGTGAAACTCCTTTGATTGCGCCAAAGGGAAACTTGAATAGTCATGTGTACTCCATCCTGTACTGGCAATATCTGACGAAGACTCACAACTCACAACTGGATGAGTTGGTCTTGTAGCAACATCATCATCAAAAGTACCATCATGAATGCCATCTACTCCCTGGAAAGAGGCTGGATCGACACCAACATCCAACGCGTAGTCAACTGGCAGCTCGAGCAAACTCCTCTCGAGAGTAATGCACCCATCACCAATTGATTCCTCATGCCTATCTGTTACACAAGACACTGTACTTGTATCTTGAATGTGAGTGCTAGGTGAACTCACACTACTATCTTTCACATGTGCTTTGGCTGCCATAGGTAACTAAGTCTTTGCTAAACATAATGAATTTCAAGCCAAACTCAACTCTAAGCAAAACTCATCAATATGACTCTCTGATTCCTGAAGAGCTAGTTGAGTACTCCTCAAGGCTTCACTGGTTGCCATAAGCTCGTGAGTAAGCTTATCTACTTCATCCTCCTTTCTTCTCAACGCATCCGCATAGACCTCAACAAGGTTGAGAAGGTGATCACGATCCGAAATAAGGTGCAAATAATTTGTCTTCAATGCTCCCATTCCTTCTTTGACTTCTATCAAACTATCATGAGAAGACTCTGCTTCATTTCCCTTTTATCTCCTCTCTAGCTGAACCATCCAAAGGTGATTTTCAATCATCTTACGCATCTTGTCATGATGAGATAAAGCTGCTACAATCTCTCCCTCATTCACCTTTAGTTGGTTCTGTAAACTATATAGACCATGTGGTGTTTGTCTAGCTTCAACCTTCCATGAAGAAGCCTCTAATTGTGCCTAATATTCTTTTTCTGCAAAGTCCTGTATGCTCTCTTGCTGATCTGGAATTAGGTCAGCACCAATTCCATCATCAATGTCTTGAATAGGTATCCAAATACAAGAGGACTCCGGCTGCTCCATGTACTCATCATCGCCCCGCTCAGATGAAACATCGGATGATGGCATGCTATCCTCCTGAAGAGAAGATGAAACCTTTGATTTCTTTTTAGTGGCCTCTTGCTCAAGACTATTTCCCAATTTCTCCAATCCCTTTTCCCATTCTTTCATTCTTTCCATCATGCTATCTTGTTGTCGAATCCAAGCTCCTATCACAATTTCTATTGTCTTGCTAAAATCATCCATGAGATCCAACTGAAATTTCTTTGAATGATCTAATCAGGCTGGCAAAATCTTGGCTCTGATACCACTTAGATATCCCTTGAGGAATTTTACTAAAACTTGCTGATTTTGGTCTCAAGGAATATTGTCAAACAGTTTGCATGCAACGTTGTAGCTTGCTGTTGTAAATTTCAGATTGCTTTGGTTTGTTGTTGGATTGGAAAATAATGTTGCAAATACTTGGAAATGACTACTAAATAGTTTTACAATGCTAGGAAGATGAAATGCAAGTGTTTTTGTGTTTTCCAAATGAAAATAGATGAATAAACTAATGCAAATCATAACCTATAGCCAACTGACATTTTGTCAAACACTTGGCATGCATACTATTGTGCAGCTATAGCAATAAGGAATTGTATCAAACACTTTAAATGCAAACTTATACAATCTGATATGAATGTAATAAACTTGACATTTAGACAACATATGGCAGCCAACTCCCACTTTCTATTCAATGAATGCAATGAGGTACAAATCTGGAAATTAATACATATGATGCCAATGTTGATTTCTCCTTATGCCAACTATAGTGATGGCTGAAATTACAATGCATTTGCTGCCTTGAGACAGCAATTATAACTATGCAACTCCAATGATTACAATGATATTTGCTGTATGAGACAGCGAAGTAAACTCTATAGAAATGCAAACTAATACATGTAAAGAACTTGGTATATGCATATAGCAGCCACACAAAATGGTTTGATTCTCCAAGATGATGATGCCAATGATCTCCAAGATGAGGCACCTATCCTCATATAAGATCAGCGATCCTTCCCAAAGCCTTGTCTAATTTTTATTGGCTTCTTATGAAAAAATCGTCCCTCCTCACAGGTGTGCCAAACAATGCAAATGGCATCTGCTTTTTATCTTCTCTCAAACGGAAATCGACTGCCTCAAGCTGCCTCCAACAATGCCAAAATCGTCCTCCAAAGGACTGAGATAACTCCACAAAAATCTGAAAATGAAGTGCTCCAATTGTACCATCCAAATTTGGCCCTTGGCCACAAAATTTGCAGCAAGTGGAAAGACTGAAATATCTTCCCCAAACTTGTAGCTAGGATTGGTGTTGCACAATCGAAACTGGAACCCTAGAGTCTTTAGCACTCTAGCAAGCTAAGTATTTAGCTTCAGCTATTTACCACACAAGTTATGTGTAATGAATTCCAAATCAAGTATATTGAAATGCTTAGCCAAGAGCTTCTTAAATAGATTTCTCAACAAGTCTTCAAGAAGCTTCTAGAATGAAATATTATTTTATTCTCTTAAGTGACTTTTTAATATCATTTTATTTAGTCACTTTATTAAATTAATTAAATATAAAGTTATCCTTTTGATATTAATTTATTGGAATAACTTTATAAATAATTAATTTAATATCTCCATTTTATTTAATTAAAATAATCAATTAAGCTATCAATTTGATAAATTATTAATTTGGACAACTTGATTAATTAAATTAATTAAATCATCATACCTCCAATTCGGGGACATGACATCAGGCCACTTAAAATATGTGTTTTTGGTATACACTACATAACTAGGTATGCAGAGGGGAGACTATTGAGCTAAATGTTTCTAAGGTTGGTGTGATTCCTTTGTCAATTACTTGTAATCGTAAAAACCCTTGAATAGTTGTTCAACTTTTTCTTGTAAGGTATTAGATCAAGAGTTTTAACACTTATCTCCCATGCAATTAACATTTAACTAATAAATGCAATTATTTTGCAACTAGACTATCAACCCTAATATACTCTAACCTTCCAAGGTTACAGGGTCTTAATATAAATGCAGTGGGACTGAGAATACCCTTAGTTAATAAATGGGACATAACCTGTAGAAATAGTACGACCTTTTTATAAATATTCTTCTTGCTCAAACACGAGTTTCTTTCATGTGTCTATTGAAACATGGTCTCTCAATAGATTATTATTATGAATAGGTTTCACAGTTCACTTTTTCTGATTCTTATCTTTTAATAATACCCATGGGCATCATTTGACATTATTATTATGCATACTTACACTTCCCACAACTACGCAATCAAGGTTAATATTCTTCAACCTTATTTTAAGTCTTAACAGCACTGTGGCTTAGTTCTCAGATCTTTCCATTAGGCCACTTTTCTTATACCACAGATTGTTCTTTAGTAAAAGCCATCACAATCATTTCCTATCTTCCACCTTTCAGGTGAATTAAGTACATAATAACTTTATATACCTTACTGGTATTCAGCTGATAACTTCATATCTACTTGATGCTTGAAGTAAATCTCTCATTAAAAAGAGGAAGCTCAAGAGTGCAATGTACTGTTTCTTGTTGATTCCTTCCCTCAAGTTTATTCCCCTTCACATTTGATCTTATTTCCGAAAGGATGCCAGAACTAGAAGGTTTAATTAGTCACCAATCAGAGAAATAGTCAGAGTAATCATGCTCGCTTCAAGTTCATAGTATCCAGTTTAAGCAAGTAGCATTCATTAATTGAATCAATGACACATTTGCAAGAAGAGCCTAATTTATCACCTTATTTGTAAACCAGCAAGTGGACATATTATTGATCTTCATCTAGCTTTAACAGCTGTTGATCAGGTTCTGTATCCGGAAATCCTTGAAACAGACAGAACCAAGCTGTATAATAATTGCCGATAATATTCATGTATTAATCTTGTTCACATTTTGTGTCTTCAATTAAAGAAGCAAACTGTAAGGTGATTTCGTTAACTATGACTGTAAATACAATTTTGCCAAACTCCTAGGATTCTATCATAATATCATAATTTTACACCCATATTCCAATGGTACAATTTTATTTACAATCATAGTTAATGAAATCACCTTACAGTCTGCTTCTTTAATTGCAGACACTGAATGTAAACAAGATTAATACATGAATATTATCAGAAATTACAGCACTTCACACTGAGACCTTTGCAAGAATTTACCCTCACTCCCTATGAATTGTCATCTTAAAGATTTAAACAATCTTTTTCTTCAATAATAATTAATAAGGAGGCATTTATCCAGACAAAATTATCACTAACCCCAGAATCTCAAAAAGAATCTAGGGGTTTGTTCTTACCACATCAGGGCTTTAGAAGAACTCATGAACAGCAACAAATGACCTTCCAAATTAAGGAAAAGTATGCACTTACCTTGAAACATATCTAGGAAAACGAGGTTAAGGAAGTGCCAGGAAAGAATCTTTTTCTTCAATAATAACATGGCATTTATCCAGACAAAATTATCACTAGCCTCAGAATCTTATAATAGCCTCAGAATCTTATAAAGAATCTAAGGGTTTGTTCTTACCACGCCAGGGCTTCAGAGGAACCCATGAAGAGCAACAAAGTTACAAAAAACCCTTCAGATTAAGGAAAAGTATGCACGCACCTTGAAGCCATTTAGGAAAACTGTTAATGATTGGCAGCTTCAGGTTTGTCCTTCTAGCCACGAATGAAGACATAAATTAATATAGCCTATCGGCTATTTATTTATATGAGATATTTAATGTGAAGGGGCACTTCACTTGGCAACAATGTAATTCCTAAAAGGGCCGACCTTCCTTGTAATTAATATATTTTAATTGTAATAATATTTCTCTACCTTGGCCGACCTTGTACATGAAGAGGTGCGACCTCTCTCTCATTGTGTATATATACAAGGTCATTTCCATTCCTTCCATCATCGAGCAAGTTCGTTTCTCTCCTTCATTCAAGTGCGAATTTTCTCCAAGAGCAGATTGCAAATTTCTGTAAGTGCAGATTTAGGTTTCAAGGGAGGGCAGATTATTATCTGTTTTGTATCTAAAGTTGGTGCTGAATACTGGCCTTGTGATTGGCCTCATTGTAAAGAGAATTGTTGCCACTATTTATATATATAAGAGAGATCTTTGTTACTGGGTTTTTCTCCCTCAAGAGGAGGGTTTTCCCAGGGTATCTGCTGTGTTATTGTGTCTGATTTGAATTTATTTCTGTGCATATAATCTGTTCATTAAAATTTACATGGTATCAGAGCGGGTTTGAGAGGATCGTGATTAGATTATTGCTAATCAGCATACCCTATTTGTTCACTTAGTCAAGATGGTGAATGGTTTGAAGATCAAGGATAGACTCGAGGGTGCATCTAACTTCACATCATGGAGGTTTAAGATCATGCTTACCTTGTGTGAAAATGACTTGGGTGAGTTTGTAGAGTCCAACATTCCTGAACCTGAGGAGGAAGAAGCGAAGTTACAATGGGTGAAGAAAGATATTAAAGCAATGAAGATATTGGTTGATTTCGTCAAGGATCATATTGTGCCTATCGTCTCTAAGTTGAAGACAGCGAGAGACATGTTCAAAACATTGGAAGAGATGTACGAAATCAACAATACCAACCGAGCGCTTGCACTGAAGCAACAACTTCATCATGTGAAGATGGCGAAAGGTGAATCAGTGATTGCATACTTTATGAGGATTGCAGATTTGAGAGATTAGCTCTCGACAATTGGGCATATGGTTGATGACAAGGACTTGACTATGCTCGCTCTCACCGGTCTACCTTTGTCTTGGGAATCTTTCATTCAGGAAATTAGTGCAAGATCAAAATTGCCTAAGTTTGATCGCCTAAGATCTGATTGCATTCAAGAAGAATCAAGGTTGGTGGCAAGAGGCGTTGGTCAAAGTTCAAAGAATGAAGACATTCATGTTCTCGCCTCCCATGCATCAAAGAAGAAAGGAAAAGATGGACGGAAAGGATTCTTCAAGAGGAATCGGGACAAGGGAAATGATGATGCACCTCCATTTAAGAAGAAGAGGGACATGTCCAAGATTCAATGTTTTAGCTGTGATAAGTTTGGGCACTTCGCCAAGTATTGTTCAACTAGACCTAAGCAACAGGTCACCGTTGCGGATGTTGATGATGCCTCTCCACAAAAGGATTCAAGTGAATATTTGTTCTATTCGGCATTGTCAAGCAGTGTACCTTCCGACACCAACACTTGGATAATCGACAGTGGTGCTTCACTACACATCACCAGCTTCAAGGAGCACTTATCAAGTTTGGTGGAAAAGGAGTCTTTTGAACAAGTCATCATTGGAGATGATGCTAGCTACTCTGTGAAAGGAATTGGGACCTCTACACTTCATTTGGATTCCGGCATTTCGCTTCAGTTGGGTAATGTTCTTTATGTTCCTGGAATCAAATGCAATCTTATTTCTATTTCAGCTTTGGAAGACAAAGGATATCAAGTTGCCTTCTCCAAAGGCAAAGTTCTAGTGTGGATGAAGAACTCTAGCTTCAAGGATGCTCAAGCAATTGGAGTTAGACATGAAAACCTTTACAAGGTCTGCACATGTTCTTTACAAGCTTTGGTTCATGACTTTTCAAGTCTATGCGATCTTTGGCATCGGAGATTGGCTCACCTACACTTCCGAGACTTACCTATCATGGAGAAGATGTTGACGGGCCTTCCTAAGTTCAACCAGGAGCACGAAGGTACTTGCAAGGGCTGCGCATTGGGTAAGAATATAAAAGCCCCTTTTCATAGTAGAGAAAATAGATCCAAGTGTATTTTAGACCTTATTCATTCTGATTTATGTGGTCCTATGTCTGTTCCATCTTCGAGTGGATTCCTGTATTATGTTTTGTTTATTGATGACCACTCTAGGAAGACGTGGATTTATTTTTTGAAATCTAAAGAGTCTGAGGAAGTGTTGGATAGGTTTAAAGAGTTCAAAGCTCTAGTAGAAAATCATTCTGGTAAAAGAATTAAGGTCCTCAGGTCTGACAATGGTGGAGAATACACCTCTGGTAGTTTTCGAAATTTTTGTATTGATGCAGGGACTAAGAGGGAGTTCTGTGTTCCCTATAATCCTCAACAGAATGGTGTTGCAGAAAGAAAGAACAGGACAATCGTGGAAGTAGCAAAGGCCATGATTCATGATCAAGATTTGCAAACCTTCTTATGGGCAGAAGCTTCCAGGACGGCTGTATATGTTCAAAACAAAAGTCCTCATAAGATCTTGGAGAATATGACTCCAAAAGAAGCCTTTACAGGGAAGAAGCCTGAAGTTAGTCACTTGAGGATCTTTGGATGTCCTATCTATGTTCATATTCCAAAGGAAAAGAGAACCAAGTTAGAGCCTTCTGGCAAGAAGGGAATATTTTTGGGCTACAGTGAGACATCAAAAGCCTACAGAATATACATTCCAGGTCAGAAGTTGATCGAGATCAGTAGGGATGTCACATTCGAGGAAGATGTTGCATTCAGGAGATCCAAGGGGATTCATATGGAGATTGATAATGAACAGTCTCCTTAGGATATGGAAGTTGACCATACTCCTGAGATTCAGAGGGAGACTTCAGAACTAAAAGAAGATATTGATCCTGTTGAACCCTTGGAACCTACTGATGGGCCTACTAACATTGCTATTGGTAGAAAGAGACCTCTATGGGCCAAGCGTACTATGCAAGAAGTTGAAAGTTTTGCAGTTCCTAGAGGCACATTCAGAGAAAGCAAAAGGCCACATAAGTTCTCCAGTTATGTTGCCTTGATGAGTTAGATTATAGAATCCGAGCCTACCCGTGTTGAGGAAGCATCTAGTCATCAGGTTTGGAGAGATGCTATGACAAAGGAGTATCAGTCAATTCTTAAAAATGATGTTTGGGATATTGTTCCTAGACCCGAGGGCAAGTTTGTGGTATCTTCTAAATGGCTATTCAAAATTAAGCATGCTACAGATGGAAGCATTGAGAAGTACAAGGCAAGATTTGTGGCTCGTGGGTTTTCTCAGAAAGAGGGTGTTGATTATGAAGAAACATTTGCTCCTATTGCTCGCTACACTTCAGTCAGAACCATCATTGCTATTGCTGCATCTAGAGGATGGAAGATTCACTAGATGGAGGTAAAGACAACTTTTCTCAATGGAGTAATTGAGGAAGAGGTTTATATAGAGCAACTTTATGGATTTGAGGTTCATGGGAAGGAGTCACATGTTTGCAAGTTGAAGAAGGCCTTGTATGGTCTTAAGCAGGCTCCTCGTGCATTGTACGAAAGGATTGATCGTAACTTGTCAAGTTTGGGGTTCCTGAAAAATGATGCTGATTCGAATCTCTACTTCAAGGTAATCAATGGTGAAGCATTAATTCTTGTTTTATATGTTGATGATTTGATCCTTACTGGAGAAGATCACCTGATTCTTGAGTGTAAGAAGGAGTTGACTTCTGAATTTGAGATGAAGGACCTTGGGCTCATGCATTACTTCCTTGACTTAGAAGTCTGGCAGAAACCAGATGAGATGATTCTAAGTCAAGGGAAGTATACCATTGATATACTTAAGAGATTTGGCATGATGGATTGCAAATCCATGTTTACACCTATGGAGACCAATCTACATAAATTGAAGGAGGCTGCAGCTAGTTTAGACTTGGTGGATCCTACATTGTACAGACAGCTTATTGGATCTTTGATGTATCTAATTAACACTAGACCTGACATTTGCTATGCAGTGAGTGCACTTAGCCAGTTTATGTATGATCCAAGACAGATACATCTTGTTGCAGCTAAACATATCCTGAGATACTTGCGCGGCACAGTTGGATATGGGTTGAGGTATTCTTCAGATGCAAACTTGGAGTTACATGGTTTTACTGATTCTGATTGGGTAGGTTGTGTCATAGATCGGAAGAGCACCTCTGGTTGTTGCTTCAGTTTGGGTTCCGCTATGATTTCCTGGTGTAGCAGGAAGTAGTCATCTGTAGAATTGAGTACAACAGAGGCAAAGTATATTGCAGCTTGGATGGCAACTCGAGAATGTAGAAACCCTTGTTTCCCCTGTTTCTGAATCTGACTGTTTTTCTGAGTGTTTTTGTGTATTTTTGGTTTTTTTGGTGTTTTTGCATAAATATTGAAGATGGCGATTTTGCAATAAAAATGATATAAAATATAAATAAATTCTTACAACTCCGGAAATAATAGATTCTATTGCAAATATTGATGCCAGACTATTATTTAACCTTCTGAAATGATTACAGTGAAGATCTGATAACATGCAACTAAAAAGGCAATGATATTTGATGAAAACTTGATTATTGCAGCAAGCTGAAAGAAACTCTGTGAACGTTCTGTGATAACTTCTGAATGAAGATATCTCATCTGAATGCAATAGATCAGCTGATATTTCACAGCCTCTGAACTGCAACACTGAAGATGGCTCGTTCTCCAATGCCTGTAGACAACTGAAACCCTTGGCTTCGTTCTCCAAAAGAAGACTTGATCAAAAATCGATTTCATAACATAATGAGCTCTGTTTTCAATGAAAACCCTTATATCCTCAAGAGGGTCGACTTTTCTCAAAAAAGCATCATTTAAATAAAATTGAATTTTATCTTTTAATATTTCCAAAGTCTCGAACGCACTTTTAATTATAAATTATAATTAAAAAGTGGCCCCCTTCAATGTTGGTCGAACCCTTCAAGAAATCACTTAAGTTATAATATTAAATAATATTATAACTTTATATTATAAGCTTCAATAATTAATATTTTAATTTGACAATTAAAATATTAATATCTTTCTCAATTTACGTCCGATTAACGAACCGTCTGAAGCTGGTGAATAAGTGAGTGATCTTGCACATGACCAAACCATACTGCTAAAAATAGCAGGGGTGCTCCGCTAAATGCCAAATACTGCTAAAAATAGCAAGTCAGGCAAAAGACATCGAATGAGCCCGAACGAAAGCCAACTGGTAAATTCTGACAATCCGAAGCCAAGCCAAGCTCCATCAAGAGACCCTCTAACCATGCATATTAGCCTACGAGGGCTAAGAATAGGCTAAACCCACGAACTCTGATGCTCGCAAAATTGGGGACATTACAGTCCGCCCTCCCTGAAATTGCTTGCCCTCAAGCAATCTCTACTGCAAAGAAACCCAACTCCTCGGAAGGCCCCAAAAGAAGAACTGTACAGTGTCCCACACATCTCTAACTATCTCCTGTAGTATCAACAAAACACAACTGCGCAAGCTATCCCTGGATCCCAAACCCAGAGTGAAAGTCTGTCCAGTCTGTCATCCTCAGACTTTCGATGCGCTCTACTGTCTCCAACTTCACCATGCTGGAAATGATGAAGTAGCCCAATGGGACCCATCCAATACTCAGTGCCAAGACTGTCACCACCTGGATCCCAATACAATATGAATTCACATCCATCTGTCATGCGGAGATAAGAACTTCTAGAAGCATCTGCTACACTGAATCTCTCCCTATCCTCTGCTAAACCCTCATGGATGTGATAATTGACCAAGCCATCATGCCAACTGACACCATAGTCATCCTGTAACCATGTACCCATAAGAAAACCTTGTGACATAGAAGTAGCAAACCCTGTTGGATACATATCGGCATGATGTAAAACTGATAGCTGTCCCTGCAAGTGATCCCCCTCAAACCGCTGAGTCTGGCGCTTGCAGCTGCTAATCCCATCTTCTGAAGATGGTGAATACCCATCCCACAACGGATGGTATAACTCCGGAGCCAATCCACACCGATGCATCATCAAATCCTCCGTGTGTGGACTAAAGGGGAAGTGATGAACACTCCTCACTATGCAATCAAGATAAAACGCTCCCACCTCGGTCAATGGCTGACCATCATAGTCCTGGGGAAACAAATCAGCATAAGTACAAATCTCTATACTGGATGATGCCCCACATATCTCCTGTGACGACGATGAAGTAATGACGTGATCTGTCACACAACTCTCGGAAAAATCAACTATCTCATCACAAGAGCTCTCAACAAAAACACTCATCCCAGCTGAATTGACTGCACCAATATCTGTGATAGTTGTAACCACATCCTCACTACAACCCGTGGATATACGATCCTCATCAACTGCCTCTGTATATAACTGTACTGTATCTGCAGCTGGTGGAGACTGTGCCAAACTCAACTCCACGGTAAGCTCCTCCAACTGTGACTGTGACTCTTGAAGGGCCAATTGACTTCTCTTCAATGAGTCCATAATCACCTCAAGCTCATGAGTGAGCTCATCGACCTGCTCCTCCTTCCTCTGCAATGCATCATAACAAATGCAATCCCACTCGAGAAGAAAATCCCTGTCTGCAAGTAGTTTTAAGTAGTTTTGTTTCATCATTCCAATTGCTTCTCGAAGTGCATGTATCTCTACAAGGGAAAAACCACTATCACCGTGCTCATTTGTCAAAGGAGTACTCCAACCATACGTAGCCAACATCTGACGAGCAACATCGAAATGCTCAATGGTTGTGGCAATCATATTGTCATTCACTTTTAGTTGCCCAACCAAATGGTGAGAACTTTGTAGCTTATGACCCCCATACAAGTTTTCCGGTTCACAATTTGCACTATGATATGAGGCTGATTCGTCATCACTCACTACATGATAAGCAGCATCATGTGTGCTTTCATCCATGCACACCTCAACATCTAAGGTACTGTTGCTTTGTACCTCAAAGGATGGCTCAACTGGCAAGGTAGAAGCTGCTGGTATGACAGTATCTTCACACACTTCCACTCCCAAAGTAACTGCATGCCCATCCAAAGCACGATCCTGGGATTCCATATCAACATATGAATCTTCTAGCTTGTTTTCAAAGGTCTGTTCTGGAAAATCAGACTCACCATGATATGAATCCTCCACATACAATACTTCACTAGTACCCAATTCTTGAGTACTTTCATGTGACAACCCCATAGCAGCATCTTGCACATGTGTAGTCACTGCTGTCTCAAGCTGATGCAAACCTTTTCTACTGCTGTTATGTAAATCAGAATTGTTAACAATGCTGGTTACAACTTCTGGAATGTTGTGAGCATCATTCTGTGGCTCCACCATACTATTTTCTTGAGGTAAAATTTCCTTATCAACCACTATTTCATTTTCAACCCCATGTCCATCTGTAGGTTGAAGATCATGATCTGCTAACTTATCACATTTTAAACCAAACTCATCATAGAGACTTCTGGATACTTCACCAAGTCTCTCATTTTTGCTTTGTGATGAGGTTCGTCTTGAAAGGGAATCCTCATACCGCGGCAAAATATGAGTTAATCTTCATTGTGAAAGCTTAAGTTTCCACTGGATATCCTTCAAAATGCTTTCAACACTTGGCTGTTCACATTTCTTTGATTTTCTCTTTTGCTTGCTATAATCCATCCGATGCTCCACATATTGCTCGAAATCTAGTCGATCCTTGACCTTATCTGGGAGTGCTTTGTACTCCTCATAAGCGTCCATTACCTCATCCACGAATTTAGAAGCCATAATTCTGAATTTCTCTTTCTCGTTTGACAGTTTCACTTATTAAACTAATGTTCAAGATTGATCTGACCTAAATATGCTCCTGGCAGTAATTGAAACCATAAGCTTTAAATAAAGCCAGCTTCCTTATATCCACGACGTCCTCCAAAGTTATCAGGCCCAGCAAGGATAAATCATCGAACTCCCAGAATTCAAGAGGCAACACTTTAAATACAAGTTCCTGAGTTTGGATATGACTGACAGTAGATGAAGTGCAGCTTCTTGAATGCACAATTACAGCAACAGTCATACAATGACTGAGATCTCACTCTACTAGTCCCAAAACCAAATTTCTTCACTTGATATCTTTGCATTTCTTACACAACAAAACTTTCAAAGTTCTGATTATGATCTGGACTGATTATGATGACAAGTCTGACTTCATACATTGCTGATTTAACAGTAACAGGTGTCCAAAAATTATTGCAATAGAAGATATTCACTTACAAATGACTGAGTTTATTTTGCCAGACCTTGACAATCAAACTGCCTTGTCCTATTTGGAAAAAACACTGCGAATAAATTACTCCCTTTGTCTTTTCTGGAGATTTCCTTTATCTATTTCTGCCTTGACTGGCCCGATAATTAACTTCAAATTTGTCTTGTCTTATTATCCCTGTCAGCAATAATTTGTCTATATGCGCCCAGCTTTAATAAGCTTATTACGTGCCTTCCAAGGTCTTTAGGGAATGCTTATGCTGAATGCCAGTTTTTTTTTTTTTTCTTTAATTGGTTTGATAAATAAAATTTGACTCACTCAAATCTTGCCCTGTTCCAGCTCAATTTGTCTTTTCTCTGACTCCACGTTACTCCTAGATGTCTTGCGGCTCCCTTCTAAACATAGACGGAATTTTCAAAGCCTCCCGACATTTTAATAGAACCAATATTTGTATTTTCCCGTCTTTATCAGACCCGCTATTTGGCTCTATCGCTGGACTCAAGGTGGACTTTTAGCGATTTACTTCATAAAGTATTGGTGCGTTGATTTGCTAAGCAACACCCGATAGTCTATTAGCAAAAGCGATTCTCTTTATTTTAAATCTCCCTCTACCGTTGATTGCTCTATACTGTGCGATTCTTCTTTAAAATCGTGACCAGTGTGCTCAGGACATACTCGGTCCCCTTTGTCTTTAGCTAACTGATGACTCACCAATTTTTGGTGTATGTACACCCAGTTCTTGGATTCCTGCGATTTTAATAATTCCGTCTTTAGCAAGACGTCTTTCCCAGTCTCATACGACACTTGTATTTGATATTCTCCCTTAGGAAAGGTATCGTGTGGTCTCCACTTATGTGTATTTGACTTACTTTGAAACTGTCCTGTCTCCTTCAAAGAATTTCGATGCCAATGAAGTCGTTTCTCTTCTGTGTCTCTATTGCTGATAGAGAGCCCCCTGCAAATATAATATGCGATTTGATTTAGAAATACAAGTCGCTCCTTTTAGAATGAGACGGGGTTGGCATTAGAATATAATATTTTTCACCTCCGTTTGTCTTTACCGATTTTCAATGTCAAGCGGCTCCCGACTCAGCTCAAGGAAAAGCGATTTCTCCTTGTTTTTCTGCCGCTTATTTCCTTGGCGTCTCCCTGCTTGGTCCTCCAGCGGATATTTGACTCTTTACCAATCAGTCTTATTTTGACATACGATGATGAAGAGTAAATCGATCACAATATATCGATTATTAATTATTTGTCTTCTATGTTTTTCTTGGCGCCTCTGTTTGTCTTTGTCTGTTTCCAGTTTATTACTGCCACGATTTGTCTTATTTACAAACCCGTAAAAATTGTCCTTCTAGCATAGTCTTGAAATCCAGATATAAAAAAAAATCGGCCCAGCAGGAAAATAATTTTTTTTGAAATAAAGTATCACCTCAAACATTCAATCGATCAAGCAATCACTCTGCCAGATCACAATATTAAATATTTCATCTGAAGTATTCTCGCAAACCCCTGAATTTGATCTGTTAGAACTCTGCAATTGATAATCTCTTCAAACCCTAATCTATCCAAAGATTTCTTTTTGAAAACCAACACAGGATGGCAGGATTCAGCTCTGATACCACTGTAGAAACCCTTGTTTCCCCTGTTTCTGAATCTGACTATTTTTCTGAGTGTTTTTGTGTATTTTTGGTGTTTTTGCATAAATATTGAAGATGGCGATTTTGCAATAAAAATGATATAAAATCTAAATAAATTCTTACAACTCCGGAAATAATAGATTCTATTGCAAATATTGATGCCAGACTATTATTTAACCTTCTGAAATGATTACAGTGAAGATCTGATAACATGCAACTAAAAAGGCAATGATATTTGATGAAAACCTGATTATTGCAGCAAGCTGAAAGAAACTCTGTGAACGTTCTGTGATAACTTCTGAATGAAGATATCTCATCTGAATGCAATAGATCACCGATATTTCACGTTCTCCTCGAACTCCAACAACATCAAGATGGCTCGTTTCTCCAATGCCTCCTCAGACAATCAAACTCCCTTGGCTTCGCTTCTCCGAAGAAGACTTGATCAAAAATCGATTTCATAATATAATAATCTTTTTTCCAACGAAAAATACTTATATTCTCAAGAGGGTCGACTTTTCTCAAAAGGCATCATTTAAATAAAATTGAATTTTATCTTTTAATATTTCCAAAGTCTCGAACGCACTTTTAATTATAAATTATAATTAAAAAGTGGCCCCCTTCAATGTTGGTCGAACCCTTCAAGAAATCACTTAAGTTATAATATTAAATAATATTATAATTTTATATTATAAGCTTCAATAATTAATATTTTAATTTGACAATTAAAATATTAATATCTTTCTCAATTTACGTCCGATTAACGAACCGTCTGAAGCTGGTGAATAAGTGAGTGATCTTGCACATGACCAAACCATACTGCTAAAAATAGCAGGGGTGCTCCGCTAAATGCCAAATACTACTAAAAATAGCAAGTCAGGCAAAAGACATCCGAATGAGCCCGAACGAAAGCCAACTGGTAAATTCTGACAATCCGAAGCCAAGCCAAGCTCCATCAAGAGACCCTCTAACCATGCATATTAGCCTATGAGGGCTAAGAATAGGCTAAACCCACCGAACTCTGATGCTCGCAAAAATTGGGGACATTACAATTCAGGTGTTACAAGGTAGCTCCATGAGGAGACATGAGTATGAGCTTGTCGAGCTCTTGCAAAGGATTGCTTTCCTCTTAGCAAGAAGATTTGAAGATGTCACATTTGCTATCAGGGCTTCGTTTGTTACCATGTGGAGGTATGCTGAGGAGATTAGTTATGAGTTGAGTGACCTATCCTTCTTCTTGCCTAGAATTGTGGTTGATAGTGGTATTGTTGTTACTGTTGACTCTCGGCATCTTGGACGTGAGACGTTGCATGATATTGATCTTAGTCCTTTAAGATCTTTCAGTTTGATTATCATGGATGGTAACACTTTGGAGTTACAAGGGAGGTTAGTGTAGCATTGGCATGATGTCTTCACTAATGTGATCAGAGTGGTGCAGTAGTGGCATGGTGGGTCCTTCCTAAGATGGATTTGGGAACCTGGGATCATACTTGTTTTGGTATGGATCAGTTTTAAATTTTCTGGAGTTATGTATTATATTGCTTTGAGGACAAGCACTCTTTGGGAAGGGCGGACTGTGAATGTCCCCGCTTTTAGCACTTCACTTTTCGGTGATTGATAGCCTATTCCCAGTGTGTTGTCGGCTAATCAGTGGCAAAATTAGGGGTTCATGTTTTGAAGGATGCTCTTGCTTGAGGTTGGTTGATTTGATGGCGGATTCTTTTAGGGTTTTCAGAGAGCTTCGCAGTGATATGTTGTTCTTGCATTCCGAAAGCATCTTCGTGAATTTACTTCATTTTCTAGTAAATTCTAATTTTAGCAGTGGTCCAGTCGGCATCAATTCAGTCAGCTTTCCTCTTCTGGCAGTTCATTGGGTAATTCTCATTTTTGGCTTAAGGGGTTCATTTCGAAGATATAAGTTATTTTAAGTCAAAATGTTTTATTTTTAAAATACCCCTTGGCCTAGTGTTATAACTTAACAGTTGTTTTAAAGAAGGCGACTTTGAGGAGTATTTTCTCATAAAGGAAATATTTTAATATTTCTAAAGTTTATAATTGCTCAAAGGGAAAATGGACGCTTTTTTGAAGGAGATTATATTTTATTTAAAAAAAAGAGAAGTGATTAATATTTCACAAGGAAAGTATGCCATTGGGAAGAAAGTGTTTGGGTCAAAGTTTAAATCTAAAAGCAGCTTGGGATTAGGGCGCACCTTCTAGAAGGCTCCGGAGTCTTCTCTTCTTTCTATAAAGAAGGTTCTTTCTCTCTCGGCGGTATCTGACGAATTTACAAAGTTATGTCAGCCAGATTGGCTTTGGGATTGCTTCGGTGAAATGTAAGCCCTCAGCTTGGCTCTTCTTCTTGCTTGAAAGACGTTAGAACTAGTTGAGAGGTTTTAGTTGTAGTTGGTTTCTCATTGTAGTTGGTCTCTTCTACATTCTCAGAGTTGGAGTTACTGTATTTTCCTCACACTCTTAGAGTTGCTGGCCTTGTATGGTCAGAGGGTTGTTTTTACCACAACCCAAGAAACAGAAATAATATTGTTCCGGGTAATCGCTCCACCCATTTTCCTATGTAGGGCTTACCATATGTGCAAGTTTCCTTTTCAGAATTTTATTTGGAAGTCTAAGGAATTATCTAAAGTAAATCGCCCTTGCTTGCCGGCAATTTCACTTTGTAAGTGCTTTGGAAGTCGTGCAAAATAAATAGGGGTCTTTGTGAGAAGTTTTTGTGATCCATCTTCATTGTCATCATCATTAGAATGTTTTGCAACTGATTTCTAGTTAAATGAGTGAGTATTGAGAGAGATATGAGCATTTCATCGCGGATGATAGGTTGTTGGTTTCATCTTTTAAAAGTGCAGATCTGTTTGCACCGCAATATTCAGTTTGGTTTTGGAGTGAAGTAAAGGGTCTTAGCATTCTTGTTAAGCAAGGAGAATCCTCTTTATTGATGTACGATGTATTGCTCTAATTCTATGCTCTTGGCAGGCGATTGCTCTTCATATTGTAAGCTGAACAGTAGTACTGTCAGCAGTTCTCTAATCTTGCTTATCATGTTTTGTAATGATTACTTTACATTCTGAAGTGCTTTGTAATTCTTTATATCTCCGCCCTATGGTAGCTCCATTCCCACTTCGGGTTTGAAAGCACATTCTGGGTGTTGAGTTTACTTTCAGCATTCTTGCTTATTTCCCTTCATAGCATTGTAATTCTTAGCACTCCACCATATGGTCGCCTCCTTTCCATACTGGATTGGGTAGCACATGCTTGGTGTTGAGTTTGTTCTCAGTACTTGTAGTGTAGAAGATCCTTTGACCATATGTTCGTCCTTCACGGACACATTCTTGGTTAGAGTTACCTTCAGTTGCATTTTGTTTAAGGCACTGACGATCCTCTTGCCATATGATAGCCTCTCTCTTGTTGAGATTGAGTGCGCATTCTTGGCAACGAGTTATTTGTAATTTGGTCGGGTTTGAATTATCTAACCTAACGTGCTCGTGATTGTTGTGTACTTGGTAAAATCGAAAAAATTGGCTCCTGAATATTCTGGTCATCTGTGATGCGTGGTTTGGGTCTGTGTTCACGGTGATGGCAATTTTTTTCCTAGGGTACTAGTGACGCACGGAGTATATATATATATATTATTAAATTATAAACTTAATGCCATAGACTCATAAGCATGCTCAAAATTATAATCATATGATCAGAATGCCATAATGCCATAGAATATTGAAACAATGAAATATGCCATACGGTAATACCTCATATAATCATATTCATAATTTGCAAAAATGTAAATAGTAAATACTCAAGTCTTAAAAAAAGAGAAAACCTGCAAAAATCAACTATTTCAGCTTGGAGGCAAAAAAATGGTGTTTTTTGCTCTTTTGAGTTTGCAAAATGAGCCTCATTTGGTCGGCCAAGTCAATATAAGGCAATCTGGGCACTTTTTAGGGTTTTATTTTATGTTTTTAAGTTGAGTTTTTGCCTTTTTCTAGGCTGGATGACGTGGGTCTGCCCGGGTCCTTCTGGGTTCTCCCCGGGTTCAGCCAGCGTTCTCCATTTTCCACGCGGGTCCTCTATGGGTCCTTTTGTGAAGGACCCACAGAGAACCCGGGTGGAAAATGGAGAACCTGTGCTAACACATAGAAGAACCGAACTAACTAGAACCCACATGTATTTTGGCTGGTCTGGGGGCTAAAATGAATAACCCGGTAATAGAGGTTGCTACAATAATATACCATTTAATGTGAAGAACAATTCATATTGTGATGGATTAGTAAATGCATTAACCATGGTTAGTGCAGGGTTTAAGACACTAAATTTGCATGATTTTAGTGCCCCATTATTAAAGGAAGCCATATTAAATCGCAGCTAGTAGTAGAAGAATAAAAGTTAATATGGGAGAGAAAGGGCTGCAACATTTATTGGAAGAGCGGACAGTTGGTGTGAACAAGATAATTATTTTGGTGGCTTCAAGTGGCACATTGGTGTTCTTGAAGTCCATAGATGCTTTGCACAAAGTCAAGGATGTTGAGATTTTTGTGGAATCTATTTGAGGGAGTGATATAGGAGGTTGGGGTGGAGAATGTTGTCCAAATTGTCAAGGAAAATGTAGTTGCATATATAACTACAAGGGGACTTACTCATGAGGAACATTCCACCATTTGTTGGAGTCATTGCATTGCTCATTGCTGGGATTTAATAGAGGAAATTGTGATGATTGGATGGATCAAACATGTGATTGAAGACACTAGAAAAATTATTAAATTTACCAACCCTATTTGGTTACTTAGTTTGATGAGAGGGCACATGAAAGGCAGGGAGCTTGTGCAAAGGGGTGACACAATTTGGCACAAACTTCATCCCTTTGCAAAAGATTGTAGGGGAAATACCTTCTCTCAAGAAATTGTTTGTGAGCAATGCTTAGTTAATTCTCCATATCCAAAAGGATGGAAAGGGAGGAGTCCATGAGGATAGTTTTTAATGAGGTATTCGTCAGGATTGTAAAGATACTCAAGGCAACTCACCAATTTAATTTTGAGGGAATTTTGTATTCACTATTTTTTGTTTTTGTTGTTATTTGTTAATCTTCCATTAATTTAAATCTCAATTGTCAATTTTTTAGGTGACAAATCCTCCACTCAAGGTTATACTTTTTGTTGACTAGAATAACATTCCAATGAATTTATCTTCATGAGGTCATGAATAGGGCCAAGGAGGCATTTGGCGAGGACAAGAAAAATGTGAAATCATTTGGTGCATCATTAATTGTAGATGGACAAGCCAACTCCACTAGCTAATATATGACATGATGTACTTCCTAAACCCCAAATTCTACTTTGATATGCTTAAGGTTAATGAAGATGTCATGATGGGCCTTCATACATGCATAGAGAGGATGGCATCAAATGAAGGCATTAGAGACATATCTCTAGATGAGTTGGAGGTTTATAAGTTTGCAACTGGGAGGCTCTTTTCTTCACCTTTATGCACTCGAAGGAGGGAAAAATAATAGCTAGGAAAAAAATAATTCCTTAAATCACACTTTTTTGATAAATACAATTTTAATTTTTGGCTTGGTACTAGAAATTTGTAACTTTTACTTAAAATCTATAAGTTTTAAATGTTCAATTTGTAGATTTTTCATTGGAGATTTTGGTATTCGAACACCAAATCTTCAAAGGATACCTATTCATGTTTTGTCTCAGCCTTGTAGTACTTTTGGGTGAGCGCAATTGGAGCTTATTTTTGAGATAATTCACACCAAGAAAAGAAATAGTTTGGCCCAAGAGTGTACCTTGTGACCATCTCTTCTTCCAATAAAACCTTCTTCTTTAAACCAAAAAAGTGGATGGTCTTTCTTATGATGTCATAACCTTTAATTATATTGATCCATTTTCAGATTGGATAGATGAAGAAGTAGATGTTGATGAAGGTTTCATTGAATTAGAGAGATAAATAGCAGCAATAGAAGTGTTGTACGAAGACATACTTTTCTTTTCTTTCTTTCATATTGAATGTAGGAAGACATACTTGAGGAATCATTCTTTCCTCATGATGATTCAGATTCATCTTTTAGTTTGAGGCTAGATAGTACTAGTACTAGGAGAGGGAAGTAGAAGTTGTAGATTGTAGTTGGCTGTTATAATACTATACAATGTTGAACTTTGAAAATTTGAATTTACACCATTCAAGGGTCATATGACATGTAATTTTTGAAGTTTGCACTATAAAACTTAATAATCAAAATAGAATCATGTATTCCCTAAATTTATTCTTTGTGCATCTCATGCATTAATTTAAGTTTCTTTTGTGTAATTAATAAATTATGTAGGATTTTTTTTGCCACTTCTAAGTCAATCAAAATTTGGGGTGTACAGTTTTTTCTTAGACTAAGTTTTTGAACTATATGCCATACTAGGTACATGATTCATAGGAGGTAGAGATCAATGTGGTTGGGCATTAGGGAAATATCCATACTACATGTAGAGCTAAAAATATTAGGGGCCGACATTTGAGTGCGGTTCACTTGTATCAAAATGGTTGTGTTAGGATGAAATATTCCCCAACAATTTTTTTCAATTTTCACATCAACAACTTCACCCGTCAGCGTTAGCAAAACCAAAACCAATTGAGAAAGTAACCCTACACCAAGAATGTTCACCAAGATCCCAATGACGGGTGAGGTGATAGCATATGGCGCCGGGGATCGTTAGAAAATAAACTGAAATGCTAAAAATTACAATGCTATGCAACTTGACCACTTATTCAGCGGGAGTAGTTTGATGGCTCAACCGATCAGCATGATGAGAACTACAAAGTGCTGAAAGTAAAGAGTTGGGCAGCTTGCCGACCCCTTCCGCTTGTTTAGCGAGCAGTACCGAAATGAAATGCTGAAAGTAAATGGACGGCGAGGCTTGTCCCTTCCACTAATAGTGAGAATTACAATATAAAGTGTAGAAATATTAAATGACTGAATCAATACTACTAATTTCAGCCTTACAATGAAAGTAATCTGCAAATTACAAGTAAGAAAGTTGTCTAATCTTCTGCAAATAATATTATATGCTTCTCCAAACTTCACAAGCCTCCCAAATATGAAAAATAAACCAAAAAACAGAACTTGTACAATCTGATATAGGAAACCAGCACTCAGAAAATGCAAACCAGCAAGACTGAAACACACCTAAACTCTCCTAACTCCTTCAATACTCCTCTAATTGACATGAAATAAGCTGCAAATGAAACCTAAGGAGAAGGCGTCCAAACCAAGACAAAGAAACTGTTGCAAATACTAACTATTATTTAATGCACGCTTCCCAAGATGTCCACAGACATGGTACGGCCTCCCAAGAGGGGCGATCCACAAGATAAAATCATAGAATCCTCTAAAAATTCTGAAAACTTGCACAATGAGGCGCCTAGGATAGACAAATGTAATGGAACAACACCCAGAACTAGCAAAAATTCACCTAGAGAGCCACAACCAAAAACATACTTTTTGCAAGCACCAAACTAGCAAGCTGAAGAACTGTAAAAACACACCAAACATCAAAAAACATCAATATTAAACTTCTTCATAATGCTCAATCTGTTCTTCAGTGTAAAGAACAACCTCTATTTCAGCTAGTTGCTATCTTTCAAGCAAGAAACCAATATTGCTAGGAGGTATGCATTCCTTGAAGCAAGTGAATCACCATTTCAGTAGCACTTTGTTATAATTTCTTCATGGATGATGAGAATGAATCCCAATACTCTTATTTATAACCTTTACTCTCCAAATTCAAATTCAACTCCCTCCAAAATGGGTGCCCAACTCAAATTCACATTCACCTTCAATTAATCTACAATTTGCATTTCATTTCAACCTTTGTTCATGTCGTCCATTTCAAGAAGGCAATATACTTTATCAAAAATACAAATAAAGTATAATGTAGGCATCCAAAAGTATTTAAGTGAAATACTTTATAAAAATAACTTATCTCTTCATTAAGGCGTCCATCAAGCCTTATCAATATTTTACTTATTAAAATATTTTACCTCAACAAGAGAAGCACCCATTACAAGCTCTAACCTACCAAAAATAGCTCCAAGAGTGCGGGACACCAACTACTCAAACTGATTCTCTTGAAATAGCCTCTGAATTGGCCTGCTGAAACCCTACTAAAAATAACACTTACTAAAAATAGCATACTGCTAAAAATAGTGTCTAAATGCATTTTAACCACATTTTGAGCAGCCGTCACAACTTACTAAAAATAGTTAGTGGAAAAAAGTTCTCTGTTTCAGTTTCATGCCAATCCACTGCGAAGCTCTCTGAAAACCCAGAAGGAATCCAGAATCCACACTGCAAAATTCCAACATGCAAGCCTCTAAAACTGCCAAAACATCCTACTAGAAAATAGGAAACCCTAATTTCTGCTTCCAACTAGCCTACGGGTCTCTTGGATAGGCTAACGGCCAACTGCATTGATTGCTACTGAGAAGGGGACATTACAGTCTGCCCTCCCCAAGATTGCTTTCCTCAAGCAATCACAAGCCTGGATTTTGTAAAATCTCCTCATTCTCCCAAGTAGCATCCTCAATAGGCAAATTCTTCCACTTCACCAAATACTCTTTGATTGTCCTTCTCCTCAAAGAGAGTTCTCTGGAATTGATGTGATCTCTCATCACGTATCTCCATAGGCCAAAAGTCGCTCCACCTGGGATAACTCTTACCAAACTTGTCCGCTTTCTTAGATTCGTGAAGTTCAAGCACGATAACGAAAGGATTTTCACACCAAATGCGCTCCTTAAGTCTCACAATAGTCAATTCTCAGCATTCTTGTTCTCAAGAAAGACCCTTCTAAACTAGAATCTTCGCTACGCCATCGTTTCATATTTTGGTGTATTTAAAATGCTCGCGGTACCGGTGCGCGCCCTCGCCAAGCAATTTGACTGTGTTCGAAATGGGTAATAAAATGAAATACTGCGATGAAGTGGAATTTCTTTAAAATGTAATAATAGCTCTTAAATTTTAGAGCCATTACACTTTTTCCTCGACACTTTAAACTTTTTCTGCCCTCAGACGCTTTTCATCTTTTTTCGTTGGCTGAATCGTAAGCACTTCTTTCAGGCCTAACAACTTCTATTATTGCTCGACTTGAGTTAGGTTTTCGATTTTCTCTTTTGCTTAAAGGTGTTTTAATTCGCCATTTTCATTGTTATAATTTTTGTTCTTCCTCTCTTCATGCTGGGCGAGTTTTCTTCAAACTGCAAATACGTTTTTTGAGTTTCTCAACATCCCTCTCCAGCGTTTTTTGCGTTTCATCTTTGTAAGTTGTTACCCTTGCTTTCTCTTTATTCTCCAATTTCAATGGCAACTCCATGCAGACAAACACTTTGCAAACCTCGAGCGCCGTTTTCATTCACCATTACATCCATTTTCCAAAATCATGTCTCAGATGCAGAAGCGCTAAAATTTAGCGCCATGACATGTTGCACATGTCAAAATATTTAACTTCAGAAAATGGGTATGCTTAAATACTCGTGATCAAAGATCACCGAATAAATGCGTATGGCGGGCGCTGAATTTAGCCTCTTACACTTTCTGCACCTTTACACCCTTTCTTTCCGCACTTAGTCATGCAGTAATGGTGCTGAATTTAGCACCTTTACATTTTTGGCGCTTAACCTTAGTTTCTTCAGCTGTTCGTTTCCATTCAACCCTTATTTTTCGCTTCCTCGCGATCGCTATGCCTTGTCATCCTTCCATCGCCTCTTAATGCTCTTTTTTCTCAAGCAACTCAAGATTCACCATCCTTGCGCTTTCCGTGATTCTCACAAGTGATCCCGCGGTGATGTCCTTTGATCTTGGTTCATCCAAATGTTCGCTGTGAGACCAGAAGAAGTATGAAGACCTCACAATAAGCAAAGAAACATGAAGCCTCGCTTCTCCAGCACACTGCATCCCATTATGCATCTTGTAACAGCCGACATTTTCTAATGTCTTATTGTACTGTACTACACCCAAGTCCGAATTACACTTTGACTTTGGTCAGTTAGGTGAGATCTCCTAAAAATCGCCACCTAACTCTCCCTCGATTTTCTCAATCTCTTTCCTTTCTTTTTGCTCATCCCCTTTCTATGGTAATGTGAGGGATTTTCATTGTAAATTATCTTTTAGTCTGCTTGCAACGAAGTGCTGCCCTTTTGTAAGCAAACTTAGAAACTTTATGCTCATACTTTGTGTTTCAGATTCAATCAATAAAGAAAAGGATTGCTAAATGACTTTATGCTGATTCAATAATACTTTGTAAGTTGATTTTGATTTGGTAGTGATTAGTTAGTTCGAGAGGAATCTGAAAGTTCCTAAGTGGTTGATGTAAACTTTGGCGCTACATCTATTATTTAGATTGCATTGTTATTTTGTTTATCATTGGTCGAGTGATCTATAAGACTTTGCGCTTATAATCATTTATACTCTTGCATGTTCTTGTTGGATAATCTATAAGACTTTGTGCTTATAATTATTCATACTCTTGGATACTTTGTCGAAGGATCTACAAGACTTTGTGCTTGTAATCGTTCGTGCTCATTGATACTTTTGTTGGATGATCTACAAGACTTTGTGCTTGTAATCGTTCATGCTGTTTGAAGAATTGTTGCGTCTAAGAAGACTTTGTTCTTCTAACGTAGCAAACGGTACGTTTATGCAGATCCAATATTGATAAAGCTACGGAACGACTTTGTGCCTTCGCCTTCCTTTTTTAATTTATTGTTTGTTGTTAATACTTCGTATCTCTACGCTTTTGACGAGATAGAGATATTGGTACAATCGCTATTGTTCAAGCCGCTATCAAGAATTTAACTTCCAACACGGAAGCATTGTAAACATCTTCTCCAAAAAGAGAGAAGGATGAATGTAACACCCCCACTTGAATTTATGTACATTGTGTAATTACTTTTGTGATTTACTATTGTTTCTTTTAGCAAGAAGAAGGCTTCCCCTTCCTCGAGTGAGATTCAATATCTCATTATATAGCTCGGGCTGAAGTCCGTTGTGTAATCAGTCAAAGTTGATTACATAATTTTCACCCAATTCTCGGAACCAAAACCAACTGCCCTTCCTCATCCAATGGAGGCAAAGTTGAAGAAGTAACAACATTGTGTCCAAGCACCTTCTTGAGGCGAGACACGTGGAAGACATTGTGAACTTTGCTACTCGTTGGTAGCTCCAACTCATAAGCCACTGCACCAACTCTCTTGATGACTTTGAATGGCCCATAGAAACGTGGCTTGATTTTCTTTGCTCCACTCTTCATGAGAGTAGATTGTCTGTAAGGCTGGAGTCTAAGATAGACCATGTCACCAACCTCAAATGTGCGCTCAACACGCTACTGATCAAAATACATCTTCTGCTGATTCTGTGCAAGATGGAGATTGTTCTTCAAGGACTTCAAAATGTCTTGACTCTGCTGCAACATATCCCTCGCTTGAGGGGCTTTGCTATTACCAAACATCAAAATCAGCAAAGCTAGGGGCCTCATATCCATAGAGAGCCATGAATGGAAACATTCTGATAGACATGTGGAAGGATGAATTGTAGCAATACTCTCCCAAATGAAGCCATCTCACCCAAGCTTTCTGCTGCTCTGAAACATAGTTTATGAGATAGCCCTCCAACCACTTGTTCACAATCTATGTTTTCCCATCAGTTTGTGGGTGATAACTAGTGCTTGGAGTGAGCACTATACCACTCAATATGAAAACCTCTTGCCAAAAGGTGCTTAAGAACTTGCTGTCCCTATCACTCACAATATTTTTCGACAACCCATGCAATCTAAACACCTCATGAAAGAACAAATCTGCAACTTGAACTGCTGGAAATGAACTAGTAATTGCAAATAAATGAGCAAACTTGGTTAATCTATCAACAACATAGATACAATCTTTTCCTTGAACTTTTGGCAACCCAATGATAAAGTCCATTGATATACTTTCCCATTTTTTATTGGGAATAGGTAGAGGCTACAACAACCCAGTAGGAAAAGTATGCTCATTCTTGTTCATTTGGCAAGTGCGACACTCCTTAATGTAGCGCAAGACATCATCTTTCAGCCCCTTCCATGAAAATCTTTCATGAATCTGCCTATAGGTCTTGAAATAACCTTGATGACCAGCAAGTGGAATGTCATGAAAAGTTTGCAAAATCTTCTTTTTGAGCTTAGATTCGGGCACCAAGAAGACTCTCCCTTTGTAGTGTATCAAACCATCAACCGCTTTGTACCTTTCATCATGAAAAGTACCTTCAATGATGTTGTTTTCAAACTGATTTTTGGCATAATCAGCAAGCAACAACTCCTTCCAATCAGTAGTAAGCTCACATAATGAGTTCAAATGAGGCCTTCTAGATAGAGCATCCGTCACTATGTTGTTTTTGCCTTTGACATACTCAATGTCAAAATCGTAACTTTGAAGCTTAGTCCCCCATTTTTGTTGCCTTTCATTCAAATCCTTTTGGTGCATAAAGTGTTTGAGACCATTGTGATGAGTTTTGACAATAAATTTTCTCCCCACCAAGTATTGTCTAAACTTGGCCAATGCATGCATGATTGCAAGCATTTCCTTGTCATATATGGAGTAAGTCTTCTCAACACCTCTTAGTTTTCTGCTCTCAAACACAATTGGATGTTTTTCTTGCATCAAAACAACACCAACTCCTCCTGATGCGTCACATTGCAACTCAAATGGCTTGGTAAAATCTGGTATAGCCAAAACGAGGCATGTACTCATAATCTTCCTGAACTTATTAAAAATAGGTTGTGCCTTTTATGACCATAGAAAAGCTCCCTTTTTGGTGAGATCAGTAAGAGGAGCAGTAATTTGAGAGTAGCCTTTCACAAATCTTCTGTAGAAGCCACAAAGACCCAAGAACCCCTTCAAATGCGTCAAGTTCTCTGGAGGTGGCCAATCCAAGATTGGCTTGATCTTTTCTGGATCAACTTTCACTCCTTCAACATTGATTATGTGACCAAGGTAGAGCAGCTCCGTCATTCCAAATTCACATTTGGACTCTTTGGCAAAAAAACTTTCTGATTCAAGGATGCTAAGCACTTCCTCCAAATGCTTAAGATGTTCTTCCCAAGACTTGCTGAAAATGAGAATATCATCAAAGAAAATCAACACAAACTTCCTCAACTGCTTCTGAAAGATTCGGTTCATACAAGACTGGAAAGTTTCAGGAGCATTAGTCAACCTAAATGGCATGACTAAGAACTCAAAATGGCCATAATGGCACCAAAATGCCATCTTCTCAACATCTAATCCCCTCATGTGAATCTGATAGTAACCCGATCTTAGATCAATCTTTGAAAAGAACTTGGCTCCATGTAGCTCATCAATGAGCTCATCTATCATGGGAATGGGATACTGGTTCTTGATTGTTTTTTGATTCAATGCACGGTAGTCCACACACATGAGAATGGTGCCATTTTTTTCTTCACAAGCACAACTGTTGAAGCAAAAAGACTCTTACTTGGGTGAATGAAACCCATCTCCAAAAGTTCTCTAATGTTTTTTTCAATCTCATCTTTTTGCTTCTTAGGATACCAGTATGGGGTTGTGATAACTGGTTTGGACCCTTCAAGTTCGATGACATGCTCAATTCCTCTTTCAGGAGGTCTCCCAGGAGGTAGATCAGCAAAAACCTTACTCTTCTTAGTGATCAATGATTGAATATCAAGTGGATAATGCCTCTTTGTTTCAACCGGATTAGCTGATAGAATCATACAGTCCGCTTCCCACTCAACTTGATCATGACGAATAAGCCTTTCCATTCTTTTGAAAGACACAATTCATGGGCCTCTATTTTACATTCCTCTTAGCACCACCTTCTTTCCATCTGAATGAAACTTCAACTCCATGGTTTGCAGATTTAGAGAGATCTCTCCAAGAGATCGCAGCCATTGAATACCAAGAATAGCATCCGTATCTCCAATGCTAACAACATAGAAGTCATCTTTGACTTCATAGTTGCCCAATTGCATAGACAATTTAGAAATCTTTCGATTGCAAGAGATATGAAATCCATCAGCTACCATGACTTCAAAACCTTCAAATCAGTTTTGAGTCTTCTCTTTGCAACCACACCTTCATCAATGAAATTATGTGTTGCTTCTGTATTGATCAAAGCAACAATTTGCTTCCCACCAAGCACACCTCGAACCTTGAAAGATTCGTTCTTTTGAAAACTAGAAAGTTGGCCAAATGTGCCCCCACCTCCTTGCTCATTATCGGACTCTTCTGGAGCTTTCTCTTCATCACTTTATGCAAAATCAGACCATTGTTCTGAGTAATCAGATTCTGATCCAAAATCAGAATAAGCCTCCATGTGGTTAGAAAGTCCTCTCCCATAGCATCTATGCCCTTTCGTCCATGGTTCTCTACATGTATAACATTTTCCATCTTTTCTAAGCTTCTCATGAAGCTCATCATCCAACTTAGGAGGGAACTTTTTATGCTGACTTGAAAAGTGCTTCTTGTCTTTCTTGTGTGCAAAGGGCTTGGACTGAAATTTTGGCCTAGGGGCAGCCAACTCCATGCTTCTAGCTTTCTCGATAGCTTCATCAAGACTTGGTGGATCAAATGCTTTAACCCACCCCTTCAATGGTTCCATCAAACCTTCCGAAAACAACACAAGTCTTTTTCAGTGATGTTGGGCACCATCACGGAAAGCCTTTGAAAATCTACAATGTATGCATCCAATGAGCCATGTTGTTTTTGTTGTGCAAGCTCACGAAACTTCACTTCAGGATCCTTAGTGTTAAACCTCTCAAACAGCTTGTTGGTGAACTCTTCATATGTTTGAATGAGGTCATGGCCAAGAGTGACCAAACCATGATACCACCACTCATGGGCAGCTCCTTCCAAGTGCAAGGTTGGAAAATTTATGGCATCTTCTTCAGGCATTGGTCGGAGTGAAAGGTAGTTGTCTAGCTTCTAGACCCACGATCTTGTTGTACACTTATCAATTCCATCAAAATGGGCCAAGGTCACCTTCCCAAGAGCTTTATGATAATCTGTTCTAGGACCCATAGGAGCACGGTATTTAGCTCTTCCGCCACTCCTTATATTTCTTAGGTTCATGAACTGATCAAAGGTCCATTGGTCTCTGAGATCAGCGGGTAAAGTGACATACTCCATGTAGGCTTGTCTTGCATCATCCACCAAAGGTACTCCAGTCTCTACTGGTGGTTCCTCCCTTTGAGTAAAGGTAGGAAAAAGAGGTCTAGAGGCTGATCCTCTGGTGGTTGCCACATGTTGACCAATAGTTCGGTCTCTTCCATTGACCTTTGAACCATTGTTACCATTGATACCACTGTTTTCTCCAACATTGTTTTGTTGAGTTTGGGGCTGATTTTGAGTCACTTGCTGATCCATCCTTGCTAGCAAACATGACATCATATCTATCATATTATCAAATTTTCTTTCAGCTCTAGCTTCACTTTCTTCCATTGAAAGTCTAGGACCTTCTGACATGTTTTCAATTGCTTTACTAGTATCTCTCAAAGCCTCCTGTAAAGTGCTTCTCACCCTAGAACCGGATACCATACCGGCTTGTTCGACGGTGGTATTTATTTTCACACACGCCCGACAACTAAACTCTCCTATTTGTCAGATTTGCAGTGATTCGTTTATACCACCGAATAACCTCCCCTATACCTTTTTTCTTGAATTTCTAAAACACAACTTCACCTTGCCATGAAAAAACCAAAACCAACTAATATCGCAACCAAGAATACACCAAGATCCCAATGATGCTTAGGTGTGAAATATTAAGGAAGTCGAGGATCAAAAGAAGGCCAAATAATCGAAATGTTGAAATATAACATTTACGCAACATCAATCTTTATTCAATCCTGAGTACTGGATGCAAAATTTCAATCATTAGCATTGAGAATTACAAAGTGCATGAAAAGTAAAGTATGGGGAGCTTGCCGACCCAGGCCATTTGTTCAACAGGTAGTATAGTAAAGAAATGTTGAAAGTAAAAACGACGAGGCCTGTCTCTTCCACAATCATGGGGATACAATAGTAATTTGTAGAAATGTAAAAGAGTTGATTAGTACTACTAATTTAGCGTTACAATATGAAGTATAATCTGCAAGAAGCCAAGTGTTATAGCTGTCCAAATCACTCCAAAATATTATTATATGCTCCTCCAAACTTCTCAAGCTCACAACTATGAAAAACAACCCCAAAACCCAAACTTCAACAATCTGATATAAAAACCAGCAAATAGAAAACATAGACCAGCAACTAGTAACCACTCTAAAATGCTCCTAACTCACCCAGTACTCCTCCAAATAACATGAAACAAGATGCAAATGAGGCTAGGGAGGATGGCGACCAAGACTAGGCACTGAAACTACTTCAAACACCCCACAATAAATTAAACACACATCCCATGGCAGCTACAAGCATGGTACGGCCTAGGAAGAAGGGCGACCTTCACTAGAAAATTCATTACTTCATAATAAAATCTGGAAATCAGCAAGAAGGGGCGCCTAGGCCTTCGGAAAAGGATGAGCAACTACCCAAAACTAACAAAATTTTTCCTAATGAGTTATGAGCGAAAACCACCTACAGCCAAACCAAAAACCAGCAACCTGTAAACATCAAAAAACATCAAGAACTTCAAAAAACTTAAAACAACTTCATTACAATGAGCTCCATCTGTTCTTCAGTGTAAAGAACAGCTTTTTCTCTTAGCTAGTTGCTATCTTTCAAGCAAGAAACTGAGATAGCTAGGAGGTATGCATTCTTTGAAGCAATTCAATCACCATTTCGGTAGCACTTCGTTATAATTTCTTCATGGATGAAAAGAATGAAGCCAACACTCTTATTTATAAGTTTCTCCACCAATTCAAATCTGTTTCCCTCCAATTAGGGCGCCCTCATGACATTCAGATCCATATTAACCTTTTCAAATTTGCATTTCATTTAGCCATCTCTCAAGTCGTCCCCTTTCATGAAGGTAATAAACTTTATCAAAATGCAAATAATCACTTAAGTTAGGCGTCCAAGATAATAAAGTGAAATACATTAATAAAAATCACTTATTTCTCCATTACGGCGCATCCACCAAGCCTTAGCAATATTTCACTTTATTAAAACATTTTACCTCACTATGAAAAGCGCCTAGCACAAGCTCTGACTTGCCAAAAATAACACCAAAAGTGTTGAAGATCAATCTGCTCAAACTGACCTGCCAGAAATAGCCTCTGAATTGGCCTACTAAAACCCTGCTAAAAATAGCACTTACTAAAAATAGCATACTACTAAAAATAGTGTGTCCAAATGCATTTTAACCACATTTTGAGCAGCCGTCGCAACTTACTAAAAATAGTAAGTATGGAAAAGTCCTCTGTCTCAATTGCATATCACACCACTGCGAAGCTCTCTAAGAACCCATAAGAAATTCAAAATCCAAACTGCAAAACTCCAACACGCAAGCCTTCAAAACTGCCAAAACATCCTCCTAGAAAATAGGAAACTGTAATTACTGCTCCCGCCTAGCCTACGGGCCTCCAGAATAGGCTAACAACCAACTGCATTGATTACTGCTGAGAAGGGGGCATTACATCCATATTTGCATGTACACTTCATTTGAATGTTGTTATCTTGTTTGCAAAGCAATGGTTCACAAGTTTGATAAAATGGAACAACTGTCAAACTGAGAAATCGAAAAATTACATACAACCCGGCAAGGGACTTTACAAAAGAAGAGAAGAGTGTCCTCACCTTTGTTCCTCATAAGAACAAATTTTATACTTTCAAGAGTCTAATCAGAAGTAGGCATCCCAAGTATAGCAATTAAAGACCACATGAATGAGAAGTAAAAGGTTCAAGAATGGCATATTTAGGTTTCTCCCCAAAGAGATTAAGCAAGATCTTGTAAGGAATTCATGGGTCAATTGATGCCCATAAATGTTATAAAATCTCTACTTATAGAAGAAAACTTTACATTTACTATCATGAAGCTATACTGATATGGAGCAAAAGAAATATCACCCATACTCTGCCCAAGGAACCCCAACACTTCAGGCAATATGTGTGGTAGCTCTATGTATAATTTATCCTGCTAATAGGGTGGATTCCAGTCGTAATTCACAGCCAGTCTGCTTTAGTTCTATTCAGATTTTCAACATGTTTCAACAGAATTTTGCTTCAGCTTATTCTATTATTTCAACAAGTCTTCAATACCAGGTAGTTAGCATTGTAAATGGTTATTTCATTTAAATTCTGAAGGAAATTTCACATGATTTTAAATGAAATCTCAGCCAGGTTCAGCTAGAACCAATTGTGTTTGCTGCTTCCAGTTAGGCACAGACCACTCCCTAGAAAGAGCTTTTACTTGCTGCTGTTATTAAAATATAAGCTGGTTATAATCGGTTTGAAGTAACCCTCCAATGGCCAAATAAAGTATGAGCTACTCTGCCCATACTCTCATTTTGGAAAGAATCGTCACTTGAGCTGATGCATATTTTGGCATATTTTCCTTTTCCTATAGGGATACCTGCATCTTTTATATGGCTATTCAAAGCCAGATTTGTACACATATTTATAATGGAGGGCCCAATCTAGGGTGGCTGCCTGTGTTTCTCCAAGTTTCAGGGATGGGGAGCATTGTTTCAAACTTTCAAACTTTCAGGGACTGAAAATTTGCCAGATTTTAGGGACTAATTTGATTTTTTAAACTACAAATAAATTTAAAATAACCTAAACAAAGTAAAAGAAGCTAAAAATTTAAATCTAAGTACTAAATACAATGTATTGAATATTCAAAAACAATCCATTGATCCTATAATCCATCTAAAAAATCATTATATAAATCATGATTTATATTTTTATATTTCAATGAGTTAAAGACTAAAGTTACGTATTGAGAAATCATAAGAGCGAGCTAAGAAATGATCTTAATAATCGTTCAGTCAAAGCTACTTTGCAAAAAGTTTCATGGAATTCAAACCTGAATATGAATAAGTAGTGAACAATATTAATAATCGACCACTTGCTGTTTTCACTCATGCACAACACTTAAAAGCAGAAAAAGATAAAAAAGAGAGAATGAAAGATAAAGAAAAAGTAGCTGAACAAGTCTCACATCCTTCTATTCAAAAACAGTCCCTAAAGATGGCACAACCACAAAGGCCGGCTCAAGCATCTAAAGTTGAACTAGCTAACCAACCTTTCGCTAAGTTTGATATCATAGATTATATGATGAAGGCCATAGTGCAGATTTCTTAGCTGGAATATTTTCATGTTCATTCAGATCAGCTTGATCGAATTGTGAAGTACGTATATATAAATTCTTCTGAGTTTCCTTCTGCATTGCCAAATTTACTGAAGTCTTCCATACCAGCAAAAGAAAAGCCCAAGCCTTTCTATGTATCTCTTTACATAAGGGGCTATAAATTGAATAATTGCATAACAGACTCAAGAGCACTAGATAATGTTGTGCCACTCAATTTGAAATGCCCTAGGCTTATCCTGTATGAAGACTTTTGGCAAATGTTACTCACTTGAATCCAAGTCGGTACTTTACGTTGGGCAATTGATGGATGCACAAGTTGCTCTTGCCATTTATCTTAATAAGAGAATTATGACTACTATTTTGATGGCAGACATCTCTACTAGCTATAGGATTTATTGAGCCATTGTTTTTACAAAGATCTTGATGGATATATTTAATCAGATTGGTCATTAGAAACCATTCTAGTAAAAAAAGGGAAGATCAGATTAGAATCAAAACAAAAATGAAGGGTCAAAATAGAAAAATCAGCAGATCCTAAAGCCACAATATTGTATGAAGGATAGTCAACTTATATACATGGCAACAGCATAACAAACCAAAAGTATAAATGGAATTCAATTACGCAAGTTTAAAACAGGAAAAACACGGAAAAAATGACAAATTAAAAGACACTAAAATATAGAGTTGTAGGGAGATGCATCTCCAACCCCTTGGGATGTGTCTTGATTCTCAGGTACCAAGGCATGTTTCTAATATGGGAAACAGGTACTGAGATGTCCCCAATTAAAGGATACATCCCACCTGTGTTTTCTATCATCTCTTTCTCCAAAAATCCTATTCTTGTCTCCACCCTAAAAAACCATTTGAAAATTAAATAAGGAAAATAAACACTACAAAATGTCGTGCAATTGTCATTTTGTAGCAAAAATGTTGCAAAAGATTCATCATTTCCATCATGAGATTTGTGTTCACTAGTAGCGAGTAGAGACCCTAAGACCAACGAGCTGGCACTAGGTATTTTTAAACACAAACATTTTTTTTCACTATGATTTACGCCCACACTAGTTTACTATTTGTTGATCATCTAGGTGACATTATAGTTTCACATAAGTTTCAAAACTAAAAACATATATTTAGCTTTGCCAAGGATGTATGAGTAAAACAAAAACTTAAAAGGTTCCAATTAAAATATTTTTATTTATCTTTGCTTTTTATAAACTTCAACTCAAGTAAATTATTAAACAATTGAAGTCTTTTTTTAATGGATAATAATTTAGTCATTGAAAACCTCTGTTTTGTTAAACAAAATTTACCTTCAATTTCCTATGGCTGCATAAAAATGTTGTATTATAGTACTATACAAATTGCACCAATAAATAACTCGATAAAATTAAAATATCATTTAAGATTTAAATTTAAAACACAAAACTTTAGTAGTTGTAACGGAGCGAATTTGCACCCCTAGGCAAATTCCCCATTTCATCACCCTTACCTTAGAAAAACGTAAATTCGATGATGCAGTCCTGTTGCCACCACCTCACCTCATCCACCTGACCGCGTCTTTTCGCGTTGGTGGAGCAATCTTTGTCGGGGACGCATGCCACGCTGCCGTCCTGACAGGATTCTTGCCTCTGGAATCCGAAGAAATGTTACGTTCCTCATTGGTTACGAAGTGTAACGTTCCCTGCTCCCTTGACCGACAAGAAATGGGTCTTTTGCCTCCTTTTGCAAGTTCAAATTAACCAACTCTCCATTCTTTCACTCCTTGATTCTACTTCACTCTCTTCATGCTTCTTGATCAATTCACTCACTCTTAGCTCCATTCTTCCACTTTCAAGCTTCTACACCAGCATTCTCTTGGCTGCAAGCTACTAGTTCTTGGCTCCCACACCATGTTTGTTGTGCCAATGCTGCTATTGGAGGACTTACAAGCTTTCTCCTTCCACTACTTGCCTTGAGTACTCATAGCTGTGGAGGTGATATTGACCATTGCTATTGCCTATTTGCTCTTTACATCCTTTTGTTTATTGTGTAGTGTACTTTCCCTTTCTATCTCTTTATCATTTTCTATATTTTGTGGCTATCTGGCTGTCCGTGGAGGTGGGAACACCGAAGCAAGGAACTAACTGAGGCAGTCCTCTAAACACAACCCCAACATTTTTCCATTTGCATGTGTGTAGGTGCGTGTGAGTGAGTGGAGCTACTTGGGGATTCAATTCGAAGGTGGGCAGGTCTGATTCATCACCCTCTCTTTTTCCATTCTAGCATAACTTAGTTATAGCGTTTCTATTGTCTAACTTTTAGTTCTATGTTTTCTAGCATTTTGTCGTACAATAAAGAAATCCAGCATTCAGACAGTTAGTAGGTTTTCTTGTGCTTTAGTTTGCTCCCTAGACCTTCTGTCCATACGGACACCAACATGTCCCTGAGACACCAACATGCCACGCTAGTGTCCGAGATCTGCATTGTCATCCTCAAAGAGTGAGTTGTCTAAGCTGCAAACTAAACCTTGGAAACTAGCTCTTCGGACCCCGTAAGCATTTGGTTTTAGCAGAAGGAAATTGACAGGCCATCTATCCTTCCTTTTCAACCTCAGTACCTTACCCCTTTCAATCCATTTAGCAAACTCAAGGTAGTTTAGGGCAGCCCATTGCTTATGACTCTACTGTGACCTAGAGTCCCGAGGTGGCGAGTCCCCCTTCTCTACATTTTGGTGAACCTGACGTGAACCTCTTGAATCCATTTCTTTGTCTCAAGACTTCTCTCGCGTCTGAGGTGTGTTACAGATTTGTGTGTCGTAAAGCTTTATGAGCTTTACAACTCAGTCTACGACCTCCGAGCACGTTTTCAAAAGGAGCGTGCGACATTTAGAAATGGATTTTACGAAGGTCACCACAGCTCCCACTTTTGATAAGATGGTCTCAAGAAGAGACAAAAATTTCTTTGGAGAAACCACGCATGTCCCTACCCCTCCCATTTCTCCTACAACCTCATCTATGGAGGAAGACGAAGCTCTCGTGATTCCTGCAGAGCAACTCCTTTCCCTAGATTGAAGGCTTCTAGAATTCGAGAACTATTTGGAGAATGAAAAGATCACGGCTAGGGCTGCTAGGGTGGTTAATGAGATAATACATATGTTGGATAAGGACCGGGTAGGTCTGGAATTTCTATGTCCCATAGTACAACCCTAAGTTGAGTACTGTACGAGGACCTGGGCTTGAGATCGTTGAGAGACAGATAGCAGTCTTGATGCCCAAGGTGTCGGTAATCATGGCTGAAACAGGCCCCTCCACCACCATTCCTGAAGCGCCTCTGTAATGTCCCCTTTTTAGCTTGTTCCAGCTTCTAGGTAGAATAGCCTATTATTTGGCCCTCGTAGGCTAATGCAGTTGGTTAGAGGGTCCTATTTGGAAGTTGCCTGAGTGTTTTCTTCTCCAGAGCTCAGTTTGGTTCAGGATTGGCCTTTAATTGGTGATTCAGGACTCAGTTTCACACACTTACTATTTATAGTAAATCATCAGGTCATGAGAATCCAGTGTTTCTATTCATAGTAAGGCACCTGGACATGTGGTGAGTACAGTGTTGATCCCAGTTTTCAGTGGCCTAGCGAAATAAGGATTAATGTGCAAGTTATATCATTTAATTATTATTAAAGGTGACTACAATAATAATTAATCATTAAAAGCATATCATAAAGTTATATTATAACTTTGTCTAAAGGCGGCCATTTAGTGACTTAAAGTACTTTAAATGATTAATTAAATGGGCACCTACTTTGAGGAGATATGTAATAAAGTTATAAAATGCACATTTAATATTATTTTAAATGATTAAAAAGGAGCTTTCTAGAGCATCGACTTCTTCTTGAGAGATTATAAAAGGGATCAACCAAGGCTATTGTTTATTGATCCAGGATTTTGATATTTGGCTTTGAAGTGTTTCGTTGTGGAGAGAAAGAAGCCTAGGGTTTCTGCAATCATTGGTCATTGAGAATGATCACTCTCTTTGATTTTGCTTTGCTGAGGCTGTGAGAGACCTTCTAAAGGATTGCCTCGTGGATTGCCTTCATTCAAGAGTCGATATTGAGCTTCATTGGTGAAGAATCATAGAAGTTTCACCAAGGTTTATATTGTATATTTTTTAGAGAGGTCATTTGTTTTTGAAGGTATTGGATGCTTGCATTGGGAGTTCAATTTCTTGAAATACATATTCAGATTTTAAATATCAGCTGGGAAAGAAAATCGGAATCACAATTGGGAGTCGAATTTGTAGCTCAAAAAGGGATCCGATTTTTACCAGTTGAGGACGGCTTCAATACAGCAGTTTGTGATCTCTTTGTGAGGTCGATTTGGGTGATAATCATTGGCTACCTTGGTTGCACCATTAACAAAGGGCGATTTTGGAGTTTGAAGATCAGAAAACAATTCGATTTTTAATGAGGATGTGGTGCCAGCACTTAGAAAAATAATCACTGCCAAGCCAGACAAAAAGAACAACTTCAAGAGGGAATTGATCATGTTCGTTTCAGAAAACCATCTCAAAACTTGGCATCCAACCAGGTTCATTTGCAGCTAGTGTTTTATGCATTTAGCATTGCATAGTATGACATATTTGCATTACTTAAGCTAGGGTTTGATCACTGTCTTCAAACAATGCTTTTCATTGTAATTTCAGTCAAGGGAATTGCATTATCATAAGTCTGATCGCTGTTATACCAGCAGCTTTATGTAAATGGGTTGCATATGAACAGGGCATGTAATTTCATGGTAGATTTTTGCATTTCAGTTATACTACCTTCTCTCAAGCTTTGTAATCATTTTCATTACATATCGAAGGACTTTGGGGGTTTTGCATCAAACTGTTGGTAAAGATGCCTCATGGCTGTAGGTGTACATTTTACAATAGTAGATCATTTATATGCATTTGAAAAAGACAAAAAAATACTTGCATTTCTTAATATCCTGGCATTTATCTCATTAAAACCCAAAACAAGCAAAAACTTTGAAACCACAAGCTTTGGAGCAAGGCAGAAAATTACTTAAACACATCAGCAATGCAAAACATTCATTGTGGGAGAACAAGGGTTCTTACAGTGGTATCAGAGCTTTGATCCTGCCAGCCTGAAGGGCTAAAGTCTCTTATGCAGCCACCAAAGATTGGTCCACACAGGTATTATACTCGCAGAAGGGAAAAAAACAGGAAAATCAAATTGCAGATACACAACAGGATATAATGGGTGATAGAAGAGGTGGTAGTCCACCAAGAAATGAAGGCAATAATGAAGAAAGAGAAGCAAGAGAAATAATTAGAGGTCTTCTAGCAGGGCAGTAGCATGGAGTTGATGTTTTACAGTAGCTATACAACAGATGAATACTTCTAGAAGACAAAATCACAAGCAGGGAGACAATGGAAGTGTGGTTGGGACTCCCAGGGCACTAAGGGCACCTACTTGTACCACCGATAGACCTTCACGTCCTACTTTCTTGAGGAATGATCCAGAAGAAGAGAATGTTGAAGAAGATGAAGATGCATCATTTGCAAATAATGTCATGACAATGCACGATGAATGGGATTTGCTAACACCAAAAGTTAAGGAGTATTTGACCTTTGACCAATACATGAGTCAAAGGAGGGAGCACAACAAAGCAAGACAAGACAGGAGACCAAGGAACCAAAACAAGGACGTAAAACATGCCACAAGCAAGCTCACACTTCCAACATTTGATGGTAGCGGGAAGGTCACAGCACGATCTTGGATTCATAAGTTGGATACCTTCTTGACTCTTCGGCCTCTGGCAGAGGAGGATGCAATCAAGTTTGCAACTTTGCACTTGGATGGGTTAGCTCGTGATTGGTGGCACCATGGGATGGTCACCTTGCAGCATCACCTCATCACCACTTACCAAGAATTCATGGACAGGTTGATTGAGCGCTTTGACAAGAAAGACCTAGAATTATATTTTAGAGACCTTGCTTAACTCAAGCAAGTGGGGAGTTTGGAGGTGTATATTAGTGACTTCCAGAGGCTTTCAGTTATGGTCCCTAGCATATTTGAAAGAAGGTTGGTCATTTTGTTTACTGAAGGCTTATCTGAACCATTGAGAGGATGGATCAAAGTTTTTGATCCCCCTTCACTTTAGGAAGCTATGAGGAAGGCCAAAAGTATGGAGCTTGCAGCTCCAAAAAGCAAGTTCACTCCTAAAGATATTACTTCTTCCAGCAATGAGAGTCCTCAACAATCTGCTGATAAGAAAAAGAAATCAGCAACTAAGGTGGATGAGGAGTCACGAGAGGAATTAAGGAAGAAGCAATTGTGTTACTGGTGCAAGGAACCTTACAGCAGAGAGCATGACTATCCTTTCAGGCCTAAGGGCAAGGCCAATCATATAATGTGGGCGTATTATGAGGATTTTGATTCTGAAAATTCAGATCAGCGAGCGGCTCCAGAGGATGATGAAGTTGGAAAAGCCTCTACAAAGTTTGGACCTGATGCAAATTTGTCTCCTTTGGCCTTATTTCCTAATATACAGGAAAGGACTTCATTCAGAATTAGGGGAACGGTTAATGGACAGCGTTGCATTGCTATGCTTGACACTGGAGCAATGCATAATTTTATCGATGAGGGTTTTATGGCCAATTGTAGACTCTAGATAGAGGACTTCGTTGGGTTCAAAGTCAGAGTTGCAAATGGATATACCCTCACGTGCACGAGGAGGATATGTAATCTCACTTTGCTACTAAATGACTATGAGTTACAGGTTGACTTCTATGTGGTCAACATGGGTGAGATGAACATAGTGTTGGAAATGAAATGGCTCCAAGACATTGGAGAATTCACCCTCAACGTACCCAAAATGGAGATGAAGTTCAAATTGGATGGTAGAGGTTATGTGTTGAGGGGAACTATAGATAGGAGCTCACGTTCTACCTCTCTCTGTAGAGAGAAGAGCAAAAAGGGAGAGAAGGTGATGGTACAAAAGGAGATGTGCGAGTCAATGTAGGAGTTTGATTCTACTCGTTGCTCTAGCAATCTGGAGAGGGTTGACTCAGGTCAGCATGGAGTAGTTGTACAGTTTGTGAATAATCCGTTATTCGAGGCTAATGCTAGATTGGTTTATGACAATCCACTCTTCGAGCTTCATGTTGATCTTCCTCCAGGTACCAATACAGAGTTGGGCGACAATCGTAGTGTTTGGGACCCTTCTAGTGCATCAAGATTTCAGGCAAGGCTCACTGAGGAGTTTTACAAGGTGTACACAGTGAGGAGTGCCTGCAATTTTGCTTTTGATTCACCTATACACGATTTGTTTCAAATGCACAATTCTAATGCGCACGTGGTAGACAATTTGTATGATATCGTACCTTGTGCAGATTTGGGAAGCAAACTATGTCAACATTCTAAGTTGCTTCCTCCTAAGGTTCATGCTCCTGAGATACATGACACCGGATATGAAGTTGGTTACAGTGATTTGTCAGTTGTTCATATGTTGGTGCTTCAGGAGTCAGTTGTGGCGGTGAGGGACATTATACAGGTCTTCCCTTGGGACCCAGGTGGAGTGATCTTTCAAAGGGTTTCCTTTTGGCAGTTGAGATTGTTTGGGGACAAGCAATTTCAAGGAGGGCGGATTGTAATGTCCCCTTTTAGCTCGTTCCAGCTTCTGGGTAGATTAGCCTATTATGTGGCCCTCTTAGGCTAATGCAGTTGGTTAGAGGGTCCTGTTTAGCAGTTACCTAAGTGTTTTCTTCTCCAGAGCTCAGTTTGGTTCAGGATTCGCCTTCGTTTGGTGATTCAAGACTCAATTTCACACACTTACTATTTATAGTAACTCATCAAGTCATGAGAATCTAGTGTTTCTATTCATAGTAAGGCACCTGGACATGTGGTGAGTGCAGTGTTGATCCCAATTTTCAGTGGCCTAGCGAAATAAGGATTAATGTGCAAGTTACATCATTTAATTATTCTTAAAGGTGACTTTAATAATAATTAATCATTAAAAGCATATCATAAAGTTATATTATAGCTTTATGTCTAAAGGGGGACATTTAATGACTTAAAGTACATTAAATGATTAATTAAATGGGCGCCTACTTTGAGGAGATATATAATAAAGTTATAAAATGCACATTTAATATTATTTTAAATGATTAAAAAGGAGCTTTCTAGAGGATCGACTTCTTCTTGAGAGTGTTGGATATTGCTGATGTGGTTGTCATTGATGTCAACACTATTGGCATTAATATCTTTAAGGCTATATATGTCGAGGATATTGAGAAAATTGTAATAAAATAAGTTGTAGGTTGCCGGTGATGCAATGAAATTCAATATGGTGGCTAGCTCAGTATATTGATGATAAGAGTTTGTGCATTAAAGGGTTTGTTGACAAGTATATCTAGTTTATCCACATGAAGTTTCAGAGGTTTGCATGAAGATTTGATTGAGTTATGAGTATATGTGTTCTAACAGTTGTTATGTTGCTTTAGCTGGTGTTCCTGAAAGAAGATGATGTGATTCTAGTAATTTGAGTTGTTGCGGATGCTTCTATAGTGATTCATGATGCTTGTGGATGTTTCTAGAACGTGCTCTATCTGTGTTGTCGGTTCGCATTGATCGTTGTGTTTGCGATTGGTGATTTTCTTCTATGAGTTCATGTTTTTCATGATCATGGCCGACAGGATGATTGTAGCATGTTGCAGATCTTCAAGGCATAATTTTTGAAGGTGTTTCGTATTTGAGGATGTTGTTTTGGGTCCTTACTATGTTTTGGCTGACATTGTTTGATTCGCATTGATAAATTGTTTATTGATTTGGGCCGATAGTTTGTGCACGTTTTATATTTTGTTGGGCCGACATGTAGCTAATGTTATCCTTAGTTGCGGATATATATGATCGATTGTTTATACCATTTGAAGGTATTGTGTGTGTGTTGTGTGTGAATAATGTTCTAATCTTTCGAAGGAAAAAGTAAAGTGTGAAGAAGAGTGAGCAAAAGAAAGTGTTTATGTGCTTATCCGAAACTGTAAATAGGCATTAGAAGATGCTATTTTCTCAGTTCAAAATCTTTCGGATGTAATCCGAATGTGACTGTAAGACAGTGAGTTTTCTTTTGGGTAGCAAGTCTTTTGTATTTGAGCAGTGAGCTCTAGGCATTGTGCCTGAATGCATATGCATTCCCCATTTATAATACTTTTATACTTTTAACAAGGTATAATCTTCTGGATTAACCTCCACCGTGGTTTTTCCCCTAATAGGGTTTCCACGTAAAAAATCTTGGTGTTATGTGTGTTTTTGATGTGGTGATGGTTTATGCTTTCATGTTTATTTATTAGATCTAAGAATAAGTTTAATAATTATAATTTATGTGACAATTGATTCACCCCCCCCTCCCCCCTCTCTCAGTTGTTTGCCCTTGTGTTGCCAACAATTGGTATCAGAGCAGGTTCCTTAGAAGAAGTTTAATAGCTTGAGGTGATCTGGGATGTGTTGTGACCTTTTCACACATCGCCCCATTCAAGATGGGGACCCCTAATTTTTGCCCCATTCTGGTCTTTTGGCTTGGGTTTTTATTCATTCTCGCTCTGTCTCTTTTCTGATGTCCGCCTTTGCGGGGACGTTCCCGCCTTTGAGTTTAAACGTGAATTTGGCTAAGCCTAGAAATTAGGGTTTGAGTCTTCCTGGTCAGTTTAAGGTTGAGCAAGGTGAATAACTTGAAATTTGAACTTAACATTATTGTTAGCATGTTTCCAATAGGCTTCCAGCAAGTTTTTATCAGATCTGAGGTACTTACTATTTTTAGTAAGTGTGAAATTCAGGACGGTTCGTCAGCATTTTCGAAGTTCCGACAGTTGCACGGCATTCAGAGCACATCAGACTACTCGTATGCAAAATTTGAGCGAAAACAGACAACTTACTATTTTTAGCAGTCAGGTTTCCGGGATGAATTTCAGGGTTCAGATGCAGAGTTTTTCTTTGCATGTTGGCATATTCCTTCTGGGTTTCTCAAGACCTTCGCGATGATATAACATGCAAAACGAGACTACTTTCAGAATTCAGTCTTCCAAGGCTATTTTTAGGGTTTGCATGTCAGGGTTTCTTTTGCATGTCAGATGATTCCTGATGGGTTTTTCGAGAGCTTCGCGATGGTGTGACATGCAAATGAAGATACTCACTCAGTAAGGAACTTACTATTTTTAGCAGGTGTGTCCCGGCAGCCGCTTCCCAGCAGTTCAGAATCATGAACTAATCGCAATGCAGCAGAAACGAAGGCAAACAGAGATCATTTGATGCGCATGCAGAGCAAATTAGGGTTTCCAACTTCAGGACCTGAAAAGAGGGGTAAAAAGTCAAAACTTTCAAAAACCGATGTAAACCATCGCGATCAGCATCCTTCAGGCTACCTGCTGGTAAAATTTCAAGTCAAACGGAGCATTTACTATTTATAGTAAGTCAATTTGGAAACAGGCTAAAAATAGCAAGTCGAGTGCATGCGTCAGTGTCAACGGTCAGGTCACGTGGTGAGGAGCGCCTCATCCAAATTCCAAGTTAATCGGAGCAGTGGAGCTATCAGAAGCAAGCAATTGCTATTTATAGTAAATCACCTTCAAAAATGGGCTAAAAATAACAGGCCGACTAAAAATAGCAGTGTCAACAGGTCAACAAGGTCGTGAGGATGCAGTGTGCAAAATTTCAAGTCGTTTCGAGCTTCAGAGATGCAGAAATCAGGGGACTTACTATAAATAGCAGGACATGAAGCAGACTGGCAGAGGTCGAGAAAAATGGCTAAGTATGGGATTTCATCCTGCAACTACCTAAAAATGCGCCCTCATGCACCAGATGCCAAAATTTTATAACTCAGGCGTCTCATCCTCCTGCCTGGGCAAAATGTGCCTTGCTTAATGAAGAAGCAAAGATGTTCAAGAAAAATTTCTAAGTATAAATTTCATCTGCCTCCTGTGGTGAAATGCGCCCACTCACAAGAAAGTCAAGGAAAAGTCAAAGTGTCTCATCCTTCAGCATAGGCTAAATGCACCCACATGCTAGCAAGAAGCATAAAAATTCTAAGGCAAGAAACTCGTCCTCCACCCTAGGCTAAATGCGCCCATTCTTCTCAAGAGCTTAAATGCGCCCAAGTTCACAAAAGGTCAAAGGAGTCAAGGAGTTTTATCCTCCACCATGCCCAAAATGCGCCCAAGGAGAGTTAATAAGAAAGAAGTCAAAAAGGTCAATGATTCTCATCCTTCACACATAGTAAAATGCGCCCAAATGGGACCATGTGAAGACAAAATAGAGGAGCTCAAAGGTCACAAGGTGGCGTTGCATGTGCTTCATCCCTCATAACCTCCAAAATGCGCCCATGTTTTAAGCTTCATCCTCCTCTACATGTAAAATGCGCCCATGCAGCTAAGAAGTCAACAAGTCAGCGAATTTTCATCCTCCTATAGGCATCAAATGCGCCCAAATGGGGGCATGTCAAAACAAAAGTAAAGAAGTATAGTTATTCTTCTCTCTCCTTTGAATGCGCCATGTTAAATGAATATGAGGTGAGGCGTGGTAAATGGGATAAAGGTGGTGGGTGATGGAAAGTAAAACTGCTAGGCGTATCCTCTTGCATATGCTATATGCGCCTAAAGTGAAGTGTTGAGGGTGAAATGACAAGTACAAGGCGTTGAAATTTAACATATCCTCCATGAAGTGTGATGTGCGCCATGCAAGGTGTGAAGTAAAGGGGAGGTAAATATTGTTTGGGCGTTTGAAAAATATTCACCTTCAAGTGTGATGCTAGGCTTGTGAGATGGTGGAAATAAAGTGCTAGGGCGTGATTTTCCTCAAGTATGCTATAAAGTATGAGATGAGTGATGGGAATTTTTCTAAGGCATTGGAGCTCCAAAAATATTTTTCAAATGTGAAGTAAAATGCAAAGTGGTGTTAGAGAATAAAATGTGCTAGGCGCCTTCATGAAAAATTTTCTAAGTGAAGTTGATATTTTCACGGGCAAAGTTGATCAAGTTGAGTAAAAATTTTCAAGGGCAAAAATTTCAAAAAATGCCAAGTGATTCAAAAAATTTCTAAGGCACAAATATTTTCTCCCTTAGAAAATGCCTAAGTCTGATGAAGTGATGGAATTTTCTTGAAGCACAGATGAGTTGCCAGTGATGAAGTCAGAGGGTGCCAACATTGCAGGATGGATTTAAAAATGTTTTCAAGTCAGAGCAACAAAATTCTCAGAGGAGATGAAGAAATGAAATAAATTGTTGAAAATTATTTTTCCAAGGTTCAAAATTCCAGAAAATTAAATGAACCCGTTCGTTGGGTACCCATGGGTTCGACGCGTTCTGGAGGAAATTTTCTTTTGGGTATCGAAGATTATCGATGAGGAGTTGATTTTAAAGTCTTCCATGCTTCACTGCGGCCTTCAGGATGAGGATTTTTGATGGGCACCAGGTTGATGAATTTTCCTAAGGGAAAATTTTAAAATTTTCTAAGGCAAGTGTGAAGAAAATGTGTTCTCAAGGTGAGATCCTCCAGACGATGAATTTGAAATGAACTGCCTAGGTGAATTTACTTAAATCCTTCGTGAGGATAGTCTTCCAGAGCCAGAGTTGAACGAAATTGAGTATCGGAGCCCCAGGTAGTGAAAAGAATTTCTCAAAGATGAAGTTTGTCTAAGGCATGAACTTGAACACGAAGTTGGCGATGAACGCTTGGAGATCAAAACGTGAAAATCTTGGTAAGTAAGTTGAATTTATATTATAAAATGTTCTGATACCCTTCTCCTTGCTTGTTTTGCAGGAGGAACGTCGAGGGCAAGCGGTGATGACTTGAAGTGATGAAGCACGATGATATTACAACCTTCAGAGGTAGATAAAGTTATAAGTCTCACATGAAGGGAGAAAATTTGCAAGAAAATGGCTAAGTGTTGAGACTTAGTATAACTTAAGTGACAAAGATGAAGACCCTCAAGTGGAAGAAGTCAAAGAACAACGCCAAGAAAGAAGATCAAGAATAGTGTGAACGCATCTACAAACGGAATCTTCTAGAAGGAATAATGGACATTATGGCTCATTTATTACCCTACTTTCCTTTGTGGCGGTTTTTAGGGCAAATCCTGTTTAGGGCTGAGGTGGCACAATCTGGGCCATCCAGCCGATTGTAACCCTAGCCGTCTTTTGGACTGGGCTAACTATAAAAGGGGGAGTCCCCCTCATTTGTAATCTCATTAGATTTAGAGGTAGAAGCAGAGCTTAGAGGAGTAGAGAGAAGTTGATAGAGTAGAACGTAAAGTACTGTAGATTGAAAAGGAAGGAAAGTCTTCCCTTTGGATACTTTGTAAGAAGTTGTCATGTATGCTTTCATAATAAAAGAATTTTCATTGATGGTGAATTCTTCTTTGTTGTGAATAGTTGTTGAGGCTTCTTCGTCCTTCCAATTCACGTAGCATCTTGAAGTAGCTTAAAGTAAAGTAGATTTCATTTCATGCAAGTACTTAACAATTGTGGAATGTGGTGCTCGATTTGAACAAGACTTCGCTTGTCCATACCACTAGCGGGCTCGCTGACGGTGGGTTCGCCTTGCGTGGTCAACTGAAACTTTGTGAAGCTTAACTTCGATTATGGTTTATGTGTTGGCATGCGTCGTTGTGATGGTGTCTTCATGCTAAATCGTGATCTGAACAACTTAAGTCACTCCTCTGAAGATTGCACCAGTTCCGCGGAAGCTGTCCGAAGTGAGGCAAAACGGAGCTTGGTTGAAGCTTGTGAGAATTGATCACCATGTCCCACACCCTAGAGTAGACTAGAACACTCTTATCCCTACACCCTTTAAATTCAGTTCATTTCCGATTAGAATTAGGAAACTTGTGCTCACCTGCCAAATCATTTGAATTACACGAAATCCCTTAGTCTACTGTCTGTTATTAGCTGTCGAACAATTGTGTAAGTCCCCTCGTGAGAACACAGCAACTCACATCAAACCAACTGAGGGTATTCTAAGTATTCGGAACCTTGGAGTTGAAAGCATGATCTTACTCGCAATCTTAGCATGCTGAATACTTTGTTCAAGAGAGAATAGGGTATCCGTTGGGAAACTTTATTCTGTGTTGGTGCGGTCTCAAAAACCACGTCAACAGGATGGCGACATATAAGAAGGATAGTCCGAGATTTGATGGAACTAATTATTCTCTGTGGAAGACTCAAATGGAGTGTGATTTGAGATGAATTGGTGAACCTTACTGGACAATTACAAAGAATAGGTATATCATCCCACAGATTGGTCCTTCTACTGCAGGTGAGATTAAGGAAGCCGAGTACAATATCTGGGCTAAGGAAGCATTGTTGAGTGCTTTGACTGATTCTGAGATGACAAATGTAATGGAGTTGAAGACTGCTTTTGAGATCTGGAAAAAGTTGGAAACTTTGTATGAAGGTGATACCCATGTGAAGATTGCTAAGCTGCAAAGCCTAATAGAGAAATATGAAACATTGAGAATGGGTGAAGATGAGAACATCACTTCTTTTATGCAGAGAGTGAATGAACTTGTGTGTAGTATCAAATGTGCTAGTGGAACATTGGAAGAATTAGAGATTGTTGCTAAAGTGCTTAGATCATTGCCTGCTGCATACAAACATAAAGTTGCTGCTATTGAGGAGATCCGAACTGTGACAAATGTAACCAGAGACATGTTGATTGGTAAGCTTGTTGTTTTTGAGTTAAGTGAGTTTGGTGAATCTCTTCCTAAGACAGAATCTGCATTCAAAGCTACTATCTCCGGAAAAGATAAGCAAAGATATGATCCGAGAGAAAGTTTTTCTAGAAAAATGTCCAAGTATGAGCAGGAAATAAGAGAGATTGAAGAAGAAGAGAGAAAACTAGATGAGCTTGAAGCACTTATTGTCAAGAGGGTAGCTAGAGGAGAAGGTAAGTATAAAGGGAAATTGCCTCTTAAATGTTTTTCTTGCAATAAGATAGGTCATTTTGCCTCAAGATGTTTGGAAAAAGTTCCTAAGCCAAGACCTAACAAGCCTAGATTCCAAAGACAGTGTTATTATGCTGTTGATGAAGGTGTGACAGATGATGAGTCTGATAAAGGGAATTTAAGTGAGGATGAATGGGTATTTATTGCTATCAAGTAAAATGATCCAGTACCTACTAAATCTGCTAATTGCATAAATGTGGAGAAAGCTCTAGCTGCCAGAGTTGAAGAAAAAGATGAATAGGTGATTGACAGTGGATGCTCTCATCACATGACAATTGATAAAAGTAAATTTGTGAGCTTGGCAAAGTATGATGGTGTTGTAAGATTTGGTGATAACAAAGTTGGTGTAATCCGTGGCAGAGGATCCATTTCTCTTGATGGTGAGCATAATATTGATAATGTTCTATATGTGGAAGGTTTGAAGCATAATCTCTTAAGTGTTGGACAAATGGTTGACAAGGGATACAACCTTCAATTCAAGAATGGAAAGCGTAGAATATTGGAGAGTTTCGGAAATGTGATTGCATCTAGTACAAAAACATAAGGTAGTATCTTTCACCTAAATGCTACTAGTAAAAGTTGTCTGATTGCTCAAGTTGATGAAAGTTGGTTGTGGCATAGGAGATTGTGTCGTGTAAACTTTGACAATATTATCAAGATAAATTCTACTCAAGCAGTGAGAGATCTTCCTAAGTTGATAAAACCTACTAATACTATATGCAAGGAATGCCAGTTAGAGAAGCAAACTAGAGTTTCATTCCGAAGCAAACAACATTGTTCAAATGAAGTGTTGGAGCTTGTGCACACTGATTTGTGTGGTCCTTCTAGAGTCAAAAGTTTACAAGGAGACAGGTATTTCATGTTACTTATTGATGATTATTCTAGACTGATGTGGGTTACTTTCTTAAGGGAAAAATCTGAAGCTCTAGAGAAATTCAAGATTTTTAAGGCTATGGTTGAGACAGAGACAGGTCTGAAGATTAAATGTTTGAGATCAGATAGATTTTTATGCATATTTGTTGCCAAAATTGTTGTCCAAAGCTTGATTGTGAGATATTATGTTGTTGTGATCTTGTAAATTGAATATTGTTTAAAAGTTATTGTGAGCTTTGTATTGCAATGGCTATTGATTTGGGTTTTGTAGCTTTGTATACAAATTTCTTTGTTTTAATTCCTAACTTCTTGAGTGTGTGTGTGCTTAATCCAATTATATCGTGTTATACTCATGCTTTTTTAGATTCTTTTTTTAGCTGAAAAGAGTGAGGGTTTGCTAATTGTTTAGGTTTTCCATATTAGAAAAAAAATCATAAAGAAACCTATCTTGTGTGGAAGTGGTGAATAGCCTTGTGCCCCTACATAAAAACAAAAAAAAAGGGTTTTCTTAAGTTGGTTTGTATTGCATACCTAAATAAACCCCAATAGTTCTAATTTTATTTTAATTTTTTGTGTCGAGGAATCTTATCATGCCCTTAACTATTCAAATGGGACTTCCCCCTCTAATTCAAAGAAAAAATTTAACTTGCATTTTGTTCCATTTTGTGTTATCCTAGAAGGCAAAAATTAAAATGCTAATATAATCAACTACCTCCAAAAAAGGGATCTATAAATCTATGTCAACTCCTCAAACTCTACATCACACCATATAGATGGGTTCCCTACTTTACGTATCTTAGGTCCAATGAGATACAAGACACTATGTATAGGAACAAGTTTCACAGCTCTTTTTGATAATGGTTTGTTACACCTAAAAAGGACTAAGCTACAAGTCTATCTATTCTTCTCAACAACAAAGGAACTAGATATCGGTGAGAGTAGGCAAATGGCAAGTGTACACAACAAAATTGGAGGCCCATATTGTCACCACCTATGATCCATAAACCATTGGATTGATAACCCCCTAATGCCGCATCAACAATAGATATCTAAGCTAGCTCTACTCCTATTTCTCTAAATAACATTGTCTCAATAGCAGTATTCCATAGGCATGCATCAACCCCCCAAAATTTCCATGTTTTCAAGACCCAAGACTTGGGGACATTTCAAAGATTCCTCCTCATGAGAGGATGTTTCCAAGATGTCCCCCCTTTTTGGGGGACTTCTAGAGGACTCTAGGATGTCCTAGAGATGTCCAAGGTACTCTTAGTAGTCTGCCAAATGTCCCAAAGACATCTAGTCGTCCCCTACGGTGAATAGTTGCAAAAGTTAATTTAAAGTTAATTTAAGAAAAAGAAAGCAATTTTTTTTCTTGAAATGTGTGCCACAAGCCCTTGTCCTAATGACCTATGAGCCCCACACAAACCCTAAACACTCACAAAAAACTTACAAATAGGCATCTAAGCCTCATTCCACTCACTCCAAAGCTTCAACAATGGATTTGAAAGTTGCAATTCTCCAATGAACATATCCAGCCAATCATTCATCGCAGATGAGAGAAGCTCAACACTCCCTTGCTCAGGGGTGCCTATGTATTGAACCCGAAGTGGTACATGCAAAGGCCTAGCAGAATTACACTTATAAAAGATGCTAAGGTGAAAGCAGGATTCATGAAGGATATTCATAAGATGTATGATTCTACAAATTCCAACATCATTCATACAAAGTGTACAAAATTCGCCACTCTAGGGGATATTCTGAGGCGAAGATAGATAGAGAGACTATGGCATAGGAGAACCCAATTTTGTGGTGGACTATGCATGGGCCTTATTCTTTGACTACCTTTCTAGCCATTCATTTGCTATCCCAAGTTTCTAGTTCTTTTGTTGTTGAGATGGCCCAATCTACTTATAGCCTTGTCAACTCCATTAAGAGGAACAAGCTTACCCCTAGGAGGGTGGAGAAGCTTGTCATTGTACACAGTGTCTTGCATCTCATTGATCACAACACACTTACATACAATGAGAGTCCAGCATCCCAATGGGATGTAAAGCTAGAGGAACCAACACAGGTTGATGATGATGCTACACAGATAAGGTTGGTTGGCATTGGTTTGAAAGAGCTTGAGCATGTGGAGTCCAACAATTTTAATGATGGAGAGTTTGGGGATGATTAAAGGCAACACTTCAAGCCATTTTGTCATTTTGAACATTGTAATCATCATTTATGAAATTTAGAATATAATATAAAATCCAAATTCAACATTTTCATTGTTAATGTTCACTTCAAATGTTCAGTGCAATCATTGCAATGTGTTTATTGTTTAGTAGATTTAGTTTACTTAGTATGCAAAAGTTTCATTTGTAAGTTTTTAATTCTAAGTTTTATACTTCTTCCTTAGTGCATCTTTTTATAACTAATGTTTCAAGTATTATATGTATTTGCACCACCCCACTACCACCACCCCCTCACCACCCCCAAACTTAGGCGCTTGGTCCCCCCATCACTCTATCAAGAAACACTGTGGAACTATGCTTAATAGATAAATAACTTATAACAGCATTAATCTTCGAAATAACAAAAAGGAACACAACAAATAAGGCATATCCCAAATAACACTAAAATTTCCTCTAAAGAAAACCCAATTGAGTGTAAAACCCCAAGAAGGATAAGTAGTTAGTATCCCATTATTAGTTTCAATGCTAATACAAGAGATATATTGCCAATTTTGATGGATTTGTCCTAGCTATACAGAAACTTCTTCACCTCTACTTTGTTCTATACAACAGAACCCTTGCATCTCACTCTCTCCACTCTCTTCAAACTAGTTTGAGAATCTTATCTTGAGCCAACCAACCCTACTATTATCTCCCTCTTATCCTTAAATCCCCTTATGACCTCGCCCAAGAATGGAGTTTGACTCAATTGGCATCCCCATGACTATCTTTTCAACTGCTCTCATCTAGAAGATGGATAGTTTCCTTGGCAACAACCATCCATGTAACCAACCAGAAGTATCGGCCAAGTTATAATACCCTCACAGCCAGCACAAGCAACTCACCCAAGTCATAACAGCCTGCCTGCATGGAGAAAAGAGAATGATCTGCCAAGAAAGGAAAGCAAACCATCACAGTTAAAAGGATCAACTGCTAGCAAGACAAAGCAGACTACCATGATGGGAAATCAAGCACTGCCCTAACAAACACCCAAATAAAGGCAACAAATGCAGCTTAGACAAAGTCAAATTGCTTCAACAAGAGACGACTACCTTTTCATAATCCTCTGCCCTAAATGGTTTTCAGTTGCTATAATTTGTTTGAAAACTAACCTGCAGCAAGTATAGGATCGACTGCCAGTAAGACAAAATAGTTTGCCACAATGGGAAATTGAACACTACCCTAACCAACGCCCAAATGAAGACAATATATGTGGCTAAGACAATGTCGAATTGCTCCAACGAGAGACAACTTCCTCTTCATAATCATCTGCCCTAAATGACTTTCAGCTGCTATAATTTGTTCAAAAACTAATCTGCAGCAAGTATAAACTGTTGGAGTAATACATCAATAGATAGGTTATATTAAATAATAAAAAATAAATTAATATGTAATTGTTAATTTATAATAAATTTAGGTTAGTTTTTAGTTAGTAAATTAATAAGTTAAATTAGTTTTGGGAAGTTACATTCCCATAAATAAGCTAGCACGGGAAAATGAAAGGCTCTAAAATCCATTTGTAATGTAATGAAAATAATTCAAAAGAATTCAATCAAATAATATTTTATGTTTCTAATATTCCTATGCAGCAATGGTTTAATCTATGTGTTCGATCTGGTATCAGAGCAATATGATCTTGTGCTCTGTGAAGCTGTTCGTTATTTCAGACCATTGTGTTGACGTGGTTTTTGCGACCACACCAACACAGAATAAAGTTTCCCAACTGATACCCTATCCTCTCTTGAACAAATTTTCCTGCATGCTAAGATTGCGAGATAGATCATACATTTAACTCCAAGGTTCCTTTAATGCGAATAGACTCAGTTGGCTCGATGTGATTTTGCTGGTATTTCAAGGGGACTTACACAATTGTTCAACAACTGACAGCAGACAGCGGATTAAGGGCTTTCATGTAATTCGAATGATTTGGCAAGTGAGCACGAGTTTCCTAATTCTAACCAGAAATGAACTGAATTTAAATGGGTATAGGACCTAAGACGTTTATGTTCTACTCTAGGGCGTGGGACATGGCGATCAATTCATACAGACTTCAACCAGGTTTTGCTTTGCCTCGCTTCGGACAGCTTCTACAAAACTGGTGCAATCTTCAGAGGAGTGACTCAAGATGTTCAGATCACGATTTAGCATGAAGACACCATCACAACGATGCATGCCAACATATAAACCATAATCGAAGTTAAGTTTCACAAAGTTCCAGTTGACCACGCAAGGCGAACCCACCGTCAGCGAGCCTACTAGTGGTATGGACAAGCGAAGTCTTGTTCAAATCGAGCACCACATTCCACAATTACTAAGTACTTGCATGAAATGAAATCTACTTTACTTTAAGCTACGTGAATTGGAAGGACGAAGAAGCCTCAACAACTACTCATAACAAAGAAGAAATCATCATCAATGAAAAATTCTTTTATTATGAAAGCATTCATGACAACTTCTTATAAAGTATTCAATGGGAAGACTTTCCTTCCTTTTCAATCTAAAATATACTATCAACTATCTAATTGCTCTCTACTCCTTCTTTGCTATCCTAACTCTGATCTAATTCTAATTTCTAATGAGATACAAATGAGGGGGACTCCCCCTTTTATAGTTGGCCAAGTCCAACGGACGGCTCAAATTACAATCGGCTGGATGGCCCAGATCGTGCCACCTCAGCCCTAAACAAGATTCGCCCTAAAAACCGCCACAAAGAGGAGTGGGGTAATAAATGAGCCATTAATGTCCACCATCCTTCTAGAAGATTCCCGTTTGTAGACGCGTTCACACTGTTCTCGATCTTCTTCTTGACGTTGTTCTTCGACTTTGCTCGAGCTTCCATTCTTTTCTCCATCTTAAGTTTTTGAAAACATTTCTTCTCTGTTACTAAGTCTCAACACTTAGCCATTTTCTTGCAACTTTTCTTCCTTCGAGGTTGAAATGTCATCTTGGATCTCTGTGCTTCATCTTCGTAAGTCATCACCGCTTGGTCTCGACGTTTCTCCTGCAAAACAAGCAAGGAGAAGAGCATTAGAACACTTCATAATATAAATTCAACTTACTTACCAGGATTTTCACGCTATAACTTCCAAGTGTTCATCGTCTTCAATAGCCAACTTTGCTTTCAAATTTTTCATGCCTTAGCCAAATTTCCAACCCATCTTGCATTCTGCCTGGCGCACTTCACTCTGATATTTCATCCAACTCAGACTCGAGAAAAATGTTTTCATCCGGAATTTGATCAAAAATTATTTAGGCACCCAACTTCAAATTCGTTCGCCGAGGCCTTTTATCTTCAACAACATCATTTATTCCTTGCCTTAGAAAATTTTAAAATTTCCCTTAGGAAAATTCATCAACCTGGTGCCCATTTGAAATCTTTATCCCAGAATCCTTGGCCAGCTGTGGAAGACCTTAAAATCCATTCCTCATCGAAGATCTTCAATACCCAGAAGAAAATTTTCTTCAGAACGCATTGAACTCATGGGTGCACAACGAACGGGTTTATTTAATTTTTTGAAATTTCCACCTTGGAAAAATAATTTTATTTTTTTTTAACAAATTTGATTCCGTTCTTCATATTTGTGAAAATCCTGTTGCTCTGACTTGAGAAATATTTTTGTTGACCTTGTGCAGCTGGCATCATTGGACTTCTTCACTGGCAATCCATTCATGGCTTAAGAAATTTCATCACTTCGCCAAACTTAGGCGTTTTTCCTAAGGAAGAACATTTTTGCCTTAGAGAAAATTTTGAATCACTTTGAAAATTTTGGATTAGAAAAATTTTGCCTTGGAAAATCTTTCTTCCTGTGGCGAGGAAATTTATTTTAAACAATTCACTTGGAGAATTTTCCTTGAAAGCACATCATACTTCAAACTTCCAACGCCTAGCATGTTTCATTTTTATTTTTTTATACCTTATGCCTTGGGCGCATTTGGCACTTCATGAGGAATATTCAACCTTCAATGTCTAAGTCACTTTATTCATCAACACCATCTTGTATTTTATCTCACCACCCCATAGCATACTTGAAGAAGAAAGAATCACGCCTAGCATTTTATTTCACCTCACACGCCTTGGAGATATTTCTAACACCTTATAACATTTACCACCTTGGGCGCACCTAACACTTGAAGAAGAATAAAAACCACGCCTAGGAGTATTTCACTTCACCATAGGCGCATATAGCATATGCAAGAGGATACGCCTAGCAAGTTTTATCCTTTCATTTTACTTTCACACTCTTCATTCACCTCTTACTAACTTCAGCTTGGGCGCATATCACATGTGTGAAGGATGACCCTTGAACTTCCCTATTTTGTCTTCACATGCCTTCATTTGGGCGCATTTTGCCTAGGCTGAAGGATGAAGCATTTTCAACGCCCTAGTGACCTTTCAACTTCTTCATTTTTGTCTCCATATGGCCTCATATGGGCGCATTTTGGGGTGAGAGGAGGATGAGTTTTGTTGACTACTTTGACTCATTTTCTTTTGGGCGCATTTCAGCATAGGAGAAGGACGAGTTTCTAACTTAGAGAATTTTTAGCATCTTGCTTTCAAGTTGGGCGCATTTAGCCTATGCTGAAGGATGAAAAACTTTGACTTGTTGACTTTCTCTTGCTGCATGGGCGCATTTCTTAGGTGGTGAAGGACGAAATTCCACACTTAGAAAGTTTTCAAACATGAGACCTTGAGCTGGGCGCATTTTGGTGTAGTTGCAGGATAAAACTCTTTGACCTTTTTTTGACTTTCTTGTTGAACTTCCTTTGTGGGCGCATTTTGCCATGCATGAAGGATGAAGTCCAGACTTAGAAAATTTCTTCACATACCTTGCTTGGCTTGAGGTGAGGGCGCATTTTCAAGGTGGAGGTGGATGAAGTTTGTACTTAGAAAAATTTTGAATTTTCACCAGCTTTCCTTGGGCGCATTTTAGCTGGGCAAGAGGATGAGTTTTGGATTTAGAATTTTCTCCATGCCTCTTCATCAACTTGGGCGCATTTCAGGTAGCTGCAGGATGAAGTTCCAGACTTAGCCATTTTTTCCTCGTATTCGCCAGCTTCTCTGTGCCTTACTATTTATAGTAAGTCTCTCGATTTTGCATCTCTGAAGCTCAGAATGACTTAAAATTTCAAACACTGGATCCTCACGACCTTGTTACCCTGTTGACACTGCTATTTTTAGTCGACCTGCTATTTTTAGCCCATTTCTGAAGGTGATTTGCTATAAATAGTAACTGCTCATTTCTGATATCTCCACAGCTCCGATTGACTTGAATTTGAATGATGCGCTCCTCACCACGTGACCTTACTGCTGGCATCGGTGCATGCAACTAATTTGCTATTTTTAGCCTGTTTCCAAAATGACTTACTATAAATAGTAAGTGCTCCGTTTGACTTCAAATTTTACTAGCAGATAGCCTGAAGGATGCTGATCGCGGTGGTATACAACGGTTTTCGAGAATTTGACTTTTACTTCTCGGTCCCGAAACCCTAATTTGCTCTGCATGCATATCAAATGATCTCCGTTTGTTCTCGTTTCTTGCATTGGCAGCGGATTCTCAAGTGCTAGGAGGCGGTTCCGGGATGCACTGCTAAAAATAGTAAGTTCCTTACTGGTGATTATCTTGATTTGCATGTCACATCACTACGAAGCTCTCGAAAAACCCATAAGGAATATGCCGACATGCAAAGAAAATGCTGATGCAAACCCTAAAAAATAGCCCCGGAAGATCAATTCTGAAAGTCGTTATCCCGCTTTGCATGTCACACCATCAGCGAAAGTCTCGAAAAACCCGAAGGAATATCCGACATGCAAAGGAAAACTCTGATCTAAGCCCTCAAATTGTCCTAAGCTCGGATCGCTAAAAATAGAAAGTTGCCTGCTTCAGTTCACTCTTTATGCATGAGCAAATATTGATGTGTCTAATGCAGTGGACTGTCGGAATCTCAAAAATGCTGAAGGATTGCCTGTAATCGCACACTTACTAAAAATAGTAAGTACTCAGAATTTGATGAAAATTTGTTGAGAGCCTGCTGGAAACATACTGACACCAATGTTAGCCTCAGATTTCAATTTATTCACCTCGTTTGACCTCAAATTGGCAAGGAAGCTCAAAACCCTAATTTTCAGACTTGGCCAAACTCACGTTTAAACTCAATGGCGGAGACATCCCCGGAAAGGACAGACAACAGAAAGAGAGGGAGAGACAAAACCAGAGCCAAAAGACGAGGAACGGAGCAAAAACTAGGGGGTCCCCATTTTGAATGGGGTGATGTGTGAAAAGGTCACAACACATTGCCAATCTCATTCCAAACTTGCAAAGGCATGAACAAACTACTGTGCTGGGTGTTCTAGTTCGGTATTCAAATTGTACATTTTAGAGTGACAGTTTTTTAATAGTTTAATGCAGTCTTAGTAAATCCATGATATGCTAGGTTTGATTAATGCAATAGCCCACTAAAAAATTCTAATTGGTTATCTTTGTTTGGGCATTAAAAAAATTGTGAAAGATAAATAAACCAATATGGTGTATGGAACAATTTGTTGAATTAGATTGGAATTAGTTGTAAGGTCACTTGTTCTAGATTGGAAATGTTGTATGCATGTCTTAAAGCACATTTATTTTGGAAAGTGTGAAGTTTATAAGAGCAGCGATATTTAATCTTAAGTTAAAGGGTGTATTATCAATAGAAACCAATACTCAAATGTTCACTTTTGTAAATGGCCACATATTACATGACTACTTCACATTATGTTTTTGAAGCCATCCATGATATGACTAATAAGATTTCAGAATAAAATGCTTATGCTATTGGAAATTCTAATGTGACATCAAATGGATAAAGTATAATAGGGTCACATTGGACGTTGGAGGCATTGGAGGTTGGAGGATTTTTTATCATCTTGAGCTAGCTTCTTGCTCAGAAAGGATACCTCGAATGAGAAGCACCAGTATTTATATTTGTGTCCTTTCATGGAGCAAGTGGGGGCTTAATATTTCTTAAAAGAATTTGTGGGTGTAGTTAGTGTATTCATCGTGGTTCAGTTTCTTTGTGCACCAAAGGAGGGATTGGTTCTCACAACATTGAGGGAGAGATATTGACACTTTTGGAGGAAAATGGACTCTCGAAGGAGAGTTGTTTTCTCATATACAGCACTAGAGGAGGGATTTTGACACACTCGGAGGAGATGTGGACTCTCAAAGGAGAGTTATCCTCTCATTGTGCATGGAAGTGTTGATGCGATTTTTGTGACCTCACCAATCAGCCGAAGAACAAAATAGTTTGGAGGCTATTCCGTTCTCTCTTGATCAAAGTATTCCGTGCGCTAAGATTGCGAGAAAGTTCGCACGTTTAACTCCAAGGTTCCGAATACTTAGAATACCCTCAGTTGGTTGATGTGTATTGCTGTGTTCTTACGAGGGGACTTACACAATTGTTCAGGGTTCTTGCAGTTAACAGTGGGTGTATGCTTTGAAGGGGTTCTTGTGTGTATGATTTGGCAATATAGTTCGTTTTCCTAAAGCTAATCAGAAATGTACGGAAAGTAAAGGAGTGTAGGGCCTAAGAAACTTATACTCTATCCTAAATGCAAGATATGTTGAGCTTGATTTCAGTAGACTTCAACCGAATTTCACCTAGCCTCACGTCGGACAACTTCAGCAAAATTGGTGCAATCTTCAAAGGGATAGCAAAGATGTTCAAATTATAATTTAGCATACATACACCATCAGAACGACGCATATAAGTATACAAATCACAATCGAAGTTAAACTCAAAGATAATTTCCAGTCGACCACGCAAGGCGAACTTATCATCAACAAGCCGCTAGTGGTATGGAATGAAAAGAAGCTACCTCAATAAAACACCACACATCAAAGTAAACTACTTGCATGAAAATTAGCTACTTGGATTCGAAAAGGAAGAAGAGACCTTGCTAGCTATTCATGACAAGACGAATTCCACCATTAATGAAAAGATCTATTATCATGAAAGTGTTACACAACAATCTCCACAAAAGTTTTCAAAGGGAAAACTTTCTTTCTTCTCCACACTATGCTAAGCAAAATGTCTACTATGCTCTACTCTCTAGTCTCCAATCTCATCTAATCTCTAATGAATTACAAATGAGGGGGACTCCCCCTTTTATAGATAGCCCGGTCCCAAAAGACGGCTAGGGTTACAATCAATAGGGTGGCTAAGATCATGCCACCTCAGCCCTAACCCTAAAAACTGCCAGAATGGGGAGTGGTGTAATAAATGAACAAAGATTCCCACTCACTCCCAAAAATAGTAAAGGCAATAAATTCCCACAATCAGCCTTCTAGAAGATCCTCGTCCAGCAGTGCATTCCCGTTCTCCTTCTCTCTGGCCACAAACTCAACGAACCTGCCAAGTATGGCCTCAACTTCCTGAACTGAAATGGGTGGAACACAGTCTAGCTGGAACTCTAGCACTATGACTGATGTCTCATGCCGTGCACATGACTTCCTCCAAGCAGCTAAGGAATCCTGTGTGCTCTGAATCAAACTAGAGAAAGTGGAGGTGTTCTCAAAGTCATCCTGTGTGAAGGTCTTCACCTTCGAGAAGAATGGTACCAGCCTACCCCTCAAATTATCAACATTAACCTCATCTGGATTCAGCCGCCTAGCAAATATGGCCTCAAAGGTATTCCCCGAATTCCATCAATGATATTGGCCATAGCTCTTATGTATCCCTCGGGCCGAACTACCGTGTCGCTGCTGGAAGAAACCACGCCCGCGGATCGCCAAGAATACCATCCGAAAAGTCAGACTGCCATTCTCCAATGACACCTCCATCAATCAAGAACCGCAACTAACATGCTCTCAATGCCTCAAGACATGAATTTTCCTTGCCTTGATAGATAGAAGTATCACCCCAAGCATGATCAATCGCTTCCATCCGCAAGCTAAAATACATAGAGGCTCAATAAAAGCGTAAGCAAGGTCCTCCATAAACTGCCTCCGCATCTAACTCGGGTGGACCCACTTTGTCTCCGCTTTCCTCGCAAGCATCTTTCCCCTAACTCCATCAAGCCACCGGGATGGACTTCTCAGTATCTCGGCCTGAAAGCTCCATCAATCGGGAATCTCCCCGCCTAATGAACTAAACAACTCTGTATGATATCCACTAGAGCCTTATGCTCTATTTTCAATTTCTTATACTTTCCTTCCTTCTTGAATAACTGGCCCTTGGAGGGCGCAGGTAGAGTTATCACACCTCCACACCCACGCACTGGGGCAAGGCCCTAACTCCAAAGTTGTGACCGCCACTCCTTCCGCAATGCTCATCTCGGCCACAATCAACTCGCGGCACTAAGAACGGAAGAGGCGAGCCATCCCTCTTCGCTGAGATCTTCGAGAACTCTCGTGTTTCTCTTTCCCCCTGCGGAGGTGCACCCATCCCTGCTCTCAAAAACTCTTCCATCTCTACCGCTGGATCAATCTCTTCACTGGGGCTTCTTCTCATCCTATCTCTAAGCCAATCAGGTACAACATGCTGTATAACAAATGGCTGCTACTCTTGTGCCTCCACTTCTCGAACCTGCTCAACCTCTACATCATTCTGATGAGGCTCATCGTCCTCAAGGGGCTGAGTGTCTCCTGAGACTATATCATCATCATCATTCATAGCCGCCTCTAACTCCTCGCTTAAAACTGAGGGTCATGAGGGTCCCTCATCATCCCGCCGGGACAACTCGTAGGTGCGGCGATACTCAAGCAATCGACTTCTCTCCGTGGTGGCCGATTATTCTTCTTGTACTACTTGCACTGGATTCAATGTATTCTCTCGACGAAACAAAGAAATCCTCTCAGATACTTTGGAGAACGCGGTTTCAATGGCGCAGGATCGAACTACAACTCATGGAGGTTCGGCCGAATAGGTTCTAACTCCATTTTTCCTCTTCCGATTCGACCTCGTGATCTCGCTTTCCTACCGTGGTGGGTGTCCTGCGGATCTCCCATCAAATTGTAAGTCAAGGCAATTGACCTACTCTTCAACCTATTCACACGCCTGTCAACCCATGCTCTAGTAAATGTCAGGACCGGGATAGAAAGTGTGTCCAAGTCAGCAACCTCTGGTTCTGACCAATCTGGGAGCGGAAGTGGAGTATCTCTTACTGCTGCATAATCCGGATGCACAACATCCATATCCTCATTCACCTGGTCTGGAACCGGAACAACTTCACACTCCCTGATCAAAGTAATTGGCAACCGAGAGAACATTCTTTTCCTGACTTCAATCTCATCTGATGCATCAGCCCAATAGTCCTCAATATTTTCCTTGTGTTTAAACTCCTCTGACAATACCCATTTGATGTTATTGTGCGGATCATAGTGCTATCGGCTGGTGTGATATGAAAAGTGATAAAATTGAAGCTCACTCTCGGCTTCTCTGGCTGCCTGTATTGAAGGACACACTTCATCTGAGTTGCCCATGACAATCGGGAAGTCAACACCTCCCTTCTTCTTCTTTTGAATTTTATCGTAGGCAACCAATTGCCTAGATATCTCTAGCATTAAAATTCTATCTGTTGGGTACTTAGGCAACCTATATGGATATGATGAAAAACCTTGCAGCCTAATGTAAGAAAACTTCGGAAACTGTATGAACCAGCACCCATACCTTTCAATCAATTCTTGGGCCTCTCTTGAGATTCTGTGATGCAACCGCTCCTGGAGTAATCTTGTGATGTGCATGGTGAAGGCGTCGTTGACACGCTTATAATGAGTAGTGCTCGCCAAATGCAACTGCGGACAAGCCTCATGGATTCTAAATTGGTGAGAGCCACAACCAACAGGCTCTTTGTAAGAGATCCCTCTGTACTTCGTCATACGAGCCAGCATGTAGATGACGTAGGAGCTCATATAGAACGTCTTCGTCCTTCTAAGGCTCAGGAGCTGCTCGTGCAAATTGTCACTGATCATCTCGGCCCAATTGACGTAGTCTTTTCCTTCCAGCACGAGGTTGATGTAGTAGAACATCCAAGGCTCGAAAATAAAGGATTGCGGGCAACCACCAACTCTGCTCAGCATCATGATGAGGTCACAGTACTCCTGCTTCAAGTCATCCGCTATAATTTGCTTCGGCAGCTTTGTACAAGAAGGTCTGGGATTGCTCATCCAATGAGTGTTGATTGTCTCCGTGCATCGCTCGAATGCAGAAGCATACATCCGCTCAGCTCGCTCTCTGGATTTGTAAACCATGTTCCTGTGCACCGGGATCCCGAAAGCTTCACCAATGGCAGCAGGAGTAAGATTAGCTAGCACTTGGCCATCTGGTGACATGATCGATCTGTGATCCTTCTCGTAATAATTGGCGCACTCCATCATCAGCTCCGAACACTGAATGGCTGGTGGGAAACCAGCAGCTGCATATAATCCGCTTCGAACAATATTGTGCGAAGTGGTCGAAGGTCGATGACTTCCAATCCCCAACATTCTGTTCTTGAAGGTCTCTAGGTTGATGGAGCCCAAGTTGGTGTCCGTCAGCTTGCCCAACTTCGAGATGAATTTTGACTCTGGCATGAATGTTTTGCTCAGCTTCTTGATCACAGCCTGCCTGGATGCACCATTGTTATCCTTGCCAGTCGCCCTTGCCTCAGCCATCTCAGCTTCTTCTCTAATAAATTCAAACTTCAATCACTTAGAAATGAATTTCCAAGCAAGCTTCAATGACTTCACTACTTTCAGCAACTTTGATAAATTCGTACTTTGCACTAGCAAGTGCGCACTTCACAAGCTTCAATAACTTCGCACTCTTTAAACTCCCAGCAATTCCTTGCTTCAAGGCGTCCTTCTTAGCACTGACAACTTCAAACCTCAGCAACAAATCAAGCTTCAGCCACAACACAAACAAATTTGCACCTCTTTAATCAGCAAGTGCGCACCTCAATAACTTCTTCGACTTCAGATTTTCAAGGCTCAGCAACAAGCTCAAGCCGTACCAGCATACTTCTAAGTGCGCCTCTCACTCAAAATTTCAAACTTCCTCAATCCAATCTTCAGTAATTCACTGCAATGTCTAACTCAGAGCAAGTCAAATTCTTCTCAGCTGTGAAAAAGAAGTGAGAAACTTCTCAATCTTATAGCAAAAGTCGAATTCTAGAAGGAGCTAAGTATAGGCAGTGCATTAAACTTCCACTACTCCACTTCAAGAATTCAAATTTCCCTCTCTGGTATTCCTGACACTTGTCTGAGAACCTCAACCTTCTAGAAGTTCAACTTTGACTGGCATCTTTTGTATTTACTTTCGAAAAATTTAACTTAAATTCATCCTTTTAATTCACCAACCGGAGCTCTGTCATTTGAATTCGAATTTTACCTCTTTTCAGCTTTGGAAAATTCATCATTGAAGAATTCAATCAAAATCATCTAGGCAATTCGCTTCAAATTCATCATTCAAATCATTTTCTTTTCAAAAGTCGTTTTATTCAAATTTGCCTTAGAGAATTTTAAATTTTCCTTAGGAGAATTTACAATTTGAGCACTGATTAAATTCTTCACTGAAAAAGTGTTGGCGAAGTGCGGAAGACATGGAAATCCATCCATCATCACAAATGTCCAGTACCCAGAAGAGAATTTTCTCCAGAACGCTTCGAATCCATGGGTACCCAACGAACGGGTTCATTTAATTTTTAAATTTTGAACCTTAGAAAATATTATTCTATCAAATTAAATCCATTTTTCGCCTGTGGTCATCCTGTGTTGCTCCAACTTGAGAAATTTTATCAATCCATCTTGCATTATCATCCTTCTCTGACTTCGTCCCTGAAAAATTTGCCGGTGTTCTAAGAAGAAAATTCATCACCTTGAGTTCTAGGCGTATTTTCTAAGGAAGAAAATACTTTTGCCTTAGAAAATATTTTAAGTCACCTTGCACTATGAAAATTTGCCTTAGAAAATTTTATTCGTTTGCCAGTGGTGGAAATTTCATCCACTTCATTTAGAAAAATTTTATTCATGAAGGCGCCTAGCACATTTTATTTCTCACTCACCATTTTGCATTTTACTTCACACTTGAAAGGCAATTTTATTTAAAACTCCAACGCCTTAGAAGAAATTCTCATCACTTTATCTTATATTTCACTCCACCACCCTAGGCGCATAGCACACTTGAGGAAAATCAAAAATCACGCCAAGCATTTTATTTTCATACTTCACACGCCTTGGAAAAATAATTCTCTAACACATATCACCTTGGGCGCATTTAGCACTTGAAGAGGGACATCTAACTTCACCACGCCTAACATTCATCCTTCTTTCACCACGCCTTGGAGCATTTTCAACACCTTTTACCCCATTTACCACCCTTCATTCACTTTTACACCCTCAACTTGGGCGCATTTGAGCTAGGCAAGAGGATGACTCTTCAACTTCTCTGTTTTCGTCTTCACTTGACCTCATTTGGGCGCATTTAGGGGGGTGAGGAGGACGGATTCTTTTGACTTTTTGACTCTCTTCTAACTTGGGCGCATTTTAGATGTAGAGGAGGATGAAGCATGTTACCACGTCCTTCTGTGACCTTTCACCTCCCTTGTTTTCGTCTTCACATGCATGCTTTTGGGCGCATTTTGCCTATGGAGAAGGATAAAAAGCTTTGACTTTCTTTGACTTTATTGCTGGATGGGCGCATTTGGAGGGGTGAGGAGGACGAGCTTCATACTTAGAAATTTTCCATGCTTCCTCATCTACCTGGGCGCATTTTGCCATGGCTACAGGGTGAAGCTTCAGACTTAGAATTTTTCTCGTTTTTGCCAATTTATCCATGCCCTACTATTTATAGTAAGCCCTCTAATTTTTGCATCTCTGAAGCTCAGAACGATTTGAAATTTTAAACACTGCGTCCTCATGACCTGGTTACCCTATTGACACTACTATTTTTAGTCGGCCTGCTATTTTTAGCCCATTTCTGAAGATGATTTACTATAAATAGCCAATGCTTGTTTCTGATAGCTCCCCTGCTCTGATTGTCCTAAAATTTGAATGAGGCGCTCCTCACCACGTGACCTGATTGCTGACATCAGCGCATGCACCTGACTTGCTATTTTTAGCCAGTTTCCAAAATGACTTACTATAAATAGTAAGTGCTCTGTTTGACTTGAAAT
>VDFB02000007.1:205647057-205869927 GCA_007258455.2 Sequoia sempervirens | reverse complement strand
ATATTAATATTTAATTGAATTAATTAAATATTAATTAATTGGAGATTATAATATAAAGTTATAATATTTAATTATAACTTAAGTGATTTCTGTTAAGGGGGTCGCCCATCATCAGAAGGGGCCAATTGGCAATTATATTTTATAATCAAAAGTTACTGCTGAGACTATTGAAATAATAAAATAATAAAAGTCGAATTCTTTTATTATTCCCTATCTTTTAGGAATTCGCACTTTTGAGGGTATTAAGCAGTTTGCATTGGGATTCGAGCCATTATGCATATTGAGTTATTGAGAATTGATCAAGTTTGGTCTGAGCAAGAAGGTTTAGGGTTTCAGTCTCGAATTCTTTGGGGAACGAGCCATCTCCATTGAAAGCAGTTCAGAGGGTGTGAGATATCACCTGATTTATTGCCAGCACAGAGGTTTCTTCATCCAGAAGAGATCATAGAACTTCACAGAGCTTTTATTGTTAGAGTTTTGATTTAGGGTTCCAGCCAGTAAACATTATTCTTCAAGGCGCATCATTTCAGAGGGTTTAGACATTGAGTTCAGGGAGGCCGTACCATTGTACTTGCTGCTGTTGACAAAGCCGTACTTTTCTGTACTTGGTCGTACCATATTACAGGCCGTACTTCATCTCTTGAGAAAGGCGCTTCATATATTGTCTTCCAGTCTTCACCAGTGGTGGCGTCCCTGCATCTAGCATCATTGTTAATCATCAGAAGGTGGGAGAAGAGGTTATTTAATGCAGCCGTACCAGATCTGATCACTTTCAGCCTGCTGCTAATCTCAGGTTCCTTATTTAATAAAAATCATTGTTTTTATATTGCATGTCAGTAGATCATTGTGATGAGCCCTGCTGGCTCTCAGCTCAAAACCCTTATTTTCTTAAGTCTTTAGATGTTTTTTTAGTTTTTTAGAGAATTCTTAATAGACAGAAGAGAAGGGGCACAGCATATTTTTGCTTGTAATTTGAAATTTAAAGCAAAAACTCACAAAATGGAAATGCGGCAATGCTAATTATACTGAAACAATAAGATCATGCATAACAGACATACCCGAAAATCTCCAGTTATTTTAAATAAAGAAATTGCCAGATCTACAGCTGGAAATGATGAAATCAAGCATGAAGGCACGCCAAGACTCCAGAAGTGGTTTCTCCTGCTCAGAAACTGGACACAAGGCTCTAGAAATACTGGACGCCCATGATGGAAGACCAAAACCAAGCTAAAGGGAGGCGTTTCAGCTTTCTACTTCACACGCCTATCTCAAGGCACACATTCCAATGCAGGCCGTACGGCTATGAAAAGGAGAGGTAGAATCTCTGATGAAAGTCTCTGAAGTTGTAGTAAGATGCGCCACCAAAAGGAAACCCTCAATTATTGTAAACAATAACAATCTCACTGTAAATAAACTCTGTATGAATCTGTAGAACCTCTGGCTGAAGCTCTCAACATGCACTGATTCGACTAATATTCCACAATCTCAAGAGTGCTCACACTGAAGAGGTATCGTTCTTCAATGGCAGTTTGTTCAAACCCTGATCACAGGAGAATGCACAGGAAAATGCTCAAGGCAAAGAGAAATGGTCAAAAGATATGAGTTTCAATTGCCAGGAAATGCTTTATACCTAATTGGCACGCATTTCAAGAAAGTACGGCCTTTTGCAATCATTAAAATATTTTAATATTTTAATATGACCCTTTCAATAGTTCCCATGAAATACTTGAGCGCACTTTTTAATATTTAAGTCATTAAAATATTAAAATCCCCTTTTGACATTTTTAAGTGATGATAAAATATTATTAAAGTCAATGTGACTTTAATAAAAAGGCGTTTAAGTTAAATAATTAACTTAATCACTTAAAATTCCATAATACGCTCAAAACTCAGGATAATCTCGTGCCGTCAGAAGCTGTGAACTCCTGGAATGCCAACGCTCGCTGTGATCCAATCACTGTCCACTGAAAACAAGAACAATCAAACTCTCCAAAATGCATCACTGACCCTCTATCCAAACTGGTTAGCCCACAAGGGTCCAATAAAGGGCTAACACACTGTTCCCGAGAACTGTCTAGCGAGGGGACATCACAATCATTTTTGTAATCATTTCAGAAGAACAAATAATAGATTGGCATCCGTATTTGCATCAAATACTACTGTTATCAGAGTGGATTTATTTTATTTGAATTTATTTCCAATTCTTTGCAAAATCGCAATCTTTCATTTATTGCACAAAAACCCCAAAAAAATCAAAACTTCAGAAAAACACAAAAAAAACGTCAGATTTGAGAAACAGAGGAAACTAGGGTTTCTACAAACTGCTACCTCTAAAAAATGATGCCTAGAGATATGAAGTCTGGAAAGACGTCCTTTTGTGCAACTTGATCTTGAAAATATGAAGAACGTTGAAAACCCTTGTCGTTTGATCCTTCAAATGCCATAGAGAATAAAATTTTGTGTTTGGCGTTTGGAGTCAACCTTCAGAAATAATGAAAAAGGACACCCAAATGCTTGATAAATAGGCTTTGGAGGTGGAAGCATCAGTTAGGGTGTCGAAACCCTGATTTAGGAGTTATCTAGCATGATTGGTTGTCAACTAGAAGAATCCCCTACATTTTGGGACGTCTTAAGGAAGAGAAAGTCTTCAAAAATTGTGAACTCAAGTTGACTTGGGTGCCACCTCGAGATTAGGCATCCATCCAAGTCTTGGCATTGTTAGCATTTTTTTGAAGATTTTCAAATTTTCCTTGATCTGTTTGACCCTTGATTCCAGATGCCTGATTCATCCTAAGGTTTGGCTGACAGATTCACTGCGGAGCATGATCAAACCTGAGAAGATGTTCTTGGAAGCTGCAAACCCTGAAAAGTGGTTTTGGTGGATCAAATTTCTAGGCGCCTTCTTGAGATAAGGTGCTTCTGTTTGTCAGACAACCAATTTTTGATGATTTTCAAACTTTCCTCAATTTGACCTCTCATGCTTCAATCTACAGTTGCCAATGATTGATGATTCTCGTGGACTGGGTGTTGAATCCATTGCAAAGCTGAAAGAATTCCGGAAAGGATGATTGGTTTCGCAAGCTCTAAAAACTGATTTAGGAAGTTTAAATTCCTAGGCGCCCCTCGCCTACAAGGGCGCTTTTGTGCTTCTGAGAAACTATTTTCACTTTGTAACACTTGACAAAATGCTCCAGTTTGGTCTTCATTGTTGGATGTTCGACTACTCCAATGAATCAGCTGACGGACTCGTCGTGAAGATTGATCAACTCTGAGGAGATCTCCTTGGAAGTCATGAAGCCTAAAAGCAGCATCTGGTGCTTCAAAAAGTTGGGCGCCTTTTGCTAGTAGGGTGTTTTTTCTACTTGACTTAGCTGTTTTCTGAGTTTTCCAACTTTTCTTTTGTTTTGAGTGTTTGTTTGATCTTCACTTGTCGGTGTTTGACAAGTCTTCTAAACCGACAGATAGATTCACTGCAGAGCTGGACTGAATCTGAGGAGGGCCTGCTGGAGATTGCGAAAGCTAAACACTGAAACTGCTGCTTCAAAATCATGGGCGCCCCTGGCTTGCAGGGGCACTTTTCTGCTATAGTCTCCATCAGTTTTGAGTTTCTTGGCTTTCAGCATTTCTTGCTTGATCCTCATCTTTGAGCATTTGATCAATCACGTGAACTGGATGCTGGATTCATCACGAAGCTGGGAGAATTTTGAAGAGAACCCCCAAAACTGCAAGTCCAAACAACTGCATTTGAGCCTTTAAATTCATGGGCACCCCTGGCCTGTAGGGGCGCTTTTGCCTCCAGTGTTAGCAATTCTTCAAAGATTTTCACCTCTTCGCGTTCACTGTCTTGCTAATTGGGTTGACTGCATTGTTGACGATGCGACCGCGTTCACCGTTGTGATTGCTTTCACCATTTTGCGTGCACGGACATTTGAAAATTTGGCCAAGGCATTTATAATGTCCCCAATTTAGCCCTACACTCTTCATTTGGATTTAGCCTATTTCTACAAATCTGTAGGCTACTCAGATGTGCAAATTTAGGGTTTCCACTTTCAGTAAGTCTTGCTTTTAGCTCAGTTCAGCTTTCTGTTGGTTTTGAGGTGAACTTACTATTTTTGGCATTGGCTATTTTTATTAAGTATAATTTTGGCAGTGGCATCATCAGCAGTTTAGCTCAGGTCATCATGCTATTTTTGGCAATCCATCAATTTTAGTATTGGCATTGGTTTTGGTTATCTCCTTGGACTAAATTTTATACTTAGTCAATTTCATGTTTTTAAATTGTACCCCACACCTAGGCTTGATGACTTCAAGTTGTTTTAAAGAGGGGACATTAAGGGGTCAAGTTGAGCATTTAATGATTTAATAAATGTTTTATTGTTGCATTTTGAAATGGACGCCAAAAAGGGAAGTTGAATAATATTTTATTATTTCAAAATAAAGTGAATGGTTGAAGTGGCGTCCCTTTTGGAAGTTGAAGTGATTCGACTTCTTGGAATTCAGAGTGTTCCATTTGCCATTTGAAGCTTATTTATTGAGGCATTGCTCATTCATTCTCATCTTTGGAAAATATTGTAAAGTTATGCTATTGAATTGATTGCAGAACCTGGCTAAGGGGAAGCTTAGCAATTTTACTCCATTCTTCGGGCCTGAAACTATGGCTCCCTAGATGGTTGATTGAGAGTGTGCTTCATCCAGAAGTACATAATTGAGCTTCATTGCAGGAGATATTGAAGAATTTGGTAATAATTTCCAATTTTGTGTTGCTGGTTCAACAATGGCTGAAGTAGATTTTTGCTTGCAGCTTTTTGAGTAATTTTAATCTTGTTCTGGGTATTGATGCATTGAGTTTGTAGACCAAGGGAGACCTTATTTGCAGAAAATCAGAATGTATTTTGAAGTATTTAATTTTATCTTGAAGAATCGCCCTTCTTAGCAGGTCGTGCCATTGTTGGTTGTCTTGGAATTTGTGCAGCAAATAATATTTAGCTTTTTGAAGTGGTTTTAGGGTTGGAACTTGGGCGCCATTCCCCTTAGAAGCTTTAGCAATTTGTCTCAAGTCATTTGGAGGAGTTTTGTGGAATTGGTGAGCATTTTGGTGTGATATGTTTGCTGATTTTGAAAATTACAGTTTGCTGTTTGTCATATCAGATTTCAATAAGTTCAGATTTTGGCTTATAATTCAATATTTGAGAGGTTCAAAGTTGGAAAAATCATCCTTCAATTATTTGCATTGATTTTATCATTGTAACACTTGTAAATTGCAGATTTATTTCATTGTAAGGCTGTGTATTAGTAGTACTAATCCAGTCATTATTATTGTTGCATTTCCTTGCGAATTTAATGCAAACACATTAACCCCCAAATGGTTTACCGCCAGTGTGGAGGAAATTAATATTGTATGTACATCTTTACCCACTATTCAAGTGGCGAATCCCCACTGCTGAGTGGATACCCGCTAAGCAGATGAATTGTTTTGAATTGTAATGTTTTTCCCCCCACTGTTTAAGTGGTAGCGTGGAAACTCTTATGGCTGGATCACCGCCTACTTGCATTCAGTTGTAATTCAATTTTCAGTTGTTGCTTAGTTTCCTCTGTCATATGCTATCACCTCGCCTTCTAAAGGATCTTGGTGAACATTCTTAGCGTTGAGAGCATTTAATTTGATTATCATTTTGGAAGTTAACGCTAATCAAGTGGCGTAGTGTTGGTTTGTGTTGTGTAAATCCAAGAAAAAAATAAGGGGCATATTTCAGCATTGACTGCCAAGCATCTCCCTTGAAACAAGGCGTGCATGCTTTTCCAAACTTCAAATAATTTAGGCGTTTTTCAACTTTTGAAATTCTGCTCCGCCATTCACCATTTTTTGAGCATCTTTTGCCATATAGGTTCCTCTGTGCAGCGCTTGAAAATTAGATTTTGACACCTAGTACTGGCCATCCTCCATTGTTGACCTCGGAGGTCCTAACTTTTCTTCTGAAAAAGTGAAATAGACCCACCAGAGCAAAAATGACTTTTTCATGATTTTGACTGGACCAGTGTGATTGTGATGAAAGATTAACCTATCAAAATCAGTTTGAGCCATTTTTGGGAAGATCCTATTTTTAGGGTTTTTCTAAAAACAAGGGCCTGAAACCCTAATTTCAAAATTTTGCAAGTATCCTCTGGAGTCCTGGACAATAAACCCAGAAAAACCCCATGATCCGTTTTTCGTTCAGAGATTTCTAACAATAGCAAATTTCCATTTTAAAAGACTTTGACCTTTGTTGACTTTTGACGACAATTTTACAAGATTTTGACCATTTTTATCAAAATGCCTTAATGAAGCAAAATTTTTATTTTGGGTACAACAATCTCCAACACGGATTTAAGCTGGAAGTAGTCTAATTTCTATACCCACGAACATGTAGTACACTTGTTGGAGTGATGTAGAAGCATCCATGGTGTAAGAGCAATCTTGCATCAACCAAAAAAATAATTTTCTTTGTTTTAATTTTTAGTAAGGGCTTAAGGGTTATGAAAATAAATATTTTTAATTTGCAACTTTGTAATATTCCTAATGGAAAAATTGTAAATGTAATTTTGGAGGAATTATGCCCCAGTAAATGATTCAAAGGCATAAATGGGAGAATATTCCATTCGGGCGTCTCATTTCTAGGTGGGGGGCACTTGGTATGCATGTTCTTGCATGTTCAATTGCATGTTTTGCATGCATTTGCATTTTGGGGCCACAAGTTTTGCCTATTGTTGCATGTCCATATTTGGAGCCGTCAGAGCCACCGAGAATCAATGGAGGTGTCGTAGTTGACCAAGATGATTAGCTAAGAGTGTGAAGGCCATGTAAACAATGAATTATTTTATATTTTATAGTTTATATTTTATCTCTCCTCAAAGTGGGTGTGGGATTTCAAGGTGGTAAAGATTGGTTTTTTTGAAAACCAATAATGGTTTTCTCCTCACACATTCTCTATTTATTGATGCTTGCTCATTTGGAGAAGGGGGGCTTTTGGAGAAGTTGTGGTTGCATACCCAGATGCTATCAAAATGAAGCTAGAATATTGAAGACATTATGTTATAGATTGTTATATGTAGTGAGCCCAGATTGTAAGGAAGCCCATGAGCTTCATGTTTATGCAATCCATTTTCAGATTTTGAATACAATATACGTTGCAGATTTCTCTTCCATAAGTTGTGTTGCATTGTAATTTGCTGCCCTCTTGCATAGTCTATTGTCTATGTTTGTTTTCAAATTTGAAAGGGAGAGCCTCCCTTTATTTTCAGATTTTGAATACAATATATGTTGCAGATTTCTCTTCCATAAGTTGTGTTACATTGTAATTTGTTGCCTTCTTGCATAGTCTATTCTGTTTGTGTTTGCAGAGTTTATGGATGCATACCCAGATGCTACCGGAATGAAGCCAAAATGTTGACATTATGTTGCAGATTTTTGTATGTATGAAGCCCAAATTGTAAGGAACCATATAAGCTTCAGTTTGATGTAATCATTTTATGATTTAAGCAAATAGAATGTTGTTGATTTTTTTTTTTAAATCAGAAATTTAAAGGCATATTGCAGCCATCTTGCAAGTCTCTTTGTATGTGTTTGATTTCAGTTTTGAAGGAAGAGTCACCTTCTTCATCAGTGGTATCAGAGCGAGTGATCTTGAGTGCATAAGCAGAGAGTCAAATGTGAGGCAACTTATGCCAGGATTTGTGGGTGAGGATTGAAGTTGTTTCGAAGCTCCAAAGGTTGCTGCAGGTGTGTGGAGTCTTGTAGCTGTGGAGAGCTGAGAAGACAATAGCTTCACAAGAGAAGAGGTTGAGAGGATTTCAAGATGCCTCCAAGAAGGATAATTCCTAAAAGAGTAGAGAAAATGCTAGAAGACTTTCGCAAATGAAATAAGAAATGAGCTAAGAAATATAGCTGCAGATTTGAGAAGAAATCCAAAGCATGAGGATGCACATACTAAAGATGAGGAAGTTGCAGATGAAGAACCTAAGAGAGAAAATGAGGAGCCAGCAGATGAAGGAGAAGAAAGATTTATGAGAGCAATAGCCCAAATCAATAGAGGCCATAAAATGGTCATAAAATGGAAGTCGCTAATTTTTCAGGCACATTGAATCCTGAGAATCTAATAGATTGGATTGGAGAGTTGGAAGATTATTTTGAATTTGAGAATATTAGAGACCCACAGAGGGTAAGATTGGCACAAACAAAGCTTAAGGGACATGTTGCATTGTGGTGGAAAGAGTTGCAAAAAGAAAGAGTGGAGAATGGTGAGATGAATATAACACGGTGGAGACAAATGGTTGCTAGATTGAAGGCAAAGTTTATTCCAGGAGATTATGAGTTGGAGTTGTTCAAAAAGCTTCAAAATTTGAAACAAAAAGACATGAGTGTGAAGGAGTATATAGAGGAATTTTACAAGATGGTGATTAGATCAGGACATCATGAAATGGATAGAGAGAATGTAGCTAGATATATAAATGGACTCAAATTCAATATCAAGGATGAGATGAGTATGTTGAAGATTTCTACTATTGAAGAGGCTTACCAGTATGCTCTGAAAGAAAAGAAAAAGGTAAATAGAAGGCAACAAAATAATTCAAGAGAAAGGGAAAGAAACGAAAAGAGGACAACCGAGCAACCACAAAGGGAAGCAAATTTTTGAAGAAGAAACAAGCTCGAAATGGAACAAAGGAGCACAAGGAAAAGAGTATTCAACAAGAGGACGTGGCAGCAGTGTTGATGTGATTTTTGTGACCGCACCAATCAGCAGAACAAAGTTGTCTTAAGGCTACTCCATTCTCTCTTGATCAAAGAATCCCGTGCGCTAAGATTGCTAGTAAGATCGAACGTTCAACTCCAAGGTTCCGAAATGCTTTGGAATACCCTCAGTAGGTTCGTTGTGATTTGTTGTTTTTCACGAGGGGACTTACACAATCGTTCAAAAGGTTTGCAGTTGACAACAAGTTGAAGATTTGAAGGGGATTTTCATGCAAATGATTTAGCGTTGATATATGACTTTTCCTAAAACTAACCAGAATTGAGCGGAATCAAATGGCTGTAGAGATTAGAAAATTATATCCTAGTCTAAATGCAAGAGGTATTGGGCTTGACTTCAATGAACTTCAACCGCACGTTGCCTTGCCTCCTATTGGACAGCTTCGACAAGGTTGGTGCAATCTTCAAGGGGAGCGAAAAGATGTTCAAATCACGATTCAACAATGCAAATACCATCAAAACGATGCATACATACACATGAATCTTGACCGAAGTTAAATTCAAAAGGTATTCCAGTTGACCACGCAGGACAAACTTACCATTAGTAAGCTTGTTAGTGGTATGGATTAACGAAGCTCACTCAAATCAAACACAACCACCCATAATTAACTACTTGCATGAAAATTATTCTAATTCAAATCCTACTTGAAGTCGAAGGAAGAAGAAACCTCACAAACTACTCATGACAAAAGTGGAGTTCACCATTGTTGTACCCAAACCAAATTTTTTGCTTTATCAAGGCATTTTGCTTAAAATAGTCTAAACCTTGCTAAAATGATGTCAAGTACAGTTTTTGGGCAATATCAAGCATGGAGTTTTGTTAATGTTTTGTTAGCCAAAGGCAGTTCCATTGATCAGAACCTGAATCAGAGACTCAGAATGAGGCAAGAATTAGTCTGCCTATCCGATGAACTATCCTGCAAGGCTATCCGAGACTCGTAACTCCGGTAACCGGCGATACAAGTTGAAGATTCAGAAGTTGCAGTTTGCAGAAGCCTGTCTTTTTCAAGCTTTTGCGCCCCTGTAGCTCAAGGGCGCACCTCTTAAAGGGGGGTTAGATCTTGGTATTTCTGATGGTTGATGTATTCGATCTCTTCACGATTAGTTTGCCTATCCGACGAGCTATCAAATGCAGTCATCTGAGTCCCAGAGCTCCGGCAGTCAGCATCAGAAGATAAGCTTAAGAGAAGACTTCACATCACAGGGATCTTTTAAATGATGAAATTGCGCCCCTGTAGCTCAGGGGCGCCCTTCAAGATGACCCCTGAGATGCTTGAAATTGCATACAAGGTCTTCCTGACATCTGTGCTACTCTAGTCTGGGTTCGCGACGCACCAACTTGCCTGTCAATCCGACATTCTAAGAGATCGTGGCAGAGATTCTTCCAGGCACGTAATTTAACGGGCGAACTAGCATAAAATATTCATTGTACTTCTGTAGGCCAGGGGCGCCTAGCCTTTAGGCCTGTCAGATGAGGTTATTGACGTTCGAAGTCTTCACGAGACTTGTGCGTAATTACTCCAGCTATTCAACGAGCCCAGCCGTCAGCCTCCAGGATTTTGCAAACGCTCGTACATGCAAGGTCATTGGTGACATGCTGAAAAATGAAGAAAGCTCAGAAAATGGCTAAGTCTGGCCGTCTATTCCATCTTGGGAAAGGCGCCCTTCTTTTTGAGGTCTTAGAAGTAGTTTTCTTGCTTCATCACCTCCAGAGACATCTCTTGTAGGTCCTTTTGACTACGCGTAGAAACAGACGATGCTCGATTCAAGCCATCCCAGCTCCATATATCAGAGGTCAAAGTAGGGCATCTGGTTGAGAGTTGCACTTTCGTCAAAATGGTGTTTGTGCCTTTTCAAGCCAGGGGCGCTTTTATTTTAAGGGTCCTTAATGCAGCTTTCAGATGCCTTGCGTATATTCGTTGGATGCGGAATACCTCTAGGCATGCAGTGAGTTTGGTTGCCTGTTAGCACGGTTCACCGTTCATCATCAGCAGCCGTTTGAAGCGTCAGATGGCAGTATGGAAAAATGGTTTAAGTCTGACTCCTGAAAATCAATTTAATCAAGGGCGCCTAATTTTTTGAGGTGTTAAATGGTGGATTTTGCAGTGATGACTCCCAGCAGACATTTCTTCCTTGCTCTGTAGGCTTCGCAATGAATACATCTGTTCAGTCCCAGCATCATCTGGTCACTTGGAAATCAATGTTGAAGAAGGCCAGTTGTAACTTTGTAGTCAGCTACAAAGTAGGAAGTGTTGTACCCAAATCAATTTTTTTGCTTCACTAAGGCATTTTGCTTAATTGAGTCTTAATCTTGTTAAAGTGATGTTAGAAGGTCATTTTTGGGCTTTTTAAATATGGAGTTTGTGTCATTTTCGTGTCAATCTGTTACTGAGGAATTTCAACAAAATTGAAAATCTAAAGGAAAATCATCAAAATTTTCTCTCTAGAGAGGGGAGCACATTTTCAAAAAGGCGCCCTATCTTTCAGGGGCTCAGATCCTGTTTTTAGGGTTTGTCACCTTCAGCAGGCATTTGTCCGGTATCACACCAGCTTCGCAACGAGCTATTAAGCTTATCAAACGGACCTGTTTCGTGCAAGTTACGGAAGATATAGCGCAAAACGAGAGGAAAGTCAAAATTGGCTAATACTGGAGAAAAGAGCAACTTTTGAGAAAGGCGCCCATCTTTTTGAGGTGTCAAATGAAGGTTTTTGACTAAATGCCATCCAAGATGTTTATCTCACATTTGTTTAGGCTTCGCGACGCATCCGTCAATGGGTGAATCTGAGTTGCAGAAGTGCCTGAGCCGAAGGTTAAACATGGGGTCAAATCTTGGTCAAAATGTCAAGGAATAAGCAAAAGAGCACATTTTCAAAAAGGCACTTGAGATTTTGAAGCCTTTAATGCCTTCTTATTGGTGATCTCAGATATTCAGCTTGTTCGTGTTACGTTCAGCTATCCGTTGCCTGTCTCCATCAGATTAGAAGATAACCTGTCAGCCTGCAGTTGAAGGTTTAGTGATATTTTGGCCAATTCCAGAAATGGCTATCTCTGGAGGAAAAAGAGCACCTTTTGAAAAAGGCGCCCTCCTTTTTTCACCTCTCAGATGATGTTTTCTTGGGAGATGTTCCTTTGCAGTTGTTTTGTGGAATGGTTTCAGCTTCACGTTGCACCAATTCGTCAGTTCTGAAAGTTTGTTGAATGCAAGATACAGGGGAATCTGGTTTACCTTCGTAAGATGAAAATGTTGAGAAAATGGCTCTCTGGGATGAAAAGAGCACCTTTTGAAAAGGGCGCCCTTGTTTTTCAACCCTCAGATGTTGGAATTTGAATAAATGTTGTCTAGGAATTGTTGTGTGGAATGAAGTCAGCTTCGCAATGATCCAGTTATCCAGTCCTGGAACTTTGTCAAACAGAAGTTATGAAGGATTTGTTTTTCCCTTCGTACGAGATGGAGATGAGTAAATTTGACAAGTCTGAGAAAAAGAGCAGTTTTTGAAAAGGGCGCTTGGATTTTTGAGCCTTCAGATCTCAGTTTTGTGGTTTTAGACCCAAGGGATTATCTCGTCAATTTCAACTCTGCTATCCGGTGCACTCGTCAGCCAGTCAATCGGGCTTGTCAGTCATCCAGAATCAGTGCTCAAACAGAGGCTCCGGCGAAGGTTACAATCCAAATTTTCATCAAAATTGGCTAAGTCTGGAAAACGCCTTAAGGGTCAAAGTTGACTTTTCGAAACAAGTTGACTGGTGCGCCCTAATTAGGGTTTCTGACTTAAATTCAACTGAACGATTTTTGGGTTGCATGCAAAAGATACTAAAGTTCACTTTGAGTTACTATTTTTAGAAGTTCAGTTCATCTGCAGTGTGCATGCATTTGCATGTTCAGTTAACTGAAGAGGATGTTGAGTTCTAATTTGCATGTGAAGTTAACTGTTTTGCATGTGCACTTAACTGACTTGCATGCACAAGTTTAACTGATTTGCATGGGCAGTTCAACTAAAGTTAAAAGTGGCGCTCTATTAAAGCATCATTTTCATGCATTTTAAGCTTCAGTTCACAGCCAATCACATTCTAGGCATTCATTTTGAAGGCTTAGTTAAGCATGCGCCCTAATTTGAGGCTCAGTTAACTGCCAAATTAAGAGGTGCGCTTTGAGTTTGAGAAGATGGACGAATTTTAAATGAATTTTATTTATTTAAAGACAAAAGTCGTTCTTATTTCTTCATTCTTAAGCAAGTCGTGCTTTCTCAAAGAGCTTCATTAATGGCGATTTCTTCATGCATTTGAGGATTCAAAGTGCTACAGGTGTCAGATTTCAGTATTTTTCGTAGCGTTGGATTCAGATTGCTGAGGAGAAGGCAATTCCAGATTTTATTTTCAGTTTGCATGCAGGTTACATCAAAATCCAAGATTGAGGAAAGCGAATTCTACAAAGGAAGAACAAATAAAACCTTCTATCTTCTGTCTTATTTCTTCTATTTCTCATCTTAGGTTTCTTCACATGTCAAAGAAATTCAGCATATTTTCAGAATTTGATCATCTGGGTTCGCGTATTTCAGCATTTGCAGCAAAACCCATGTCTTAGATTTTTTCGAGAAAATTGCCCCGCAGCCTTCATTTTGAAGCTCTGTGCTTTTTTCCGAAGATTTCTTTGCATGTGGGCCAAAATCACATCTTTTTGAAAATCGCATCATCTGGGTTTGTTCAGAATTCCATTGTGCACAAAACCCATGTTCCAGATTTTCTCAAGAAAAATTGCCCCGGGAAGCTCTAAAAACCCCTGCAGTTCTCGACTGAAAAGTCTTTGCATGTTAGGCTAAACGACATTTTTCGCAATTCTGATGTTGTGGGTTGTCTTAGAATCATTTTCGGACAAAACCCACATCTCAGAATTTTTGGTGAAAATTATCCTCCGACAGGGTATTTTTAGCCTCACCAGGAGCCATTTTAGCTTTCCAAAGAAAGTTGTCAGAACATAGCCATGTTCACAGTCAATAGGCGAGTTTTTCAGAATGCAATTCAACTAGACTGAATTCAAGACCAAATCAGTCTTAATTCATGATTGCATCAAAGCATCAAGTTGCAGAAGAAACAGAGGTCACCACTCCATTTACGGAGCCGCCAAAGTTACCAAGTGATTTCGTGTCACTACCTTCTTGAGGATGGCACGTATATTGAATTGGACATAGTACAAGCTGAATTCGAAAAACTGATTCGTGATAACCTTGAGGGAGATCCTGTGGCGGCTAAGTTGGAGAATATTTCAGTTATTTCAGCTAGTTTCAAAAAGGCGACTGAAGATGTCAGAGAATGCATGCATACAGTCAAGGAAAGTGACAAAGAGTTGAAGAAACAGATTATTGCTTTGGACAGCATCAAAGTGCCAGAAGACAGAGAGATTGATGAGTTCTTGGTCAAAGTATTAGACCGAGATGACATGGAGTGATCTGCCAGTTGGAACCTACAGTTAATTTCAAGGGTAGAGTCATGAGCAGCAGTTAACTCGACTTTCAGTCTTAAGTTCACTTGCTGACTTCATACATGCTTATCTCTTCCTTGGGATTATCTTTACAGGAGTTAGGGTTAGGGTTTCCAGTTAACTGAGGGTAGTGTCTAGTTAACTTTGCTTTAAATAAGGACGTGCATGCTTGCACATTGTCCATTTAGGTTAGATGCACCGGTTAACGATGGTAGCTTTCCATTAACTATATAGTTTACTTTATTAGGGTTTAGCAATAAATCTTGCATGCATTGCAAGACTGTAGTTGACTCAAGGTGATTTTAGGGTTCCCTACACCTTTTGATGTCTATAAATAAGAGCTTTTGCTCATTTGTACATAACTTTTGCTGATAGCATACATGTTGTGCCTACCTTGCCTGTAGGTTCTTTACTATTGTATCTGTTCAAGAACTTTCACGAGAGAGAAATATATGTTGGCCTACCTTGCCTAATTATTGCTCGTTTGTATCTATTTCAAGGAGTATTTATTATGATAATGAATTGTTATGCCACTCGGTTTCATGCAATTATGATGGTGAATTCTTGCTTTAGTTAGATATAGTGGCTAGTTGATCGTAGATTGTATGCGTGTCTCGCCAATGCAATTTATTATCCTAGTTGGCTATCCTTCATGTTATGTGTTCAATAAACTCGTTCAGATTGAGCTGATAGATGTGCCATCTTGCCTTCAACTTGAGAATCTGTTCTTGGTTATCGTATGATGTGTGTGAATAATAAACTTATTCAAATTGAGCCGATAGTTGTGCCACCTTGCCTTCAAGCTGAGAATCTGTACTTAGTTTATTGTGTATTGTTGTTTCCAATAAGCCTATTCAGACAAGCAGATAGTTGTGCCACCTTGCCTACACGTTGTGAGTCCGTACCCGGCTTATCGTCAGATAATCATTCCTGCTCCATTTCCTCATGCTCTGTTTTCTTGAGGAAACTGGATAGATTTAAAGTAGTTAGCTTAGTTGTAATTAATGATCTGTGAAACCAGAAAATCCTTAGCTGCAACGTTCTTGGTTTTCTTAACCTTGTGCCTCTTCCAGCTGAGAACAAAAAGATAGGACTTAGATTACTTTTCTTTTCCACGCATTCCAGCACTACGAGGGAGCTTCCCCTCCTAATTTGAAGAGCACTCATTACGCAGTGTGCATAGCTGTCCGTACAAACCTGCACTCCAGAGGTGTTAGTTTTTACGCCAACAGGAAGTCAATAAAAAACGTAATATCTTGAGCAAATGGACGCCTATGAGGACAAATGAGGACTTTTCGAAATCAGTCAAGTTTGTCGGATGAAGCCAAGAGCTCAACATGGTTTGTCAACTGATTAAAATAATATTTAATATTTATTTTGCATGTCAAAGCATTAAATGGCGATTTTCTCAAATTGGTGCCTCTTTGTGCTGGGATTTCAAAAACGCATGATGAATATTTTTATTATTTTAAAATTCGAAACTCCGAGTTAGTCTCAGTTTGAACTGGAGGGGTCCAATCAGAAGCCTTCTATTTCAGTCAAGGGTTTTTAGTCTTGCAATCACCTTTGATGTGCGAATTTATTCTATTAATTCAAGCATGGCATCATATTTCATTCACACAGCTTAAGAAAATTCATAATTCTTCATAGCAAAGGCGAATTTCCTTCAGAGTTGGGCGAATTTCTCATCAACAATCATTGGTGAAGACATCAAAACACTTTCTTTGCAGGTACAAGTCAGAATTATCAACAAATTTCAAGGCAGAGTGGCAATTTTGGAAGAGGAAAACATCAAAAAACGTCTTTCTTCTTCTCAAATTCTTCCATTTTCTCGTCTTAAATTCATTCGCATGTTTGAAGAATTGGCGACTTTTGACAAAACAAATCATCTGGGTTGATTCAGAATAGCTTCCTTGAGAAAACCCATGTGCCAGAATTTTTCAAGAAAATTTACTCCAAAGCATCAGTTCTCGAGTTTCTAATTTTCTCAACTGAAAATTCCTTGCATGGTCGAGTAGAAGTCAGATTTTCTCATTTCTAACGTTCTGGGTTGTCTTAGAATCTTTTTCTGGACAAAACCCATATCTCAGAATTTTTCATGAAAATTGCTCTCCGATAGGCTATTTTTAGCCTCAATAGGCTATTTTTAGCTTTCCAGAAAAGTTGTTAGAATATAGCCGTGTTCACAGTCAACAAGTGAGTTTTTCAGAGTACAGTTCACACAGACTGAATTCAAGACCAAATCGGTCTTAATTCACGATTTCATCAGAAAAGCTAAGACCGATTTGTATCAAGTGCTTTCAGAGGGTTGACAGGCGTAGTTACTCAAGTCCACTTGGTTGCATGCCTCGTATGGCCGATTTCCTTCTAAAGCCAGTTTAGAGGGTTGATACCGTTGGAATTTTGTGTGTGCAGCAAGTTCATTTGCATTTCTCACAACCAGAGTGTGCGCAGTCAAACCTCACAGTTTCGTCATGCAACACTCTTTCATTAAGGAAAAGCATTAAAGACATCAAGCTGCAGAAGAGATAGTGGCCATCACTTCAGTTACAGAGCCACCAAAGTTATAAGTCAGTGAAATGCTAGTTTGAGTGTGCAAAGATTGCCAAGATTGCTCAAGTTGCTGACATTCAGATGCTGATGCAGTTAACAATCTCATTGAGGGATTGGTTGTTCAAGATCGCGGCCAGTAGACTTCAGTTCCCACCTCTCAGGATAGACATTACACACAGGAGTTAAACTTGGTGTTACCTTTTCAAGTTAACTCGCTGTCTCATCTCATGCATGTCTATTCTGAGATCAGCTTTATTTACTTGGAGTTTTATTTAGGGTTTACGTTAACTGATGGTAGTGTTCCAGTTAACATGCCTTCAATAAGGACGTGCATGCTTGCACAATTGTCCATTTTTAGATTAGATGTTTAGGCTAAGCGATGGTAGTTCTCCGTTAACTATATAGTTTACTTTATTAGGGGCTTAGCAATAAATCTTGCATGCATTGCAAGACTGTAGTTGACTCAAGGTGATTTTAGGGTTCCCTACACCTTTTGATGTCTATAAATAAGAGCTTTTGCTCATTTGTACATAACTTTTGCGTGATAGCATACATGTTGTGCTCACCTTGCCTGTAGTATTGCTATTATTGTATTTGTTCAAGAACTTTTGCACGAGAGAGAAATATATGTTGTGCCTACCTTGCCTGTAATATTGCTTGTTTTGTATCTGTTCATGAGTATTTACTATTGTGATGAATTGTTATGCCACTTGGGTTTCATGCAATTATGATGGTGAATTCTTGCCTTAGTTAGATATAGTGGCTAGTCGATCATAGATCGTATGCGTGTCTCGCCAATGCAATTTATTATACTAGTTGGCTATCCTTCATGTTATGTGTTCAATAAACTCGTTCAGATTGAGCTGATAGATGTGCCACCTTGCCTTCAAGTTGAGAATCTATTCTTGGTTATCGTATGATGTGTGTGAATAATAAACTTATTCAGATTGAGCTGATAGTTGTGCCACCTTGCCTTCAAGTTGAGAATTTGTACTTAGTTTATCGTATATTGTTGTTTCCAATAAGCCTATTCAGACAAGCAGATAGTTGTGCCACCTTGCCTTCACGTTGTGAGTCTGTACCTGGCTTATCGTCAAATAATCATTCCTGCTCCATTTCCTCATGCTCTATTTTCTTGACGAAACTAGATAGATTTAAAGTAGTTAGTTTAGTTGTAGTTAATGATCTGCGAAACCAAAAAATCCTTAGCCGCAACGTTCTTGGTTTTCTTAACCTTGTGCCTCTTCCAGCCGAGAACAAAAAGATAGGAATTAGATTAGTTTTCTTTTCCACGCATTCCAGCACTACGAGGGAGCTTCACCTCCTAATTTGAAGAGCACTCATTACGCAGTGTGCATAGTTGTCCGTACAAACTTGCACTCCAGAGGTGTTAGTTTTTACGCCAATAACCATCAATGAAATTCTTTTATTATGATAGCCTTCGTAACAATTTCTTACAAAATTCTCAAAGGGAGAATTCCCCTTCTCCTTCAAACAATGCAATGAAACTATTCTAACTCTAACTATCTCTCTATGTTCTAGCAAAATGTCTACTCTATAGTCTGATCTGATGTATAACTAACTAGTGTACAAATGAGGGGACTCCCCTTTATATAGCTAGCCAAGTCCAATGGACGGCTCAGATTACAATCGGCTAGATGGCCCAGATTGTGCCACCTCAGCCCTAGATAAGATTCACCCTAAAAACCACCAGAAGGTGGAGGAGTGGTGTCATTAATGATCTCAAAAATAGCATATTCCTCCTTGACCACTATGGGCAATTAATGCCCACTATCCCTCCAAAAGATTCTCATCCATGACTTTGTTTCCATTGCTCTTCTCTCTGACCGCGTAACCTACGAACCGGGCCAGCACTGAATCAACTTCTTGCTTTGAAATCGCTGGAGTAAGGTTGAGCTGATATTCGAGGATGGCGACCATTTGCTCCTGTCTGTCACAAGATTTTCTCCAACCCTCAATGGACTCCTACGTGCTTTGAATGATAGCTGAAAATGTGGAGATGTTCTCAAGGTCTAGCTGAGCAAACCCCCTCATTTCTAAGAAGAAAGGCTACAACTTTCCTTTCAATCCATCCACTTCTACCTCCTTGGGAGTTAGCCTCTTGGAGAATAACGCCTCCAGTGTATTGAGGATGCCCTCATGAATATTTCTCATTGCTCTTCTGATTTTAGATGACTCTGCCGCTGCCATGTCGAAGAAGCCCTTGCTAGTGAACACAGCCGAATGCCACCCAAGAAAGTCATATCTATCGCCGGCTTCAATCACCCCTGCATCAACCAAAGTCTGCATGGGTACGCGCATCAAAGCAGCCAAGCGAGGAATGGTCTTGTCCTGGAATATATGAGTGTCACCCCAAGCCTGCTCGATGTTCTCCAAGCGCGTGAGGATACCAGAAGCACTCTGAAAAGAGGAGACAAGATCAGCCATGAATTTCTCAGCTTCAGCATGGACGCCGCCTACCCACTTATCTCCTTCTAGCTTTCCCCATTTCTTCGAGTCCACTAATTGACTCCCGTGGCAGCTCAGGTGGAAGCTCTACTGCTGGGTTCTCTTGAGCACACGGATGTGCTAGATGCCGCACATATCCAACTAATGCCTTATGCTCCTTCTTCAATCTCTTATACTTTTCCTCTCGTACCATCCTATCCCTCAGCGCCTGGAAGGAATTTTTTGCCTCCTCAACAACCTGAGCTCCGGAAGGACGCCCTAATTCAATCGTGGTGACTGTATAGTTCTCTAGCATTACATCACCTAAGTCATAGTGTTCCCTCGGAACGGCAACATGGAAAGTGCGCGAGCCAACCTCATCCATTTCCATTCAGGAATATTTTCTGGCTCTCTTCCTTTTTGGTGACCCACTTGTTCTATTCAGGAGCTCCTCCATTTCTATCGCCAGGTCGGTGCCATCCTCCTGATCTCTCCTTATTGCACGTGAGAGCCAATTTGGGGCATTCCGCTGAGGACCATAGACAATAAGGGGCTGCTCCTCTGTTGCCTCCACTTCATGAACCTCCTCTGGAGCAACATTTGGCCGAGGCTCATCTGTCTCCATATGCTGGCTATCCTCCTCATGAGCTCTAACCTCAGGTTCCGTAATATCTTCCTCCGCAAAAGCTGCCTCAAGTGCACGATCAAAGCGAATGTCTGTCTCTGTTTCTTCTCCTTCTTCTAGTTGATCGGCACTCTCAGGAGCATTGGCACTCTGACTGTCCAATTCTCTTGGCAACGGTTGGTTAACTTCTCCAATTTTTGGCTCCTCATTCACTCTAGCCCTCTGGTCTGAAAACATCGAGACTTCATGTACGCTGGAGGATTGAGCCAACAACTGAGTAGGCAATGTTTCCTCCGATTTCCGAGGTTCAGGCTGAATTGGCTCTTCCTGCTGTTGCAGCTCTACTGCTTGGGCAATTTGTTTCCTCTTCTTTGCTGACACTGGTGGCCTCCGATCACCCATGAGATTGTACGAGAGGGCAATGGATCTTCTCTTCAGCCTGTGAACATGCCCATCCACCCAACTCCTCGTGAAGGTCAAGACAGGCATAAACAAAGTGTCTAAGTCTGTAATCTCTGGCTCAGCCCAATCCGGGGGTGGGATTGGCGTGTTCTTTATCGACTCAAAGTCCGGGTGCGTAAATTTGGCATCTTCATCAACTTGATCCGGAACCTGGACCACTTCGCACTCTCTGATTAACTTTAGAGGCAATCTAGAGAACGTTCTTCTAATTTCACCTTCATCTTGTGCATTTTCCCAAAAATCCTCTAATTGAGCCTTGTGCCTATATTCTTCGCCCAACACCGTTCCAATCTTCCCTCAAGGATCAAAGTCCGGCCGACTGGTATGGAGAGTGAGGTGATAAAACTACAACTCTTCTTCTGCCTCCATAGCTACTTGCAAAGAAGGGCACTCCTCAAGCGAGTTTCCCAAAACAATAGGGAAGTGCAGACCTCCTTTCTTCTTCCTTTTTATAATTTTGTCATAGGCCACAAGTTGCCTAGACACCTCGAGCATTATCATTCTATTGGTGGGGTATCTTGGTAGTCGGTAGGCGTATGAGTGGTGCCCCGACAGCCTTAAATAAGTGAACTTCGGGAATTGGACAAACCAAAACCCGTACTGCTCGATCAACTCTTGCGCCTCCTTAGATATTCTTTGCTGCATTCTCCACTGAAGAGTCCTCGTGATGTACATTGTGAAGGCGTCATTCACCCTCTTGAAGTGAGAAGTGCTCGTGAGATGCAATTGCCTGCATGCTTCATGAATCTTGAATTGATTGGACCCACACCCAATTGGCTCCTGGTACGCCAACCCCTTATATCTTGTCATTCGAGCCAACATGTAGATGACATATGAGCTCATGTAGAACATCTTTGTTCTCCTCAGATTCTTGAACTGCTCATTAATGTTATCACTAATCATCTGTGCCCAATCTACATACTCTTTTCCTTCAAGTACCACACTAATATAGAAAAACATCCATGGCTCAAACACGTATGCATGTGGGCTGCCATTAACCCGGCTGAGCAACATGATCAAATTGCAATATTCCTGTTTCAGCTCCTCTGAAATAATTTGTTTTGGCAGCTTGGCGCCAGGAGGTTTTTGCTTTCTCATCCACGTAGTGTTGATCCTCTTAGCACATTATTGAAAGATGTAGCATACATCTTGTCAGCCCTCTCCTTGGACTTGTATAACATTTTGTCTGCAGCCAAGATTCCGAATGCTTCACCAATTGCATCAGCTGTCAAGTTAGCTAGCGGCATGCCATCTGGAGAAACAATCGTCCAGTGGTCCAAATCGTAATAATTTGCACACTCCATAATAAGTTCCGGACATCGAACTGTTGGCGGGAAATCGGCTGCCACATACAACCCACTTCTCACAATGTTGTGCGAAATCACCGAAGGAGGATTGCCACCTTGCCCGTATATTCTTCTCTTGAAGGCCTCGAGGTTGAAAGAATCGAGGTTTGTGTCAGTCAAATTTCCCAGCTTCGATACGAACTTTGATTCTAGAATAAAGGACTTCTTCAACTGCTTAATAATAGCCTGCCTGGAAGCATTTTCTTTGCCAGCTTTGACATTTCCAGCTTTGACCCCAGCCTTGCTCGTTCCAGCAACATCTCTTCTACTTTCAGCCATTTGCAAAACAAAAAAAAAGCATACATTATAATTCAAACTTTTTAAAAAATAAAAGTTCATGAGATGGCTGGCAAATGGAGTTGGCTGCAAATAAATAAAAATTAAAACTTCAGCAGTGAAACTCCAACTCCAAACCTCGAGAAATTTAAAACTCTGAAATTTAAAACTTCAAACTCTCAGTAACTTGCAGCCACGATAATTTCAGCTCTTCGAAAAAAAAATCAATCTCAGCACTTCGAAAAATCAAATTCAACACCTCCACTTCAGATTTATCTCTTCTCAGCACTCAGCAAAACTTCAGCACTCTTAATTTCAGCAACTTCAGCAGTTTCAACTTCCAGCACTTCAAAGAAATAAATTTCTCAACTTCAGAAATTTCCAAACTTTAGCAACTCTCAATCTAACTTCAGAAATATCAAGCTTCGGCAACTCTCAACAATTACTTTCAGCTCTCCAGCACAAATTCCAGCTCTGCAATTTTGTGAATAGAAATGAAAAACTTCGAAGTTTTTATAATTGAAAGCTGGTGCCTGTTTTAGCAAATGCAATTAATTCACTTCATCATGACTTAGAAATTTTCCAATTTTAGGAGAGAATATTCCCAGCCATCATTCAGTCGTCATAGAAATTTGCTAATCCGGGAGATTCTTTCCTTGTTTTGAATTTAAAATTTCCCTCCCGACTGCCAGTTGACTGAAGTAATTTCGAGAAACTTATTAAAATTTACTTCAGTATTAAAATCTCATCCTTTTCAAAATGGCGTATATTTTATTTAAATTTAATTTCGACACCATTTAATTTCACTTTGAGAAATTTTATTTTCATCTCGTCAGCGCCTTAGGAAAATCATCATAAGCTCCGGCGTTTTAAAACGGCTAGGCAAAAATTATTTTCCATCCAAAATAAACTCCAAAATAAATTTTCCTTGTGATTAAAAACTCCTGACTTTAAAATTTTATGTGTCCAAACGAAGGGGGATTTTAATTTTTAACTTTGGAAAATAATTATTTTAAATTTTAATTGCCTTTATAAATTTCTTCAGTACAGGCAAAAATTTATTTGTCTAGAGCAAATTTAATTTACTTCCAAATGCCTTAGGGAAATTTTAAGTGCCTTCAAATTTTATAAAAAAAAATCCTTTGATTTTTCGTATATCATGCCAGGCGCAATTAAACGGGGGGGGGGGGAAGGGGGGGAACATTTAATTTTTTCAACATTTAATATTTGCTTCATCCCCCTTTCTAACTAAGGCACAAATCAACCCTCTGGCTTTCATCTTTTAATATTTGCCTTAGAAGAATTCAAGTTTTCCCCTTCTTTCAAGCTCTGGGCGCATTTCACAAGGTGAACTTTCAATTCGTTGAAACACTTAGAAAAAATTTTAAATCCCTTCACCTTTGATGGGCGCATTTACCATGGGGAGCTTCAAGTTTTGATAACTTAGAAAATTCTCTCCAACTTTATCTTCTTCCCAGGCGCAAATGAGGTGGGCTTCTTTTATTTAAAACACCTTTGATTATTTTCCAGCCTTCTTCTCTAAGTCCAGGCGCAAATGGAGGTTTCAGCTTTGAGTTTCACAATACTTAGAAGAACTTTTTTAACCCACTCCTCTTCAAGGCGCAAATCAACCCATAGGCATCTAATTTCATTGCCCTAGAAATTTTGATCATCTTCAAGTTACTGGGGTGCATCTTAGAGGGTCCTCTTTCAATTTGTCACGCCTTAGAAACACTTTGCTATTTCATTCTTCAAGTGGGGCGCATTTCCACTTCTCGACTTTCACTTTGAATACTTAGAAAGTTTCATCTTCTCTACTCTAGCTTGAGGCGCATATGGAGGTGTGAGGTTTCAGCTTACAACGCCTTTCGAATTTATCCATTCATCTTCTCAACTTAGGCGCATTTCACAAGGTGAACCTTCAATTCGTTGAAACACTTAGAAAAAATTTAAAACTCACTCTTCCAGCCTAGGGCGCATATGAGTGCCTCTACTTCCAATTTTTGACACTTGGTAACATTTTACCCATAACATCTTCCCAAGCTTGCACGCATATGGGAGCCAAAGCCTTGATTTTTTCAAAGGTTTGGGCGCAAATAACCCCTCTAAGTCTAGGCGCATATCATGGGTCAAACTCTCACTTTCTAACACTTAGAAATATCTTTAACCTCATCTTCCCTTTAAGGCGCATTTGAATGTGTGAGGTTTGAGTTTCAAACACTTAGAAAAAAATTTAAACTCAATTTCTCAAGGTAAGGCGCAAACGACTGAGCCTTCTTCAAGCTTCTCACACTTAGACAAATTTTGAGGTTCTTCCTTCTCAAGGCGCAAATCAGCAGTTGAACCTTTAATTCCATACAAAGCAAGGCGCATTTTGGACCTCCTACTTTCACTTTGAGCACTTAGACGTTTTAGAGGCCCCTCTTCACCTTGGGTGCAAATAAGACCTTGGGCTTTCATTTTTAAGCACTTAGAAAATTTCAAGTCTTCTCTTCTTCCAAGGGCGCATATGGGGGTAGGAGCTTTGAGTCTTTTATACTTAGAAAATTTCAAACTCCATCTTCTTCAGCTTAAGGCGCATTTGAGAGTGGCTCCTTCAAATTTCAAGACTTAGTCAATTCTCCAACCTCCTCTCATGACCTTGGGCGCATTTGCAAGGGTCTGCTTTCAATTTTCTACGCCTTAGAATGTTTTTAATGCTTCTTCCAAGTCTAGGCGCATTTGGAGGGGCGAACTTTCATTTAGCAACACTTAGAGAAATTTCTAGTCATCCATCCAAGCTTGGGCGCATCTGGGGTGTCCAACTTCAAGCTTAAATGCCTTTGAAATTTTCAATCACCCTCTCTTCAAGGCTAGGTGCATTCAAGACCCCCTACTTCCAATTTCATTCTTAGAAAAAAATTTGAAGTCTCCTCCAAAGTTGGGCGCATTTCACCCCTTGAGCTTCAAATTTGAAACACTTAGAAAATTTTAGACTCCTTTATCTTCTCAAGCTTGGGCGCATTTCCCTAGGCAAGCTTCCATTTTTCATGCCTTAGAAAAATTCTCATCCATCTTCAGCCTCTTAAGGTGAATTTTGATGCTGGACTTGAAAATTTATCAAACTTGGTGGATTTCATGTCTTTTGCCAAATTTGGAGTGATTTGCTCATGCTAACCCTAGCTTGCCCTAACTTTCTATTTTTAGAAAGTTCTCCACATTATGTGCTTTTAACTGACTTCTGACTTTGAAAGGCCTAATTTTGCTTTGTTTCGAACCCCAGGACGTGGTTAAGCTGCTGGTGCCCGAAGAGTGGTGATCGTGGCTGGATGCCGCCTTTGCATGATTGTCGTGTTTCACCCTTGAATTTAGGAAACCCTAATTCCTCTGTACCAGCCTGCTAAAAATAGTACGTGCTTGATTTTCCATCCTCTGCAACTCCGTTTAACTTGAAATTCGCGCCATGGGGTCCTCATCACCTTCTTGACTTGTTCATGCTGACGCCTCGTTGACCTGCTATTTTTGGCATGTTTTTGAAGGTGGTTTACTATAAATAGCAGCTGCTTGATTTTGAGACTTCCACAGCTCCGATTGACTTGAAATTTGAATGCTATGATCCTCGTTGGTAAACTTGCCTATCCATACTGGTGCCTAATGCTGACTTTCTATTTATAGCCTATTTCCGGAACGCCTTACTATAAATAGTAAGTGCTTTGATTTCCTTCAAATTTTACCAGCGGACTCCCTGAAAGATGCTGATTATGATGGGATACTTCAGTTTTCGAAAATTTTGGCGTATGACCCCTCATTTTGAGTCCCGAAGCTCGAAACCCTAATTCATCTTGCATGTGCCCAGAATGACCTCATTTTAACTCCATTTCTGTTGCATGTTACTGTGTTTGTGATTTTGAAGCACCGAGCAGCTACCGAAGTGGTACTGCCAAAAATAGTAAGTCGCTGAAAAGGTGATCAACCAGCTATCAGATGATTTTGCATGTCACACAGCCCGAGAGATCTTGAAAAACCCAGAAAAACCCAAAAAATTCATCAACATGCAAGCACTGGCTAAAAATAGCAATTTTCTTAAAAGTGACCAGTTTCGCTTGCATGTTACACCATTGTGAAGCTCTTGGAAAACCCAGAAAGATAATGCTAACATGCAATGAGAAAACTTACATGCAAACACTGAAATTTGCCTCCGAAGGCAGAACTGCTAAAAATAGCAAGTTGTCTGTTTCTGCTCAAATTTTGCCAGTGATGAGTTCAAAGTGCCCAAAATGTAGTGCAGTTGTCAGAACATGAAAATCTTCGGAAAACAAGTCCCAAATTGACACTTACTAAAAATAGAAAATTGCCAGAATTCAGTGAAAATTCGGAGGGAGCCTGCCGGAAGTATCCTAACAGTAGTGCTAAAGCTCAGAAATTGATTAGCCAACTCAATTTGACCCTAAAGGTATCTGGGGAATATAAACCCTAATTCATTGAGAAGCCCTCCAGACTTGGCCAAAATTCAAACCTAGGTCAAATGGTAAGTACATCAGATAGAAAGGACTGACAGAGAGAGACAAACCGAAAGACCCAAGCCAAAAGACCCGAATGAAGCAAAAAATAGGGGGTCCCCATTTTGAATGGGGCGATGTGTGAAAAAGGTCACAACAAGCAGTAGTAGAGAGTTCTTGGGAAAATGTTTCCAATGTGGGGAAGTAGGACATAGAGCTTATGAGTGTCCACAAATACACCAAGAAACCAATAAGAGAGGTGCAGCAATAAATCACATGGTGCAAGAAAACAAGGAGAGCGTAGCATCACTAGAGAATGTGGTAGAACTAGAGCATGGAGAATCCCTTATGTTCAGGAGAGTATTGGTGAATCCAAGAAAAGAGGAGAATGGACTATCTCAAAGAAGGAGTCTCTTCCATACCATATGGAAATCAGGAGGTAAGTGTTGTAAGATCATTGTGGACAGTGGTAGTTGTTGGCGTTTAAATTCGCACCTCTGGAATGTGTATTTGAAACGGACAGCTATGCATAGTAAAACTGCTCTTCAAATTAGGAGGGGAAGCTCCCTCTTGCTGATGGTGTTGTAAGAAAGTAAACTAAGAACTAAGTTGCCTATCTTTTTGATCAGCTTAGAGCACAAGGTTTATTAAACACAAATGCCACAGCTGAGATTTTCTGATTTAAGAACTTCAACTACGACTAACTTAAACTAAAGACGTTTCTAACTTCTCAAGTAATACGCAGAGCAAGAGAAACTAGAAATGAACAAGGTGGATTCTCTGACAAAACACTTCAATAAACTCTTTCTCAACAAACATCTACACACTTCAATGTAAGCTGAAATCAAGATCATAAAAGTAGAACACAAATAACGGAAATCTGAGATGTTATATCAAGGCAAAGGAGGCTCATGATTTTATTACTCAAACTTCTAGAACAAAACTCACTTCTAACATGCCTGGAACAAGAAATTGCAGCTAAAGAGGCTTGCAATCTTGTTCTTACACAATAGAAACAGCAATCACAATAACTCCTTGTTGGCTAAAAGAGACTCAACAATTTGCTATCACAAAACAATTGAACAACACTTGAATAACAAATAGAATGCACAATAGGCTCAGCGTTTTGTTATCACTAGCATAGTTAAGGAAAACTAATTAGCAAAGGCTCTTATTTATAGACAAGCAGAGGAATAGGGAACCCTAAAATCTCCTTGCTTTCACAATCTAGGGCTTGCTCAGCAAGCAAGCTTTATTACTAAATCTAGAAAGAAGATAACATCTAACACCTACGAAACCAGAAAAAGCGGGAAACGCCAACTATTACATTTATCTTCTTTCTCTTCTCAAAGAATGGATAAGAATTATTCCAAGAATAGAAAGAAAGCGGGAAGAAAGCTTCTGAAAGAAAGTTGCTTTAAAGCTCGATCACGTCCGCTAGAAAATCAGAAATTGTGTCTCGATTCAGTGCATCTATGCCATCAATAGCAAAACACCGCTTTTCTAGAATATCTTCAGCATCTACAACAGATCTCAGGAAATCTTCAACCTCATTGGCTGCCTTTTCAAACTTTACTGACATCATGGAAGTGTGACTTGGCAAAGTCTTATGTTTTTCTTTCATTCACTTTAGTACAATCTTCTTGTTGTATTTTCCACGTCCTTTCACATTCACCCTTTGAAATAATTACACTTTCAGGCCAAGGGGAAATGGAAAAACACTTCTCGATCATATCAGGCTTCAGACTGCAAATCAATCTACCATCAACTAATTGAATCTCCCTAGTAGCCGGGTTGTAATGCTTGATGTAAGCAATTACGAACTCAAGACTCTAAACGGATATAGGAATCGACGCTGCTGCGAGGAGTCCAGGATGTCCCAGGTTTCTGATTGAAGTGTTGCCTGGGCTCTCCAAAGCATGTAGATCAAACACCGGCTTAATGTGATGCAAATCTGTCTCAGCGGTTTTGATGTAATCATGATAAAGAGGTTTTGATGTAATCATGATAAAGAGCTGATCCAGTCTTGAAAACATTGGGAGTGTACTCCATTTCGGAAACCTTGAAGAATGACTGTAAACTCGCCTAGGTTCAGACAAGTTTTGAGCAACTTACTATTTTTAGAATGCTGATTTTCTTCGCTCCAACAGACAAATTTTTTGAAAATTTTTCTGAGATATGGGTTTTGCTCGGAATTTCGTTGCAAGACAACCCAATCGTCCGTTTTCGAAAATTTTGAATTTATACTAAAAAAGCAACAAACCCTAATTTCTTCAATTTTTCACGAAAAAAGCTGGCACCTGGGTTTTGTTCAAAATATGATTAGAAATGGACCCAGTTGATTAGATTTGCAAAACCCTGATGGCTGATCGAAAAAGCAGCCAACCCTAGGATTTGAAACTTTCTTGAAAAAAAGCTGTGATATGGGTTTTCTTTAGAAGACTGATTTGAGAAGACCCAGATGATTGAAAATTGAATGTACTGAGGATTTCACTGGCATGCAAATAAAAAGCAGCTGCTACAACTTGATGAAGTTCTTGAAAATTTCTTCAGAAGAATGAAGTGAAAAGACCCAGATGGCTGAAAATTTGAAAACCTTGGCCTTCTCCTTGAAAAATTTGATCTTCTGGATGAAAAAGCATGAAAAAGCAAGGGTTTATGTTGCTGGTCTGAAAATTTTGATGAATAACCAACAAACTGAGCTCTTGAATCTTGAAAAATTTCTTCAAACTTGCTGCTCCAACTTTCTCCTTTGAATGCTACCTGCAAAAATAATGAAAATTACATGAAAGAAAGGTGTTAAATAGACTTAGGGTTTTCAAATAGGTTTGCTTTCTTTTGCTTTTATTTTCAAAACCCTAAAAATCTTTGATCATTGAACTTGGACACCTTCTTTCTCTTTGCAATTTTGAAATTTTGAAAATCTTGGAAATTTCACTAAGGCATGAGAAGTTGGGTGCCTTCTTGGCCAAGGGCGCCCACTTCAATCAGTGTTAGTCATTTTTTGATATTTTCATCTTTTCACTATTTTGACCCCCTACTTCGCCTTATATTTCCAACTTGCAGACTAATCTGATGAGCGAGCTGAATGATTCATCGCGAAGCCAAACCCGTTCTAAGAAGATTGTTCTGGAGGCCTATTTGGCTAAAGATTTCATCTCGACCTTCGAATTCATGGGAGCCTTTTTCCTCCAAGGGCGCCCATTTTGTCCAGAGTTAGCCATTTTTATGATCTTCAATTTATTCATTAACTCTTCTTCCATAGATGATCTTGTCGAATCTGGTGATCCAGGCATCGGATTGACTGATGGTTATGCTCATTGTGAAGCTGAGAAGATATTAAGAGGGGTCTCCTAGGAGGAGCTTCATCAAACAGTGAATTTTAAGCCTTCAAAAGCTTGGGCGCCCTTCTTCACCAGGGGTGCCCAAAGTCACTAATATTTTTCATTTTTTCCTATTTGCTTCTAAATTCTGAAACTTAGCTCTCATCAAACCCTCTATTCAGCTTGTATCTGGCGACTGCAAAATTCGATTGACGTGCTGAATATCTCGTTGGAGAGCCAGATCAACTGTGAAGAAATCATATTAGAGCTACTTTTGCAAATTCATCTGTTTAGGCCCTTGAAAACTTGGGCGCCTCTTCTTCCCTGGGGCGCCCAAACCTTCCAGACTAGGCCATTTTCATCAGATTTTCATCTTCAAGTTTGAAACCTTCATTTTGTATGTTCCGCTTTGATCTGAATCTGCTGGAGATTGGACAGTCGGATGATCTGACGGAGATAGGCATGATGAAGCTGGTTGAATACTGAAGAGATTGAGCATATTCTCAAACCCTAACTGCTGAGTTAGGTGCTCCAAAAAGTTGGGCACCCTTCTTCACCAGGGGCGACCAAAGTTCCCAAACTTAGTCAATTTTGATAATTTTCATGTTCTTTCATTCTGACTTTTGTGTGGCTCTTCCCTGTTCGGCTTTGAATCCTGGAGGACTGGATAATCTGATGACTACACCGTTGGATTCGTTGCGGAGCTGGCAGAGAACTGAGCAACTTTGATTGGAATTGTAAACCCTAATTTCATCATTTAATGCCCTAAAAAGATGGGCGCCTATTCTCACCTAGGGCGCCCAAGTCAACCAATGTTAGAAAATTTTCACAATTTTTTCACTTTCTTCTCCGTTCTTCGTGTTTGTTCACCAACTCGCCTTTTGTTGAATGCTTTGAGTGTTCAATCTGATGCCTGGCAGCCGACTAACCTCCATTGATGACCTTGGAGCTCCTGTTATGCTTCTAAAAAAGCAGAATAGACCCACTAGGGCAAAACCGATTATTTTGAGATTCGACTGCACAAGCCTAATATGGAAGTATTTTGAGCCAATCAAAATCAATTTGAACCCTAACGGACCAACTTTCTATTTTTAGAAACTTTCTAAAATCAGTTTTGCCAGTATCCGTTTCAAAAGAAACCCAAAAAAAGTTACTATTTTTAGAAAATTTCTAAAAATAGCAGTTTTCCTAAAAAGTAGGGATGAAAAACTGAGATCTGGGTTTTGTAGGTTAAGCTGCTCTGAGCAGACCCAGATCGTCAAATTTTGAAAATTTTGCGTTTTGACCCCTCATGCAAGACATGCACACCCAAATTTTGACCCTTTTGACTAATTTAACAAGACTTTTACTCATTTCTTCAAAATGTCCAAGTGTAACAAAAATTTTAATTTTGGGGTACAACAGTAGTATAGATAACTTGGTTTCTGAAGAGATGGTAGAAAAACTAGGATTGAAGAGGATTAAGCATCCTAATCCCTATAAAGTAAGTTGGCTACAAGAAGATTATGAGTTAGAAGTGAAAGAGAAATGCTTGGTAAATTTTCATATTGGTCCTTATAAAGATGAAGTTTTATGTGATATTGTGTCCATGAGTGAATGTCATGTTTTGTTAGGAAGGCCTTGGCAATTTGATAGAAAGGCTATCTATGATTGTAGAGAGAATTTGTACACCATTGTGAAAGATGGGCAGAAGTATACCTTGAGTTCATTAAAGGAGAACGAGAAGGAGGTGAAGGACAACAGTCTTATGAGTTGTTGCAAAACAGAAAAACCAGAGGTAAAGGTTGCACCAGACGTTGGAAATAGTTCAAAGAAGGCTCTTGAGAATAGAGGTACAAGGGAGGTACATAAGAATAGAAGTGATACCAAGATGGAACAGAAAAAATCATTGGTTACAAACATGGTTAAGTCTCATGAAGAAAGTAAGTCAGATTTACAGAAGAAGGTGAACAATGAAATCTTACAATGTGCAGGTAGAAAACAACAGAAAGGAAAAGAGAAGATGAGACAAGAGGGGGTTGCAAAAGTTCATAATGAAGTAAAGAAGAAAGAGTGTGAGGGCAAAGAGGACATATGGATCAAGAACAAGTATGGGATCACCATTCCAAGCTCATCAAAATGTTCATGAGTTTTCAACTCATGGAACATTTCAAATTACCTCAGGTGTCTAATGTAGGAGCATCCAAGGTGTAAGAGCAATTTTGCATCACCCAAAAAAATAATTTTCTTTGTTTTAATTTTCAATAAGGACTTAGGGGTTATGAAAATAAATATTTTTAATTTGCAACTTTGTAATATTCCTTGTGGCAAAATTGTAAATGTAATTTTGGAGGAATTATGCCCAAGTAAATGTTTCAAAGGCATAAATGGGAGAATATTCCATTTGGGCGTCCCATTTCTAGGTGGGGGCCACTTGGTATGCATGTTCTTGCATGTTCAATTGCATGTTTTGCATGCACTACATGTTGGGGCCACAAGTCTTGCCTATTGTTGCATGTTCGTATTTGGAGCCATCGGAGTTGTCGGGAATCAATGGAGGTGTCATAGTTGACAACGATGATTGGCCAAGAGTTAGGCGCCCATGTGAGGGCCATGTAAGCAATGAATTATTTTATATTTTATATTTTATCTCTCCTCAAAGTGGGCGTGGGATTTCAAGGTGGTAAAGATTGGTTGTTTTGAAAACCAATAATCGTTTTCTCCTCACACATTCTCTATATATTGAAACTTGCTCATTTGGAGAAAGGGGGATTTTGGAGAAGTTGTGGTTGCATACCTAGATGCTGTTGGAATGAAGCCAAAATGTTGAAGACATTATGTTGCAGATTTTTGTATGTATGAAGCCCAGATTGTAAGGAAGCATATAAGCTTCAATTTGATGTAATCATTTTATGATTTAAGCAAATAGAATGTTGCTGATTTTCTTTCTTAAAATCTGAAATCTAAAGGAATATTGCAGCCATCTTGCAAGTCTCTTTGTGTGTGTTTGATCTCACTTTTGAAGGGAGAGTCACCATCTTCATCATGGAGCCATCAAAACTGGGAATGGACAACTTTCCCACTCTATGCTGCAACTATTGGGTAGGTCCTTGCCCCCTATCCCCTTTGGGTCTATTCTTGTACTTCACCTAGCAAAAATCTGCTAAGGACATGGCTGCATGAAATTCATCACCTAATGATTAGCATTCCCTCAAATAGTCTGCAAAACCTTCACCACCATCTTGTTGTCCTATTTTCCCTCTTGGTTGTGCCTCCAAAAAATTAGGCATTAAAGGTCTATGTGTTGTTCTACTAGCTGTCTTGGAGTTGTTGACATATGGTTTCCACAATCCATAGTATTGTAGTATGCAGTTTTTGGTTTTGATTGTGTAAATTTTTCTTTTCCTTGACATTTCAAATCAAATGTATATCTAGTTGTTTTGATATTTTCTTGTATTTCCTATTATGTATGTTGTGCTCTAATGTATGGTTCCTTATTGCATATATCTGTGTAATTGCGCCTATTATTTTGTTCATTAATAAATAATATTTCTCTTATAATTAAATTTTCTTTTTTAGATATGGTTTTCATTTTTTAATTCATTTTAATCGTATATTTTTAAATTTCTTGCTACCATTAATATTGATTTTATTGCATTTTTCTTATTCTTTGCTCATTTTTATCTTATTGTTTCTTTTTAATTTTATATAAGCTCATCCCTTAATTTCTTTTTCCTCCAATTTTTTCCTTTTTATGCTTTATTTTTCTTTTTCCCCTTGTTCTTTTTAACCTTTTGTTATTATTCAGTTTTTTTAAATTCATAATTTAATAATATTCTTTCACTGCCTTCTTGATTCTCGCACCTACCAAACCCCTCCCCCCTCTTCCTTCCCCCCTTTTTATCTGGCTTGGTCTGCTAACATTTCTACAATTCTGCTCTCTTATCTTCTATCTTCCTGACAATGGATCATGTAGTTTGATCCGAAATGGCGAGGAAAAGAAAAATTTACACAGTCAAAACCAGAAATTGCATACTACAATGCCTTGGAGTTGTTAACCGGAATGTTAGTGTTACTTCCTTCTCCATGGTTGGCATTGTTTCCATTATTGCTGTTATTGTCGTTATTACCATTGTTTCCATTGTTGCCATTATTGATTTGCATCCACTAAGTGAGTTACTAAACCAATTGTTGTTGTCCTCTAGCCAAGTCATTTAAAATTTGCATAATACTAGGATTTTGTGGATCATCCCTATCACCCATGTTCTCTGCTGCTCTCTCACCAAACAAGTTTACAATAGCAATTTTTTCTTCAATCTCCAATTGTTTTGGTGGATCGTTTGACCTTCATCTAAAATAATACCTGTGAGACCCTCGCAACTGCATAAGAGATTTTTTCTATCATAAACTTGCACAAATCCCCACTAATTGGCAGGATACATGGCTCTGATACCACTATAATGATCTGACCCAATTTTCTATACCAATTTTTTGCAAATTTTCATAGTTCCAATGCACAGGCATTTTGTCAAGCAATTTGCATGTTTGTTGTTCTAGGTTTTGTTTCAACTTGTATTGAGGAAATGTTTCAGATATTCATCGTAACATCACTTCCAAATGTTCATAGTAATGATAACAACATTCATACCAAATTTATTGTATAAAAGTAATCATCAAAGAATTTTATATATTCCTTAGTATTGCTGATATAAAATAGAATACCCAAAAATTACTTACAGCAAATAAAATATCATTATTTTAGACTAATATTGTTGACCTAACAGTGCAATCAGCATTTCCAAAGTTGTACAGCAATCTTTGATAAGGTATGGCAGCAAATGCAAGTGCTGTGATCCTTCCTTTGGAGGCAGCGATAGTCATAAGGCAGCCTTCCTAGGCTGCGTTGAAGTTTAATATAGGCTTTAAGCTTTCAAAAATGGTATCGTCCTTTGTGCATTCCTCATAGTGTACAATTCATCCTTTAAGCATGGTACGGATTCTTTTGAGAGGCTATGAAATGTACGGCTGGGTAAAACCAGCTGCTACAAATAATTTATTATTTAATTTCCTCACTTCACAACACACAACACAAATTTCTGTCCAAATCCCTCTTTGCACCCACAACACTAATATGTTTTCTTCTGATTTTTTCAACTATAATTATTTAAGATAATTTATCTTGCCTGCAAGAAAAAACAAATTATGCAATCGCTATCCACCTATATTCTACTTGTAATCAGCTAGGATAGATGTTTCACTGCTGAAACCGATACCCTTAGGGATTTCATCCTAGGTTTGCTCAAGCTCGAAGCTCAAATCTCCACAAATTGAAAAATAAACAAGCATATGCAAATGAGCTTTCAAATCTCCATTTATAATTTTCCATAGAACTCACCCAAAGTTGATTTTTAATTTCCCGTTCAAAATATAACATTTAATGCACTAAAGTGACTTTATAATATTTCTCCTTTAAAACATTCAAGTCACTTTAATAAATTGATTAAAATAAAGTCATTCGGAAATTATTTAATTGGACAAATTTACTTAATTAATTTATTTATTCCCTGATATAGCCCGAAATTAACCTATGGGAATTAAATAGGCTAAATGGGTCATTTCCGGCTACTCCATGAAAGGGGACATTACAGTATTTTGTCAAGTTGTGGCTGTGGTAAGAAGATTTCAACATACACATCAACTTACCTTTCAAAATTCTTCCATTTATTGCTGCTGTCAAACCAAATATCTCTTTGTAAAGTGCCATTCTGTCAGTTACAGCAGAGTTGTACTTTCAAAATTTTAAAAATTCCAAGTCACTAACAGCAAGAGAGAGACTCTTTCAAATATGGAATTGCATGAGAATGTCTTGGAGGCTTAAACGTTCTTATCAAACAGCTCAGACACATCAACTTAACCTTCAAAATTCTTCCATTTGTTGCTGCTGTCATACCAAATATCTCTTTCTAAAGTGCTGTTCTGTCAGTTACAGCAGGGTTGGTCTTTCAAACTTTTAAACATTCCAAGTCACAAAGAGCAAGAGAAAGACTCTTTCAAATATGCAGTTGCATGAGGATGTCTTGGAGGCTGAAACAGTCTTATCAAACAGCCCATACCATGAATAAGATACAATACTAGGTCATATGAATATACTTGATTTGAAGATGATCAAAGAGTTAGGCAATTCGGCTGTCAAAATAGTAGAAAGTGGACACTTTCAAGCTAACTCTTTTCCTATCATAATTCAATCACTTGAATTGGTGATAGCTTGTGCCTGTCTTTATGAACCAAGCACCAAAAGGATTATATATTTCAACAACCGTGTGATTTGTAGTTCAGATGCTAAAACCCTTGAATCAACATTTGGAATGCAGCCTACAAAGAGACCCAGTTGATTGATTTAGAAGAACATGACCTTCAGTGGGACAATAATGTACAGGATTGTCAAAAACATATTGCAAGGAAATGGCTTAATGAAACAAAGAAGTCTACCTATCTGCTGAAGATACTATATGGAAATGATTTCATAGAAGAGCTCAACCTATTGATTACCATGCTCAACAAGGTGACACGCTGAGTAGAATCAAGGACTTTTAAGAATTGGATGTTTTACAGTATTAGCCTTATTTGTGATGGAAATAAACACATTGATTTGGGTCACTTAATCAGCAACTCCGTTCATTTGGAGTTGATGAAGTTCTCTAACAACAATACTTTCCATATGATGTTTTATCTCATCTATTCTTTGGTGTAGGCTAATTCTTTTACAAGGTTAAAAAAGGTCCAAACAAGAAGACACATTTTAAGTATCCACAGCTACAGTATAGACAACGGATGGACTTCAAGAACATCGATGATGTGTTTACTATCCTGATAGTTAGGGATTTGGAAGATGAAAACCATGTTTGGATTTCAAATTAGGCAAGTATAGTTATTATTTTTAGAGTAATCATTAATTAGCTAATAATTAATTAATCTTCAATTAATTATTAAGCTAATTTCATTTTATGCACTTAAGCTAAACTTAGGAGTGTTTTTTTCTTTTATTAGATCAGGCTATTATTAGATCATTATGTCTCATTACATAAGATGACGACATTTGTCATGATCTAATCCCTTTCTTATCTAGGGTTTTCTCTTATAAGCATTCTCCTTCTTTGTATTATTCTATTATGTAAGTTTTTCTTTTTGAGGAAATAGTGAATCATTGTTTGCAACTCTTGTGCATGGAAGGTGTTCTTGTTTGTTGTTTGATCCTACTTTGTGTGTGTTTCACAATTTCAACATGGTATCAAAGCATGGATTCAACAAGCTCCTCCAATTTTGAGGGTTTTCTTCAACTGAGTTTACAAGAGCATCAAATCTAGAATCTTCATTTTTTTGTAGGTTTTGGAATTGGACATTTTTTGGTGTGTGTTAGAGAAAACTCACCATTGAGTTGAGGAGGCTGAACAAACGAATGTTGATTATAAATTTTCCTACACTCATCGTCAGGAGCTTCAAAGAAAAATTTTGCTAATGGTTTATTTTGTTGTGGATCTCATCATCAAATTTTGTTGTTGGTTTATTTTTTCTCAGTCAAAGTCAGATCATCATTTTTTTCTTCCGAGCTCATAACTTTTCACTTGTATCTCCAATTTTCGCAATTATTGCGACATTGGAAAGATATTTCATGGCTCTTTAGATCCATTCGTGCACTTTTTCTAGAATTTTCCCTAGGTACATTTTATTCAGTTTTTTGTGTTTTCACATTCTGTTGAATCACTTGGATATTTTGGCTCCTAGAAACTTTTTGTTTGCATGGGATGACTTGTTTTTTACTATTTTACATGTATTTCCATCATTTTTTTCCTATTTGGACATAGTAGACATCTTTTGCATGCACTTTTCTAGTTGTAGACGAACTAAGATAAAGTGCCACTCCTATGTATATTCTTTGGGGATTTTGCACATCCTATTATGCCCTTTTGTAATCGCATTGTATTATAAAGTGCCATTTGGGCAAGGGTGTTGTGAAGTGCCTTTGTTTTTCCATCACACCTTTGTGAAGTGAGTGTCCCTTCCACAACAACGTTGAATGCTAGTGATTCTAGCCTCATGTGCGTGTGCCTTGGTTTTCACACCCTTTATCAATTGCAAGTACTTTCTTGTGCACATTCAAATGATCTTTGTTCTCCTTCATGCACTTCTCAGTGGCACACAGTTTCACTGGACTTGTCATGGCTCCCCCTTGTCCACATTATGGGGAGGTTTCTACTGTTGGTGCTAATGCTTCCTTGGTTTCTGTTTGGAGTGAGTTATGTATCTAGTATTTGTTCCTATGTACTAGGCAAATGCAGTGGTTGATTATTGTAATGTCCCCTTCCTAGTCAGTTTGTTTTGCAGAAGGGTTAACCTATCATTTTGACCCTTGTAGGCTGACAGTTGTGATTAGAGGGTCTTCTATTGCAATTACCCAGTGGTTAGGGAAATTACTCCGCATTTTGATTCAGGTTTGGGCCTTTGCATATGTTCACAGAGTGATATTTTGGCACTTACTATTTAAAGTAAGTCAAGCTATCAAGGTTTGCTATTTTTGGCAGGGCACCTGGCTCAATTGGTATTCTCAGAATCGACCCAGTTTGGCAGTTGGATTATCAAATGGGTGGTAATTGGAGTATTTAATGATAATTAATTAATTATTGATGTGACTTTATATTATAAAGTCAAATTATAAGACTTAATGATTAAATGGAATATTATAAAGTATTAAATGACTTTATAATAAAGTGGGGCCAATATTATTTAATAAGTAATTAATACTCAAGGAGAAAGTACGCCCACTTAAGGATTATTTGCCTAAGTCTTAAGAGTTGAAAATTAATTATCATTTAAAACATTATTAAATGCTTTTTGGGGAGTCGAGCTTCTTGAAGGGGGTATTTAATATCTCCAAGACAAATCAAACTCATATGATTGATTACTCTAATTTGTCTTTTCTCTCTGAGAACATTGGAGTTTGTGAAGAAACAAGGGTTTCTGCAAATTCGTGCAATTTCAGACTTTGGAGAACGATACCTCTTCAGAGTCGGGCATACTGAGGTTGTGGAAGATCAACTGAAGCTTTCTAAATAGAGTGGCTTCATTCAGAAGTCATATTTGTGCTTTAAGGTGAAGAACGAGCAAGGGTTTGAAGGAAAAATCATCAAATAAAAGAGAGGTCAACTTTCAGCCATTTCCAATCAGATTTCAGCAGACTTCTCTCAGTCATACGGCTCTTTATTTGTTGTTGTCAAGCCGTACTGTTCCTACCAGCAGGGACGTCTTTTCCATAAGAAGCCAAACGCCTTTCCTTTCAGCTTATAATCTGCTCCAGAGATGACGCCTAGGTTGGAGGAGTCTAAACCAAGCGAATTTCAGAGGGAGAAATAAGTTTATCACTCTGGCCGTACAATTTATGGTCTTCTTCAGGCGGCTGCAAGCAAAAATCAGGTTCCTTAATAATGTATTGCTTGCCTTTTTATATGCATGTTAGTTTTCCAGCATTGTAATCACTCATCAATGAGAATAAAGTCATTCGCCACTATATTAAACGTAGTTTGCTTCAGTATTTGTATTTCTTGCATTTTTCATTGATCTGGCATCATTTATTTGAAAATTACAAAAAAAATCACATATATGCAAAAACCACAAAACAATCAAAAATCAGCAAAACACATTCAAAATAAACAAATCTGCATTCTTCATCAGTAAATTGGGGTTGAGAGACACTAGGTCTCTTACAATTATCCATGTATTTCAATGAGATGGAGCGCTTACCATATAGGCACTCATGCATTCCTATTTATGGGGGCAACCTTCCATTTTCATTTGATCAGTATTCTTCTGACTATTGCTACCTGTATTTTCGACTTACATCTTGTATGGTTGAGTAGTGTCATTGGGGTCACTTATGCAGATTCATGTGCCATTTGTATCTTCAACTGTCAAAATTTTTCCTTTGTTTTCCATCTAATCATTGTTCAAGTAGTGTCATTGGGGGCACTCATGCAGATTCTTGTCTTCTTGATCCTGATCATCTATTTTCAAAGGAGGTTCTTCGTTTCAACACTATAGCAGTCATCTTTTGACAGTTGTTGACAACTTCGTGCTTCAACAATATTCTCTGTGTTCCTATTCTTTTTGGGACATTGTTTTTGGAGGCTTCTTAATCCTTCATTCGCCTTTCTCTCTTTTTGGAGAGGAGTTTTTCTCCTTTTCTCCAGTTACGAGAAATGTATTTGATTGTACATGGATAACTCATCAAGGCTTGTTGCTAGAACCCATTCATGCATTCTTTGTTTTTTATGCACTTGCTTTTAGAGTTTTTAAGCTACTCACTATGTTACACTTAACGGGTGGTGTTAGAGTAATTATTAATTAGCTAATAATTAAGCTAATTTCACTTTATGCACTTAACATAAACTTAGGAGTGTTTTTATCTTTTATTAGATCGGGCTATTATTAGATAATTATGTCTCATTACATAGGATAACGAGATTGTCATGATCTAATCCCTTTCACATCTAGGGTTTGCTCTTATACACATTCTCTTTCTTTGTATTATTCTATTCTGTAAGTTTTTTTTTTTTTTTTGAGGAAATAGCAAATCATTGTTTGCAGCTCTTGTGTGTGGAAGGTGTTCTTGTTTGTGGCTTGATCTTGCTTTGTGTGTGTTTCACAATTTCAATAATTATGGAATCAGTAGATTGGTTCATCCAGTTCCCTACCTTCACCTACATCAAAGCCTGCAAATTTGACAAAAATCCTTACTAACTTCCATGGTATCCAGGTGATCAAATACTCTTGATGGAATATTGTAGGCAATTTTCAATTGCACATGAGCATTGCAAGAACAAACACAAGTTGGGAGCTAATTTTTCAATATAGATCAAGCTATACAAATGTGCAAACGCCATAGATGTTGGGAGCATAGGAGCTGAATTGTCTAAGTTCAATCTCAAATTTTATCACAAGAGTAGGGGCTTTGACTCCAAAGACATAATGATTAAGAAGCTTGGGACCAAATTTTCATATGTGCCTAATAGTGAGGTTTTGGGAAAACTGCCTTAATAAATCTGAATCTTGCAAAAGAAAACATAGTTGAATGGCCTCAATCAACTATGGGAATTCACATCCAAACAATTTCCAAGTGTATTGATTGATTAAGGTGAAGATCTTGTCTCCCTAATTTATTCAATCAAGGGAAAATATCCAAACATTATCACTAATAGATTGATCAATTAAGGATGGCATTGCCCAAAATGGGATGAATAAAGCAATGATGGACAAATCTACATGATTCCAAGAAAGGAAGTTAGCAACAATAGTGCCATTGAGAAAATGGTCAAGACAACCAAAGAGAAGTATAGAGGTGGCCTTGTTACAAGAGATGTAGTTGTTAGTATTGAAGATCAAAAAACAAAGATGAAAGCTTCAAGTGAAGTTGAGGTAAGTTCTATTAAAGTATTATTGTAATATTTAATGGTCATATTAGCTTTGAGTTAGTGAGTAGTTTACTTTTAGTTAACTTAGTTTGCTTCAGTTAGCTTTTAGTAACTTTCAATTATTTGTTTCTTTTTAGAAACATCGTCTTGCATTGTATTATTTAAGGAGCATTTCTCTCTTTTGTAAATAACAAATAATGAATATCAATTATCATTTCATGGTATCAAAGCATAGGCTCATTTTTGGCGAATTTTTTGAGCAATAATTCATGACTGATTACCTGAAGATTTTTGGGAAATTTTCAGGAGTTTTTTTTAAATAAAAATCGATGGGTTTGATTACCTGGAAATTGTTAGGGTTTTTAGAAGAAGATTTTCGAAAGTGTTTTTGAAGATGTCTGCTAAAAATCGTGCCCTTCATCTGTGAAGAATTCACGTATTTTTAAGACATATCAACATCATTACTATTGGAAAATCATGAAGCTTTTTTTGAGAAATATCGTGGATTTTGTATTGCAAAGGAATCGCACTTTTTTATTTGTTGGATTCGGTGGAAGTTTTTGAGTGAGAATCGCATGCGTTTTTTTTCCAGCGCAGCTAGAAAAATTTGCAATAGCCTCTGCCAAGGTTTTCACATGCGTTTTTCTTTGTGTTTCAGGGCGAATTTGTTTTGCATGCCTTTTTTTTTGCCGCATTTTTCTTTGAAATAAAATTGTGGGTTTCTAAGCCTCTATTTGACGATTTTTTAATAATCGTGGGAATTGTGCCAATTCATCGTCTTGGGATCCGTGGCAGCTAAACACAAAATTTTACCTCGTTTTTCGTGCTTTTGGAAAATGGAAGGGATAGCATCTATGCAATCTGAACAGGAGTCTACCTCTTATGCATTGATGGCCAAAAGACCAACAGATCGTGTCAAATCATATGCATGGTACATTGATTCTGAAGCCTCTCGGCATTTCACAAACAGGAGAGATTGGTTCACAGAGTATATGGCTTGCTCCAACTCCGTCATCTTTGGTGGTGGCGAAGAGTATACTGTTGTTGGCAAGGGCAACGTTCAAATCACATCTGGTGGGAGAAATTTAACATTTCTCAATGTATACTATGTTCCGAGCATGGAGCTCAATTTGCTCTTAGTAAGTCAGATTATGTAACACTGTCTGAATTTGGACATCATCTTTAGTCCTCACAATGTTGAATTGTTGATAAGGAGTCCAAGGCTCGAGGATCATGGTTTGTATCGGTTGGTTGATACTAGCGATCATCAGAAGCATGCATTGGTTGCGAGGAATTCATCTATCAGCACTCTTTGGCATCAACGGTATGGGCATCTCAACATTGCCTACCTCTCTTAGCTGGCTCGAGAGAATTTGGTAGAAGGCTTACCTGAAATTCAGCAGCAAACACATGGTGTTTGCAGAGCTTGCCAAGCAAGGAAGCAACATCACACTCCATTTTCAGATGGATAGTCGTGGAGAGCATCCAAGGTTCTACAACTGGTTCATGCAGATGTTTGTGGACCAATGAATACTGCATCGGTCACTGGTGCTAGGCATTTCCTCTTGTTTTTTGATGATTTTAGTAGGAAAATTTGGGTGTATTTCCTCAAGGCAAAGTCAAGCGTTTAATAAATTTCAAAAGTTTAAGGCATCAGTTGAAAAAGAGTTTGGATGTCAAATCATAACTCTTAGGTCAGATAATGGGGGTGAGTTTTGTTCCGATCAGTTCACTGAATTTTGTGCTAAACACGGTATTAAGCATCAGCTTACTACACCCTATACCCCTCAGCAAAATGGTGTTGTTGAGCGAAGGAATCGTACCATCACAGAAATGGCCCACTCTATGGTGGAGAACAAAAATGTTCCCAAGAAATTTTGGGTTGAGGCAGTGTATACTGCAGTATACCTCCGTAACCAATCTCCCACACAGGCCGTCAAGAAGATGACCCCAGAGGAAGCATGGTCTGGGAGAAAACCAAGAATCACTCATCTCAGGGTTTTTGGTTTGACTATGTATGTTTGGATTCCAGATGCCAAGAGGACCAAGCTGGATTCCAAGAGCCAAAAGTTGATGCTAACAGATATAGTGACAATCATAAGGCCTATCGGCTAATTGATGTGGACACTAATCGTTTGATACTCAGCAGGGATGTTGCATTTGATGAGGAAGGTTGTCCCTTTTTGCTCTCTTCTCCCATCAAGAGTCCTGAAGATCAGCCTCTGAAGACTAAGGATTTGGGAGCTAAGCTTCCAATAGCTCTACCTGAAGGGAGGGATTCTGATGATTCTGACATTGTGGAATCACCTAGGCAAGATCTTGTACCAGCACCACCAGATTTCCCTCAGGATAACCTAGATCAATATCCAAATGGTATTATTCTAGGCAGCCCAAGTGATGATGATGATCATCCTAATTTGGAAGAAGATGCATCTCCTCCTCGTCCTAAGTGGTGGGCGAAGCTCATTGGTGATGTTCATGATGATGAACTTGTTGAGGGAAGATCGTCTAGAGGAAAGAGCAAAAAGAACACAGTAAACTTTGCTCTCATGGCCAACATTCAGAGTGTTTATGAGCCCCAAGATTATTCGGAAGAGAAGGGTAAACCTAAATGGGAAAAGGTTATGGATTATGAGCATCATAGTCTTTTGAAGAACAACACATGGGTTCTGTTAGATGTTCCACCAAGGAAGAAACCTATTGGTTGTAAATGGGTCTACAAGGTGAAATACAAGGCTGATGGAACACTGGATAAATACAAGGCTCGGTTGGTGGCTAATGGTTTCTTGCAGAGAGAAGGTATTGACTATGAGGAAACCTTTGCTCCTACAGCAAAGATGAGCACCATCCAACTTGTCCTAGCCATGGCAACACAGTTTGGCTGGAAGGTCCACCAAATGGACGTGAAAAGTGCCTTCCTCTACAAAGATTTGGAGGAAGAGGTCTACATGATGCAACCTCCTGGTTTCAAGGTTGCAGGAAAAGAGCACAAGGTATGCAAATTGCAAAAGGCTCTTTATGGCCTAAAGCAAGCACCCAAGGCATGGTACCTAAAGATTGACAAATACTTGATTGCACAAGGGTTTCAGAGGAGTCCCTCAGATGCAAACTTGTATATTAAGAGCACTAGCAGTGATATCATCCTTCTTGTTATCTATGTGGATGATATCATTATTACTGGCAGTAGGTTACTTTTGATTGAACAGACCAAGTCAAATTTGTGTCAGGCGTTTGATATGGCGTACTTGGGTCTCCTACACTATTGTCTTGGTGTGGAAGTTTGGCAAACAGGTGGCAATATCTTCATTTCTCAGTCGAAGTATGCCAAGAGTTTGTTGGAGAAATTTTGGATGGAAGATTGCAAAGTCTCATCCACTCCTATGGAGAAGGAGCTAAAACTTTCAGCCAAATCAGACTCACCAGTGGTGAATGAGTTTGCATTTAGGCAACTAGTGGACAGCCTTATCTATCTTACTGCCACTAGACCAGATCTCAATTTTGCTGTGAGCTACACTTCTCGTTTCATGATTGCTCCTAAGGCAAAATATTGGGTTGCACAGAAGCAAGTACAAAGATATGTGAAAGGGACACCAAACTTTGGCATTTTGTACAACAGATGCATAGATCCTAGGCTGGTTGGTTTTATAGATTCAAATTGAGCAAGTTCAGTTGACGACAGGAAATCCACTTCTGGGTATGTTTTTAGCCTTGGTACGAGTGCAATCACATAGACAAGCAAGAAGCAGCACGCAATTTCTATTTCATCGATAGAAGCAGAGTATTGGGGAACAATTAAGGCAGCATGTGAAGCAGTATGGATTCGAAGGATGCTTGTTGACATGCAGATGTCTCAAGCAAGGCCTTCACCCTTGTTCTGTGACAATCAAGGGATGCTAAAGCTTTCCAAGAATCCAATCTTCCACAAGCCAACCAAGCATGTTGAGCTTCATTGTCACTTCATCCGACAGCTTGCTGAAGATGGATCTGTAATGTTGTAGTATGTTCCAACTAAGGATCAAACTGCAGACATTCTCACTGAGTCTCTCAATCCAGATAAATTTGTAAAATTTTGAGATAAACTTGGTGTAGTTAGTAGAATGACCATTAAGGGAGGGTATTAAATTATTATTGTAATATTTAATGGTCATCTTAGCTTTTAGTTAGTCAATAGTTTACTTTTAGTTAACTTAGTTTGCTTCAGTTAGCTTTTAGTAACTTTTCGTTATTTGCTTTAGTTAACGTTTGTTTCTTTTTAGAAACATCATCTTGTATTGTATTATTTAAGGAGTATTTCTCTCCTTTGTAAATAATGCATAATGAATATCAATTATCATTTCAAGTTCAAGGCCTAAGAAGTTGAAACCAAAGAAATAGAAATTGCCAAAAACATGCAATTAATCGAAAAAATCATGAAATGTACTACTAGAAATTTTTTCCCTAACAGAAATGCATTTTTTCAAATTATGGGCAACATATATTGACCAATTTCTTCCTATTGATATGCATTAAAATCGTGTTTAAATCATGTGCTACAATTTTTAGCAATTTTTAAATCCATTTTTCTTTGCGATCATGGTTTCCAATGTTTTTTATTCCATGCAACAAATTCAGCATCAACATAACGCTAAGAAAAACTTTCCCATTTCTTATCTCTAGTCCTATGATTAGCAAATTATGGGCTTGGAGGTACTATAGGATCTGACACATTCCCTAGACCTTCACCCCTACTTACAATAATAAGGGAATAGGTGTGGGACTTTCTACTATTGGCCAAGCAGAGAGATGGGTAAAGCCCTTAGCCTGCCCCAATATTACTCACTCAATTTTGTTTACAAGCCTAGATTTTATTTAAAATTTCAACATAATTAAGTCATTTGTTATAGAATGTACACCATGAATTGTAAATTTATAAGTATTTTTTATAAGAGAAAAAATTCTTTTTTTTATATATATTTTGTTAATTATAAATATTTATATATTTTTTAACATATATTTGTAAATTATAAATAATTTTAATATATATTTACAAATTATGAAAAAAATTAATATTGTATATTAATATATTAAAAATATATATACAAACCCGTACTCATTCCTGAGGCCCCAAACCCATACTTGTTCCCATGTTAGGGTTGGCAACTTGATTTTTGTTATTTGTTTAAAGTCATTAACCTTGTTTGGAAACCTCTACTAGTGTCTGTCGATATTCATTTTTTAGGTTAATTATAGCTACATGTAGTTTAGGCTTTTTACCATTGAATAATCGTGGGATTTACATTTATTAGGGTTTCATCAACTCTGAATGTTTTGTTTGTAGGTTTAGTGTTTTAGGGTCTTAGGATATTATCTATTTCTAATATTATAATTGAAAGCCACAATGATTTTATTATATTAATATTATATAATTATTAATTTATAAATGAATAAAATATTGACAAAAATCAAATCTAATACTGTTAAAGTCAAGCATTTTTTTAAAGGATCATAGGAGTCTTAGAGCTTGGTTAAAAGTGATAAAATTATGAAAAATTGCATGCCCCATGAAGATTTGTGTGGTTTCAAAGGATTAATTTGGACACTGCCCCTCAACCCCATTGGCTGCAATTGCACTACCCCTAGACCCCCATGAGGGGTATTGCCCTCGACCATGCTAGAGGTTGCCACTCTAGAACCCCGGTCTCGTTTTATTTTTTCTCTATATCTCCATGCTACCAAAATTCCTTTAAATTAAAAAATAGTAGGCTTTTCTCTTTTTTTATGTTTTCTATGTCTTTTGATAATCCAATTTTTTCCCAATTTTTTGACAAAATCATACTTTTGGTTTGTCAATTTTTTGCACAAAAGATTCGTTGTACCCCAAATTAAAAATTTTGCTACACTTAGGCATTTTGGAGAAATGGTCAAAAGTCTTGTTAAAAACTATCAAAAGGTCGGAAAATGAAAACTCGCATGTCATGCATGGTGCTCAAAAACTCAAAATTTTCAAAATTTGAGGATCTGGGTCTGCTCAGAGCGAAGTTTTCTACAAAATCCAAATCTCGGTTTGTTGGCCCTAAATTTTATGAAATTTTATAAAAATAGAATGTTTCTAAAAATAGGACTTTTTTTGGGTTTTTCTAGGTTTCTCCTCAAATGGATGTTGGCAAAATTTTCTAAAAATAGAATATTTGGCTTCTAGGGTTCAAACTGATTTTGATTAGCTTAAAATACTTCCTCATCAGGCTGGTCCAGTCAGAATCGCCAAAAGATCATTTTTTCTCTAATGGGTCAATTCTGCGTTTTCAGAAGCTAAACTGGAGCTTCGAGGCCATCAATGGAGGTTGGTCAAACTGCCAGGTGCCAAATTCAAAGTCTCAAACATTGCACAAAAGGTGAGAAATGATGAATATGCACGCAGAACGGAGAATGAAGGAGAGATGCTATGAATTCATGAAAATTGCAAAATTTTGACTAAGTCTGGGGAGTTCAAGCACACCTGTCTAGTCAAGGCGCCTGAGATTCTCTGCCTTAGTCATTTTTCAATCTCCAATTGTCGAGCACGAAGCGGAAAGTGAAGGAGAAAGTGGAAAGTTGAAAAATGCAAAATAAAAACTATCTCTGGAGAGTAAAGGCGCCCCTGCTAGCCATGGCCGCCCATCATTTAAAGTGAAGGAGAAAGTGGAAAGTTGAAAAATGCAAAATAAAAACTATCAGAGAAAGTGGAAAGTTGAAAAATGCAAAATAAAAACTATCTCTGGAGAGTAAAGGCGCCCCTACTAGCCAGGGCCGCCCATCATTTCAAGCTATCCAATGTTGTTATTGGGGTTTGTGCTCCTAAGGTATCTTGCTCAAAATTCCTCCGCCTCCGCAGTGAATCCAGCAACAGGACCATCAGATCAATCAATCAACCGGAATCTTAGATCGAACGGAGAAGTCTTCATCAAAGAGCAAACTAGAAATTGGGAAAATCATCAAAAATATTCTAAGTCAGGGAACTTTGGGCGCCCTAGATAGCCAAGGGCGCCCAGGGTTTTGGAGGACCTAACTCAGCAGTTAGGGTTTGCAAATATGCTCAAATTCTTCAAAATTATGCCAACTATCTGGTGTATATCTTAGCCTGATCGTCAAATTCATCAGTCACCAACAACTGCAGATCAAATAGAGGACAGAACTTGGAGGGTCAAAGTTGAGAAAATGAAAATCTCATGAAAATGACTAAGTCTGGGAGTGATGGGTGCCCTAGCTAGCTAGGGGCGACCAAGGATTTGAGAGCCTAAAAGCTGAAATTAGGGTTTACAGTCTCCATATTAAGTCTAGCGACTTTTCTTCATATTAAGTCTAGCTCTTCAACGGATTCAACGGTGAATTCATCAGACTTGCCAGTCATCAGATATTGCAAATCAAACAAGCAGAGAAAAGTTAGAAGAAAGATAGAAACTCAGAAAAAACTCTGGCAAAGATGGGCGCCCCAACTAGCCAGGGGCGCCCAAGGATTGAGGCCCCAAATCATCTTTTCAAGAGATACAATTCCCAGAAGACCCTCCTCAGAATTCATCAAGCTATCCAACGAATCTAACAGTCAGTTCATCGAGTCAATCTAGCTCCCGAAATTGCAAATTCATCGGAAGGGTTGAAGACTGATAAAAATTGAAGAACATGAAAATGGCTAACACTGGAAGCCATGGGCGCCCTAGCTAGCCAAGGGCGCCCATGTTTTTGAAGGTCCAGATGATGTTTTTATCAAAAGTTTCCTCCAAGAGAACCTTCTCAAATTTATCCAAGCTACGCAACAAAGCTATCAGCCAATTCACAGCATTCACCAAGCAACCGGGATCGAAGATTGAAGGCATGAGTTTTATTGAGCTAAATTTAGGAAATTTCAAAAAAATGGCTAAGTCTGCTAGCCAAAGGTGTTCAAAGTTTCATGCCTTAGTCAATTTTTCCAAATTTCATCTTTCAACATCAAAAAAGTGTCCAAGTTCGATGGACCTACTCCAGAAGGGTTTTCATAGTTCTAAATTTAGGAAACAAAGCATTTTTTTATCCTAAAAACCTATTTAAGATGGCTTTGTCTTCCATTATTCACAAATTTTTGTAGGTGGCATCCAAGAGCAAGAGAGGAGAAACATAAAAAATTTCTTCATTTCAAGATTCAAAGGCTAAACTTGGTGATTTTTCAGAGTTATTCATATTTTCCAGATCAGCTCACACAGGGCTTCCTTTTTCATGCTTTATTTTTCTAGGGCATCAATTTTCAGAAGGGGGTCATCTTTTTCAATTTTCACCAATCTAGGTCAACTTGGTTCATGATTATCAACAACTTTGGAAAAAATTTCAACTTTCAAGAACCTACTTTTTTCTTGCATGTCCAAGAAATCTTCAATATTTTCAAAATATGATCATCTGGGTTCATCCAAAACATGATTCTGCACAAAACCCAGCTCTAAACTTTTTCGGGAATATCCTAAAATTTTAGGGTTTCTGCTTTTTCAACCAGCCATCAACAATTTTCAAAATCGAACGATTTGGGTCCCTTTGCAACGAGATTCTACACAAAACCCATTTCTCAGATTATTCTTGAAAAATATGCTTGTTTGAAGAAGAAAAATCAGCAAGCTATTTTTAGCTTTTGTGCAGAACTTGTCCGAGCATAAGTCGAGTTTACAGTCAAACTTCAAGTTTTTCAATATGGAGTACTCTCCCATCGAATTCAAAACCAATTCAGTGTTGTATCATGATTTCATCAAAACTTCTAAAACTAATTTGCATCATATAAAACCAATGTTCGATTTGTGTACTTTGGAAGACGCAGGAAATGTTGCAATCAAACATCTTGGTCATTCTAGGTTGTTTGCAACCTTAGGCCGAACATGGTTGAAAAGTGTTTTTCAATACTACCTTGGTCAGAAAATTTGGTCATCTTAGTCGAAGAACGTGAAAAGGTGTGGTATGAGCAAAAGGACAAGTATTGGAAAAGAGTTGTGCAATAGAAGTATCAGAAGCATAAAAGTTGTGAAAGATATGCTGAAGCAAGAGGATATATTTATAAAAGGTCATCTCTCCAGTTGTAGAGCCGCCAAAGTTAGCAAGATTTGATAAAGCAGCTGAAGATGTCAAAGATTTTCTAAGTTCGATTGCATAAGGTGAGGAAATCCTGGAAAAGCGGGATATGGCTTTAGATGGTATCGACGCTCCTAATAGAGAGGTAGTTTCCAGCTTTTTGGCGGATGTGATTGAGATTTAAAGCAGCATTGAACTTGAAGCTTTCTTTGAACTTTCTTTCTATTCTTGTCTCATCCTTATCCATTCTTTGTGAAAGAGAAAGAATCAAGTTGTAATAGTTGGCACTTTCCCTGTTTTTTTTGCTTTCATAGGTTGTTAGATGTTTATCTTGTTTTAGTTTTAGAAATAAAGTTTGCATGTTGACAAGTCTTATTTGTAAAAACAAGGAGATTTTAGAGTTCCCTACTCCTCTGCTTCTGTATAAATAAGGGCATCCTTTCACATTTTTCTTTAACGGTTATTGTGATAGAAAATTGGTGAGCCTACTTTGCCTACAAGTTGTTGTTGTTCAGTTTCAGTTCACTTAGTGTAAGAGCAAGTTTGCAAGCCTGTAATGCTGCAAGTTGTTCAATTTATGTGTTATGTGTCAAGGGTATTCTAGTTGATCGCTAAACTGTAAGCCTATTATTGCTACAATCCTGCTGTCCCAGAAGTGTAATCTTCGTTACTTGAAATTTGAGAAAAGGAAATCTTATGCCTGCTTTGCTGCTTTGATCTACTCTCTTATGTTTCCGTTCTATGTGTTTCACTTATATAATCTTTATTTCAGCTTGCATTGAAAGTACAGTAGATGTGCGTTGGAAGAAAGTTTGTTTAAGTATTTGTGTCAAAGAATCATTCCTTGTTCATTTCTAACTCTCAAGCTCTAAGTTTACTTGAGTAGTTAGAAACGTCATTAGAGTAGGCTTAGTCGTGGTTGAAATTCAAAAGAGAAAATCTCAGCTACGGCGCTAGAGTTTAATAACCTTGTGCTCTTAGCTGAACAAAAAGATTGGCATATTAGTTTAGTTTACTTTCTTTAAGCAACATCAGCAAAGAGGGAGCTTCCCCTCCTAATTTGAAGAGCAGTTTATCTGTGCATAGCTGTTTGTTTCTAGTCCGCATTCCAGAGGTGTGAATTGAAACAACAAGAAGATTTTTGTTGCAATGGTTGAAACTAGTTACGTAAAAGGAGGTGAGATCTCCTCCACACATCCACATAAGCAATTCTCCAATTTTTGAAATAGCAATAGTTACTCTCCCAGATCCAACTCCTATTCAGCTAGAGATAATTGAGTCTAATTCCTAAGTTACCAAATCTCCCATTCTTATATCTCCTTATCCAACAATACAAGTAATGCAGAATGGATACAAAGAATCTTGAACAAGAAAAGACAAGTGGTAATTGTGCCACTACTTAACTCGAATGTATTTTGCATCCTTATCACCTTAATCTCCTCATGCAAACACTACATCCCCATGATGGTCAACCCAACTACTTCCATTCTTGCCCTTTCTTTCCTTATGTACATTAATTGTCCTTCATTAGAGTCCTTCTCTAGTTTCTTCAAGGTCTCGGTTGTTAATTGTTCCTCCAATTTTTTTTGCCAATCTCTCTTCTAATTCTTTCCTCAAATTCCATGAGGCCTTCAAGTATACAAGATTTGCTTTTGTGATCAACAATCATATAATGCTAAGTTGTCGGTTCGGATATGGGTTCAGATAAGAGTACGAGTACGGAAATTTTTTTTCCTTGGGTACAGGTACAAGAATATATATATATATATATATATGCTCAAAATTATAATTATAAATTTATAAGAATAGGTATGCTCATAATTGCCAATAAATAGAATACAACATAATTTTGAAAAAATAACTTGTAATAGTTCAATTAATGATCACTTCACAAGTATAGTAATTGATTCTCCTTAAAAAATATAGTAGACAAAATAAAAACTCAAAGAAGCCTGCATACCTTACTAGTTTCTTGGTCAACATTGATCATGACTCAATGAAAAGTAGAATATTGCACTCAATGCAACATAATCATCAAACGAAATATTGCATAGATGGGTGCAATTGTCCTTTAGGGGATATGATCAATTCCCCTGCTTCTAAAAATGTATCTGAACAACCTCCATCGAACTGTATTATCCATGACTTTGTCTCCTCTGTCGGTCTCTTTTCAGAACAAACAATGTTCTGATCTTCAATTTTTATCTCTGACAGAGTTACACAATTACCAGGACCCGTTTCAGGCTTTACTTCTGCTGGAACAAATGATTTGAGCACTGCCTGTTTCCTTGCAACCTTGAGAATCTGATCTAGTTCTTCTAGATGATCCTGAAGATATTCCAGTTGCGAGATTTGTACCTTGGTCTTCATCATGGAAGCTACAATGTCAAAATTTGCTGAAGACGTCTCTTGAGCAACTAGCATAGTAATCTCACGTGAAGATTTGGGTTTGGAAGTGGATGACACTTCTTCACCCTTTTTGTTTGATTTTCGCCTTTCTTCTTCTTCTTTCTATGCCTTGAAATGTTGAACACGTGCAAACACAGGAGGAGTGTACGAACGGTATTCTTCTTCTTCTTCATTTACGGGTTCTTCATCAAAGTATCCCGCTGCGAAGTCGCCATCGAAGTTGTCCGTCTGTGGTGAGACAACATTCGAACTTGGTGTTGGTACAAAACTAGAATTGGGAGCAGCTTTAGTGTATCCCATGATTTGGATCATTCTCAGGTTCTCTAGACATGTGGATCCGGTATGTGTATCGATGTCGTGGAAAGGACAAAATACTGCATTGTGTGCAGCTTCAATCATTGGTCTTGGTGGAGATGTTGGCAACTGTGGCTGAAGAGATTCCCTCTTTGGCTGGTACAGTTGTTGAACTAGAGATCTGATAGAATCTGTTTTCATCAAGCCGGAAGTGATCATATTATCCTCCAACTCAATGACGTGTTCTTGTGCACTCTTCAACTCTGTCGCTTTCGCCATCTTCAGGAAGAAAGCTATCTCTGATGGAAGAGCATTTATGAAACAGCTTATCAGAATGTCCGGTGATGGATCGAATGTAGAAGAAATTCTTGTAACAAGACAATTAAATCTTGCTACAAAATCCCTCGTGTTCTTTGTGCTCCATCTTTGAATTTGTGAGCTAGGCGAACAACATATGACTATTTTCAGCGGGCTTGAATCTCGCCAAAAATTTCTCGTTCATAGTTGCCCAGCTTGTAATACTGCCTGGGGCCAGGTGATTGAACCAATTGGCAGCATTTCCCACAAGAGTCTCGACAAAGAGACGCACCGCGATGTCTTCATGCGCCACATGCAAGACGGCGCAAGCCATTGTGAACGCAGAAAAATGGTCCTCCAGATGTTGAGTTCCGTCACCATGAAACCGTGGAAAGCGCTTCCTTGACCCTTTAGGTAACTCATGATTTACCTCAAAAGCCAAAGGTCCAATGTTATTACCCCAAGGTAATGGGGGTGGACGTTGCCTGTCAGCATTATTGTTGTTATCATCCATTGCTACTATGTGGATCATGCAATAGGATGCCAGAGTGTGATCATTCCCGTGAAATAAAAGCGTTTATCTTTTCTTGAAGTTTTCTTGCCTCGTGCCCCACGGTGGGCGCCAAAAAACTGTTGGCGTAAAAACTAACACCTCTGGAGTGCAGGTTTGTACGGACAACTATGCACACTATGTAATGAGTGCTCTTCAAATTAGGAGGGGAAGCTCCCTCGTAGTGCTGGAATGCGTGGAAAAGAAAAGTAATCTAAGTCCTATCTTTTTGTTCTCAGCTGGAAGAGGCACAAGGTTAAGAAAACCAAGAACCTTGCAGCTAAGGATTTTCTGGTTTCGCAGATCATTAACTACAACTAAGCTAACTACTTTAAATCTATCCAATTTCCTCAAAAAAACAAAGCATGAGGAAATGGAGCAGGAATGTTCTAATACGATAAACTTCAGGTATAGTTTCACAACGTGAAGGCAAGGTGGGCACAACTATTTGCTTGGCTGGGAAGAAGTTTATTGGAAACGACAAATATACGATAAACCGGGTACAGACTCACAACGTGAAGGCAAGGTGGCACGACTATCTGCTTGTCTGAATAGGCTTATTACTCACACACATCACACGATAACCAAGAACAAATTCTCAACTTGAAGGCAAGGTGGCACATCTATCAGCTCAATCTGAACGAGTTTATTAAACACATAACATTAAGGATAGCCAACTAGGATAATAAATTGCATTGGCGAGACACGCATACAATCTATGATCGACTAGCCACTATATCTAACTAAGGCAAGCATTTACCATAATAATTGCATGAAACCCGAGTGGCATAACAATTCATTATCATAATAAATACTCATGAACAGATACAGAACGAGGAATATTACAGGCAAGGTAGGCACAGCATATATTTCTCTCTCGTGCAAAAGTTATGTACAGATGAGCAAAAGCTCTTATTTATAGACATTGAAAGGTGTAGGGAACCCTAAAATCACCTTGAGTCAATGACAGTCTTGCAATGCTTGCAAGATTTATTGCTAAACCCTAATAAAGTAAACTATACAATTAAATGGAAAACTACCATCAGTTAACTAAAACATTTAATCTAAAAATGGACAATTGTGCAAGCCTGCACGTCCTTATTGAAAGCATGTTAATTGGAACACTACCATCAATTAACGTAAACCCTAAATGAAACTCCAAGTAAATAAAGCTGATCTCAGAATAGATATGCATGAGATGAGACAACGAGTCAACTTGAGAAGGAAACGCCAAGTTTAACTCCTGTGTGTAAAGTCTATTATGAGAGATGGGAACTGAAGTCTACTGATCATGATCTCAAGCAACCAATCCCTCAACGAAATTGTTAATTGCATCAGCATCTAAAGGTCATCACAATTCACTGCTTGTCAGCAACTTGAGCAATCTTGGCAATTTTTGCACACTAGCATTTCACTGACCGGTAACTTTGGCGGCTCCGTAACTGAAGTGATGGCCACTATTTCTTCTATAGCTTTATGCTTCTGACACTTTTCCTTAATGAAAGAGTGTTGCATGATGAAACTACGAAGTTTGACTGCACACACTGTAGTTGTGAGAAATGCAAACGAACTTGCCGTCAATCCTCTGAATGCACTTGATACAAATTGGTCTCAGCTTTCCAGATGAAATCATGAATTAAGACCGATTTGGTCTTGAATTCAGTTTACATGAACTGCACTCTGAAAAATTCGCCTGTTGACTGTGAACACAGCTATATTCTGACAACTTTTCTGGAAAACTAAAAATAGCCTGCTGAGGCTAAAAATAGCCTATCGAAGGGTAATTTTTGGCGAAAAATCTGAGATATGGGTTTTGTCCAGAAAAAGATTCTAAGACAACCCAGAATGTCAGAAATGTGAAAATTTGGCTTCTACTCGACCATGCAAGGAATTTTCAGTTGAAAAAATTAGAGCTTAAGAACTGATGCTCTAGAGTAAATTTTCCTGAAAAATTCTGGCACATGGGTTTTCTCGAGGAAGCTATTCTAAATAGACCCAGATGATTTGTTTTGCCAAAATTTTCCAATTCTTCAAACATGCGAAAGAATTTAAGACAAGAAATAGAAGAATTTGAGAAGAAGAAAGACGTTTTTTGATGTTTTCCTCTAACAAAATCGCCAATCTGCCTTAAAATTTGCTAATAAATCTGACTTGTACCTGCAAAGAAAGTGCTTTGATGTCTTCGCCAATGATTGCTAATGAGAAATTCTCCCAACTCTGAAGAAAATTCGCCTTTGCTCTGAAGAATTACGAATTTGCTCAAGCTGTGTGAATGAAATATGATGGCATGCTTGAATTAATAGAATAAATTTGCACCTTAAAGGTGACTGCAAGATTTAAAAACCCTGACTGCGAAAAGAATTATCTGATTAGACCCCCTCCAGTTACACTGATACTATCTTGAAGTTCGAAACTTAAATAATAATAAAATATTTATTACGCAATAGCACAAAGAGGCGCCAACTTTAGAAAATCGCCATTTAATGCTTAAATATGCAAAAATAAATATTAAATATTATTTAAAATCAGTTGACAAACCAAGTAAAGCACTTGGATTCACTGGTGAACTTCACTGATTTCAAAAAGTCCTCATTTGTCCTTATAGGCGTCCATTTGCTCAAGATATCATGTTTTTTACTAACTTCCTACTCTGTAGCTAACTACAAAGTTACAACTGGCCATCTTCGACACTAATTTCTGGGTGACCAGATGATGCTGAGACTAAACAGATGTATTTATTGTGAAGCCTGCAGAGCAAGGAAGAAATGTCTACTGGGAGTCATCACTGCAAAATCCATCATTTAACACCTCAAAGAATTAGGCGCCCTAGATTAAATTGATTTTCAGGAGCCAGACTTAACCATTTCTCCAAACTGCCATCTGACGCTTCAAACGATTGCTGACAACAAACGGTGAACCCTGCTGACAGGCAACCAAGCTCACTGCATGCCCAGAGGTATTCCGCATCTAACGAATATACGCAAGGCATCTGAAAAGTGCATTAAGGACCTTTAAAGTAAAAGCGCCCCTGGCTTGAAAAGGCACGAACACCATTTTGACGAAAGTGCAACTCTCAACCAGATGCCCTACTTTGACCTCTAATATCTGGAGTTGGGATGACCCGATTCGAGCACTGTCTGTTTCAATGCATAGCCAGAAGGACCTACGAGAGAAGACTCTAGAGGTGACGAAGCAAGAAAACTGCTTCTAAGACCTCAAATAGAAAGGCGCCTTTCCCAAGATGGAATAAACGACCAAACTTAGCCATTTTTTGAGTTGCCTTCGTTTTTCAGTATTTCACCAAAGACCTCGCACGTACGAGCGTTTGCCAAATCCCAAAGGCTGACGGTTGGGCTCGTTGAATAGCTGGAGTAATTACGCTCAAGTCCCGTGAAGCCTTTGAACATCAATAAACCTCATTTGACAGGTCTAAAGGCTAGGCGCCCCTGGCCTACAGAAATACACTGAATATTTTATGCCAGTCTGCCCGTGAAATTACGTGCCTGGTAGAATCTCTGCCACGATCTTTCAGAATGTCGGATTAACAGGCAACTTGGTGCATTGCAAAGCTGGACTAGAGTAGCACAAATGTCAGGAAGACCTTGTCAGCAATTTCAATCATCTCAAGGGTCAATTTGAAGGGCGCCCCTGAGCTACAAGCACACTGGAAACGCAATTTCATCATTTGAGGAAGCTCTATGAGATGAACTCTCTTCGTAATCTCATCTTCTGACGCTAACTGTCGAAGCTCTGGGTCTCGGATGACTGCATTCGATAGGTCATCGGACAGGTAGACTAGTCGTGAAGAGATTGACTACATCAATCATCAGGAATACCAAGATCTAAACCTCCATTAAGAGGTGCGCCCTTAAGCTACAGGGGCACAAAAGCTGGAAAAAGACAAGCTTTTGCAATCTGGAACTTTGGAATCTTCAACTTCTGTCGCCAGTTACCAGAGTTACGAGCCTTGGATAGCCTCGCAGGATAGCTCATCGGATAGGCAGACTAATTCTGAAGAGATTGACTATATTCATGAGCATTTATCACAAAATTTAGGCCTTCAAAAAGAAGGGCGCCCCTGGGCTACAAGGGCGCAATTTTGCTTTTCCTTGAGAAATCTTCAAAAATTGACCATTGAAATCATCTTAGCCATTGAAATGACCATTCAAAAGTATAAGTATCGCCGTGAAATGCTCCTCCACCGTGAAATGCTTCATTCTGAGTCTCTGATTCAGGTTCTGATCAAATGGAACTGCCTTTGACTGACAAAACATTAAAAAAACTCCATGCTTGATATCGCCCAAAAACTGTATTTAACATCATCTTAACAAGGTTTAGACTATTTTAAGCAAAATGCCTTGATGAAGCAAAAAATTTGCTTTGGGTACAACAATATTATACAACCACCATACCCATACCTAAAGACAAACCTGTAAATGAACCTGAACCAGCAACTTTAAAACCACCAACATCTAAAACCAAAAATGAAGAGAAAATGGTGGTCTTCCATATGATAAATTGATTAATCTAATTACTTGACAGTTGCGTATGTATTTGATCTAGTTATAAGGATCATTGGTATGGTCAAAAGATTACAATTACAACGTAATTATCTGTTCAAACAAAACAGACCATACAGTTTGAATGGTATCCCTATAGAACAAAGCTTCACACAAATGGTATCATAGGGATTAAAAGCTAATGGACACTGCTATATTTCCATTCTTGTAAAATGGCTCCAATTTATATTTTTAAAGAAAAGGCCTGTTGAGATATTAGAACCAAAATATCTGCAGGAAGGCAAGTACTAGATTTCGTACCGTTTTTGATATGTTTTTGGGCCTTGGAAAGACTCCCCAAGAGGAAACCTTAGGCTTGTATAGATCAGATCTATCATTATCTTTTGCTGGTGTTGTAACTCCAAATTTTGAAACATCTCCTATAATAAGTTCAACTTCAGGCATGGACCCAGAAGGAGGAGATTGAGAAACAGCTTTCAGACCAGCAGGCAGCCCTCGTTTTGGCTTCTTGTCGGCAAAGTCCAATCCAACAAAATCTATGCTGGAAATTCCCTTCCTTCTGTAATCTTTCATATTGGAAGAAGCCTGGCTATTTGGTGTATATTTCCTCTTGATAACACCATCTCTGGTGATTATTTCCACCTCCACTATGTTATCTTCCTTAGCATAATCCGTTTTACCCTCCTTGTCTGCTGCATTGTCCTCCTCTGTGGGACTCTTTTCACCTTGCTTCTGTCCGTATGCCTTTGATTGATCAAATGTGTCAGAAGCTGTGTCACCTGAAGTATGAGAGAAATTGAGGCAAATCATTCCATTAAGTAAAGGAAAATAAGAATATGAATACTTAAAAAACAAGAAAAACAAATGAAGTCACAATACTAAATAGTAAAGATCAAAAAACCACAATAGGATTCATTAACAAAACTATTTAAATGAATTAAAGAAACAAAGCCCAAACCATATTAGACCAGATGATGAACTCGCATGCTTATTAATGATTATGATACACAACAAGACCTAAAATCAAGGATAAAATCAAGGATTTTATTTTATAATGAAGGAAAGAGTCATGTTGGAACACTTTCCCTGCACCTACATGCACACAATATACAAAGATTATACAAAAATGATTCATCGTGCTCGGGAGCAGAACAACATGGAGACTTAGTATGGTGGATCACAATCAACCACCTTTCCTAGACAAGCACACGTTCATGTCCTTTACCAATCCCATTGAGATACAAAAATTTCAGAACTCCAACCAGATTTTCACCTCTGACCTACCTCCAAAAAATAAAAATAATGCCTGACAGATAAGACATTTTCCCAAAGGCTGACCTGAAAAGCCTTCAAACCTAAGGGATTTATCAAACACAGAAGCCTTTCCTATAAGAGGTTTTTTGACCTACGGGCACTTCTAAGTTAAGCAGTATTACTGACCCGAATGCTCTTCTCAACTAAAGCTTGTTGATTGACCCAAAGAACCTTTCCAAAGAAAGGTATTAATTCACCCAAAGGCACATTTGAATTAACAATATTAATTGGCCCTACGTTCCTCTCCACTCATTAAGTGTTAATTGACATGAAAGGTGTGCCTAATTGAGGGTTATAAATTGGCAAAAAGGCCCTTCACAAGTTAGGGGTAATTTAATAAATAATTCAGAGACAGTATGCAGAAACATTTTCAAATTCAGTTATATATTAGCAGAGAAACTGAGAAAACAGTACAGCAGCAGTAAGACTATAACCACCAAATTCAATCAACATTACTTGCATTAAACATTAGCTAACAAAATTGTTTTAATGTTAAAATCAATTTGCTGATATACATAGTTCTTACAACATTTTTCAGGCATAAAATTTCACTAACTGATTGCTAGTGGCACATTTAATTCCTCAAAATCAGTCTTCTTCCTTGTTCTCCTAATTTTCCACATGCAAGAGTAAAAGGAATTATATTCAAATGAAAAAAGTCAATGGAATTTAAAAGCACAAGTTAACAATAGTAAATCAAGAGTACTAAAGGATACCAATAACCAAAAAAGCGAAAAAAACATCTACAACTAAATCTAGAACAAGACCTAAGAAGCAGAGGGAACTAAGAAGAGAGAAATAACCCAAATAGGTAAACCCTAGATATCTCAAAATATACAAAGCTATATTAAAAAAACAATCATGTGAAAGAAAGATATTGTATTAAAAGTGAATGGCCAGTACAGCCAAAAGAATGGAGCACAACACCCTCCTTAGTGATTACTAATTCTATCCACCAATAGACCCAAAAGAAGAGGCTTGTATGAATTTTAAGAATCAAGAGCACAAGAGTAACCAGCACCCTTATCGATTGCCACAAAAGGGCCAATACAAAATTTGCCAATGTGTCGAAGAGAATGGCTTGGACTAATAAAGGCGCAACTTAATAATTCTAGAAGGAAACAAGGTACTTCTAGTATCTCTCCTAAAATTCAAGCTCAATTATCCTCAATTTATATAGAGAAAATTGGTAATGTGTATTGTTAGTGTTTTTATTTGCCTATTATCAGAAAACACAAAACAGAAAACCACATAGCGTAGAATCATTCTTCAATTATAAGGGAAAGCTCCATTAGATCTAACTAAGCCTAAAACCAAAAACTATAAACGTTACGAATATGCACACTATACAAGATCTCAATGGGGTTTTGCATTAAATGTAAATATCTAATTGACTATGTTTTTGCCCTGAATGCAAGCACCAAACTATCAAGAGTAAAGACTGTTTACTCGCTAAGGGTTAATTGCAATACAGAGTAAATAAAGTTATAGAATAGCATTGAAAGCATAAAACCAGCCACATAACAATTGCACAGAAATATGTTTGAGATTCTGTAAGAGACCAGGTGTCTCTCAACCCTGACTTCTGACGATAATGCAAGTTTTTGTTTGTTTTGTTGTATTTTGTGATTTTTTTGTGGTTTTTGCAGTAAAGTAGAATGGTGTGATTTTGAAATAAAATGCTATAAAATTCATAATAAATTCAAAGATGATAAATAATGCAGCAAATAACTTCCAGAGGGATGGCGAATCGATTTATTTCATTTGTTGAAAGATTACAATGCTAATCCAATGACATGCATATAAAAAGCAACATTATTTTATTAAGGAACCTGATTAACTTGCAGCCGCCAATATGAGATGACAGAAATGGTACGGCCTACTAGAATGAAGCTTTCTCCTGCCAATAAATGGATGAAATCACCCCCGGGAACAAGGCGCCAACACTGGAGACAAAAAGAAGCAAAAAGGCAAGTCAATTTTCCTTGGAAGAAAAAGACGACTTGCAGCTGTAATGGTACGGCTATGACAGCAAACAAGGAGGCCGTACGGCTGAGAAAAGGAGTGTTAGAACACTGAATCAAGAAGATATAAATCGACCCTTTGCTTTGATGAAAAATTTCTTCTCAAACCCCTATTGATTCTTCCTCTGTAAGCACAAATATGACTTCTGAATAAAGTCACCCTGATGGACAAACTTCAACTGGTATTGCACAGTCTCAGTATGTCTGATTCTGAAGAGGGAACGTTCTCCAAAATCCAATGATTTGCAGAAACCCTTGTTTCACAAACCCCAATGTTCTCAGAGAGAAAATAAGACAAATTAGAATAATTCACAATGAAGTTTGATTTGCCTTGAAGTGAAATATAAACTCTTTTCAATAAGTCGGCCCAAAAAAGCAACTGATTAAGCATTTAATAATTACTTAATTCGCCCTTTTGAGACTTAGGCAAATTCACTTAATAATGGTGTCCTTTTTTATTGAGTGATAAATACTCATTTAATATTAATTTTTCTCCTTTTATTATAAAGTATTAAATACTTTATAATTTGCCATTAATAATTACTTTAATATTACATTAAAGTGACTTTATATTATAAAGTCAATTTAATAATCTTTTAATAATTATTAAATGCTCCAATATTCATTGTTTGCTCTTCAAATCATCAAATTGGGTCGAAACCGAGATGACCAACTGAATCAGGTGCCCCTGCCAGAAATAGTAACCCCTGTCTGCCTGACTTACTATAAATAGTAAGTGCCTGAATTTGACTCTATAAGACTCTGCCAAGGTCCAAACCTGAATCAACTGATGGAGTAGTGTCCCCAAATATCAGATAACTACCAAAATAACCCTCTAAACACATCTGTCAGCCTACGAGGGTCTGAATGATAAGCTAACCCCTGAATCAACTATACTGCCTACGAAGGAGACATTACAGTCCGCCCCCCTGAAATTGCTTGTCCTCAAGCAATCTCAACTCTGGATGCTGTAAAATCTCCTCTGACTCCCATGTAGCATCCTCAACCGGCAAGTCTCTCCATTTAATCAGATACTCTCTAATAACCCACCTCCGAAGATGTCTCTCTCTAACATCAAGGATGGCCTCAGGCACTAATATCAACTTCCCCTCGTCATCAAGGGGTGGCAGTACTGGAGAGGGAATCACATGCTAACCCAACACCTTTTTCAGGCGTAAAACGTGAAACACGTCGTGAAACCTGCTATCCGCGGGTAAATCCAACTCATATGCAACCTCGCCCACTCGTCTGATGACTCGAAATGGACCATAGTAACGAGGTTTCAACTTCTCTGCACCACTCTTCCGCAGAGTGGACTGACGGTAAGGTTGTAACATGAGATACACCATGTCACCCACTGCAAAGGAACGCTCAACCCTTTTCTGATCAACATACTGCTTCTGCTGATTCTGTGCCCGCTGAATATTATCTCTGAGAGACCTCATAATATCTTGTTGATCCTGCAACATATCACCTGTGTTGGGCACTCTGCTATCACTCAACACCAAATCCAAAAGGTAGGGGGCCTCATACCCGTATAATGCCATAAAGGGCGTCATTTGTATAGTCATGTGGTGAGTAGAGTTATAACAATACTCAAAGAGGTATATCCACCTCACCCAAGCTCTCTGCTATCCAGCTATATAATTACACAGATATCCTTCCACCCACTTATTGATGATCTTCGTCTGCCCATCTGTTTGTGGATGGTAGCTGGTACTAGGTGTCAGTTCGGTCCCACAAAGTCTGAACAACTCCTGCCAAAAGTTGCTCATGAACCGACTGTCTCTATCGCTGACTATAGTCCAAGGCAAACCATGTAACCTGAATACCTCTCTGAAGAAGAGCTCTGCAGTCTGCGATGCTGTGAGTGTAGTGGTGATCGAAAAGAAGTGTGCATATTTTGTCAGCCGATCAACAACCACGTAAATACAATCTTTCCCTTGGGCCTTCGACAAGCCCGTGATAAAATCCATTGATAAACATTCCCACTTCCTGTCAGGTATCGGAAGTGGCTGAAGCAAGCCAGCAGGATATGTGTGCTCCTGTTTGTTCTACTGACAAACAGCACACTCTCGAACATACTGAAGAACATCAGTCTTTAGCCCTTTCCAAGTAAACCGTTCCCGTACCAACTTATATGTTTTGAAATAACCCGGATGGCCTGCCATAGGAAGATCATGAAAGGCTTTCAGAACTGTATCCTTCAACTCTGAATCTGGAACCAGAAAAATCTGCCCCTTGTAAATGATCAAGTCATTCACAACGGTGTATCTACTATCCTGCTCTATCCCATCAACTATGCTAGAAGCCCATTGGTTCTTAGCATACTCTGCAATAATCTTGTGTCTCCAATCCTCAGACATCTGTGCCATAGCATTCAACTGAGGTCTGCGAAACAACGCGTCAGCTACAACCTTCTGCTTTCCCTTAATGAAGGTGATATCAAAATCATACGATTGCAATTTACTAACCCACTTTTGTTGCCTTTCATTTAAGTCTCGCTGTCCAAGGAATTGTTTCAGGCTATTGTGATCTGTACGCACACTGAATTTACTACCCACCAAATATTGCCTAAACTTAGCCAAAGCGTGCATAATGGCTAACATCTCCTTGTCATAAATGCTATAAAATCTCTCAGGACGCCTAAGCTTCCTAGTCTCAAAAGCAATAGGGTGTCTCTCCTGCATCAATACGACACCAATGCCCTCTCCTAAGGCATCACAATACAAATCAAAAGACTTTGTAAAGTCTGGTAGTGCTAGAACTGGACATGAAGTCATAATCACCTTGAACCTGTCAAAACATTCCTGAGCCTGCGGTAACCAAGCAAACGCCCCCTTCTTTGTCAGATCAGTAAGGGGTGCAGCGTGTCGTGAGAACCCACTAATAAATCGTCTGTAAAAAGCACACAGCCCAATGAATCCTCTCAGTTGGGTAAGGTTCTGTAACGACCTATCCCTTGCGTAAATTAAAATTTTCCAAATCTCACTTAAAACATGTAAAGGTAACAAGTAACAAAGGCAATACAATAAAAAATTTCCTTTCTTTATTGATAAATATGTATAAGTTACAATATATTTCCACATGAATTTCATTTTCATTGCAAATATAAATCAGAGTTCAAAAGTAATACAGTTACATACATAGCTCATAAGCTTTTGCACAAATAGAAGTAAGAAGGTCCAGGAGTCCGTCCTTTCAAATCTTCGTACATCGGCTGCTTGCTGTGGAGGAGAAACATCACTCCGGCGCTTTTCCGCCAACCACAAACTTATAATGCGGTCCCCCGCACACCTATCGTTAGATAGATGGCCCTCCCTTCGAAGAAGAGATTGGTAGGGTATCCTTTAACGATTACCAACTGAGCATAGTGTTGTGTCCTACATAACTAGAACCTTGCTATTCACAATCTCGAACTAGTACTCGGATCACAATGAACTGACAATGTAGTCTCAACTATCTCACAACTAAGTGGATGTCGTACCTTTCGCTACTTTGGCCAAAGTATTCTCATTCAGTACTTCGAATGAAGGTCATCTATCATAAACACTACTCAGGGCCGATTTGACTTGAAGCTTCCTTACTCTATGCATAGGTTTTGCCCTTCAATGGGTGAATCCGTCACCCCAGACATCCTACAACCATACTATCCTACTAGGAATGAATAGCATAACATGTAAACTATAAAATCCTTCCCCTATACCAGAAACCAAAATTCCTAGGAGTTACACAAGCTTCATCGAGTTAACCTATTAACTAAAGCTGTGGATTGTTTATATTTTCATGATGCATTCAAACCCATCCTAGTACTTAGTATCTATTTCAATCATATTCTCCTCATATGGAGATAATACAAAACATGCAAATTTCATTTTAAATGCATTTTAAACTTCCTCACAAATTCCTTCACATAAATTCACTTCTAATGCACAATTTAAGTAACATTTCTCATACTAGCTCATTTCTTCTATAATCTTAATTGCATTCAACAAATGACCTTCAACCTTAACAGTTTACTGCCTATTTACAACTAGTATGTGAATTAAAAGAAAACTCATTTTCTCCCTTTTCTTGTGAAAGCAGTTAAACTAGTAACTACTTGATAATGCACAAACAGCATACACAAATTCTACAACATTCAAGTATTCAAAATAGATTGAATAACTTAAGAATAACTCATCCCTGTTTCAGCGTCCTTTAAGAATGATGTCAAGGCACTTCCAGCACTTCAGAATGCGTCTGGAAAAACTTCCTCAAGCTGTTGTCTTCTCTTGCAGATTTCCTTTTCAACGCCTCTCTTTTCCCACTCAGAAATTCATACACATAGCTTTTAGAAATTAAGATTGCTCTCAGGAAATTGTAATGTTCTCAATATTCAAAATTAAGGATTGCTCACAGCATTAAGGCTGCTCTCAGAAAATGTGAAGACTCTCAAGAAATGTGAAATGCTCAAAAACTATGAATTCTTAGAAACAAATTCGAATTCCAAAGAAGCATAGAAATGCTCACTTGCAAAGAAATGGATTTCGAAATCCAAATTGGTGTGTTGAAGAATGAACAAGGCAGCCTTTATATAGTTTTAAGAAACTCAACAAACTCCTCATCCTAAGGCGTCCAAGCTGCCAGCACTGAATGTTGAGAAACTTCTTGAGAGATTTGTGGCGAAAATCTCAACTTAATCCTTATCTATGATGTCCCCTTCCTAGTCAGCGCAGCTGAATTTGAGGTTAGCCTATCATTCTGATCCTCGTAGGCTAACAGTGGTGTGTAGAGGATCATTTGAGGCAGTTACCCGGTGTTCAGGAGCATCATTCTTTTAGTTGATTCAGGTTGGGCCTTCGCAGAATCTTTCAGAGAGGTTTTTCAGTTACTTACTATTTATAGTAAGTCAGGCAGGCGGAAGCTGCTATTTTGGGCAGGGCACCTAGTTCAGCTGGTTAGCTCAGAGTCGACCCAGTTTGTCAGTTTGGTGGCCAGATGGAAAATAATGGAGCATTTAATGATTATTAAATAATTGATATTTTGACTTTATGTTATAAAATCACTTTATTAATATATTTAAATATTAATAATTAATGGCATATTATAAAGTATTTTTAATACTTTATAATAAAGTGAAATATTTATTATAATGAATAATTATTTATTCATTAAAGTGGGACGCCATTTATTTAATATTTTCCTAAGTTAAGAAAAGGGCAAATTTAATCATTTATTTAAATGATTATTAAAAAGAAGCTTGGGTCGAATTTTTGAAAGGGGTTATATATACACTGCCAAGACAAATCGAACTCTTATGTTATGATTATTCAATTTGTCTTATTCTCGCTCTGAGCATTGGAGTTTGCGAACCTAGGGTTTCAGCAGACATTGATTTTGGAGAACGTTCCCTCTTCAAGATCTGGCATACTGAGACTGTAAAATACCAGTTAAAGATTGTCAAACTTGGTGACTTCGTACAAAGGTTGCAGTTGAGCTTATTGATTCGATTCAGGAAGGATTTGCAGAGATTACTCATCAGTTAATGGTGGCGACTTATCAGAGATCATTTCACAGAGATCTGGCACTTCATACTTGAGGCCGTACCATATTTAATGCTGCTGTTGGGCCGTACTTTTCTGTACCAGCAAGGGCCGTACTTTTTCTCCAGAGGAATCCGCTTTTCCTTTTTATCTTCTGTCTTTTGCAAAGTTGGCGCCTAGGGTTCCTGGAGCTATTTCATTGTTTCTGAGCCTGGGGATTCGTGTTCTGGAGCTGGCCGTACCTATTCTTCTTCATTCCAAGGCGGCTGCAATAACCAGGTTTTCATTAATAAAGTTGTTGCCTTTTTGTCTGCATATTGATTTTTCACAGTTGTAACTGTCCAGCATGATGAATAAACTATCTGGCAATAAGCTTTGACCTTTGTTCTGTAGTTTTCAAGCATCTATTATTTTATTTAAATTTTCCAGTCTTATTCTTGCAAAATCGCAAATTCTCCTTTAAGTGCAAAAATACCAAAAAAATCACAAAACTCAGAAAACGAAACAAAATCTCAGTGTTATTGATCAGTGTTTGGGTTGAGAGACACCTAGTCTCTTACATTATCCCTTCAACAAACTTCACATGGCGAATTTGATAAGTCGACAGCTCAAGGCGTCTTCAGAATTTTAAGGTATTTTGAGATAAATGATTTGAAAAATTCGTTTCAAATGAGAGGTCGAGCCTGCAACAACCCACGTCGCCATTCTTGATGCCTAAAGAACAGCATTTGCATTATTCCTCAGACCAAGTCGCAACCCATGTGTCTTAGGCGCGAGATTTACCAAGCGCGCAATTTTACAAGCGCTGTTTTCTTTTGCACGGGAATAAAATCCCTAAAAACGTATTTTCCTCTTTTTCAAATGTTCTATTAAAGTCACAAATGAAATATTTTCCATTGCGTTATAAGGAGGTGCGATTCAAAAATCTTCAATATTTCCTTTTTATAAAGTCTTCAAATGTAATAATCCCATTCGTAGAGTTTTCACGGGATTGTGTGTTTCAATAAAAACTCCAAATATTTAATACTTCATATTTGACTTATTCAAATATTTCCAAAATAATAATATAAAGTCTTTAAATAAGACTATGCAAAGTAAAAATCGTTTTACAATTTTACCAAGGTATTTTAAAATTCAATTTCCAAAATTACCTAAAGTAATATAAAATTGATTTCCCAAATTACTTATGGTAATAATATTAAATTCAATTACTCTTATATATTTATATATTTCTATTATAGATTTATTTACTCCAATATATGTGTATATATATATATTTAAATATTACTATTTAAATATATACATATATGTATTTGAGTAAAACTATAATATAAGATATACTTATATATTATTAAATATATAAACATTTACATATTTAAATATTTACACTTATATGTATTAATTGTTAAATATGTATATTGCGAGCCAGTCAGCACACTTTCAATATACATACGTATTCGTGTAAATATGAATATATGTAAATTCCAATAAAATTTATTATTAACATCATTATTCACAGGCAATAGATAACGTGGGTATGTATATATATGTATATCACTGTATGCAGTGTACACGTAAATGTATGTAGACCATGTCGACACGTACGTATGGGCATATCCATCTGCCGAGCATACGTATGTATTGACATGTATATATATGGATACGTGTACATTATATACATGTATACACATACTCACTTGACCTATTAACATATACCCATTCACGTTTTCCACATAAAGCACAGTAAGTCAGACAAATGAGTAATCATCATTTTCAAATCATAAAGAAGATAACATAACTCCTAAAGCCTAAGGATGACTTATCTAGACCAACATAACTAACTTGATTTCTTAGAGCCTATACTGACGTGTGTATGCTCAATTGGTACCCGTTACTATTTACTTGACCAAGCTCCTCCCCGAGTGATATCTCTCCTCTACCTGGAGGATTGATCCTCTTTCCTGCACATCATGACACAACGATGGAAGTCATATGCTCAAAACAAAGTAAAAACATCTCACAAGTTAGAATAACATTATTCCATAATTGTATGCAACATTTAATCAAGAATTACATCAATAGAAGTATCAGACAAATGAGACAATCATTTCATAACAAGAACAACATGTTTTATTCATCTAAAAGATTCAAACATTACAATGCATTTCCCTATGCAGTAGTAGCTATACAATCAGGGTGTAACAGGTTCTCTGGTACTGGCCACTCTATTATAGCTCGGACCTTCTCAGGGTCCATACTGACTCCCTTGGCACAGATGATGTGCCCAAGATACAACTCAGTCATGCCTAGCTCACACTTGGACTCCTTGGCATACAAGGACTCCTTAGCCAAAATACCCAAAACTATATCCAAGTGAGCTAAATGCTCCTCCCATGACCTACTGTACACCAGAATGTCATCGAAGAAAACCAACACATATCTCCGCAGCTAAGAACTGAAAACTCTGTTCATTGTAGCCTGAAAGGTAGCAGGGGCGTTGGTTAGACCGAAAGGCATAACCAAGAACTTGAAGTGACCGCAATGGCACCTGAAAGCGGTTTTCTCTATGTCCTGCTCCCTCATCCGAATCTGATGGTACCCGGACCTCAAGTCAATCTTCGTGAAGAAGATAGCACCGTGCAACTCATCGATGCGGGGTATAGGGTACCTGTTTTTGATTGTTCTCTTATTAAGCTGGAGGTAATCTATGCACATCCGTAGTGACCCATCCTTTTTCTTCACCAACACAAGCGATGAAGCAAAAGGTGACTTGCTAGGTCTGATATGCCCCATAGCCAACAACTCATTGATTGTTTTCTCTATCTCATCCTTGAGGCGTTTTGGATGTCTGTAGAGTGTGATCATAATGGGCTTTGTGCCCTCCTCCAACTCGATAATGTGCTCGATGCCCCTGTCTGGAGGTCTGCCAGGTGGAATATCACTAAACACTTTAGAGTGTTTAGTCCTCAATACCTAAATGTTAGGATGATACTCAACCTCCCATCGCCCTCACAGCTAGTAACAACATACATTCTATAGCCCAATCCACCATATCATGACGAATAAGCCTCTCCATCCGTTTGAAAGATACCACTCTCAAATTACTTTCTCTGATGGCTTTTATGACATGTGGTTTCCCGTTTACCTTGAATTCATAGTTGTTAAGCCGCATCGGAAGATCTGTTATTCTCCTATCACATTTGAGGGTATACCCATCAGCCACCTTAACTCGAATACCTTAAAAACTCCTCAATTTGTATGCCTCGTCTCTCTACCAAACGTGCATCTATAAAGTTATGAGTGGCACCAGTGTCAAGTAGAGTAATCACTTTCTGACCTGCTAGGAGCCCAGGTAGCCTAAAAGATCCATCTCTCTGAAGACTAGTCAAATGTGCCTCCTGTAACTTCTTTCCCCCCTCATTTTCACTATCATTTTCAGACCTTTCATCATCTGAATGCTCTGAATCAGCTTGCTGGTCTAACAGATCAGATTGCTCTTCACCCTCATAAAACCACTCCATCTGATTATTTTTTACCTTAGGACGAAGAGGGCATACATGTTTCTCATCATAAGGTGCCTTGCACCATAAAGACAACTTTTTCTTGTGTAAATCATTCAATGTTTCCCTGTCAAATGGTGGTGCATTCCGTTTCTTAGGATCAGGTGGATCCTTCTTCCTGTCAAATGCTCTATTCTTGTCAAATGACCTGTTAGGCCTCAAATAAGGTGTTGAGCCTGAAGAGAACTTGCTGCGAGGTGTTGCAAGCTCCATACTGCGTGTCTTCCTCATTGCCTCCTGAAGAGTAGGAGGATCAAATGCCTTGACCCAACCTCTCATCGGCTCAAACAATCCCTCGATAGGATGACAAGTCTTCTCTCTGAAATACCTGTCACCATGACTGCAACCCTCTGGAATTCACCAATATAGGCATCCAAACTACCTGTCTGCCTGAGGTGAGCTAGCTCTCTAAAGTAAAGTTCTGGATCCTTCTTATCAAAATGCTCTATGAGCCTGTTCTTGAACTCCTAGTAAGTAGTAACCGTGTGATGGCCTAGTGTATACATGTCGTGATGCCACCAATCATGTGCCAACCCGTCAAGATGTAGTGTAGCAAACTTAATGGCCACGTCCTCCTGCATAGGTCTCAATGATAGGTAATTGTCTAACTTTTGTACCCAAGACCTCGCTGAGCTCTTATCCGAGCCATCAAAATAGGGCAAGATAATCTTGCTGACTGCATGTTGAAGATCCCGATTCACCTGTGGCGGTGGCTACTAGTGTTGAGGAGCTTTGCGCTCAAACTTACCTCCCCCTCTGGGTTTATGCACATCCATGAACTCATGAAAAGACAAAGATTGCCTGATCTCAGGAGCCAATGTCGAATACTCTCTGAAGTATCTGGTCACATCTGCCACTGACATACCATGTTGTGGATGAAACTCTGGCTGGTGACCCTGCTGCTCTGCCTCCGGAGTCGAAGGAGCCTCTCTAGATAAAATGTAGGTTGTCTTGCCCTACGATCATGCAATATAGGTGACGACTGCCGCTGTACTAACACCAGTGGCTGGTCTATGCCTGCAGTCCTGCTCGTCTGTCCTATCTGAATGTAGTGTTGTTGAGGCGAAGTATACTGCCTCATCGTGCCCATCAACTGAGACATCATGTCCATCATATTATCATGTCTCCGTCTAAACTCAATCTCTGACATCTCACCCTCAGTAGGTTCTTTCCCTATATCCCTACGAGACTCTATAGGAATCTCACAATCTGCGATGAGTGTGGTAACACTGTTCTCACTGCTGTTGGAACTGGATCTGTGTATACCCAGAACCCCTAATACTGTCTAACCTTCTGGAAAAGGTGGACCTGTCCAATCCTCAACTCTGCCTGTTCCTCTACCCTTACTGTAGAAGATAATGTCTCTACTCATGAAAAAGCATCGAAAATGCACTTATTTAATTAAAAAAGCACAGGCTGGCAGTAAAATTGTGCTCTGATACCACTGTAAGAGACCAGGTGTCTCTCAACCCTGACTTCTGACGATAATGCAAGTTTTTGTTTGTTTTGTTGCATTTTGTGATTTTTTTGTGGTTTTTGCAGTAAAGTAGAATGGTGCGATTTTGAAATAAAATGCTATAAAATTCATAATAAATTCAAAGATGATAAATAATGCAGCAAATAACTTCCAGAGGGATGGCAAATGGATTTATTTCATTTGTTGAAAGATTACAATGCTAATCCAATGACATGCATATAAAAGCAACATTATTATATTAAGGAACCTGATTAACTTGCAGCCGCCAATATGAGATGACAGAAATGGTACGGCCTACTAGAATGAAGCTTTCTCTTGCCAATAAATGGATGAAATCGCCCCTAGGAACAAGGCGCCAACACTGGAGACAAAAAGAAGCAAAAAGGCAAGTCGATTTTCCTTGGAAGAAAAAGACGACATGCAGCTGTAATGGTACGGCTATGACAGCAAACAAGGAGGCCGTATGGCTGAGAAGAGGAGTGGCAGAACACTGAATCAAGAAGATATAAATTGACCCTTTGCTTTGATGAATAATTTCTTCTCAAACCCTTATTAATTCTTCCTTTGTAAGCACAAATATGACTTCTGAATAAAGTCACCCTGATGGACAAGCTTCAACTGGTATTGCACAGTCTCAGTATGTCTGATTCTGAAGAGGGAACGTTCTCCAAAATCCAATGATTTGCAAAAACCCTTGTTTCACAAACCCCAATGTTCTCAAAGAGAAAATAAGACAAATTAGAATAATTCACAATGAAGTTTGATTTGCCTTAAAGTGAAATATAAACTCTCTTCAATAAGTCGACCCAAAAAAGCAACTGATTAAGCATTTAATAATTCCTTAATTCGCCCTTTTGAGACTTAGGCAAATTCACTTAATAACGGCGTCCTTTTAAATGAGTAATAAATACTCATTTAATATTAATTTTTCTCCTTTATTATAAAGTATTAAATACTTTATAATTTTCCATTAATAATTACTTTAATATTTCATTAAAGTGACTTTATATTATAAAGTCAATTTAATAATCTTTTAATAATTATTAAATGCTCCAATATTCATTGTGTGCTCTTCAAATCGTCAAACTGGGTCGAAACTGAGATTACCAACTAAACCAGGTGCCCTTGCCAGAAATAGTAACCCCTGTCTGCCTGACTTACTATAAATAGTAAGTGCCTGAATCTGACTTTATAAGACTCTACCAAGGTCCAAACCTGAATCAACTAATGGAGTAGTATCCCCAAACGTCGGATAACTGCCAAAATAACCCTCTAAACACATTTGTCGGCCTACGAAGGTCTAAATGATAGGCTAACCCCTGAATCAACTATACTGCCTAGGAAGGGGGCATTACAGATTCTTATTCATATGGCTGCAACATTACAATGCATCACATTTGTGCTCGTCCTCGATTACAACACATTTGGCACTATAAATAGTTAGCCGACGTTGGTTGAGGACACCAACCATCAGCAACTACTCGATCACTAACTATTAACGAGGACTAATTCCCGACAAAACATGTATATTTTATTTTATTTATTCTATTTGCTTTTAACTAATTATGTTGATTACATCATCCCCCCCAGAAAAAAGTCGTCTTCTGAGACAAGTAATACAAAAACTAGGAGAGACTACAAAGAAATTCAGTGGGAGGAGGGTTGAGAGGACGTCCCTGGCAGCTAGGGAACCGATGAAGTGGCTGCTAGAGTGGTAAATTGCCTCAGCCAATACACCTCCTCGATTCGCTGCTGCAGATGGCGAGTGGCCTTCAACTCCTCTTGTGTAGTCTTCACCAAATGTACCGCCTCCTTCAGATGGTTGTTGAATTTTTCTAATTCCTTACCCTTTGCTTCCAGCTACCAGGCCATCTCTTTCTCGAGTGCTTTTATTGTCCTATCTTTATCCAGTATTGTTGCCTCTTGAGCGATCAACTTCATTTTCTCCTCTTCTAGAAGGCGAGTCTGCTACTGAAGCTCCCCCTCTAAGGCCTCTGCCTTGGCATGGATCTGTTGGGAGAGATTGATGGCTTGTTCTACTTTGCTGGTCATTTTGTCATAGTTCACCTCATATCTCTTACACGCCAGGAATCGTTCCTTGTAGGCCATTTCCATCTCGAAGAGTTCTGCCACCAACTTATCATCCTTCTCGTGGAAGGTTGGCCGCATGGAAAGCCAAGCCACCATCATCTCTGGTGTTTGTGTGGTTGGCCAATCGCCTGTGAATATGCAGCTGAACTCCTTACCACTCTTCGAGTTCATGAATTGTAGAATCCGCCATGCCTCGCGCTCCGCTATGGGAGAGTAGCTTAGGTGTAATGTTTTAGCAATGTCTGATACCTCCTTTATTACAAGCGCAATGGGCTCCAAGCTGTGAATGTATTGCTCAATAGTCCCCACGAGTTCTCTCTGTCTGGTTTGGGAATTACAACATCAATTCCCTCCGGCAAGGCTGCATTAGTGTCAACGAAGTCCTCATCTGTTTCCACGAAGGCAGGCACGGTTGGCTTGGGCATAGTGTGGAGCTCCTTATCCGACAAAATGTGCACTACCTGCTACGCGGGCTCTCCCATCTCAACCGCTAGCTGCTCAGTGGCCGGCGTGGCTACTGCCGACTGTGTGCTCTCGGCTGCTACGGCTTCCTGCTGCTCTCTATCTACCTCTATCTCCATCTGACTAGGCGAGTGTATGGGAGAAATATCTTCCACCTGAAAAGGCGACCCCAATAATTGCAACCACCCGTCCACATGCGGTGTCCCTCCTGCTACAGATATGGTGTCAGTTTCTTCCATCGTGCCCACCAATGCTGCACCCTCAGCCACTTCCCCTTCGGCAACTCCCTCTCCTTTGGCCAAGTCATGCTGTTCTGTTGGCACACCCTCGACTGCTCCACCCTTGGCAACTTCCTCTCCTTTGACCACTCTCCCCTCAGCCAACTCCTACTACTCGGCTAGTGCCATCACCCGAGGGTTAACTTCTACTGAATAGACACCTACAGGTGAGGTGTCGGCGGCAGACGAGGATTACGCTATCTGCTCATAGTCATCGCTACTTTCTTGCTTCCTCTTCGTCTTTACCATTCTTGGTTCCTCTCCTTCTTTACCATTCTTGGTTCCTCTCCTACTGCTCCGGCGTCCAAGGTTGTCCACCTGAAGACTGTTGGCCAAGAACAGTCGTAGTCGCTTGCCAGCTGTAACTTCCCCAACTTGCCCTCCAGCCCCTGGTTATACACTGCATCCAGGAATAAGGCTATCAAGTATTGAGTCATGTAGAATGCTTTATGCTTGCATTCCAGAAACTCTTTGATCCTCTCCGATAGGTAGAGCGCCCAATTGTATACCCGTCCTACGCTCAATCCGAACATATAATCATTAATCAACCATCTAGGTCGCTATGTCTGAGGCTCTGTTGGCTCCTGTTAATTTGTATTTTATAAGATCCAACAAACACTTCCAAACAGAATTTACTAGCATGTGTTTCCTCAACCCTCGAGCTCCTGCATTGAAAATTGTTTCCCTTTCTTTTGTGGTTATTTTGGGTCTACAAATGCGTTTGATGATCATCTCCTTCTGCTGCGCCGTCATCTTTGTTGTTGGTTTGGCAACCACCTGCCCAAACACAGGTATGAGAAAAACCCTCCTGAAATTCGTTGGGTAGAATGCGATGGTAACTAGAAAACCATCATATTCAATTGTATTCGATGAGCATGTTGGTTGTAATTTGCCACAATGGCCTTTGGATAGTTTTCGAATTCCCTTGAATTAAAGAAAGGACACTAGGCTACCTTGTCAACCTATGCCAAAGCAAGTGCTCGTTTAATGGGGTAGTCTGGCGTTGTTTCCTGCCACCATGTCTTGCACTTTGTACCTGTAAGGCTATCCCAGGTCAGAGAGTTTGTTGTCACATTGTCCGGTTTCCCTTTGTTTGCCTTGCCTCCAGCAACCTTGGCCCTGACTACTATCCTCTTCCCTTTTCCACTAGTGTTGGCATCCATTTTCTTCCACCTATGAAAACGACAGTGCTTTGATTTGAATATGATTTTTCTTGGTATTACCACCCTCAAATCGATATATGGTATGGCACTTGTCTTCCTCTGAAGTTCATGTGATTGGAATATAACTATTTTTTTATTTTTGGGAGCTCTAGTCAATACTTGGTACAGCTTTTGTCTTTTGCTACAGTTGGTGTGAATGTATTGACTCGATAAATGGTACGGCTCTTGTCTTGTGATTTTGACGTCTTTCCTTGCTGCAGTCGATGGATGGTACTACCTTCTCCTAATTGCTTTGTACGGCCCTCTCTTGTTTGCTCCGTACAACCTTCTCTTGTTTTCTACAATCGATGAATGGTACGGCCTTTTTTCTCTTTCGTTCGGCTTGGACAATGCATCATGAGTGCTCAATCTGTACAGCTTAGTAAAAACGTCCTCCTAAATGCTCAATCCATACAGCCTTTTGTGCACTTGGTATCTATAACCGTCGAATTTGCTTGACGTGAACCCGTACAGTCTTGTGCTTTGGGAACCATACGGCCTTTTCCTCCTAGAGCCGTACGGACTTTTCTGCTTCACAATCTTGTACGAATTTGTTCTTATCGCTTCATACCACTGATTCTTGCTTCCATATGGACCTCTCTCTTTGCACTCGTACGGCTTTTGATTTGCTTTCCCCAAGTCGTACGCCTTGTTTATAATCCTAGCGTGTGTGTGTACAAATGTCTTCTTCTCCCGTACGAACTTTCTTCTTTGGCGTGTGATGTTGGTTTCTGGAGGGTTTCGTATGGCCTTTATATTGAGCGCACTTTGTATTTTTATTTTCTTCACTTTGAACGTCCCTTTTAATTTTTTAATTCTGCCTTTATTCCTTTTATTTATCCACTTTTCTAAAATTTTATTTTTTCTGCTTTATTTTTTGATGCTTTCATCTTCTTTACTTCCCCATTTTCCATTTTTTTCTCTCTCCTCTCTCTTCAATTTTTCTAATTCGTTTTCATCTTCTCTCTCCTCTCTCATTTTCGTTTTTCCGACTTTTATCAACTTCTCTCTCCTCTCTCAACTTTTCTCTTTGTCCCTTTGACTTCTTCGCCTTTTCTCACCCTTAATTTTGAGGCGTAGTGCCACTTGCATGTGTACAGGGGTCTCTTGTAACATTCTTCCTCGCGGCACGTACCTATATACTTTACATCGAACCATTTATCAAGTAGGGGAGCAGAACCAATACCTTTAAAGTTGTCGTCGACATATCTTCCGCTGTATTGATGATACCATGTCACCTCTTCCCCGTTCACTGTCGACGACCCGACTGGATTCAATATCACCCTCCACAGCTCATCCATCATTACTATCTTCACCACCTTCAGCATCTTTCGTCTATCTGTTTTCATTTGTTTCAATAAGTCTTTCATATATCCATCAACGTGTGATACGAACATATCTTCAATCATTATAATTGTCTTCAAACAGGGTCCAATCTTCTCAACATACGCGCTCCATTGCTCATCATCCCACCATTCTTCCTCTTCTTTGTCGATGTCACTTGGTTGGCGCTCCCTTCATTCCTTCGCTGCTTGCTCTTCTTTTTCTTTTTGAGCTTCCTCATCCAACTCCTTGGCAAGATATCCCCTTTTTATACCTTCATATTGTGCTAGATACTTCCAATGGCCTTGTATCCTCTTCAAGAGGGCAGGGGTTCCAAATACGGCATTGGTTAAGTGCTTGTGCACTTGGGGCACCGGGATGCCTTCTACTCGGGTGTGGACCAATCTTTCCTCTTCTCCACCATCGAGTACGGTGCAATCTTCCTCTACAATATACCCGCTGCCTCCTAAGCCCCAATCCTACTCGCCCATGGCTTCTTCGCTCTGCAGAGACCAATCTTCTTTGGTTGCGTATCCAAGCATATTTATCTGTATAGTTTCTCTTCTTTCTTTGTAAATCATCAACTTCGACCCGTTCACTGGATCCTTCAACACAGTGTCGTCTAGTCTTGCTAATTTGACTGCGTCGTTTTCGCCAACTTCATGAATTCAAAATAGCCCCAACCATCTTGTTTTAAACTTACCCGGTTTTAGTTCGTTACAATTGTTATGTTTTAGGACTAACTATCCCGGCTGAAAGTTTGCTCACCGAAGATATTTGTCATGCCAAAACTTCCGTTGTTTTTGCAGCACCTTCATTGCCCACTGGGCCAGCACTCGACATTCATCTAATTTATTCAACTGGAATAATCTTTCCTTCAAACTCTTTGTGTCACCCATTATGTTTTCCACGGCAATCCTCAAACTTGGCACCAAGTACTCTATCGGTACTACAGCTTCCTACCTGTACATGACCTGGAAGGGTGTATGGCCGGTTGTTACTTTGTAGGTTGTACGATACGCCCACAGTACAGCTGGTAGTCATTCCTCCCAGTCTGCCTCCTCAATACCACAGGATTTGTGTATGACTGACACAGGCACTTTGTTGGTTGATTCCACTTGGTTGTTCACTCTTGGGTAGTATGGGCTTGAGAGGTTGTGTATAATCTTAAATTTCATCGTCATCAGTTGTAATGACATGATTCACGAAGTGGCCTCCCCGATCACTCGTAATTTGAATTGGTATTTCGTACCTTGTAAAAATTTGCTCATACATGAACCTTGTCGTACTAACTGCAATGTTGTCCGGCAATGCTCTGGCCTCCGCCCACTTCATTAGGTACTCTGTGGCGACAACAATGTATCAACATCGGTGCAGCTGGCTGACCTTCAATGGCCCAATGAAGTCCAACCCCCATCGTTCAAACAACTCTTGAGGTTGCAACGACAAGAGCAGCATGAAGTCCCGCTTCAATGGTTTACCCACCCTTTGGCAAGTGTCACATCCTACCACCCATTCCCGTGCGTCAGTGTGTACTATTGGCCACCAAAGTCCTACCAATAAAACCCTCCTTGTCATGGCGTCAAGCCCCATCTGTCCTCCCGCCAGTCCCTCATGTGCTTCCTTCAGTACGCCTGGGATTTCTTCCTCCATAACACACCGTCGAAGTACTTGATTGAGTCCCATCTTATACAGCAACCCGTTGATGAGTTGGAATGTCTTGCTCTTCAGTACCAGTTTCTGTCGTTCTACTGGTGGCATCTCCTTCGGGAATGATGAGGTTGATAAGTACTCCCCAATCTTCTCATACCATGGGGGTAGTGTTGCTATTTGGAATAGGTGTGCATAAGGAAAGTCTTCATTTATGTTGTCGAGTGGTTCGCCAAACCGTACTCTTGACAATTGGTTGGCAATGACATGACTCTTCCCTGGTTGCACGATGATAGTGAATGTAAACTCCTGCAAAAGTAGCAACCATCGGCTTACCCTTCCTTGAATGATCGACTTGTTCGCCAGGTACATCAGTGCTTGATGATCCAAATAAAATGTGAAGGGGGTCACCAATAGGTAATGCCTGAACTTCTGTACGACATGCACCATTCCCAAGGCTTCCTTCTCAGTCGTACTATAGTTTTTCTCCGCTCTGGACAATAGCTGACTCACGAAGTACACCCAATGGTCCAATCCTTGAACGCCCACCTGTGCCAATATTGCTCTAATTGAAAAGTTTGAAGCATCCACGTGCACGTGAAACTCCTTGTCCCAATCCGGGTATGCCAAGATCGGCGAACTGATCAGCCATACCTTCAATTCCTAGAATGTCGCTTCTTGTGCTTTCGTCCATTCGAAAGGTTGCCCCTTCCTTGTAAGTATTTCCAACGGGTATAACATTTGGGAAAATATCTTTATGAACCTTCTGTAATATTCGATGTGACCGAGGAATGACTTTACTCCCGTGACGTTCTATAGAGTTTCCATCTGCACGATCACTCTGCTTTTGTCAAGATCATTTTTAGTCCTGCCTTGCAGACGATGTGTTCGAGTAGTTTTCCTTGAGGTACCATGAACCAGCACTTCTTGGGGTTGAGTGCCAACCGCGCTCTATAGCGTTCCATGCATTCCTAAAGGGCCTTCAGATGTGTTTGCTCATTGCTGAAAATGGACCAGTCATCAAGGAACGCCTTGAAATTCCCTACAGACATCTTATCAAATATATGCAATATTATCCGTTGGAAGGTTGCCAAAGCGTTGCACAGACCGAACGGCATCCTATTGTATGCATACACTTTGTCTTCAACAACGAAGGTTGTCTTGAGTTTGTCCTCCTCGGCTATGCTTATTTGATTATATCCTGAAAACCCATCAAGGAACGAATACATTTCGTGACCCGCTACTTCGTCCAATATTGAATCGATGAATGGGATCAAAAAGGGATCCTTTATCATCACCGCGTTGAGGCTTCGGAAGTCTACACATATTATGATCTGCTCTGACTCATTCAAAGATATTACTATTGGTGACACCCAGTCACTCACTTTGACCTTGAATATAATTCCAACCTCCAGCATCTTTTAAATTTCTTGTTGTACTTTCATGGCATAGGTTTTGTTCATTCGGTACGGTCTTTTCCGTACGGGTTGTGCTCCTGGTACAAGTGGAATTCAAAGTACGCACAACTCCGGAGGTACGCCCTTCAAGTCCTTGTACATCCATGCGAAGGCGTTCTTGTACTCCATGATAATTTTGAACGCGGTTGCTTTTAGTACGGGGTTTTAATCATCTCCCACTATGATCGTACAAGGATTATCTTCTTCCTCAAAGTTGACCTTCTTTATGTTTGGTTCCTCGTAATTGATTGATTTATCTCCTTCAAAGTGATGTGCTGGTGTGTCATCTACTCTGGCCACTCCTTTATATTCTCCGTACTCCCGGGGGGAACGGTTGGCTTGTTGATGCTTCGTCTTCCCCCGTACCTTCCTCTTTGACTTGCAGCATATTGCAATCTTGTTGAAAAACTTCATAGTCCTCCATCTACCAGTGGAACAACCCATTCAAGGAATTTCTCCCATCTTCCGAGCACTCCTGGAGGTCTAGGATGCCTTCATCATTTGGCTCTATGGTTCCTCCTTCTTCCTCCATTCCGCCTCCTTTCTCCAATTCAAAGTCTGAGGATGCCAATTTTTCATTGACTGTTTGATTTCTCACGTGGATCACGTACTTCCTCCCATTGCTCTCTATGGACAGCATGTTTCTTTTCCAATTGTGATTTTCCCTTGGGTGCTTGAAGCCGATTATGCTAGTCCCCATAGCCATACTTTCCTTGTCAACTTGATCGGCCCAAACAAAGAGCCAGACTTCTGAAATAGACCACGATTCCCCCATTCACTTGAATATCTCATCTATTTGTAGCCTCGACCTATCTCCATTGAACATCAATGAGACTCCAATTTACCCCTGACCCAGCCTTGCCTTGAACACCAGTGTTTATTCCCTTCATGTTATTCCTTATATTGCAGATATTCTTTATGCATTCCATTATGTGGTTATGTGGTGAGCGTACTTGTGTTGATTACTATAACTAAATATTCTTTAATGTCATAGCTAATATTTAGATTGTAGATCTCTTCCTTGTAATAATTACATTTATAATTACAAATGAGATTAATTGTCATGTTCCAATGAGATATATCTTGTGTATGATCAAGCTCTTAATTATCATTTAGATCAAGATTCTTTCATTATGGATTATTGCAATTATAATGCTCTATAAGTTGAATGATCATGAATGTATACAGGTATACATTGTATGTGAGCAAAGATTGTCTTCCAAGTGTTTGTAAACCTACTTGGGAGGAAGGGCCTGAGAAAAGTGGTGCCTAAAAACCCCACTTAAGGTTCTGCCCCTAGGACCCAAGGCAGGGATGTGCCATGGAGGGGTGGCAAGTCCACTTAAGGCTTCGCTAATCCCAAGGCAAGGGTTGGGCCATGGAGGGGTGGGGGTCCCACCTAAGATTCCGCTGCGGCCATGGAGGGGTGGTAAGCCTAGGCCACTTATAAGCTCCGCTAGCTTCCCCCAGTAGGTCATGTGTTTTCCAAGGAGATGTCATGGGTGGAGAATGCAGTTACAAGTCCCCTAGAGTGGGAGTTTGTAGGCTACAACCCCTTGAACTTAGCCAATGGCTTCAGGCGGATCCATCCATGCCACCCCTCGTGTTTTCATGATTGCATTTATGAATATGTTTATATTTGGATGCCTAGATATAAAGCTAATGAACATGTGTATGTGTGGAATATTGCTCACTTTGTGGATGCAGGTGATCAGCCAAGAATTTCCCATCTTAGAGTATCCAATTGGCCCATCCTAACCCAAAAACAAGCAAGTTTCAAGACAAGACCAGGTAAGGGACATTACATAGCAGTGCATGAATGTTGTAGACATATATAGTGTAGCATTCCATGCATGTTAAATAGGTATCAGGAAAACTAATACATGCCTTGAGAGAAGTCATACCCTAGCCTTGTGGACTTATCTTAATCCCTCTTGAAGCAAGCCTCATATATTTTCTCTTTAACAATCTAGATAGATTTCAACAACAACTGTCCCATTGAAAGGGAATGTTCCTCGTGCTTTGATTTTCCATTGAAACTTGTACATATAATCTCTCAAAATCTCAACTCAAAGTTCATCAATGTTTTTAACTCCATCATCCACTTATACGCAAAACCAAGGAAAATTTACTTGAATAATAATAGCTAAAATTATGGCTCAAATAGTTGCTCTCTTCTTTTGTACTAGCAGGTCTTTATTATCTAATGGAAAAATATTTAACACTCCCTTTACTCTTTTACGAATTTGTTAAAATAGTTATCAATGAGAACATTTCAATATCATTTATGGTCTTTTGAGATTTAAGATTTTGTTTCAAAAGCATTTTCTATTACTCTGTCTTGAGCTATTTGATTCAAAACCTATTAAGTTGAACTTTGCAATTGCTTCCTTTGTCATGTAATTTTTCTTTCACACTCTTCATTTAGTTCTCTTTGACATTGTTCTAGAAAATGCAAGTACTGTTAAAAAACAAATATGAACCAATTGATTCCTGTTTTGCAATTTATAATTACTCAACAAAGGAAATTTGTCTTATTAATGACTTTCTTGACCCTAAGTTGAACGACTTAGGAGAACCTCTAAACCAGAAGCTTCATCATCAGGACCTGCAGTCCTCTAGCATAGCTCTATTTGTAGTAGCAAGAGTCATTGGTTACGTTCAATTTTTTGGAATTTTGAACTTAGTTTATAGGTTGAATTTGTACAAACTATATTGTAATTGAGATTTTATCAAATGTAACCATCTAGTTATTATTTATGCACTATGAAATATGCTTTGTGCAATTCAATGTAATCAGTGATATGAATATAAAAAACAAAATCCTATTTTCTACAATTCATGTGTTAAAATCTCTATTTTATCTACTCTCTATATCTCTATTTAGAAAGTAGTTTTTGTCTCTTTTTCTACAAATTTTAAAGTTTTTTCTTAATCCGATTTTTTCCCGATTTTTCAAAAAATCTTATACTTTTGGGTTGACGATTTTTTCCCCAAATTATTTTTGTAGCTATGCTCTTAACTATCTAATTTGGTCTTAACACATTGCTAGTTCATCTTCATCTGAGAGGAATTGGAGCACATACTCCTTCATCCACTCAATAAAGCACAATAGACTACATTCAAAAAAGGCAGAGGACTTGGTGTATGTGCATTCAAACTTGCAGCTCCTTACACACAAAGAAAGTGCCTACAAAGAAGGAGACACAAGGAAGTGGGATATTGAGCCAGAGCGTCTTGACTTGGATGCTTCCACTAACCACTTTGCTACACTTGATGTTGACAATGACTATGAGCCAGCTAGTAGCATGAGAGTGCTAGTGCTAGTGGCACTATTTGTGGTTCTTCTAAGTTACCACTACATACACCATCTAATATGGATGGTGATGATTTGATGACCCATATGATATTTGATTAATGATCAATGATGGTTGATCATTGACACTTGACATTATTATTTTTTAACTTTAATCTATATAACGGCATTCGAGTTTCACTAATATTTGACTATGAAATTGATGGTATATTTTGCTATGTTATTTGACTATTAATATGGTGGTGTATTTTGAACTTAATGCAAATATGTATATATTTTTTTATTTTTATATGTTTTTGTATCAACAAACACAACCCCAAAAAAAAATTTGCCTGAACCTGCAAACCGAATTGTCGAACCCGAACTGCTAACTTAGATACAAACAGTTGGCATCCTTTAACAACAACATTATTACAAATAGTTGGCATCCTTTAACAGTAGCATTATTACAAATAGTTGGCAGCTCAATCTCCTCCAAAATCAATGATAGCAGTGCTCTCCAAAACGTCTTCATTCTTCCACATATATTCGCCCAGCAAATAGACTTTCAATGGTGCCCCAAACTGCAACTAATCCCATGCCCAGCCTAATTTGGTAATGGTGGCCTATAGGTGAGGTTTAGTGACCAGCAACCATCATCCAATCGCCTCAAACATAGAGGATTTCCAATGCTCAACCAACACAAAGAAATATGACAGCAATGAATAATTATCAATCTATTAAAGCTCTTCAAAATCTCCTTACAATCCTGCAACTCACTTCCCAAAATCTTATTGCATTTAAGCCCTTATGTTTCAAAGTTGAAATTCGATCATTGAAGCACAAGCATAGACTATGAATGGATCTATCAGCAATCACCCAAGGAAGATCTTTCACCACCATTGATGATATTCTTCTTGAAGGTTTTTGTCTTTAGGAAGTTCTTGGAGGAAAACCCCCACAGCATACAAGCAATATCAAAATCCAAGCATATGAAAATAAGCTTCAAAATGCCCTTTTATTTCCTCCTGTGAAAGTCACATTTAATTTTTAATATTTTGCCTCCAAGACTCAACGCCCACCATTTTGAAAAATAAATTAACTTAATAAAATTAAATACTTATGTCTCCAAGCGCCCAAGTAATAAATATAAAGTCACTTTAATAATTTAAATAAATATTTGAATGTGACTTTATAATAAACTATTAAAACTTAGGCATTTAATTAATTTTTTCCATCTAACTCATGGAAACATCACCAAAGCATCAAATCTCGAAACTGACTATGCCACTGAAGCTGACAATAAAGAATTATAATTGAGACCATTATGGTGACTTTCCAAAAATAGCAATAAGCTCCATGAAAAGTAGAGGATGGACCAGATGTCAAAAAATGCTTCTAAAAGCGTCATCCTAAAGCATGCTGACAACAAAGTTCAATGCCATGATCAAAAAATGGAAATATGCTGAGGAAATATCCCTCCAAGAAATGTGGAGCTCCCTAAACACTCAGCCTACAAGAACCCGCTGAATATGCTAACAGTCAACAAAGTTGACTAGGCACAAGAAGGGGACATTACACAAACATTGCCAACCATCAAGCCATATTGGCAGGCCTTGGGCAACCTAGGTCTCTTTAGTTTTATTAGTGCAATCATCCTCAAAGAATATGTTCTTAAGCGATAGGAAAGAATTAAACTCTTCACCATTAGTTTCACAATTGCTATCTTCATTGATTGTCCATTTTTCATTTTTAGGAATATCCAAACCTAGCATCAACTCATTGACTACTATGGAATGCTCAAAACCCAGTTCTTCAGTTTTGTATTTTGCAGGTTCTTCAAATAATCCCTCAAATGCCTCTTCTAATGCATCTTCATCCATTGTGCATTCAATGCCTTCTTATTCAACAAAAATAGTTGAATCATTTATTTCTTCATGACATCTTGGGAGACTTTATCTATCTCGGAAACAAAAGTTTGTTCCTCTTCATAGAAACAAACAAGGCCCTAAGGTGGATGGAAAATCCAACACTTGCCAATAATTTATTGACAAAGGAATAAAGGAAAGCTCTTGATAACAAGACCCCAATAATAACTTCTCCCATGAATGCTCTTCCACAATTATTTGATTTCATGAACATGCAGAGCCATTGAATGTATTTACTTTTCTTGCACAAACTACTCTATATTGATTATTTCATATCATATAGTTGCCATCTAGCTTATCTCAAAGATTTGGAAGGCCACCCAAAACCCTTTGATAATCTGACCTACAAGTTGCCAAGAGCTACATCATTTGATGCATTTCTGAACAATTGTTGAGCATCATGATTGCTTGTCTCATGGAGAGAAAAAATTGTTTGTGTTATCATTAGAAGATCACTCCGAGGTGAGCTTTTCTGGTGTAGGAGGTAGTCTGAAATGATCATTTCTATAATTTCTTCAAATATGTCCTTGATAATATTGTGTTGGACCCTTTTCTGAAATTGCCTCTTCATGTTAGTCATATCAATCACTACTTGTTGCAGGAGAGGAGCTACAAAACCTCGGAGCATTGGCTTGACAAAGTCTTTACTGATTTTGCCAGTAGTGATCATTTCATCTTCCAGCTTGACTGTTCATACCTAGGCTTATTCCAACTCATTGATTTCTCAAGTTTTGATCAAAAATGCAATTTTGAATGAGAAGCTGTTTATAAAACAACTTACAAAAATATGTGGGGAAGGCTTTAAAGAATTAATAATTCTTCCAACAAGTCAGTTGAATCATGCAACAAACTCGTCATGGGCTCATTATTATCTTTTTTTGCATTGGAGAGTTGAACAAAACAAAACATGACCATTCATAGCTAGTTTGAAGTCTGATAAAAATTTCTCCCTCATATTTTCCCCATTTTTTATTCAACCTATGGAAAGATGGTTGAACCATTCTATTGCAGCTTCAACTAGGCTTTCAACAAAAATTAACATCTTTGTGTACCACTCCTAGAATGTCTCAAGTTGTAGTGAAGGTTGAGATATGTTTGTTGGGATGTTGCATGTCGTCACCATTGAATTTTGGAAAACTCTATCTTGAGATTAATGGAAAATCATGACGAGCTGCAATTGCCAAGGGACCAATGGTGGCTCCCCAAGGCAATAGATGTGAAGCTGAATCATTGTCTTAGGTGTTGCCAACCATTGAATGAAGTGGTTCTTTATCTAGATCAAGATTTCCAAATATATTATATGTTCTCAAACTGTTGGTGAAGACAATGCTTCGCTTGAATGTATTTGGGCATCTCAAAAGTGGGATCAACAAGCCTTACCTTCCTCCATGATGTACACCTTATCAGCCAAGACAGAAACAATTTTAATTCAAGGAGATAAGATTTCCTACTCGTGGGCCCAATTTCTTGAATCTAGTTTCCCAATAGAGTTGCCAAAAACTATTAGCATTTTTATTTGTCCATGCCAGGCAACACAAAATAGAACAACACATATGGTAGAACCGTTCTTTAAATTATGAAAGAAAGCTCTCTAAGATCTAACTAAGCCTAAAAGCTAAAACTATAAACAGAATTTACAAGTATGCCAACTATACAAGATTCCATTAGGGTTTTGCATCAAATGTAGATATCTAACAATGTTTTTGCACTAGATGTGAGAGTTGAACTATCAATAGTCAAGAATTGCAGTGAGACTTTCAGATTTAAGGAGTGCAAACTAATTCAAGCATAAACAGAGATAACTTCTTATTAGCTAAAATAAAGACCAATATTCAATTGCAAACAAAGATTCAAAGGAAAAACATAGATATATGCTTACTATTGACTAAAACAAACGTGAACAAATCTCCACAAACAAGATCATTAAACATAAAAACATCACATAATCCTAAATAATAAATTGTTAAGTGATATAAAAAATTATTACTTGATAAATAACAAACATCATTTAAAAGTTTGACAAAGTTACTCAATTCAATTTACTTTGTAGAAGTATAAAATACAAGAACACAATAACTTATGTTAAACAACAGTTTCTATTGCATAAATCTAGCATCAACTCATATTATAAATTATGTGCTCAAGGTACTTATTTATAAGCTCCCAAGAGGTAGCTGGGAGCTTATGGGTATAAAATAATAATAAAATATTCCCAATAAAACATCACTTAAAGCAATCCTACCCCTATCTACTAAAAAGAGGAAATAAAACTCTCTGAATTCTAATACAATTAATAAAATAAAATCCTAATAATATGCTCAAATCTATCTCTTCTAGAAAATAGAATTTTTTGTTAATGATGCCATTTTCAAAAAACTAAAATAACTTTTACTTGCATGCTTTGCCAAATCTTCTAGAGTCTTTGAAATATGAACTTTTTTGAGCCTCAAATTTGTTGAAAACCTATCATGGCTATGAAATTGATGACTACCTTTGAAAAAGCAATTTTCTTAAAAAGAAAATTCTAAAAATAGAAAGTTAAATTTTTCAATTCCTAAAAACATTACTTGAAAAAGAATACCTACTAAAAATAGAATTATTCCAAAAATTGGATGGATTTTCTACTTAACTAAACCCTAACCATGAGATTTTGCTCAATACTTGAATTTGGATTTCCCTGTGCTTGGATGAGTTTTGTCATGGCAAAGCCAATCCGAAAGTGTGATTGTAGGAACTTTTAGATGGCAATGCAAGCTGGAAAGTGCAATTTTAGGAACTTTTGGGTGGCAAAACCACTCCAAAATGACACTAATCACCTAAGTCTTTCACTTTTTTCTTTTCTGGTAGAGTTTGAGGTGGCTATTGCCACTCAAAATCATGATTTTATGATTTAAAACCCCTTCCTTGCTGCTTTCACATTCCACTTAACCATTTTCCACTTCATTGTCACAATTTTCTTGACACCTAAAAAGTGCAATTTTTACTTGTATGTATTTTCTTGAAGCTGGCTGCACTTTCATTGTGGCTTTGCCACTTAAAAAGTGCAATTTCTTCTTCTTCTTTCACTTTACACATTTGCTGTGTTTTCTATACCCATTTTCCACTTTATTGTCTTAGTTTTCTTATGGTGAAGCCACTTTAAAAATGAAACTTTCACATTTCATATCCTTGCTTGAAGCTAGCAGGATTTCATTAGATGTTTGCCACTTTGGGCAAAGATTTAGATTGGCCTTCCCACCAATGAAGTATGATTTCCACTTTGACACAATTCACTTCTCTCTCTACCACCTTGATCACCATTTTAGACTAGCCTTGCCGCTTGAAATTTGAGACTTCCCCTGACCATTTTTAACTACTATAAACTTGCTGTGCTTTCTTCCTAGCTTTGCCATTTTGAACTCATGCCATTCAAATAGAGTGGTAGAGGATTCATTAGTCATTTCTCAATCTTGTTTTCAGATTCAAATCTTCTTCACTACGACATATTCAGTTTCATGAAGGAACTATAAAGTTATAAACCTTAAAACTGAAAATACTTGATTCATCTTTGTTTGCCAATCATGATCAATCTACAGATACTGTTAGTAGACAAACTAGGCCAATACCTAACAACTTGGCAAATTGACAAGACCAAAACTTAGTCGACACAACAAGAATGATATGGTTCATTAACTACAAACTTATTGATGGAAAAGTTCCGTTAGGGTACCAATATGTATCTACCCTTGTAATTTGGACCATGAAAGGTGAAGAGCATCCAACCTTCTGCATTAAGAGTGAGAATTAGAGGTATGAGGGGCCATAATAGTTTCTTGAAGGGAGACACCATATTATAGATCTATCACCTTTTGTGCTAGTGACTACTGAAGCTAACAAGAGAATGGCATCTTTAGTGGCTCAAAAAGGATAGAAAAAGTAATCAATTCGGTGACCTTAGAAGTCCCTAAGAGTTCACAATCTAAACATAATTGTGACTCATTGCTAAAGGACCAACCAAAGTAATCTAGATCATAGTCAAAGGTATTAAGATACCCTCTTGAGTGTGTGTACAACTCGAAAGATTCCATTGGATCTCATACTACGCAAAGTACATAATGATAAAGTGTTCTTCCATCTCAAACTACTAGAGAAAGCAAAGATATCATTTCCTAACATCTCGAACAATATGCAAATTTGTCTTATGTGAACAGAGGGAAACATTAGGCAATGTAATCAAACATGTCCAAAGTAATTGAGACTATAGAAGCAAAAATATGGAAAAATCACAATTAGTTGTGAATCACTAAAGTTCTCAATTTTTTTCCCAAAAAAATCACATTTTTCAAATAAATCAAGGTCAATGATGTTTGATTGGCTTTTTCATGTTTATATCGCATTTTAATCGTCTAAATTGCATTTGAAATGCAGTGTAACAGTTTTTGACCAATTTTGAACTTTTTTTCTGATTTTAATGTTCAACTTGAAAAAAAATTGGGGCTTAAGGTTTTACCCAAGCATCGCATGCTATTGTTGGCTTACAACTCTAGATTATGTGTGGAGGGCAACTGTGTCAATACGTCAAAGTGTGAGGGATACCATATTAATAAGAGATCATACTACTTGCTTTTATAACTCGGAAATATAATATTTTCAAAGGTTACTCAGCTCCAAAAAATTTATATGAAATTACATCACATAAACAAATATTACATGTTATATAGTCTATTACTTAATTTAAGAATGCTAGCACTAACTCTATATGGTAAACCCCTTAGAGTATTTATAAACCGCTAAATCTAAACCAAAAAATTTTGCTTGATCTAAGGCATTTTGCTTAATTGAGCTCACCTTGTTAAAGTGTTGCCGTTAGTCGCTTTTGGGTTTTCAAATATGGAGTTGGTGTCGCGACTTTGTCATCATATATCAAGAGATTTTAGAAAAATGAAAATCCAAACGAAAAAACGCCAAAATTTTCCTCGGAGAAGGGAGCACATTCAAATGGGCCTCTATCTTTGTGCCCGATCCTGTTTTTAGGGTTTGTCACCTCCAGCAGACATTTGTCCGGCATCACGTCAGCTTCGCAGCGAGCTATCAAGCCTGTCAAACGGACCTGTTTTGAGCAAGTTACGGAAGATACAGTGCAAATCGAGGCGAAAGCAAGAATTGGCTAACACTGGTAAAAAGCGCAGCTTTTGGAAATGGCGCCCATCTTTTTGAGGTGCCAAATGAAGGTTTTTGACTGAATGTCATCCAAGACGTTTATCTTACATTCGTTCAAGCTTCGCGACGCATCCGTCAGAGGGTGAATCTGAGTTGCTGAAGCGCCTGAACCTGAGGTCAAACGTTGGGTCAAATCTCAGTCAAACTATCAGAAGAAAGAGCAAAGAGTAATATTACTTTGGAGAAAGGCTCAAGCTGTGCCTGGCTCGATGATTTCTCGTGATATTCAATGTGTCCGCAGCTACTGCCGCCAAATTTCCGCTGTCTGCCTCCTCACGACGTAAGATGTCTCACGCCTTGCGCTGGAAGTTTTATATTATTTTGTCGCTTCCAGAAATGGCTAAGTCCTGAATGAAAAGAGCAACTTTTGAAAGGGGCGCTTCTTGTTTTTCACCTCGATGATCGCCGGGGAATGTGCGCCTTTGCAGACAGTCGTGCGTAATGCTTGGCTTCGGCAAAGGAACCGAAATTCCACCAAAGTTGATAACCGGTTATGAAGGATTTTGTTTTTCCTTCGCTCAAAATGCGTGGTTGAAATTTGACTAAGTCAGGAAAAAGCTGCCAGCCTTTCAAAAGGCTTTGATTTTGAGCCTCGTGATGTCGGGGCTTTATGACATGCAAGACGAGATATCATTTTGACGCTTTACTCAAATGAATGCACCGCCACCTACCCAATCGGAGAAGTCAACACCGTCGAGATGAACAGAGGGTCCCTGCTGTAGGTTTTAGCTTAAATTCTCATAAAATTTGGCTAAGTCCGGAATTCGCCCAAGAGTTCAAATTTGAATTTTCGAAAGTGAGTTGAATGGACGCCTTAACTGGAGTTCTGACTACAGTTAGACTGAACGATTTCTGGGTTGTCATCTTCAGTTCATATGTTTGCATGTGGAGTGATCTTTCAGTTTGCATGTTAAGTTAACTGGTTTGCATGTTCAGTTAACTACCTTGCATGTTCAGTTAACTTGGTTGCATGTTAAGTTTAACTGAAGATTACCACTAAAAGTCAACTGAAGTTTACATGCATGGCGAATTTTGGTCAAAATTATGAGATTTTAGTGAAGATGGCGCTTCATCAAATGTTAACTGAAGTTCAAAAGGGACGAAGTGAAGCATGAAGCATTATTTTGTGAAGCGTGAAGCATATTTGATGAAGTATGGCGAATTTGAAGTTGAAAACTTCACTCATGAAAAGGGTCGCTATTTTTAGTTTTTGAAAAGTGAAGCAAGACAATAGTGAAGATGGCGCACTTTTCAAGGAAAGGGCAACTTTAGTTTGAAAAGGGTTGCTATTTTTAGATTATAATTGATTAAAGCATGAAGTTGGCGCACTTGTTGAAGGCCAAACTAAAGTTCCTAAAGGCTAGCTATTTTTAGCTTATTATTGCATGAGTTTGGCAAATCTCTTATCCCATTCTTATTGTTAACTGAAGTGTCAAAAGGGCACGCCTTAGGTCAAGTTGATGAATCCAAAGAGAAGTTGAAGGTGGCGAATTTGATAAGATTCTAACTGAAGCTAAAGTCGCATGTTTGAGTTTAAACTAAAGATGTGAAAGGAAAACCCTAATGCGTCCACTTATTGAGCTTGTTTGAGTTCTAGTTAACTACTATGAAGACCAATAAGAAGCCTAGCGCCATTTTTAATGCATGCTTTGTTTAGTGCGAATTTCTTATGATGAAATTCTATATATTTCCAAGATGGCGTCCATTATTGCATCATCTTTTGCTCTAAAAGCTTGTATTCTTCTGAGCGACCAGCAAGCTTAAGGTGATTCAGGTGTCCGTTTTCAGTGTTCTTCGAAGCTACGAGCTCAGATTCTTCAGAGGAAGTCAATTCTAGACTTCATTTCCACTTTGCATGCAGGTTTTATAAAGATTCGAAGAAGAGATTTGCAGATTTTTCAGAAGCAGACAAGCAAAACTTTCTATCTTCTGTCTTATTTCTTCTATTTCTCACCTTAGGTACTTTCTTCGCATGCCAGAGTAATTCAACACATTTTCAGAATCTGTTCATCTGGGTTCTCATATTTCAGCGTTTGCAACAAGACCCACTTCTTAGATTTTTTCGAGAAAATCGCCCCGTAGCCTTCATTCTGAAGCTCTGAGCCTTTTTCCGAGAATTTCTTTGCATGTGGGCTTGAATCACATTTTTTCAAGAATCCAGCTATCTGGGTTTGTTCAGAATTCAGTTGTGCACAAAACCCATGTTCCAGAATTTCTTCGAAAATTTCTCCTGTCAGAAGCTATTTTTAGCCTTGTTCAGAGTTTTTCAGAAAGTTCTTCAAGCATATTCGACTTTACAGTCAAAAGTCACCATTTTCAAAATGCAGTTCAATCTCATTGATTACAAGGTGAAATCAGTCCTTACACATAATTTCACCAAGACTTCAGATACGGACCTAAATCATGTTTATCCAGTGGTCAATCTGAGCAGTTTAGAAGGTGTTAGCAGCAATTCGATGAGGAATCTTGAGCGTTCCGGGTTGCTGGCAGCGGCATCCATTCCTGTTTCTATCTTCGATCTTGAGTTCGTACTTGCTTGCATTAAGCATTATGACTCGTCTTCACGACAGATCAGATCGGTTGATGGAAGAGTGGTTTGCAGTCTCAAGCCGAAGGACATAGAAAGATGTTTTGCTATTTCTCCTCGCTCAGATAACTTTACTGTTGATCTTGAAGCTTGTGAGAAGATATGGGATGCTGATCATCAACGTTCACAGAGAAAGGTTGCTCAGAAATGGTTGACAATTCAGAAAACTAACTTGCCTAAGAAGGTTGGTCGTGGTGAATTTAAAGGAGAAGTTGCTGTTTTGATCACCTTACTCAATCGAGTTACCGGCCAGTCAGATGCTAATACTTTCCGTCCATGGATGTTCTACCTGATTACCAGAATCCTTGATGGCACAGAGCGTTTTGACTGGGCTATGTTAATTAGTGATTGCTTACATCAGCAGATTTCTAACTTTCTCAAGCATCACGAGTTTCATATGATATCTTATTTGGTCTACTTGGTGGCATTTCAAGGTAGTTTCAGACTTCTTAAAACCAATGGTACTCTCGGTGTTCAGCATATTCATGAGTATTATCCACAGCTAGAGTTTTCTCAGTCTGAGCAGGACTTCCGAGTGGTGAATGATCACTTTGCCATGAGAACCGTGAGGGATCTTGATGATGAGATGCACATTCGTATTTCAGCCGAGGCCAAATCAGCAATGGAGACTTGGGCAGATTGGTTCATACAGTTTCCTACTTTCACGTACCTCCGAGTTTATGGTTATGTTGGAGAGCCTCTGATGTTGCCGAGATATCCGTCAGACAAGATTGTCTTTATGGAGTTCCTCAGGCAAATGCAGCACGTTCACTTCTTTCTTCGTAGTCGTCATAAGGCTGCGGCAAATTTTCCATTCTCATTGGGAATTTTCACATGTGATGCAGCAACAGATGCCAGGCGTATGTCTACTGAGATAGAAAGGTTCAAATTCAAGCCTTATACTGAGAGGCGTTCCTATGATCCTCTTGGACATTATGCAAATCGGTTAGAGCGAGGGATTGCACATACGCCAGAACTTGAAGACTTCTGGGCAAATTGTGAAGATGAATTCGAGGTCCGTCGTCGTCACTATTGTAGACTTACTGTTGGTCAGCTCTCTGATTACTTGTCAGAAGATGTTGATGGTTTGTCAGATGATGATGGTGAAGTTCTTCTCAATTCTTATGTTAAGGATCAAGTTGCTAGGCAGCCACTTCGCTCACCTGATTGGTATGCTAAAGAGAATACTTCTATTGAAGAGGTTTCCAGATCAGTTATCAAGACTAGTAAGTTGTTCTTGGAGAGCAAGCGAACACGGAAGTCAGTTCCTGTAGCAGAGCCGCCAAAGGATGTTTCTTCGTTGCCTTCTACTTCTAGAGCAAGACCCAGAGTTAAAGCCATTATAATACCTCCGGAAGGAGTTAGACTCAGTGGAAACACAGGGAAAAGAGCTACTGGTAAAAGGAAGCAGAAACAAATTGAGAATATTCCTGAGATTCCAGTAGAGACAGTTATTCAAACTGAGCCTCACATTTCACTTCCTAGTTCACCTCACGTTCCGCCTATTGATATAGATTCTGAGCCTAAGCCACAAATTCAAGCAGGATCGGAGACAACTGAAACACCACAGGTTGATACATCAGGGACAGTCTCTCCACGAATTGAAAATATTGTTCAGTCTTGTTGGCTCGAAAAGTCTTTGGGGAGACAAAGGCGTGAACCGTCATACAACCTTGATTTGTCAGAGTTTGGTGAGCCCTATCAGAGGAGATCAAACAAGAAGATTAAGAAGCAAGTGCACATCGAAAAGACCCCTGAATCAGAGATTGTGATAGAAGTTGCAGTGCCTCCAGAAGGTAAAAGCTTGGATGAGGTCGAAGTGGGTGACTTTACATTCACTAAGGCAAATCTTGGCAGGACCACACGAGAGACAGATGTATCTCTTCTTAAGATTGTTACCAATAATCTTGAAGAGCGTATCACGAAGGATGGAGAAGATAAGGTTTTACTCAAAACTGAAATTAGTCAACTTCGTCAATACATTTCTGATCTTGTTCATGGGAATCCAAATAGAGCACCGGTTCTTCCTCAGCACACACCTGCAGAGAAACGGAAATTAGATCAGTTGGTCAGTCATGGCAGACTTTTTGATGATTGGATTGACAGTTTAGTTGCTGCTGGTAAAACTCTTCTTGCAGATTTATATCAGTTGAGGAGTGAGGCACACAAACTCCGTCAGGGTATTCAGTTGCTGGATATTGCAGTTGCAGAGAGCTTGGCAAAGGATCGCGTTCTTGTATCTCAGTTATCAGTTGCATGCGATGCTTTGGAGGAGATCGAAGATCAAGAGAAAGTCTTCACTTGGAAAGAGCAGCACCTTCTCAGAACAGAAATATGTGAGAAAATCTCTTCCAAGTTATTTTCACTGAAGGATGACGTAGTTGGAGTGCTTGCACTTGTCAGTGGCTTCGTTGTTCAGATCCCGTGTCATTATCTTCTCGAAGATGGCACGTATGTTGAGTTGGAAAAAGTTCAAGCGGAATTCGAGAAGCTGATTTTTGACAGCCTTGAAGGTGAACCTAGGGCGCCAAAATTAGAAAATGTTTCAGTGATTGCAGCCAGTTTGAGAAAGGCGACTGAAGAATGCAAAGATGGTGTGCACACAATTACCGAAAGTGGCAGAGAACTAAAGAAGCAGACTGTTATTTTTAGCAGCATCAAAGTGCCAGATGACAGGGAGATCGATGAGTTCTTGGTCGAAGTGTTAGACCGAGTTGACATGGAGTGATCTGTCAGTTAGAACATGCAGTTAATTTCTAGGGTTGAGTCCTGAGCAGCAGTTAACTAGACTTCCAGTCTTCAGTTCACTTGCTGACTTAACACATGCTTATCTCATCCTCGGAGTTATCAACACAGGAGTTAGGGTTAGGGTTTCTAGTTAACTGAAGGTAGTGGCCAGTTAACTTTGCTTTAAATAAGGACGTGCATGCTTGCACATTGTCCAATTAGGTTATTTGTACCAGTTAAACTGAGGGTAGTTGCCCAGTTAACTGTATAGTTTACTTCATTAGGGTTAGGGCGCATGACTTGCATGCATTGCAAGAACTGTAGTGAACTCAAGGTGATTTTAGGGTTACCTACACCTTGATGTATATAAATAAGAGCTTTGGCTCATTTGTAAATAACTTTTGCTTGAGAGAGAATTATATGCTGCGCCTACCTTGCCCTCAATATTGCTCTTTATGGTATTTGTTCATGTGTCTTCATTATTGCAATTGATTGTTATGCCACATAGGGTTTCGAAAGATTGTAATGCTGGATTCTTCCATAGTTTAGAGAAATCTGTTTTGTGAATCTTTTATTGTTATGATCGAACGTTATGCCACACAGGGTTTCGTAAGATTGTCATGATAAAACCGTTTTGTGAAGTGTTTACTATGCTGATCAAGTGTTATGCCACACAGGGTTTCATAAAGTTTTCATGGTGAATCTTCTCTTAGATTAGGAAAATCTGTTTTGTGAATCTTTTGTCATTACGATTGAGTGTTATGCCACATAGGGTTTCACAAAGATTTTGATGATAAAAGCTGTTTGTGAGTCTTTACTATGCTGATTGAGTGGTATGCCACATAGGGTTTCATAAGATTATCATAGCAAATTCTCAAATCTGTTTTGTGCTTAATAAACTTGTTCAGATTGAGATGATAGTTGCGCCAGCTTGCCTTCAAGTAGAGAATCTGAATGCGTTTATCGTCTGATAGTCATAACCTTGCTCCGTTTCCTCTTGCCTGCTTCTCTTTTCCTCGAGGAGATTGGATAGATATAAGTTGTAGTTTAGTTGACGGCGTAAACTAGGAGAAAAACTCAGTCAACGCAAGTTCTTCAAGAAAGCCTTTGTGCCTCTCAGCGCGAAACAAAAAGATGTGACATAGTTTTAGCTTATTTTCCTTTGCAAGTACATTTGTCGCTATTAACGAGGGAGCCTCCATAATTTGAAGAGCACTCATTGCGAGTGTGCATAGGTCGCTCATATCAATCCTCTACTCCGTGAGGTGTTAGTTGTTACCAACATAAACCTATGCAATACTATCATAATACATCATTCTAATAAACTCCGTTGGAAATTGTAATCCATTAAAATGTAGTTCATCAATCGTGAGAAATCCTCTTAAGTTCACAATGATGAATTCACCTATTTATTTTTAGCATACTATTGGATGTTATTATTCTCAAAAATAAAAGTTTTAAGGGCGTCAAGGAGAGTTGATAGTACAAGTAGAATCAACATATTGATTGATTCAAGCAAAAAATAATGCCTTTATGCAAACAAACAAAATAATGCATTTTCTTCATTTACAACTTTTCTTTTTCGTTCAATTATGCTAGTGACACATCCCCTATGTTACATAATTCACTTAAAATCAATAAAATTAGGAAAGAATGGCATATGCCTTGAATATTTGTGTAGTCTCAAAGGCTTTAATTTAGAATTAGTGGCAAGTGCTATGCCCCTTCACCCTGCCTATATTGTGATAGGAAGCATGCCAAGGGCACTACCCAGGGCCTCACTAGGGGCACTGCCCCTCAACCCCATAGGGGGAGTTACCCCCAAACCCCATGCCCCTCAATCCTACTTTCAACTTCATACAAGCAATCAAGATGAATAGGGCCACATCTCTTGACGACAGTTAGCTACTGTAATGTCCCTTCTGTTAATGAGATCTTCCAAAGGACCCTGGTCCTATTCCAGAGACCCGTAGGCTACTCGAAGGGTAAAATTAGGGTTTCCTATTTTTAAGGATGTCTTTGCTCGGAGTTGGTGGATTCAATGGCAGATTCTTTCTGGGTTTTCAGAGAGCTTCACAGTGGTATGTTCATTTCGCATTCTGTGCATTTTCTGGAATTTACTATTTTTAGTAAATTCTATTTTTGGCAGTTTTACAGTTGGGTTCAGCATGGTTGACTTCCTACTTCAGTTTGATCAGTTGGCTTGCTCATTTATGGCTTCGGGGCACAATTGGAGAGATAAGTTGAGCTATTTAATTAAAAGTCATGTTTTAATGTTATATTTTAACGTTGACCCCTTGGCCTAGTCTATTGACTTTATGTTGTTTTGAAAAGTGGTCTTTTTTGAGGGTGGCGCCTTCATTAAAGATTATTTTATATTTTATATTTTACCCAAAGTCAAATCAAGCTATAAAATGGACGCATTTATTAAAGTATTGATTTTATTTAAAAAGTCAATATTGAGCTTGAAGGAAATGGACGCCATCTTTGCAAGAGATTAGGGTTTTTGACTTGAAGAGGAGTTTAGGGTTTCGAGAAGTCAACGAGAAATTATAAAAGGAAGACTTTGATCATCATTTGGGCATCTTTTATCTACAGGAATGTTATGCTGCCGGATTGGCTTTGGGATTGCTTCGAGGAATGAAGGCCTCCTAGCTTGGGCATTGCTTCTCGCTTGAAAGATAGCGACTAGTGGTGAGATAGTGTAGTTTGAATGTTTTATTGTGAGATTTCTGCATTTTTAGTCTTTGTGAGGATATGTAAATCAGTTTTATGCATATTAGTGGTTTTCTGGAGTTGCACATTCATTGTAGCAGATTGATGTTTTTAATCATAAGTCATAAAATACACAAAGAGTCGTTCTGGGTATTGTCTCATTGGTTTTCTCTGTTGGAAGCGACCCTTCATGAATATTTGCAGATTTTAATATGAAGCGTATGATTTTATAAAGCAAATCCGTCATTCCTTGTAGGGCGCACTTTCTGGAGTGCCTCGGGATCCGTGTCATTAATTAATAACCATTTTTAGATGCCATTTCTTATTACTAAGTTAGGCGCCATCATTTTGAGGGTCTATTGCATTAGATTTGAGATCATTTGGGTGAGAAATGAGAGAGATATGAGCATATGAGTGAATTCCTAGGTTGCTGGTTTTTAATTTAAAAGTGCAGATTTGTGGAAAAACAGAATTATTATTTGATCATTGAGAGATTTATTGAACTGGCATCTCTAATCAAGCCACAGAGAGTTCTTATATGATGTAATGCTAATCTTTCAAATTCCTATGCTCTTGGCAAGCGAATTCTCTATCATTTTGTAAGCTGACAGTAGTACTGACAGCAGTTCTTTCATCTTGCTTAATCATGTTTTGTAATGCTCATATTTACATTTTGTAATTGCAATTGTATTTCTTTATCTCCGCCCTATGGTAGCTCCTTACCCACTCTGGGTTAGAAAGCACATTCTGGGTGTCGAGTACTTTCAGCATTATAGTTATTTCTTTCAAGCATTGTAATTTCTGTTATCTCCGCCATATGGTCGCCTCATTTCCGTATTGGAGTGAGTAGCACATACTTGGTGTCGAGTGTGCTTTCAGTACATTAGATTCAGGGATCCTCTGACCATATGCTCGCCATCATCGGCGCCATTCTTGGTTAGAGTTCTTGCATAAGCATTTTGATTGACCTCCCACCAATGCTCACACCTTGCCGCATCGATCCTCGGGTGTACATTTTGGTTAGAGGTTGCTTCAAAGACGTTTGGTTTATTTTGCTAACCTTATGGGTGCATGGTTTGTAAACTTGCATTTGAAAAGTAAAATTTGGCTCGAATATTTCATTGGTGGCTATGTATGGTGGCTTTACAACTTCAAGATTTATAGATTCTTCAGTATCATTGGACTCCAACTGCATGTTGGAAAGTTTATCCTAAATATATCACATAAGTTTATGAGGAGGAGACATAGGAGGGATTGGTGAGAATTTCATTGGATGAGGCAGCCCCTCATAGTGGCAATGACTCAAACTTAGACTTTAATTTTGATGAAGAAAGCAAATGCTAATTAGAGGCAATGGCGTACTTTCTATGTTTGTGTCATTTTACAGTTGAAACTTGTAATCTATGAACATTTTGTTGTAATTTTTATATAATATATATTGCATTCTCAATTAATTAAAATTAAATTTTGTTAATTTGTTTGTCAACTCATGAAATCTCAATTCAACTCTAATCTTATGTATTAAGGTTTTATAATGTATATGATGAATGTCTTATCAATGTTATCATATTATGAATATTTGAAATTTTCTATATTTTTAATTTTTTCCTATTTTTAAATAATTGTCCCCTACCATCCTCTAAGAATGGCCTCTCATCCCAAAATGCACTACCTCATCCCTTGCCATCCCCATCGCAGAAACTTGGTGTAACATAGATTAGTATCTAATTATCATTTATGCACAATGCAACATGCAATAAGCAATGTAATCAATGATATGAACATCACTGAAAAAATCTATACTCCACAATTCATGGACTAAACTCTCATTTTTATTTTCTCTCCATATCTCTAAGCAATTAAAATGCCTTTAAATTAGGTTTTTCTATACTTCTTTTGCATTTTTCTACGTTTTTTGAAAATCCAATTTTTTATGATTTAATTTAAAGCTTATACTTTTGGTTTGCCAAATTTTTCCCAAAATATTTACATGTTGCTATGATTGAGACAAGCAATGATGAAATCAACATCTCTAAAAACTGTTCAACATAGAAAGCCATATTAGGGCTGAAAGTCAGAGCAAGAACTAGTTCAGCCTAGACAATGCTTTAAGTGAGCATCTATTTGCATTTGGTCATACATTGGAGAATGATGATAAGCATTCTCTCAAGATGTACCCAATCAAAAGGACTTAAATAAAGGTTATGGATTTCATGAGCAGAGACTTGAGTAGAGAAAAAGTTCGTAGAAAAATGTAACACAACTTGTAAATTCCAATTGGCTAGTATGGAATCGAATAACTAAAGTATAAGAACTAGCCTTGGATGGGATAATGTTAGACTGAAACCATATAATCTAAGAAGGTATAGATGTCCTTTGTAGAGTGGTATTATTGAATTGGTGAGACAAAATGTAGTTCCAAACATGCCCTAACTCTTCAAGGTTGTTGATAACAAGAAGGTAGTGATCACTAGTAGATGTGGATCACAACAAACATCTATTCCCCATGAAAATTTCATAGCCTTTCACTTGTTTAAGAAATAAATAAATGATACTTTGACGTTTAAGGAAGACAAATCAGTTGTTTTTAAGTGGTTACACTAGGGTAGGTACTCTAACCAAGCTCTCCATAAGGACCTCAATTTGGCTAGGTAAAAAGGCATTTGCAAAATGTAAGTATCATATGAAGGCATATTGAAGGTACTAGAAATTGATGGAGCTTTATGCCTTCATATGATACTTGCATTTTGCAAATGCCTTTTTACCTAGCCAAGTTTAAGACCTTACAGAAAGCATGGCTAGAGTGCCTATCCTAGTACAACTACTCAGAAACCACTATTTAGACTTCCTCAAACCTTGGAGCAGTTGCATCTAGGTGATACTCAAAAGGGTGAAGCATCAAGACTTCCCGAGTGCTAACCAGACCATTCATGCTCATGAGAAATGGATCTTAGGGAAAACTCTATGGTTAAGCACATACTGGGATGGGTAATCTCCCGAGAAATCTTATGCTTCACCTCTATGACCATCACCTAGATGCAATGAGTGCTAAGCTGACAACTCATGCTCATTAGAGATGGTTCAATTCAAACACTACTCGTAAAATATGGGACAATAAGTTTGACTTAAAAACTATATAATTGAATCTTCATAAAATATCATAATTTGAACACAATGAAAAATACCACCTACTTGTCAATAATATGCAGCTATTTTCCAAAATGACTAATCAATTTCAATTACTGTGTGAAACCATTCTTGAAATTTTATGATAAATTATAGCAATCGATGTTGTGCAAAGTAATACTTGTCTGCAATTTAAAGGTATTGACAATTGTTAATCTTTCGAACAAAACATAGCAGTTTGAAGTAATAGTGGATATCCATTCTGAAGAATTTCTCCGTGGTGGTGCTTTGAACGTGGTTGTACGAATGAGCATAGGTTAGCATTTGAGCTCTGAGCTCGGCTCAAAGTCGATTTAGTTGCTATATGTCCTGTGCACAAGAAACTGTAACTATTTCTTTTTTGAAGGGGATATCTGTTATTTGAAAGTCTAGTAAATGAGCCTATGTCATGTGTCCAAAATGATTTGATCAATTTAAACTACTCCAAGCGAACGTGTTTTCAATATGTTACAAAACATAGCATTAATTTTCTTCCCAAATAATATTACTCCGAAACATTCAGTTTTTTTAGTAGGAATAGAAATACAAAATAATTGCAAAGCGTTGATCTGCAATACCGTTTCTCAGAATTTTAAGCTAGAAAATCGCCAGGAGTTCAATGATCTTCTATCCTATCGGTTTGTATTCCAATATGATCTGTTAGCTCTCCAAAAAATTTGAACTTTTCATCAGCGTGTACGTGTTAATTTGTGGTCCCACACAATATTTTGGCGTAATGTTCATTAATAAAATAATTCCATTTCAAATGTGTGACATGAAAACATTCCGTAAATTTTGTTAATTTTCCAATTGAAGCAGAAAAAAACCCTACAACATATGCAGTTGCAAGGATAGCCATACCTTGAGAGGAAGGCAATTGCGGTACGTCATTTTGAACAGTCTGATGAGCCCCCTCCTCCTTCTTTTTGTACAGCTGTGCTTTCTCGAAGGCGCGCTTTACAGAGGGAGACATTTTATCATTATTTTGCGGTGGAAATTGGCCTTCTTGTTGAGCACGGGTTCTGAATTTTGCTTGTATGGAAGGAATTTTAACACATTGAACGGAGGAACCTCCGTTAAAACGCAGGAAACTGATATCAAACGTTACAGGAGAAAGTAATGCCATTGTAATTATTTTGAAACAAGTCAACTCCTTTGCTTGAAAATTTGGAACCCTGAATTCAAATGGGTTTTTTAAATTTTCAGGGGCTAATATTGTGTGGTGAATTGGAGCGAAAATGCCCCAAACTATGGGGGAGAGGATTGTACGTGTAAACGACAGAGTGGACAGAGTATGGTCAATAATGTTATCTTCTCGCATAACTTTCAAGTCCGTATCTAATTGTAATGGCTAAGAGAATGTTTAATATAACTAGCTTATATATATTAAAAATAATCTATATAGGCTATAATAAGTCCAGAGATATCTTTTCTTATATTTATTTTTAAATTAATTTATTGATATAAATTATATATATTATAATGTAATTTTTTTAATTTTTGTGATTTATAATAAAAATTATATTTAGATAATTTAAATTTTATATCCACTCTACTTTATCAAATTATATATTGTTTTATGGATATTCAATTATATAATTTTTTAAGCTAATTTTTATGAACTCATATTTCACAAGTGATAATTTAAAAGATCAAAATTATTTCATATTAGTGAGAGAAAAAAATTATAAACTATTATTATATAAATCAATAAAAAATTAACTAAAACTACATAATTAATTCAATAAAATAAAATATAATAGAACTACCCCATTCTTGTACTCCAAAAAAATATTCAATAAAATGTATATTAAAATAATTAAACAATTTACACATTATTATTTCATATTAATGAAAATAAATTATTAATTAAAAATAAACAATTAAATTCCAATAATAACTATATTCTTTTATAAAATTTAAAATAAAAAATAAAAAGAGTGGGCGACATTATTACATAGCATCCCAGAAAGTTCGGGGAAGGAGAGGCCTTGTTCAAACCAGAAATCATTCTATGTGAATTTTAACCAAAATTTATCCAAATGACCAGGCACGTACACCCTCGATGACCTCCACCCTCACGCGTTTATCCGCCATCCATCGAGTTTCCATTTCAAATGGTCTATATTCATTTTTAATTGCATTTATTATTTTTAATCACCCTTCATTTATTTATTTTTTCTAACTTTTTTGGAATGACTAGACACGTATTTTGTTTGACAGTTTTTTTGGGCAAATACAGTGTTAACGGTGAGGATTTATTTTGAATCCGAGATTTAATCTAGAGTTTTTTTGTACACAAAATCTTTTAGCTCATGTTGTTCTAGGACTATAGGAAGCCTTTTGGCTTAATGATTGTAATTTTGTGTGAGTGAAGTTGGGTTTCATTAAATATTCACCCTAGATAAAGTTTAGTGTTTCATCATCTATGTAAGAAATTCAATACAAGTATCAAATGTTCAACAATTTAATATTGATACTAATTGTTGAAAATCATATTAATCTAATAAAAGAATGCATGCAAGATAATATAGATTTAAAATAATACAAGATTTATCATAGGAAACTCTTCTCGAAAAAAATCTAGCAATCAATAGTACCACTCTTTATGTATTTGCAGTAACAAAAAGATTGGAATATAATGAAATAATTTTCTTGTACAATCAAGGAGATCTTCAACTCACAACCAAGAGTTATTTCACCAACATGCACCTATCTTAACAATCTCTAATATTCCTTCACGAGCACTCTATTTATAGACAACCTGATCAACTTACTACATTTCAAGGTCAATACAGAAGCTTGACTCTAGATCTAGTAGTCATTACACCCTCTAAGGAAAAACCCATATGACCCTTAATTTAATTGTTATTCTCAATAACATTTTTCCCAACATTCTCTTGCTTGATGTATAAATCACATAAGGGGTCAAACATTGAAAAAAAAATTAGTATTCGGGGAAAATATCCCTATAATCATCCTATATCATCTAAAATTTCATTGTGCTCACAAGCATCAACAAAGCAAATGCAACATCCAAAACTATAAATTAATGTGCTCTAACTACACATGAAATGTAGTGTTCTCTACCTCATAAGTAACACTCTAATTGTCACAATAGATCACAAAATTATATTATAAACCATTTTAATAAACCAAAGTTGAAACACAAGTTCAAAGTAGAATATCCTTACAAATATACATCCCCACATCCAAGGAATTGGCCCATAGTCAATAACCATGCCCTATACATCTCAAATTTGTCTTTAGAATTCACTCACAACTCAAGATAAAAATTATCCTCAAAGCTAACATCTTCACAATTTTATACTCATTCTTATAAAAATAAAGCAAAATCAAAACACATATGAAGAACATGTGGCCTATGCCTATCATATCATTCTCTATTGAGTATTTTTAACTCATGTCCAACTACAAGTGTAGGCTCCTTAGTCTTTCCACTAAAACTTCATCAAGAGACTCATTCCAATACTTGATCTCCAAACACCCATTAAATCTCCAACCTCACCCAAATCTACTAGTAAAACCAAGTACACTATCAATTATCTCATGCTAACCAACCTTCAATTGTAGCATTGCAACATCCAGAAGCATCTTTCTAAGAAAAAAATATCATTGTACTCATATAGAAGAATTACCCTCAAATAATACCCAATTTCTCCCACTATATGTTAAAGGAAAATACAGACTCCAACAACTCCCTAGGCTTTATGATTTACATCTTCACATTAAAAGAACATTTATCCTTAACCAATGGATAATCTCAAAAGTATTTAAATCATGTCAAGACTCCATTGTAAATCCAAATTCCACCAAGGCACAATAATATACATCCTCAATATTAGAATACTTTCTATCAATAAATAACAAATCCACTTCACTACCAAAGCTTGAATTGAAAGTGCTCTAGATCTTCCACGATATTATGATAAAAATGCATCAAGAAAAATTTGTAGGAACAACCATGGCATGCTAAAATCCCCATTAAACACTCAAGAGCTTTCCATGACATCGTGGTCAACATATTCAAACTAGAAGTCAATTTGTCACAACCATTTTCCTACACAAGGTTCCAATTGAAATGTGATCCAAAGTGTCGCATGACAACATAGTCCATTTCCTCAAAACACCCTAAAGGTGATTTGCCTCTATTCACACTTAACCATTATCACTACCAAAATTCCCACTAAAAAAAGCAAACCAAAGTTTTCCATGAAAAAATAGTTCATGTCCTCAAAAATCCTAAGAACATTTTCTAAGGTCTCGCAAAGGTGAAACCTTGAAAAAATCTCAAGAAATTTGAGTTATCATTGGTGATATTTTGAAAATGCCCCTTCCAAGTCACTTCAAGTGTCATTGGGGTGACACTTTCCTATCTTTTCTTCCTAAAAACATGAATTATCACCGTGGTAATGCTTAAAGGTCTCCCTAGATATATGTTGAAATGAACAAGACAACTGAGAGTGGGGGTGAATCAGTTGTAGCAAATTAAACCTTCAAAAACCCTCAACAGTAATCAGATCCACAAGCATTCATTAAGCCCTTATTCTGTTAGAATGATTAAACATGTCATGTAGATAACAAAAGCTAAAATCAAAACACCATACACATGACAACACCAGATTTACATGGAAAACCCAATGAGGGAAAAAACACGATGAGGATTAGCTCACAATATAAGTAATAGCAATGCAAAACCAATACAAAGGGGCTCACTGCCATAATAGGACACACTGTCCAAAAAAGGCTCACTACCACATAAAGAATAAAAGAAGATAGAAGAAGAATGTTACATAGAGAAAACACTTCTCAATGTAACAAGGAGTCCACAATTGCTCACACACTTTCACAATCTCACATGAAAGATATCGAATTCCTTTAGCTCACTACCTTCAGGAGCCCTAATATGAAGTTTACACTGCTCTACTGAATTTCGCATCACACACATCTCTTGCAAAAATATCACATCTATCTTGCTTCTTACTCTTTCCACACCCTCTTGCATCAACACCATACATATTTATATCAAGCTCTATCTCAAAAACTTTCTCCAATATCAGCCACTAGCCGTTATACATTCAAATTCAAAATAGGTCAGCACCTAAACATTCCCATGGTGGATAGGAATGAAAGGTGACCTACAAAAATCTTTAATTAGGACCCAAATAGATCCCAACACACTTCAGCACACTTCCACAAGCCTCGCATGTAGTGTTAAACACAAGGTCGGCCAACACCTATGAAAAACACCATAGACATTAAGTACACGCTTCCTTAGATCAAGCCAAAAGTTTTGGACAACATAATTCACTTGAAATCAATCTATAATAATCCAAAAACTACATAAGATTCATCAAAAACTTCATTCAAGCTCGTATCAACAAATTCTTTAACTTGGGACAACTAATATCCCTTAATTGCATATTGATAAATGAAACTCTCACTGTACTACATCAAATCAAGTAAAAACTTGAACACAAATATAAAATAATTATAATAATCTTCTCAAATTTGTACAACCTGAATCCAAATAGCGAAGAAATGCAGAGCAAATACATTTCTCCCAGACCATAGAAAACATCACTAAACAACTGGTTCACACACTGGTCAAAATATCTTGTACTATACAATGATCCAAAAACCCAAATTTTGAATATAGCAACCTCTATCAGCCTTAAATAACCTCTAAGATATGCACAAGCATAGCATCAACACAAAAAGAATGTGGAGCACAATACAGGATCACACTATGAACATTTGCACAACACATTTTACTCTATTTATTATTTTTTTTGAAAAGCACTTGGAAACCAAGTACCAGAAACATCATCTCAGCTCATTACTTCATTCCAACTCATCTTCATACTTTGCAATAAAATAATAGCTCCATATAATCACAACACTTCCTCAAGATCTCAACTACACATGCACAACCTATTTTCCTCTTTTCCACAATTTTCTCAATATCCTCAACATTTTCATCCCATAGTTGACATCAAACTAGTCAAAAAAATTCATGTTGACATCAATGACAACACCATCATTGTTCCAACAATCTCCCCCTTATTCATTGATGGCAACATAAGATGTGAAAATCCACCAAAGACCACATAACAACTCTAAACACTTTCTCTTTTTTTTCACATGATTCTCTCTTCCTGAGTAGATAAGCTATTTTTTCACATGATTCTCTCTCCCTCTTTGACATCAATGGAAAAGGATAAAAATTTTTGCATTGTTCCCCTTCTTTGACACTGAACCAAAATTACCTGCTCTAAATACTCCCCCGTAGGAGTACACTCAACTAAATTAGCAACACAATGACAACACATGACACTACCTACTCCCCCTAAGAGGTCGCCACCAACATTAGTCCAAAAAAGAGACAAATCCATAGATCCACTGGACTGAAGCACCTCTATATGCATCTAGTTCAAGAAAGGAGGGGCAATAAGCCCCAAATTATCTCGAAGATACTCAAAAGTATCCTTAGGAAGAGCCTTAGTAAATATATCATCAATTTGATCTTTTGTAGGAACATACTCAAGCTTCACTTCATTCTCCATAACCTTCTCTCTCAAAAAGTGATACCTGGTACATATATACTTTGTCATTGAATGCATCACCAAAATTTTTTAAATGTTTATTGCACTTGTATTATCACAAAAGATAGATATAGGTTTGTCATATACAACTTTGATATCCTTCAATGTTTGCCTCATCCATAATACCCTTGTACAACATAATGTTTTTGCAATATACTTAGCCTTTGCAGTGGATAAAGAAACTGAATCTTGTTTCTTACTCAGCCATGACACCAATCTACATCTAAGAAAGAATGCACCACCACTTGTACTTTTCTTGTCATCAACACAACCAACCTAATTTGCATTTGTATAAGCATTTAATGTGAAATAAGTATCTTTAGGATACCACAAACCATAATCTGGTATGCCTCTTAACTATCTGAATACTCTCTTCACCACTACAACATGTGTTTCTTTAGGATTTTGAAATCTAGCAACAAGACAGACTACATGCATGATATTCGGTCTAGTAGGAGTTAAATATAGCAGTCCACCAATCATAGATCTATACTTGCTCTGATCAACCTTAGGTGAATCATCATCTTTGCTCAATTTACAACCAGTCACCATAGGAGTACATACCGGTTTGGAGTCATCCATTCCAAACTTCTTCAACATCTCTTTGACATACTTAGATTGTGAAATGAAAATCCCCCTATCAGTTTGATTGATTTGTAGCCCAAGAAATAAATTTGTCTCCCCAAACATTGACATCTCAAAATTCTTTCTGCATTTCTTCAGCAAATTTCTTACACATAGCCTCATTTCCACCAAAGATAATATCATCCACATATACAACTACTATCAAGATTTTGTCTTCCTCAATTTTAAAGTAAAGATTACTATCTGTGGAGCCCTTACTGAATCCTTGTTGTATTAAGTACATGTCCAATCTTGCATACCAAGCTCTGGGAGTTTGCTTCAAACCATATAGTGTCTTCTTCAACTTACATACCATATCTAGTTGATCTGACAACTGAAAACCTTTTGGTTGTGATGAGGTAAAAATAACCTCATCAACATAATGGACTCAATATGCAAACCTATACCTTTCAGCCTAATTTACCTTGCCAATTAATTACCTTTAGGATAAATAATTGCTCTCTTTTTATGAATAAATGAGCAAACTTTACTTCTTGGAATTAGTTGAAATAAGCTAACTTATGTTGATTTAATGGTTTAGTCCTTGATCATTTCGCAGGTCAACTTCAACCCCCCGGTTACCATTCCAGTCAAAAGGGAAATGAACGTAGGTCTCAACACCGTTGAAGACAAGCGAGTGGGCGCCAAAATTTTAGGAGCATACGTTATGGGCCGAGTCTTCATAGTTCTGTTATTTTTAGTTTCAAAAAATTTATGGCTTGTTTCAAGCCTCTTTAATATTTCATGTCATGGGCTTTAAAGTCCATTAGTTGTTGGCAATCTGTTAAAAGACTTTATCGACTAGAAAGTAGGATTTTGTTAGCCGCTTTCATATAAATATGTAACTATTGCAAATGATGGATATAGAAGAATATCGTTATGCTACCAATATGTATTTTTGAGAAAAACTATTATATGAATAAAAATGAGTTTTCCCGCCACTCTTTGAATTACTGAGCAATGTGAATGGAGTCCTTTGAATGAAGTAACTTGAAGATTACCAGTGCATGTGATCTGAGATAGTTGTAGAACACCCAAGAGCTGGCCACTCAAGGGTTATAGATAGATAGATAAGTATTTTACTTTTTATTCTATATTTTATTTAGTAGATAATAATTAAAACTAAAATTCATTTTCATGTGTGTTTGTCATGTTGTCAGTGCGAATCTTGCAGGTTATATCTGAGTTTGTAGTCTCTAATTTAGTATCTAAAGTTTCAGAGCACCTTCCTTTACTTATTTATGTTAAATCATTTGATGCTAGTTGTTTTAGATTGTTATCTTTTGATTAGCCCAATGTTTCATAGCTTCTTTACTGGTTTTACTTCTTTAGCAATTTATACATTTCTTAGTTTAATCATTTCCATGCTTTCTAGTTTAGTGGTTATGTTTTTTAGATTTATAGTTTTATGCTTTCTAGTTTAATTATTTCCAGCTTTCTCGATAGATGATTTACTGCTTTCAAAGTTTAGAGGCACTCTAGTTTAGAGTTTAATTTAGTTGTTTGGTAGTTAGAGAACCTAGGAGAGAGATAGTCAAGATGGCTTCTATTGTATACAGCCTTTGGACACTGCCCAGCCAATAGATTGATGTGTTTATTAACTAAAGTGTTAGGACTTAACGACAACCTATCACTTTTTGGTGTTGTTGTCGGGGACCCTTTATTTTTCTAAGTGTTATTAGGAGATATCTTGAATACCTCTTTTAGGGATAGAAATAGTCCTACAAATTCTTTTCTGCATGGTCAGGAAACGGGGCCCCCACGGAAGATTCATACCAAAAACCCCCCAATCAACATACCAACCACAAGTAGGGAGGAAGGAAACTCGGATCAAGAAATTACTGAGGAATTGATCGAACAGGGTCAACCTGAGACCTTCCCACGTACCTTGGAAAGAGAACGTATAGTAGTCGAGGAGCATATTCTTTTGCAAAATCTTGAACCTTGACCAACTGAGCAAATTTCAGAGGAGGATCATATCCCCTTCAACATCATGGGTGACCGTAGAAATGCCACCAACAACAACAATAACTCTCCACCACCATGACCATTCACTTATCCTATTTTTATTGATGGAAATGACGATACGACAATGAAAAATATCTCATTGGCTTTCTTGCCAACCTTTTGAGGTTTGTCTACTAAGGACCCTGATCAATTTCTATTTGAGTTTAAAGTCTTGTGTTAGACATATGACTACAAGAATGATAATCAAAAACTAAAGATTTTCCCTTCCACTCTGAAAGACTCAGCCATGTGCTGGTTTATGGGATTAGATTCTCAGTCGATAACCTCCTGGGATGAAATGGAGTCTATCTTTTTGGAGAAGTACCAAAGTTACTGCAGAGTCAGTGATAGGAAAGAAGAACTGTTCAAAGTAAGGAAAAATGTGGATGAAAGTTTAGAGGATTACCTAGATAGGTTTATCTTCTTATATAAACGTTGTGGTGGAGAAGTTATAAGTCTTGATATTTTAAAGACCTTATTCCTTAAAGGTCTCGATGATGAAGCTCAGAGGAGTTTAGATTTAATGGGAAAAGGAGACGTGTCCCAACTAAGATCAGATGATATTACATAATTGTGTCAGAATTTCTCTCCCACTCGTGAAGGTATCTAGAAGATCACCCCCTTACGAGGTTCTAATGACATAAAAAAACTTCGTGAGGAGTTGGCCAACTTCAAAACTGACATTCTTGTTCAACTAAACACTACCTTAAATGACATACAGGCTAAAACACGAAATCCTAAGACCTTGTCCATTTACTACCCTAGGTGCTGAAACAAACATTTGCTAAGGGAATGTCCCTCGGACAAAGTGGATAAGATTGAAGTTTGTCAAGTGTGTGACAAAAATCACCCCACCGATCAGTGTGAGCTACAAATGCCATAAAAAATTCCAAGAAAAGAACAACCTCAGTCGAGGAAGAAGTGAACGTTGTCAATCAAAGAACTGGAGGCAATTTTTCCTATGGTTTGAATTCCAATCCTAACTAGAGACCCCAACCAAATTGGAACAATAATCAATGGGAAACACCCTAGCCTCAGGTACCACCTCCAATACCCTTTAATTGGGGAACCTATCCTTGGGGACCACCTGAATGGGAAAATCAATCTTGGGGTAACCCTTAGTGGCCTAACCAGCCTCAACAACAATGGTATCCTCAAAATCCCATTCCTCAATGGAAGAAACCTCAACATCAGTTTTATACTGGCCCCAAAAGGATGCCTACTCAACAACAGACTCTCCAATTACCTCCCTAGAACACTCAACAAACTGAACAAGTTAACCAACCACCACTTCCGGTGCAACCAGTTCTGAACCCAAAGAACAATCTCCCAAATACTTCAGTATATTCTACTGAACAAGACAATGTCACTGGACTTAATGCCATACACTATGGGAATTGACAATTGAGCTCTAGGAAAACACTTTCTCAGCCGACTATCGAAGAAATCATAGATGAACCTGTCAAGAAGTCTACTAAGAAAACCACAATAACACCCACATCCGTAGAACAAATCCCAGACACTACGCAACATGAACCCGACCCGCCATCTTCAGCAGGAGGTTCCAACCTACCTCAGGAGGAGGGGGGTCATTTTCCAATTGAACTTATGAAGGATTTCGTGCCTAAGGACAAAATCAAAGCACCTTTTCCAAAGCATCTGAAACCAATTCCTATGAAAGATGCTCCAGAGACGACCTCACCCACTGAAACAAAATTGATACAAGAAATTAAACAATTGCAGATTGAATTCCCTCTGCTACAAGCAATTAAGGAAATTCTTGAGTTAAACCAATTGATTAAACAGTTGTGTATTAAAACCATAAGAGGAAAACCAAAAAGAATCAACACCATCCACATAAATGGGTACCTAGCCGACTTGTTGGTTGGGATGACCACTGCTCCAAAATATGATGATCCAGGTAGTCTGCTTATAATAGTAACAATTAATGAGGTAGAAATATGTAATGCTCTGGTGGACCTTGGAGCAGCCATTAACGTGATGACTGTGGATGTGATGGAGAAACTGGGACTTACTAATCTATGCCCCACAACTACAGTCTTACAAATGGCGAATCAATCCATACTTATTCCCAAGGGAATCATTGAAAACATTCTTGTTAAAGTGGATGGGTCGGAATACCTAGTAGATTTCTAGATAATTGAATCCCAACAGACCTCAATGGCTCCCAGTGGCAATGCATCGAAAACTTTTTCAGATGAGATAGAAACCCCAAGACAAGAAGGGGAGGTGGAAATTGTGCACTCCAGAGATGAAGAGGAACCTCCTCGTAAGAGGAAGAAACAAAGCAAAGTTACCTTTCAAACGACTCCTCCTCTACAAAGAAGTAAAAGGTTGTCTTCAGGAGCCAATGAAATCAAACCCTAGGACATAGGCAATACTTCCAAAAGGAAGAAGGCCAGGACTCCAGCAAAAATGGTAGAAATTGATAGTCCACCTGATAGTAAGGAAATAGATGAAACAAAAAATCAAGGTGATCAATTTCCTAGGGGAGAGGACAAGAAAACCCCATCACCCAAAGAACAGGAGGGGGAGAAAACACAATCGCCACATTTAGAGCAAATTGAAGATGAACCTATGGGGGGATTTTCTCCTTTTCTTGACAGATTGGGAAGCATACTTGAAATTGAGGAAAAAGTGCCTCATGAAAATCCCCATTCATCCTTCTTTGTGGATATTGAAGAAGAAGATGTGCCTCAGACTAATGTAGAAATTCTTCACTCATCCTTACCTGTGGATACTGGGGAAGAAAATGTGCCTCATACTGATGCATAAATTCCTCACTCATCCTTACCTGTGGATACTGGGGAAGAAAATGTGCCTCATACTGATGAAAAAATTCCTCAATCATACTTACCTGTGGATACTGAAGAAAATGTGCCTCATATTGATATAGGAATTCCTCAGTCATCCTTCTCTATGGAGACAAGAGATATAGAATCTAGCCAAAGAAATGAAGAATTAGAAAAATTAAAAGTAGAAGTTGAGGAGTTAAGAACCAAGATATAGAATGATGAAGCACAAATTAACTAGCAAAAAGAAGAGATTGAGGTACAAGTTGTCATTGTACATAAAAGAGACCAAGAAATTGCAAGATTGACAGCACAGATGGAGGAAAAAGATAAGCTCATTGAACAGCTGCAGTACTAGATTCAACAATGGAATCAAAAAGATAAGCAACACAAGGATGCTTTGTATGATATAGATAAGCATATTAAAGACCTGAAAAATAATTTTATGCAATTATTCAGTGCTTTTGAAGAAGAAAGAAGTGGACAGGAAACTGAATTAAATGCTTCTATGAGTAAGATTGTGGAATTAGAGCAAGACTTGCAAGAGAGCGACATTAAACCAATTATTGAGTCAAAAGAGACACAAACCAAACCCATTGTCATAGATTGGTTCCAGGTACACATCCCTTCAATACTAATGAAATGGGTAGAGCACTGCTACCTTTTAAGGGATGTGAAATTTGAGAATAATAGGTTGAAGAGAGAATTGGTAATGTTAAAAGAATCATTTCATAAAGCATACAGGGGTAAGTAGGATGCTTGTGAAATTGGTGAACTACTATTAGCCTATAGAAGACCATCTAGGCTGTACTCTATGCTTCTTAATGAACAACTTTTAAGATGGAAATTACAAAGAATTCGCCAAAATCAGCTACATGATGCTGATGACAAGGAATTTGTAAAGCTATTTGTTGAGTCACTCCTTGAACAACAAGATTTGTTATGTGAGTTCTTTATTCATAATTTACTCCTGGAAGAATATATAGATTTCTATGTTAATTTCTTTGTGGGAGAAGTACAATTGAGATCACTTCTGTCTACAATGAGAAATTAGCTTCACTAGCAAGATAGATCAAGAGAATATGCACATGCAAAAAGAACTGTGGGGTTGCAAATGAGATATCCTCATAGGAAGCCTTTCTTTTTCAAGGCACAATTTCTAGGCATCTGACTTAAAGAGGAAGTACAAGGCAAGTACAATAACAACCTCTATTTGTGCTATGATCACTTTCAGGAATAAGGGCCAAAATTGATAGGAAAAGCTTGGCATGCATGTGAAGAGCGGTATACCCCTCTTCCTATGTATCTCAAGAAAAGGGAAATAATTTCACCAATTAATTTTAGATGGTCCTACAGAAGAGTAGTAGCTCTGGCCAAAATCCTTGAAGAATTGAAGATTAATTGGATTAGTATGAGGTACAGACCTCCTCTCCTTCTTTCACCACCTCCTTCAAAATATACCAATCTAGACCAAAGTGATGACAATTTTGCAAGGTGGGTTTAAAGAGTCACTTTTCAACATGGATTCTTGAGGGCGCCAGGGTAGCTAGATATAGAGGCAGACGACTTGTATGATCTTAGTGCCAAGTATGAGGAGATGAATAAGGGTAATCAAGGACAGGGAACACACCAGAGAGTAGGAGGACCTGCTCGGGCTTAGGAAGGGGAGGAAATGATGAGGTAAAAATAACCTCATCAACATAATGGAATCAATATGCAAACCTATACCTTTCAGCCTAATTTACCCTGCTAATTAATTACCTTTAGGATAAATAATTGCTCTCTTTTTATGAATAAACGTGTAAAATTTACTTCTTGGAATTAGTCGAAATAAGCTAACTTATGCTGATTTAATGGTTTAGTCCTTGAGCATTTCGTAGGTCAACTTCAACCCCCCAATTACCATTCCATTCAAAAGGGAAATGAACGCAGATCTCAACACCGTTGAAGACAAGCAAGTGGGTGTCAGAATTTCAGGAGCATACGTTATGGGCCGAGTCCTCATAGTTTTGTTATTTTTAGTTTCAAAAACTTTATGGCTTGTGCTAAGCCTCTTTAATATTTCATGTCATGGGCTTTAAAGTCCATTAGTTGTTGACAATCTGTTAAAAGACTTTATTGACTGGAAAGTAGGATTTTGTTAGTTGCTTTCATATAAATACGTAACTATTGCAAATGATGGATATAGAAGAATATTGTTATGTTACCAATATGTCTTTTTGAGAAAAACTATCATATGAATAAAAATGAGTTTTCTCGCCACTCTTTGAATCATTGAGCAATGCAAATGGAGTCCTTTAAATGAAGTAACTTGGAGATTACCAGTGCATGTGATCTGAAATAGTTGTAGAACACCTGAGAGCTAGCCACTTGAGGGTTATATATAGATAGATAAGTATTTTACTTCTTATTCTGTATTTTCTTTAGTAGATAATAATTAAAACTGGAATTCATTTTCACGTGTGTGTGTCATGTTGTTAGTGTGAATCCTGCGAGTTGTAGCTAAGTTTGTAGTCTCTGATTTAGTATCTAAAGTTTTAGAGCACCTTCCTTTAGTTATTTATGTTAAATCATTTGATGCTAGTTGTTTTAGATTGTTATCTTTTGATTAGCCCAATGTTTCATAGCTTCTTTACTGGTTTTACTTCTTCAACAATTTATACATTTCTCATTTTAATCATTTCCATGCTTTCTAGTTTAGTGGTTATGCTTTTTAGATTTATAGTTTTCTACTTTCTAGTTTAATTATTTCCAACTTTCTAGATAGATGATTTACTGTTTTCAAAGTTTAGAGGCCTTCTAGTTTAGAGTTTCATTTAGTTGTTTGGTAGTTAGAGAACCTGAGAGAGAGAGATAGTCAAGATGACTTCTATTGCATACAGCCTTTGGACACTGCCTGATCAATATATTGATGTGTATATTAACTAAAGTGTTAGGACCTGACCACAACCTATCAGGTTGTTCCATGTAAACCTCTTCTTCCAATTCACCATTCAGAAAAGTAGACTTCACATCCATCTGATAGACCTTAAAATATTTATGTGTTGCAAATTCCAAAAACATTCTGATAGCTTCCATCCTAGCCACATGGGAAAAAGTATCCTCAAAATCTATACCTTCTACTTGTGATTAAACCTTACACACAATTCTTTCCTTGTTTCTTACTACTTCTCCATTCTCATCCATCTTTTTCCTGAATACCCATTTAGTTCCAATTATGTTTTTGTTTGTCGATCTAGGGACCAATTCCCAAGTTTATTTTTTCTCTATTTGTGAAATTTCTTCTTCCATTGCCTTCATCCAAGGCTCATCCTTACATGCTTCACTCACTAATTTAGGTTCAACTTTAGAAAGTGAGAAAAAATTTCCCTCGACTTTAGTAGCTATGCTTCTTGTCAATACACCTTTCCTCTTATCTCTAATGATTTGATCTTTGGAATGATTCTTTTGCAGATACTTAGGGGTTTTAGGGTTCTTCTTCAGAGCTTCTTCCTCTTCATTTTTCACTTCTTGTTCATAAATTATTTATTCTACTTCTCTACAATTAGTTTCATTTGACACATATCCATCTATTGCAATAGAATTCTGCAAGTTTTCATCAACTTTAACATTTGCACTTTCAACTATCTTTCTCAACCTTTTGTTGTAACATTTGTAAGCTTTGCTTCTAATAGAATATGCAAAGAAGATACCTTCATCAGACCTTGCTTCAAAATTTCCTAAGTTTTCTTCTTCTCTTTTGATGTAGCATTTACTTCCAAACACTCTAAAGTACTTCCCAGTAGGCATCCTTCCATACCATAGCTCATAAGGAGTCTTTGTGTTGTTAGCTTTAGCTTGAACTCTGTTAAGTATATAAACAATAGAATGAATAGATTCTCTCTAGTAGACTTGTGGTATATTTTCCTCTTTCATTACAGCCCTTGTAGCTTCTTGAATAGTTCTATTTTTCCTTTCAACAACTCCATTCTGTTGAGGAGTTCTATGGGAAGAAAAATTCCTCTTTATTCCATGAACTTCACTAAACATGTTAAACTCATTGGAGGTGAATTCACCACCTCTGTCAGACCTCAAATGTTTTATTTTCAAATTCATAGCTTTAAATGCCTTGAATTTATCTAATGCATCACATTTCTCTCTAAGAAAAGTAATCCATGTCATTCTAGAGTAATCATCAATCAAAAGCATAAAGCACTTGTCACCTTGTAGACTTCTCACCCTTGTAGGACCACAAAGATATGTATGCACTAAATCCAACAATATGGTAGCATATTGTTCCTTTCCCTTAAAGCTACTCCTTGTTTGTTTTCCAAATTGAAAACTCTCACAAACAACATTGATAGGTTTTTTGATTCTAGGTAAATCTCTCACTGCATGAACCAAACTAATTCTTGCCAAATTATCAAAATTCATGTGACACATCCTTTGGTGCCATAACCAATTATGATAAATCTATGACATAAAGCAATGACGATTAGGACCCTTAAGCTGATATATGTTTCCATCTATTCTCTTACCTACAACAATCACAGTTCTGGACCCTTTTTGGATCTCGCATGCTTCATCCTTAAACACAAGATTATACCCTTTTTTATACATTTTGCTGACACTCAAGAGATTATGTCTTAAAATATTAACATAGTAAAAAAATTCAGTATTATGCTTTGCATAAAAACTAATTGAACCTATTCCACAAATCTTTGCTCTTGAATCATCTCCAAATTTGACTAGTACTCCATCATACTTTTCAAGTTTAACAAACTTACTTTTGTCTCCAGTTATATGATTAGAGCAACCACTATCAACAACTCATTAATTCTTATATTCTTTGACATGAAAAGTAGGTACCAAAGTACCTTCAACCTTATCCTTCATCTCCATAACACTTTCCTTCACACAACTTTCAGAGTTAGTAGAACCAAATCCTTCTTTTATAGCCAAAAATAGACATTTATTATCATCATAATATCCATAATCAGATTCATCATCAGAAATACCAATATCTTCTTTCACATAGTAGGATTTCTTAATCATCTTTCCTTTATTTTCCTTTTTCTTATCGTTTAGAGCTCTTTTTGGACATCTAGAAGCATAATGACCTATACCACCACAACTAAAATATTTGAAAGGTAAATTACCTTGATACTTATTGGTGCCCTTTTTCATCCTTCTCACAAAGTTAGCTTCCAAATCATCAAGATCTTCATCACCTGAATCTTCAACCTCCTCTGATTTACCAACCTTGAAAGCAGTCTCTACTTTTGTCCTTTTCTTTAGTTTTCTCATCTCAAATGCAATAAGAGTGCCAATCAACTGATCTCTGGAATAATTATCAAAATCAATTGTTTCCTTAATAGCAGATACCTTTTCACCGTAACAATCTAGAAGAGATCTGATAACTTTCTTCACCACTTTAGATTCTTTAACTATTGCACCCAGACCTCTCATGTTACTTACCAATTCATCAAATCTCTAAATGTAGCCTTTTATTGTTTCATCTTTAGAAATATGCATCATTTCAAACTGTGCCTTCAAGTTCTACAACTTTTCTTGCTTGACCTTTGAATCTCCTTCATAAATGCTTTCAAACTTATCCCAAACTTCTTTAGCAGTCTTCAAACTCATAACTTTAACTAATTCAGTATTTGAAAGACTATTCACAATAATGTACCTTGCTCTAGCATTGATCTCATGTGCCTTGATTTTTGTACTTGTACTCAGACCATTCAGAGGTGGAGTGTATGTATTCTGATAAGCTTTCTCAATCTCATATCCTTGAGCACACAAATATCCTTCCTTCTTTGTTTTCTAGAATGCATAATCTAAGCCATCAAATCTAGGATATTCCAAAGGAATCTTGTTCATCATCTTGTATCTACCTTATGTGGTTAATCTCTTCTTCAAAAACCTTGCTCTGATACCAATTATTGAAATGAACAAGACAAATGAGAGGGGGGGTGAATCAGTTGTAGAAAATTAAACCTTCAAAAACCCTCAACAATAATCAAATCCACAAGCATTAATGAAGCCCTTATTCTGTTAGAATGATTAAATATGTAATGCAAATAACAAAAATTGAAATCACAACACCATACACATGAGAACACCAGATTTACATGGAAACCCAACAAGGGAAAAAACCACAGTGAGGATTAGCTCACAATATAAGTAATAGCAAAATCGGTATAAAGGGGCTCACTGCTAGAATAGGACACATTGTCCAAAAAAGGCTCACAACCAAGGCTCACTAAAACAAAAAGAATACAACAAGATAGAATAAGAATGTTACATAGAGAAAAAACTTCTCAATGCAATAAGGAATCCACCACAATTACTCGCACTATCAAATGCCTTTAGCTCACTACCTTCAGGAACCCTAACATGAAGTTTGTATTACTCTGTTCAATTTCACATCACACATATTTCTTGCAACAATATGGCATATATCTTGCTTCTTACTCTTTCCACACCCTATTGCATCAACACCATACATATTTATATCAAGCTCTATCTCAAAAACTTTATCCAATGTTGACCACTAGCCGTTATACATTCAAATTCAAAATAGGTCGACACCTAAAAATTCCCGTGATAGATAGGAACGAAAGGCGACCTACACAAATCCTTAATTAGGAACCACATAGATCCCAATACACTTCTACACACTTCCACAAGCCTCACATGAAGTGTTAAACACAAGTTTGGCCAACACCCATGCAAAAAACTATAGAAATTAAGTACACGCTTCCTTAGATCAAGCCGAAAGTTTTGGACAACATAATTCACTTGAAATCAATCCAGAATAATCCAAAAAATACATAATATTCATCAAACACTTCATTCAAGCTCGCATCAACATATACTTTAACTCAAGACAACTGGTAACCCTTAATTGCATACTGATAAATGAAACTCTCATTGTACTGCATCAAATCAAGTAAACACTAGAACATAGAAATATAAAAGCATTATAATCATCTTCTCAAATCTACACAACTTGAATCCAAACAACGGAAAAACACAAAGCAAATACATTTCTCCCAGACCATAGAAAACATCACTGAACAATTGGTTCACACACTGGTCAAAATATCTCGCACTTTACAATGATACAAAAATCCAAATTTTGAATACAATAACCTTTGTTAGCCTTAAATAACCTATAAGATCCACACGAACATAGAATCAACATAGAAAGAACACAGAGCATAATACCGAAGCACACTATGAACATTTTCACAACACAATTTACTTTGTTTATTAAATTCTCTCAAAAGCACTTGGAAACCAAGTACCAGATTCATCATCTCAGCTCATTACTTCATTCCAACTCATCTTCAAACTCTACAATAAAAGAATAGCTCTATGTACTCACAACACTTCCTCAAGGTCTCAACTACACATGCATAAGATTTTTTCCTCTTTTCCATAATTTTCTCGATGTCCTCAACATTTTCATCCCATAGTTGACATCAATGAAAACACCAGTCAACAAACTTCCTGTTGACATCAATGACAATACCATCATTCTTGCAACAATATCTAGGTGTTACTATTGTGACACCTAGGGATCTTCTCATTCCTAAAGATGTCACCAAGGGAGCATCTGACATAGGTATCTCAATATTGAAACTTTTAAAAGCCATAAAATTCTCTTATAGACTCAAAAGTATGTGTCATTTTTTTGAGATTTCATGGAACTTTTGAGATGAATCCAAAATCATCCAAGAGGTATCACTTTCATGATAGCTCATATAATTTATCCATAACATTTAGAGTTTAAACCCTCCAAAGTGTAATCTTGGCAACAACGTCGAGAAATTTTTTAGCACCAACTTGACTCTCCATCATCTAAGATATCACAGGGGCAATGGCTTGAGACATTATTAGAGAAATTATTTTCCTTCTCATATGAAGCATTGTGAGGGAAATAGCTTAAGTCCTAACAAATTATGGTCTCCTTGTTTTCCAATATATCACTATAGTGATAGCTTGAGTCATCTAGAAGCATGGAGCAAACACATTCACCACACATTTTACTAGTATCAAGTTTTAATAGGGCCCCATACCAAACCCACTTTACCAACACCAAATTTCCTCTCACCAATTTGTAGTTTTCTTTAGAGAAACCAATGTGCATTCGCACATCATTCATCTTTCTTACAACTAACATGTTCCTTAGGATTTTTAACACTCCAAAGAGAGTCTTGTCTCCTCCATCTCCAAGCATGAGCTTGATTTTTACATAACCAATAATTTTGTGAAATATATTATCACTTAGGAAGACTTTTCCACTATCATAGTTCTTATACACAAAAACCACTCCCCATGAGGAGTCACATGAAATGACTCTAAAATCAATTAGATATGCATCATCACTTACATGCATAAAAAAAGATGCAAGAAATGCACCTCTAATTCTTCATTTGAGGCCTTCAAATCTTAACCACTATCAAATTCATTCTTAGCGTTCTTCTTGTTACAATTTTTCTTTATATGGCCAATTTTACCATAATTATTACAATTTACCTTTTCCTTGACCTAAGACTTAGATCTACCCTTGTAGTTAGATCTCCTTTTCTCCCTTCTTTCTCCCACCCTTCTCCTTCACATGGTATTTGAAAATTATAAAATATTTAATAGACTATATGGATTTCCACCTCATTTATTAGATAACAAGGCGCCAACCACACTATCAAATTTCAACGAAGTGGTGTTGATGATTGCCATCACAGGGTTATCCCACAAATTCAGTAGTGAACAAATAAAATTAATACATCATTCTTCCACATTGATCTTGAAAAAAATTGATGCTAACTAACTAATAATAGTATTATACACATTCAAGTACTTTGCCACTAAATCTCCATTAGCCATATTCAAAGAACACAACTTTTTTCCACAAGAAAAATTTACTTACCAAAGACTTAGTTTCATGTAAATCCCAATATATTATCCAATAATTATTTAGTTATATTCTCTCTAAAATCATTTAAAATACCCAAATGATTTGTATATCTTATTTTTGTATTTAATTTACTCTAGTCATCTTGACCCATACCTTGAGGAATAAAGCTTGGGATCACTATAATTGTAATACATTGGTAACACTCCACCAACATGTCTTCCACTTTGAGTTTCCAAAGCTCAAAATCTATGTCATTGATTTTTTTAATCTCTATTTTAATAAAAGTGTTTTTCATTTCGCTAATTGAAAAAGATTCACCATATGCAAAATACTCTCATTGACCAAGCTTAATACAAGGCCAATTTTTCCCTTCCTCCACAAATCAACCAAGCTAAAAGTAATTTTGATATCAAATTTAATAAATTTGACATAAGCATCAAACCTTCAACAACTTACCATTAGTACTAATTATAGGAAATCACATTAATCTAATAGAATGATACTTGCAATGTAAAATAAAATAAAAGCATTCTAGTAGAGAAATGAACACATTAACACAAAATTTACCATAGGAAACCCTTTTAGGAAAAAATATAGGAACCAATAGCACCACTCTTTATGTATTTATAATAACAAAAGGATTATAATGCAATGAGATAATTTTCTTGTACTATCAAGGATATTTTAAACTCACAACCAAGAGTTATTTTGACCCTATGCATCTATCTTCTAGTAGTCTCTAATATCACATCTAAAGCACTTTATTTATAAACAAAGGTAAACTTACTAAGTTTGATTCTAAATCCAAGCTATTACAACGTTCAATTCAAAAAACATATGACCCTTAATTTAATTCTTGTGCTCAAGTTGACATGTCTTAATATGACCCCCAAATACATTAAATACATTTCTAATGTTACATACAACAATTTTCTTTAAAAAATTATTTTGCCTAAAGTGTGGTGTTCCATTGTTTAACAAAATATTAAATATTTTATGTTGAGTAAAAAAATCATTTCCCAACATATCTATCCCCTAAATTTATAAAATTCAAATTGAAATTTATCTATCTCTTTCCCATTCCACTAATTATTATTAGTGAACTAAACACATATTTTCATTACTTATTGCTATGTCATGATATTTGAAAGAATTCATTTGCATTCACTTCACATCTTCTTAGGTCTAAATATCCTCTCTCCTTATAGGAAGCAATAATTATAAGAATATTTGGAATTGGTAATACTAAAAAGAATCAAAATCTACAAATTCATGCCTATAAGAATCATTCATGTAGTTATAACTTGTTTTTGTCTATCATTGGCACAATCATTAAACCAGTCCCTTTTTGAAGATTTACCTAGGAAAAATCATCCCATAGTGAACCATTAACCCTCTTACAATATTTATAAATATTTTTTGAAATTTAAATAGCAACATAAACAAAGGTGAATTCAATGAATTAGAGAGCATGATACAAAATCACAAAGATTGTTTATGTGTGGTAGAAGGATATATTTGTAAATATAATAATAAAATAAATTTGTGGACTCAAACCCACACAAAATTAAAGTCTTGTATAGAATCCAAGGAGACATTTAAACAAAGAGGTGCAATTCCCAAACTAAAGACAAAGGTACTAGAATCTTCATCAAGGTTATTCATTCTTTGATCAACAAGCTAAGTAACCTCATCTATTTCACATTTTCTTTCCTATAATAACATATGATTCAAAGTTACATATACCCACAAATCACCATTTAATAGTATATATTAATATATTCTTATGTGTATGCAACTTACTAGATTAGCCTATAATAAGATTAGGAAAACACTATTTTCTTTTATATTTTTGGTGAACCCCTATCATCTTACATGACCTAGTTTTCCCCTAGGATTTCCTATCACTATTAAGGTTTTCAAATCTACATTTTTTAAATTTTATATCATATTTTTAATATATTTATTTATTTCTCATCATTTGATTCATTGGTACATCCTCATTTTAGGGCTCAATGCTTATTTACCTATTACGTCTTCTACCTCCGCTACTCGGCCTTATATTTTCCTTAAAGTTTAAATTTCATAGTTATTTTAAATAAGAAATTTTTACTTTCTTATTTTTATAATATAAGATTGATTATCCCTTGCCATATTGTATTTTATGTCATGAACTATATTGGCACTCTCCCAAATTTTTCATGGTATGCTTGTAATGTTGACCAATGTCCTTATTTTTGGGCCATCACAAATTATGAATCTAAGAACTCATTAATTGGCCACCTTGGCCAATTCATGCTCAATGGTGTGTTTTAAACCCATCTAAATCTTTGTCTAATAGTCACATGTTGAAAAAATGTTTTGGGAGGTTTTTCTCATGTTTCTATGTTTTAGCAAAGATATGGAATTTCCATGAATGTTTGCCACTTTTGTGAGCTACATCAAAACCTCTAATTCCTACTTCCTTCATTATTTGTGTAACATTATCCCACACATACATGTTTACAAATCTTGCAAACTTGATTCCATACTCCCCTATTCTACTTTTCCAATTCTTTCATTTCTTATAGAACTCTAGACCCTATGTGTATATTTGTGAATTTCTATCCTCTCTTCCCTAATCCATTATTCCAAATTTCATCTTCCTTCCTACTTCGTTGTTTGCATAAATTCAAACCACACATCTTATTGTAAACTTGATTTTCTACTATGCCATTCCATATTATGCTTCCCTCCTCTTCCCTTGCTTGTGAAACTTTGGACCCTGTGTGCATGTCCATAATTTTTGAAAAATTTCTTCCATGCTTTGTCATTTTTTATGTATGATTCTCTCCTCCTTCCCCTCTTGTGTAATTTTAGATCCCATGTGCATATCAAAAAATCTTGCAAATTTTCTTCTCTACTTTGTCATTATGTCATTACACTTTCCTATTCCTTTGTTATGTGAATAAATTTGGACATTCCATGCAAATTTATAATTATTTAAATTTTCATCTTGACATATTATTTATGTCCCCTTTGTTCCCTACAAAAGTTTGCAATTCTTGAAAATTGTATCCTAGGTTCTACTTTCCAACAATTTTATTATGTAGAGTGTTGGTTCCCAAAATCAATGCTCATACTTCTAGAGAGGTAAACCCATTTCAAGGCTACAAATATATTTCATTCCTAAAGGTGGATAGAACATATCATCAAAAAATAGTGAGTGACGGTAGGCTAATTTCTAAGAGTGAATAATATCTCCTTCACTTTATGCTCATCTAGACTCAGGAGGGTTTCCTTAGAGGCAACCTTTAACAAGATTCAATCACAACTAAATATATACAAGATAAACAAATTGTAGTAGTAACTAGATGTACACTTAAACCATAATTTTTTTCATGATATTAAAAAATAACCTACTACTATAACCTCTATTAAGCTAAGTTTGTATAGCTTCTGGATTTGATTGATGCTCTCTTTCATCCTGATGATGGATCATGTAGTGTGATCCGAAACGTTGATGCTAAAAAAAATTTGCACACAATCAAATCCAAAAGCTATACAAACTTATGATATGGATTTTGGAAACTTATTATCTCTATTAAGCTGATATGGATATGCAAAATATGGTCCTCTACGGATAAAATGTTACCACTTGCTTCAAGTGTTTTCCCAAGCTATGAAACCAGATCATACCATGCATATAAACTAATTTCCTACTTCATTGCTAGTTAATGGTTTTTTCATTTTCAAGGTGCATGGCGGATCAAATGCTTATAGGATTGTTTCCTTATAGTTGGTTACAAATTTACAGTTACCCATAAGACACAACACATATAAATGACAAAAAATATATGATATTATCAACAGGACATGCTAATAATCCCTCTCCAAACTTACAAAAATACAAATTCAAAGAAAATCACCATTATAAATAATATTTTTAATGTTTTATAGTGATGTATTCACATCAACAAATATGGTGAGAGAAAACCATAAGCTAAAAGTAACTTGTGCCACTTCTTCACTTTTAAATCTTCCTAAGGATCCCTAACTAGCTAAGGAGACATCCAGTTACAAATATCTACTATAGGATAGCTACCCATTCATTTTTTTCAAGATGAGTTTCTCTAATGGAAATTGGATATGAAAGGATTGAAACCCTAGATTTTTTGGTTTTTAAGTCATGTGAAAATGAAAGAATGGTCAATTGTTTGAATGGAAAATGAACTAGTATTTATAGTATTTGAGTTGGGTTCTTAATTTCTTGCAAAAAATTGATGGAGAATCAAATGTCTTGAGTTTGGCATGTAATGAAAGTGTGATATCATGAAATCCATGAGATGAAAAATTTAGATCAAACATGAATACCATCAAAATGTGAGCTTCAACAACTACATTAATGGTGACATAGTCACCCTCATCCTCCCCAAATAAATAATGTATTTTGGGTGGAAAATTCCTAAGTGGGTAGTTAAAGGGGTCAAAATTGACATTAATGGTGTCTTGGGAGGTTCAAGGAAGCAATTGGGGGTGAATAGGAAGGAATGAAAAAGTTGGAAGTAGGACAAGATGGGAGAAATGGATATGTAGGGTCTTAGGTCAAGATTGGTGATCAAGATTGGATGGAGAATGGAAGTCCCAAAGCATAAGGAAACTCTATAAAGGGGTAAAAATAAATGAAGGAATCCATATGGAGGAATGCAAGATTGGACATTAGGATGGGATGCCCAAGTGGAGGAGTGGATGTCCAAAAATTACGTGGATCTCCACATAAGAACATATATAAGGCAAAAGGGTATTGGAGCTCATATGTGATTTAGATTGAAAAGTGGAGATCCATATGTAGGAACAAGAAAGGGAAATATCATAAAGGACCTCAAAAGTATACAAAAGGAGAGAATGGAAGAATGCAAAGAAATGATATAAAAACCGAATAGTGATGTAGATGACAAATTAGGAAATGGAATAAACATCTAGATCCACATCAAGATCTCAAAAAGGGAGGAAGTGAAGGAGAAATGGAAGAATGAATGGATTCATTAGGATTCAAGGACCCAAATTCCAAGAAATAATACCATAAGCATGCAAGCACGAGGATGACCAAAACTCTAGCTTTGAAAGATAACAAAATGGAAAGTTTTTGAGTGTGGGGATCAAAAGAAAGGCATTCCAAGATGGGAAATTCTAATATCTATATGATGACAAAGAAAAATTTGGGTTTCAAAGGAAATGCATGCCAATAAGGGAAACTTTAAAACTCCATAGAAACATGTGGAAATGACCAAAACATATCTAGACTTAAAATACTTCTAGGTTTTGCAACTTCCAACAACTATTTAAAAGGGGACTTAGACCAAGCAAATTGGACACTACAAAATTTGGTGCCAACATGGATTTTTCACTCCTTCCTACAAATTACATCCTTTATTTCCAACTCTATTTATCTTGTTTTATATCATTCAAATTTTTGGCCCTTCCATTTAAGTTACAAATTTCATGTTAAGCCATAATTCCTATTAGTTTTATATTGTAGACCTTTCAACCTCCCATACAATTTGTAAACCCTAGGTGTTATTTGCATCATGGTTCCACCATTTAAAATGCATATTAGCTACTTCCTAAATATCTTGACATTATATCAAATCTCTCAAATGAAAGTCACAAATACTTAGCAATGTCCAAATCAATACTGGATATTGTTGGAATCCTTAAGGGATCATATTCAAATGCAAAGGACATGTGTTATTAATAAAATTATTATGCTCAAAATTAATGTGATTAAAGAACACCCATATTTACAAGCCTATAAATTAGTATTTGGAAACCTATATATAGGAATGAAATGGATGTTTTACATGAATTAATAAACCTATTAGTAGATACAAGGGATATTTCTTCTATATATGGTTATACTGGCATGATTAGATACATTGATTGTAAGAGACCCTTGTGATCCCACTCAAGGAATAGAATGCATCATAAATTAAATATTATATATACAATAATGTGAGATGTCACAAGGTTTGGTCAATCAACTATCTTGCTAAATGTATGTATCTCAAGTTGTTTTAGGGTATTAATTAATGCAAGTTAGACCTATAATGGGAAATAAAATAACTTATAAATCGTAGGAAGGGTATTAAATTTAAGTTTGGCATGTAAGTAAATATATCCATGGAATATTGTAACAATTCAATGGGATCTTTGAACCTAGTTTACTATTTCCTCTTTTCACATTTGTTGGTATGATTGTAATAGAAGCTAGATGAATGTGTGACAACATTATAATGCATTACAAGTATTTAGTAATGGTGTTATCTTATTTCATATAATTTGTTGTATCCCTAAGATGGATCATTAAGCATGTTTAGTTACTGAAAGATTTTATCTTTGATTTGTGTCCATATGAAATTCTTGATCCATTTATGATTTTCAAGTTCTCTCTCTTCTTCCTCACTACCCATTGTACTAGGCACCCATCTAGGAGGTGAAAGACCAAAAATATTTCATTCAATACACTTTTTCCTTAGTATTTTGGGAGTAGATTAAGTCTTGCATGCTTGTATGGTTTAGTGATATAACTTAGGGAATATTCTTAGTGATTTAAAACTAAAATATTGGTTGAGAATCATGTTAATCATGTTTCAACCTTACAAATGTAAATGAAAGGTTAAATGGATTAATTTGAGGTGGTATGGAAATATTTTCATCTTAGAATGCATATGAAAGGATGTTAGTATCAACTCGATGAGAGATTTGGAAAGCAACTAGTTGTCATAGATTTAGTGATAAGTCTTGTATATAATATATTGGGTGTAGTTGTTGATTGGTTTAGTCTTGTTACACCAGTTCTCTTTAATTTTCACGTTAATGATACCTTTGGGAGCACCCTCCTAGGTTAGGTTAGTTCCAAAGTGAAGAAAACATTACCTACTAGATCAAGGACTAGCCTCTATTTTTTCATGTTCTATTCATGAGTCTTTGTAATTTCCTTTAGATAAAAAATACTTAGCCTTGAGGATAGGTTCATATTCTAGGAATGAGGATCCATAACTTTTGGTCACCAAAAAAATAGTGTCATTAGTAAGGTTTAAGAGTCTAAATTTTTAATTTTGGAAGGTTATCATTTGAGTTCTTTGAAGTTGCAGATTGGATAACTAGTCATTACTAGTGTTCTAAACCTTTTTTTGATACTTCATGCACTATTCAATAGGTTTTTATTTATGTTACTTTGGTTTGTATGATTCCTACAAGATTTTTTCTCTTATTTAGTGAAGAGTTGTGGCTCTATCATCTAAACTTAGTGGGAGAAAAAAGAAACAAATTTGATTATACAAATAAGGAGACATTCAAGAGATCCTCGAGACCAAGAAGAAACATTTGTGCAAGAAATAAATAAATAAAACACATGTAGATAAAATAAATAGGTAATTTTACTCATCCCTCTTCACAAATGTAAGAAATTAGTACTTCTAGTTAACAAATAACTTTTACGGGTCACTTAAGGGATCAATATATGCACACTTTTATTTTATTTTATTGATAATATGTTAAGAACTACTAGAATTCCTCATAGACTAAATTGTTATGCTAGAAGACATATGCATAGAGGGAGGTCTCATGATAGACATGATCAAGATATTAGTATTCCTAGTGCACATATAAGAACCCAACATATTGGATGACTGCATGCTTCCATTCATGCCTCACAACAACATGATATTGATTTCCACAATGCTAATGAACAAAATAATTTAGAAGGAAATGATAGAGAAATAAATATTGATGAAGTGATTAACTAACTTGGCCACCTTATAGAAATAGCATATACACTCCAAGCATAATTTCAAATGAATAAGGTTATGTTTTCTAGATGACTTTAAATACAAGCTCAATTAGATTAGTTTTATTAATAAAAAATGAAAAATTGGATCAATACGCTCATAATCAACCAATGCATGAGAAAAAAATAATAATACATGATTCAACTATCACCCTAATGTGACAAATTCATTTAGAAGACAAGCTCAAAGGTCCCTAGTAGCAAGAAAACCCTTAGGATTAGATATGTATAAGTAACTAGACTTCTTTGGAATTCCAAACTATCCTAATCAAATCCTAATAAAATATGAGGAAAATTTCCTAAGTTCAAAGGAAATAATGTGATATTGAGAGAGGAACACCTTAGATACTTTATTAATATCATTAGTGAGAATGAGATTGACCATTAGGATGTCATAATAAAACTATTATGTATTCATTGAAGGACAATACATTGCAATGGTATAAAATTATACTTGATGATAAAATTAACTAATAGGAATAATTTATGAGAGTCCCTAGGTTGCAATATGGAAAAGGGATAGATCTAAAAGAATAACATACATGAGTTGACAACCATAAGAAAGGTGATCAATGAGATAGTTGTGGATTTTAATAGTAGATCTATTATGACTATGAGGAATTTGCCACCTAATTTAAGGCTTAATGATTCAATACATCTAGTGTTTTACTATAGTGCTTTCAATGCAAAGTTAAGGTATTCTCTCAGGAAAAAGAATCCTTAAATTACAAGAGAGCACTATCATATATACATAAACATTGAAAGAAACATGAGGGAATCTAGTAAGCATATTAAAAATGAGATAATATTAGGGTTTTCCAACTAGATAAAGGTTCCATAGGAAAACCTCTTATTATTGATAATAATATTGATAAGATTGTGGGTGCAATGAAAGATCTATCTTATCATGTTGTAAGGAATGAAAAATTAATGCCTCCAAATAATACTACTACTCATTACAATGAATTTCACAGAATACATAATAGGTCAAGTACTATGCATATTGGTCTAAAAGGCCAAGATAGAATGGTATACAAGCGGTTCTTAGGAAAGGGAATTAAAGAGTAAAGATAATGAAACTCCTAACTCCTTGAGGAATTATCATGTGAATAATCAAGAGGATTCATCATGGTGTGAGGAAATTTATTTGCACCATGATCTCATAAATTGTGTTGTTGTGATTGCTATCATGAAAGAGGAAGAATTCCCAAATAAAAAAGGAAATTCTAAATATTGTGAAGATAGTGATATATATCAATTTGACACATATTAATATGATCATATGGAGAGAGAAATAGATTATGCAATATTGTCAAATGATGATGAAGTTTTGAAATATGGTCAAGATAACACTTTAGGAAAATATGAATTACCAACTCACGATTTAAAATATCTCAAAGAGATCAAGCAAAAGAGGTACAAAATGGAAAGGCCTTCAAGTGAGGATATCAAGGCTCTTACTAACATAGTTGACATGATGAAAGGTGGGTATCACTAAGGAATAAAAAAGTTTCTACTCAAAATGAGGTTGTTGTTGTTGTCAAAGAAAATGTGTCTATCCCACAAGTAGGTAGTGAAAAAAGGCATAAATTAAGGTTAGGAATAGTGGTGTACCAAAAATGATAGTTGAGAAGAGGAAACCTCATGTGTAATGTTTAAAATATCAAGAGGTATTTCCCAAATATAAAATGGATTGATATATAAATAAGTAGTGTTGAGGTCCCCAAAGTCGAATATGCAAATGCTAAGATAAGTGAACCTAAGCGAATAACACAACAAAGAAAAGATACCATCCAAAGGGGTGGTAACATCACCAATATTAGGAATATGAACACTTATAATAGTATCCTACCATTCATTCTAGGCACCAACGTTATAAAAATACTTTATTCTACCCCTTTACCCAATCATGTTCCCTTTAATGTTGCTTATGCCATGAGTTGGGTAAGAATTTCATAACAAGATTCTTAGGATCTTTGAACATAAAGAATTATCATACTTGACTACCCTAACTAAATTTTATTATATACCCTCTCATTAACACTAATGATAATGCAAAATCTTGATATACTTTTGAAGTTTACCTTGGCACATCACTCATGAGTAGCTAGTTGAATGTGAACCCATTTGATACCTAATTAGTAATAATTTTATGATTGGCACATAAGTATATGTTAGATTTAGGGAATTAAAGTATTTCCATGCAACTTGAATTCATGAATGAGTTGATCTTGAAGGTTTCCATGTCTTACAACAAATTCTATGTGATGGATTCAAGAGAAACTAATTGACGCCTTTACACTACTCTATAATGACACATTTTACAAGATTGCATTAATTGTTGACAAGGTCAAATTTTTAGAGTTGAAATAAATTGAGATAGGGTACTATAGAGGGACCCAAAATCCACCTCTAGGTACAAATGAGACATTTGTAGGTGCCATGGATTGAGATAATATGCAAGCAAACATTTTCCAAGTTTTTTACTCTTTAGGCCCTATTAAGAGACTACCTCGATATAATGTAGCTAGGAAGGATTAGGAGATGTAAGGAATGGACTAAGGCTTCTAGTATCATTCAATCACCCATCATGACATGTTGGCATAGCTAGTTTAGTCCCATGATGTGTGAAAGAAAAAAAGTGTATCAACACCTTTACACTACTCTCAAATGACACATTTTGCAAGAATGTATTTATTATTGGCATGGTCAAATGGTCTCAAGTTGACTAAATATGAGATAGGGCACTCTAGAGGGATCCAAAATCCACTTATAGGTATAGATAAAACATTCATAGGTTCCATGAACTTTGAGAACTACTCTATTATAATTTGGTAGCTTTTTACTCTCATGACTCTTAAGAGACTGGCCCATAATAATGTAGTTTACAAAGACCAGGATACTTTGGGAATGAACCGAGTCCTCTAGTAACATTCACTTTCCCACCTTGACATGTTGGAATAGCCAAATTTTCCCCAAAAGACACACTTATAAAATATACTTGTTGGCATTTTTACACTACTCTCAAATGATATTTTTTGCAAGAATGCATTCATTGTTGGCATGGTTAAATGGTCTAGATTTGACCAAAACCAAGAGAGGGTACTGTAAAGGGACTCAATTGAACCAATTTTAGTCTAGACGAAAAAAATTGTAAATGCCAAAAGCTATGAGAACTACTCCATCATAGTTTGGCTATTTTTTTTCTCTCGGGGCTCTTAAGAGACTACCCTAGAATAATGTAGCCTACAAGGATTGAGAGACCTAGGGAATGAATCAATACCTCCATTATCATTCACCCAACCATATTGACATATTGGGATAACCATTTTAATACCATAGTGTACAAAACATAAAATATTCTTTTTGGAACATTTGCATTGCTCTTAAATGACACTTTTTCCAAGAATTCATTCATTCTTGGCACAATCAAATGATGAAGTGTTGACCAAAAATAAGAGAGTATATTATGGAGGGACCCTATATCATATATATTTCTAGATAGAACATTCATAGCTTCCATGAACTTTGAGAAATACTCCATCACAGTTTGGAAATGTTTTGCTCTCAGGGCTCTTAAGAGGCTACATAAAAACAATGTAGCTTGCAAGGATAGAGAGACTTGGGAAATGAATAAAGGCCTCTAGTAGCAATCACCTACACACCCCAATGTTTTTTCATAGTCAATTTGGCCCCATGATGCATAGAATACAAAATACGCTAGTTGACATGTTTACATTGCTCTCAAATGATGCTTTTAACAAAAATGCACTTATTCTTGGAATGGTAAAAAAAATTGAGTTGACCAAAACTAAGAGAGGTTATTGTGGAGGAACACAACATCCACCTATAGGCCCATATGAAACATTATTACATCCCATGAACTTTGATAACTATCTTGTCATGGTTAGGTAGTTTTTTTTTCTCTCAGGGATCTTGAGAGACTACCATGGAATAATGTTGCTTGCAAAGATTAAGAGACTTGAGGAATGAATCAAGACCTTCATGTAACAACCCTGGTATTTTGCTAGTAAAATTTTCCAAGTTTTCACCTCAAGTGAGTAACCCATGTTTCCAAAACATAGCAATACAATTTTTTCTTTCCATAATGTAAATTACATGCACATTTGAAACAACACTGCTTCCAAACTTCCATTGCATTCCATTGTAATTTCACAAATCTTTCCATAACATAGATTTCATATTGAATAAAATCAATTTTATCATTCAAGATTACATCCTTTCATATAAATGGGTAAATGATACATACATAGCTCTTCTGAGCTTCATTTGGTAATATATATACAAATTGGTCCTGATGTTTTCATGATGGTGCATGCATTATGGATGTCCCTGCTTCCTGGTGCATACACTCTAGTTGTCCCCAATGTTGGCGCAAACATCCACAAACCTCATCCACCATCTAATGAGGAGAAGCATCACTCAAGCGCTTTTCCGCCAATCACGGACTCAAATGCGGTCCCCTGCACATTTGTCACATATGACAAGATGGACCTACCCTTAGATGAAGAGATTGGTTGGTAAACCCCATAATAATAGCCTATCTGAGCTTAGTGTTTTGTCCTACATGATTAGAACTTGTAAACCCTACAATCCTGGACTAGCATGCATAAAAGGAACACGGTGAATTGATAGTGTAACTAGTGGCAACTTACACTACTTTGGCCAAAGTAGTCTCACCTAGTACTTGGAGTGATAGTCTTCCTATTCACATACACTTCTATAGCTCAATTTGGATTATGATCGTTCATATACTATGCTTAAGTAATTTCCTTCCATAGGTAATCCCTAACCTTAGAAAACCTATTCCCCTTTTTCCAAAACATTATGGTATCTCTACCAATAAAGCCTAAGCATAAGTTACCCCTTCAATGGATATTCCTATCCCAGGTATAACGTATGAGTTTTTCTAGTTTATAAATTAACTTTGCATAAACAAGCTATTCTCTTCAAAAGACAACTTACTATCAATTATAACTTTATAAGCTAAAGTATAGCTACATGAGCTTCATCTAATCACAGATTAAATATTCATAAATAACTAACCCCAATTAGTAATATATCACATTAATAAGTGTTTCTCATCAAGAATATATCCTCATCAACGAATGAACTCAATCAAAGAATAATCATATCAATAGATGATTCCATTTGAGGGTGTAATCTCCTTAATTAAAAGAGTTAAACAAAGAATCTAATCTTTTCATTACTATGACTTCATATCAAGAGTGTAAAGCAACTAATCAAGTAGCAACTCTAACTCAATAGCTAATCCCACCTATGTCCCCAACATATAGTATCTCATAAAATCAAGTGATCTACTTAACCACATAGGTGAGTCTCAACCATAGTATACCCTAATCTTAGATATAATCTTTAATCAAGAATCAGTTGGATTGTGTAGGTTAATCTAAACCTATGTGCCTTAAATGGGCTCAACTAAATAACTTATCCAAGTAGGTTATTCCCAACCTATAGGTTTCAATGAGTAGTTAAGCATATTTCCCAACCTAGTAGATAATTTCCAACCTTGAGTTTCAATATATTTCTTGACCAAAATAGGCTACTCTCAACCTAAGGGTTCATTCAGTAATAAAGTCACGATCAAGTGATCATAAATATAGAATAGTAATATGACATCTCATCCTATCATAGTTCATACTATCTCTTGTTGATGTTCTGCTAAACCTTATTATTTCTAAGGTCTCCTAGCATCATAAACTAATAGCGTCAAGTCACTTCATGACATTGACACATTTCACATTATACATGTAGTGTTGCTACCTATGTATAGAAATAACATCTGAGTCCCCATAGAGGGTATACAAGAGTATTAACCACTCCCTTAATCTATTAATGTTTTCACCACATCTAGTATATAAAATATTATTGTTAATTAATCACTCTTTTCTATGGAGTATATACAAACAAAATTATAAAACAACTTCTTTTCCTTTCCATAATTAAATTCTATGATTTAGTTAAGCAAGCATTTCTCAAGCAATTCCAATCAAGACTCATTCTTTCATAGTAAAAGACAAAATAAAGAAGATTAGATCCTCGTTCCTGTAATACACTTAACCCGATTGACAAACTTAATGCACAACCTTCCAACAAAAACTTACTAGCTTACTTTACCAACTCACAACAATTCTTCAATATAGCCTCTGATTCAAGACAACACTATACTCTTACAAAATAACACTATATTCTCACAAGATAACTCTAGCTCTCACAAAATAACTCTCATAATATTTGCAACAAAACAGATTTGCAAAAAATGTGCATGTCCCAAATGAGAGAACTTTCCCCTCTATTTATGTAGAAAATTGAGACATTGCAGCCTACAGAAAAGGCATGCCAGTCGATAGCTCTAATGCATGTAGGTCAACTCAAGACATACAGCTAAAAGGTGGCAGAAATCTGAGTGTAAACTTAACATAATATACTATAGATCGACCCTTTTAGTTGACAATAACTAAAGATTAATTCAAATGTGCACATACCCAAATGATGATAATCAACTTGTAACCAAAATAGACTTCTACAAAATATAGAGTTTTCATACGTTGGCACCATGTATCTGCCAACTTCCCTATCTCTTGGCATAGTTTTTCTCACTGAAACAATCTTCTATTTGCAGGAAACACCTATACCAAGTCGACTTGGTCATAGTTTCACTGAGCAATAGCGAAAAGATGAGTCACTCCATAATAATAGCATTTAAATGGTGCTTTGACCAGTTCATGACTTGTTGTTTGGTTTTCCTATTATCATGCATTCAAAATACTTTATGAAGTAGGCTTTAATATTTCATCGCTTTATATCTTGCATAAAAGCGTTCTAAGTTTGGAGTAATTCACTGCTACAAAAATAGTGATGCATTCAAATAGTATCGACTATGGTTTACTTCCCATATCAACCTTTATTGCTGCACATTACTTTGCACATAAATCAACCTTTAATACTTGATGTGGCATTTCCAAAGTATTTATTTAATGCGTTGAAACCTACATTTATCTGCTTTCTTCCTTCACATCACGTGCAACACATTTATTCTTTATGCTATATTCGCTAAACCCTTAAATAGCTCATGGTTATCATTTGGAAAGCTTTCGAATATTTCAAACTCTTTTGCATGGATTTTAAAGGATATCAATGTTTTTATTAATCGGCCTATAGCATATATTCAAATCGGCCTCGTTTGATACCATATATATATATATATTCCATGACAATCAAATACATATACATTTGATATTCAAATGAATATAATCAAGTTAGCATTCATATAATAATCATATCGATTGTATGTATGTATATATATATATATATATATATATATATATATATATATATATATTCCTCTATGTACATATATATGTACGTATACATGTATTGATATATCCATATGGACATTTCCATTTTTCACTCATACTATATATCATCACATGTATACATATGTATGTATCTTATATCTATATATTCATCTAATTACACAATCAAACACACATACAATTACCATCATAGGAAATATACGTGTGATGCATATATACATATATAATTACATGTCTCATTATCCCTTCGATAACACCATGCTCATAAGCAACCTGCTCATAAGTGTGCATAAGTATGTCTACCTATGTACTCTCATGTACGTGCTCCTCCATGTGTATGGTCTATCATCGACACGTATATTCATACATATATACATTCAACATATTTTTACCCCATCAATCAGGAATAGTATAACATAAGGAAGAACTCATAAGCTCCAAACACATAAACATCATCCAAGAATGCACTAAAAAGTAATCGAGACCCTTACTAATGCAAACACATCATACTTAAGGATGACTTACCAATTCCCGATATTATGACTTGACTCAACCATTATATTGTGAGTGTGTGTGTGTGAGCTTAGACAGGTATCATTAAGGGTTATCCGACCAATCACTTCTCTTGAGTGATACTTCCCCTCCCATTCAGAGGATTTGAACCTATCCCTGCAACCAGCTTAGCACATTTGCAAAGGTAGTTAGATGTTCATAATAAATCCATATACATCATAAAACTTTATCATATTCAAATAGAAATGTATGTTCTTCATCAATGTAAACATAATTTCTCTTTCAAAGCATTTATCAACACTTTCACATAATTCCTATTTTAGTATTCCATTCTTTTAGCAAGCATATCCAAATCATGATTGCATGTATCATCCTTTTTACCAGTGAAGGTAAATGCAAATCAGTAACAACAAAACAGGTGTGACACTTCACTAGAGTTCACCCAACCATGCTAACATTTTTACGTAGTCAAATCAGCTCCACAACTCATGGAATACAAAATATTCCTCTTGGAACATTTACACTACTCTCAAATGATGCTTTTTGTAAGAATTCATTTATTATTGGTATGGTTAGATGGTCTATATTTACCAAAGATAAGAGAGGGTACTATAGATGGATTTGACATCCAATTATAGGTCTAGAAAATACATTCCTAGATGCCATGAACTTTGAGAATTGCTATATCATAGTTTAACATTTTTTTTCTCTTAGAGCTCTTATAATACTACCTCGAAATAATGTAGCCTGTAAGGATCGGAAGGGATGGGGAATTAACCAAGGACTCCAATAAAATTCACCTACCCACCCTAATGTTTTGGCATAATCAATTCGGCCCCACAACACATATTCTTGTTGACACATTTGTATTGAGCTCTCAAATGACACTTTTTACAAGAATGCATTTTTTTAAGCATAATCAAATGGTGTTGAGCTGAAAAAATAAAGAAGTTATTGTGGAGGGACCCCATATCCACCTATAGGTCTAGATGAAATATTCACAGTTGTCATGAACTTTGAGAATTGTTTCATCATATTTAGGTAGTTTTTTTTTATTAAGGTTCTTAAGAGTCTACCCTAGAATAATGTAGCCTACAAGGATCAAGAAACCTTGGGAAAAATTGAAGTCTCTAATGTCATTCACCCACCCACCCCAATGTGTTGGAACAATAGTTTCTACCTTAAAACATAAAATATACATGTTGGCACATTACATTGCTCTCAAATGATATTTTTTTAGATGAATGCATTTATTCTTGGCACGATCAAGTGATGTTGATTTGACCAAAATTGAGCGAGTTTATTATGGAGGAACCCCATATCCACTTGTAGGTCAAGAAAAACAAATTTAGGTGACTAAAACTTTGAGAAATACTCTATCATAGTTTATAATTTTTCTCTCTCAAGGATCTTAAGAGACTACCTCAAAATAATGTAGCCTACAAAGATTGAGAAACCCAAGGAAACAATTAAGGCCTCTAATAATATTCACCCACCCACCCTCAATAGGTTGATGTAGTCAGTTTGGCCTCACAATGCATAAAATACAAAATATGTCTATTAGCACATTTACACTACCTCAAAAGACTTTTTGTGAGAATGCATTTATTCTTAGCATGATTGAGTGGTGTCTATTTGATGAGAGCTAAGATAGATTATTATGGAGGGACCCCACATCCACCTGTAGGTCCAAATAGAACACTTGTAGCTACTATGAACTTTGAAAACTACTCCATCATAAATTGGTAGGTTTTTTCTCTTATGGATCTTAATAGATTGCCCTAAAATAAGGTATCTTGGAAGGATTGAGAGACCAAGTGAATGAATCGAGGCTTCCCCTAGCATTCATCTACCCACCCAAACATTTTGGCATAGTTGGTTTGGACCCATGATACACGAAACAAAAAATATTCCTATTGGCACATTTTATTACTCTCAACTATCACATTTTGCAAGAATGCATTTATTCTTGGCATGATCAAATGATGTTGAGTTGATGAGAACTGAGAGAGGTCATTGTGGAGGGACCCATATCCACCTATAGATCCAAATGAAACATTCGTAACTTCAAAAAAGTAAAAAATATCATGCCAAAACCTATCAAACTCATTCTTCTCTTGTATATTAGCATTGATCAAGTGAGTATCTTCATCATTATTTAAATATTAGCAAGATTAGAATGATCAAAACATGATATACACAAATTTATCTACTAAAATCAATGAAATACAATGAAGAAACATAATCTAAATCACATAATAACTTCCCTATTTTAGTTTGTGGCTCATGTTGAAGTGATGTATGATCATGTACAAAAACAATAAAACGTTTTTTTATCTTCTTCTACTTGTGTAAATTGATATATGTTATTGATTTCTTCCTATATTAATTTTTTTATTTTGATTTTCTTCACCCATGTCAACTTCCAACTCATACCAAATGATAGTATAGGTCTAATATGACTAATAATTATAGAGTAATAGGTTGCTAAAATCATGCATTTGATCATTTGTCTTTGAAAAATTATATTGAAACTCATTTGTTTGCCTTAGGAATAAGTTTCTTCTTCATTGTTCCAAATTATTTTTCATTTTCTAGGTCGATATCCTTTTTTTTGTTATGGTATTAGACTCATTGAGCTATTGTTCACTCTTAATTTTAGACTTGATAACATTAGCAAACTAAGATAAGGTGTTTCTAATAACTTGATCACAATTAGTCCAAAAATCAATCATTCTATGAACCTTTCCTTGTTTATTTACATCTTCTATTGGAAAATTCAACTTTTCAAACTCATCATCATACTTATAGAATCATAAGAGATTATAATCTATCATATCATCTTCATTAAAATAATCAAGAATGTCAAACTGTAAAATATCATCATTATTTTCATCCTCATAACAAGAATACGAATCTAACATTGGGTTGACTTGACTAAGAAAATCATATTCATTTTCCATTTCAATGGTAACATATGTAGTAATTACTTGGATTTCATTATTGTAAGTTAACATATCATTAACAATACTTTCCTTGCTATTCAATAAATGAGAATTAGAATTTTTAACTTCTAGAATAGCAATACCTTAAACTTTATCGTTAGGACAACCATCAAGTGGATTATTCATCATGATTCAACTTCATCATCTTATTCATTTTGACAACTAGTTTTAGAAATTTAATCCTACTCATGCGTTGATCACCTTGTTGAATTTTCTTGATGAAGAATGGATGATTTAGAACACTTTCAAGCTATCTTCATGAGTTGATCCAATTGGTTTGTCTTCTCTAATGACGAAATCAAGATCATCATGGAATTTTAATATTTCAAATTTGTCTCCATTAGTATCTTCACATGGTTATGTACTTCAAAAATGCATGTCATTACTTTCTTTCACACTAGGTGTTGTCTTGAATGCATCATGTATATGTATATCAACTTGTGTTATGTCTTTTTCAACTCAAGATCTTGACCATATACCTTCTTTAACAAGAGTTTGAAGAGTGTATTGATTAACTTCTATAATGAACACCTCCTTAATGGGAAGGAGACCTTTCAATTAAAAATCCATCTTTATGAGGAAGGTTAAATAATCAACCTCACAATATTTAGTTGTAAGGGGTATTCTACATCCATTTGACATAGTGAAATTTGAAATTAGTGGGCAACCAAATCTAACAAACATTTGTTCAATATTTCTTCAATGAGTGGAATAACTATTTGGTTTTTTTTCTCAAAGTAGGATTAATATGAAACCTTACCCTTATCGTGTTGACCAAGTGTGGATGTTGAGGAACCTTTAAAAGCATTAGATGAACATGTATAAACTTCCTCACTTTATTAATTCTAATGACAACTACCTAGTGATAGCATTCTATAGGTTGGTAAATTATTACTTCTTGCACCATTTTGGTCATTCATGCATTCCATCACATTATTTCTTCTAACTAGATAATTAAAATGTCTTGTATAATGAATCTTGTTCCTTGTAAATATTTCTTCATTTCTAGGATGTAGTGACTTGTTGTTATTCTTTGCATTGGAAAAATGATATAAATTTGATGAATGTACAACTATGTGTTGTTATGTGGATCTCGATTAGACTTAGAGTTTAAATTTTACCCTCTTTGCTTGTCGTGTTTTCCCCCCAAATCAATCAATGGTGGGGGTCTAGGGGCTATTGGGGGTAGTGCCCCGAAGCAAATTTTGATTAAATTTTAATAAAGGATTTTTTTTGCTCATTTGTATAGTCACATTTTGGCTTTGGTTACCTATTGCTATGTGGATTTGGTGTAAAAATAGTGTGTGGTGTTGTTGTAGATCACGTGGTATAGCACGAGGAGTAACATAGTTAAACGTAGGTTAAGCGTTGGGCACATGTAGAACTGTGCGCATAAATTACAGAGTAATGAAAATGATTCAATTCATTACTGCAAGTTGCAGCTATTGTTGAAGGTTATTGTAATGTAAATTTTTTGGAAGTAATTAATAAATGGACTGCTGTTTGTGGATGTAGCTTAAGAATTGGTGAACCACGTTAAATTTGTGTTGTCTTTCACCTTTTTTTGTTATTTGTTTATTCTGTTGTTTTATTTTGTTGTGTGTTTATTTAATATGCATATAATTGGTAATTTGAACCCTCTCTTCCTTCCTGCAATTCCTAACACTATGTTTGGATTGGAAATTGATGGTACAACTATAGGAAAATTAGTAAAAGGTGTACTTGCATTCATGACTATATTTTGAGCATTAAAATCATAAAACTAACCTTACAAATGATTGAACTAATTTGTTGAACATGGTGATTGGAGATTTTGAGGATCATAATTGCCATAGTTTAATGAATGGGATGATTGCAATTGACTAGAACCATTGAATGGGTTGATAAATGGTTGTGGTTGCATGCTAGGATAATTGAAACTTTGATTTTTTTGGTTGGCCACTAGTAATTTTCTCCAAAATGAGAACCCATTTTAAATGCATCTTACACATGACTCCTACTATTTTTCTAAAAAATTCTTGATAATAGAGACCTAATGCTTGAAAATAGAAATCTAAAATCTCATTACCTTGAGGCAAACAAGAATCATTCACTATTTTTATCTCCTTGAAAAAACTTGAAGTTAATTGTACAATTATTTCATTAGGTCCTTTTTAATTATCTTAAGTAGCCTTCTCACCTCTTTTGCATCAATGTATCCTCCAATTTTCCAATGAAAATCATCTTTTAATTGAGCCCAAGAGAAAATGAAATAAGGTGGAAAATGCCTATACCATTGACCTACTTGCTCTCTCAAGTTGTAGCTAAATAGATGTCAAAGAAACTTAAATTTGAAGGAAAATTAGGCAACCCCTCTTGAAAAAACAAAGGATAACTCATTGGAACCAAATTTTTTGGTCAAATCATGCCTCAAGTTTGAATTTCTTTGGCCTTAGAAACCTTCTCACTCCCTTTGATAGGCCCCAGTCAATTGGATATCCTAGATTTTTGAGGACAAACCTAACAAAATATTGTTAAAAAATGTAATAGTTAGAGGTTTCACAATTACTGTCCCACATATATACCCATTCTTGCACAAGGAGTGTGTGGCCTTGTTCATTGAAATCCCTAACCTTTATCTTAGAATCCCAGATCATTCTCCCAACATATAGCAACATATGACTTTTGTAAATATGAAATTATATATATTCAAAATTACCATAAAGAGATTATGTGATTGACAATTCCAAACATGAAATAAAAACAATTCAATACCAAAAGTTGACATCCACAAGTGACACAAGATATATGTGGATAAACCCTTGAGGGAAAAATCTCCACACCCAAAGAGATCTAATATTTTTATTAATCTTCAAATGAGATACAATAATGCAACACTCCTCTCTAAATTCTGGTAGCACTTCGTTACTCTGAAAAATTGCAAAAAAAATATTACAAACCACCATCTCAAGGCTCCAATATATAGAAGTTTGTGGGAGAGAATACCACAAATTGTATCCCAAAGCAACAAGCAAAAACACATGGAAAAACCCACACCCCCCTTAGTGGACAACCCATAAACATGGCATAAAATATTGAATAATCAAATGGCCTTCACATGGGCACCTAACCCACATCAAATTAGAATTGGTCAATACCAAGTGCTCCATAAATCTCTGATAGCTTTGACATCTTCATGCAAGAACATGCACCAACATGAAAACTTGGGTGCCGAACCATGCAAGAGCATGCAAATAGTATACAAGGACATGCACATCAAAGTGGTCCCCACTCACAATTTTGGATTCCCAAGAGGAATATTCTTTTGGGATGCCCTATAACCTTCACCATAGAGGGTCCACCTCTTTAAATGCAATTACAATTTGTCATAGGAAAATAAAATAAATATTTTTCCCCTCATGTCCCCTAGAACACTTTCCAAAGAACATGGAGACACACAATTATCAACTTAGAATAGAAATTATAATGTCACCTATCCTAACATTCTACCGCTTGGAATTATACATTGCAATTACATCCATGAGAAAAAAATAAAAAATAATCAAGTACAGTGGTCAAGGCCCATGGCCTTCTTGCACCAAGAGAGCTTATTTGTGGCCACTAGCTTCGTGAGAGAATCTGCAACATTATCCAAAGTGTCAACCTTCTCAATCAAGACCTTACCACTCTGAACCATTTCTCACAAAAATAGATATTGCACATCAACATGCTTAGTATGAGAATGATACATGATTTTTGTCTAAACATATGGCACTCTGATTGTCACATCCAATCCTCATAGTCCTGCAATCAAAACCAATACCTTTACCAAGTATTTGTAACCAAATCGCCTCCTTAGAGGCATGGGTAGCAGCCATATACTCTACTTAAGTGGTGGATAATGCAACTATATGTTGCCTCTTACTCATCCAACTCACTGCACCTCTAGACAAAGTAAAAACATAGCCACTAGTGGACCTTCGATTGTCCAAGTCACCTTCCCAATCTACATCAACAAAACCATGTATGTCCAATGAATTAAAAACAACATCAGTACCATGATAAGATAAATAGTATTCTAAAGTACCACATAAATATCTAAACACCCTCTTAACAAAATTCCAATGCTCTCTACCACGGTTAGACATAAACCTGCTCAAAACTCCCATTGCTTGGGCTATATCTGGTCTAGTAAAAACCATTACATACATCAAACAACCAATGACAATAGTATAAGGAATGCTAGACATATCTTCAAAATCATCATCAAAATTAGGAAACATGTCTAAACTCAACTTAGTACCAACCAGAAATGGAATATTTATTGGTTTACAGTCATGCATATTAAATCTCTGCAAAATGGTATCAACATACTTACTCTGACTTAAAACCAAATCTTTCTGTGAACCTGATCTCTATTGATCTCCATCCCAAAGATATATTTTGCAACCCCCAAATCCTTCATATCAAATGTACCAAAAATTTGATTCTTAAGCTCTCTAATCATCACCTTGTTGTTACCCATAAACAACATATCTTCAACATACAAGATAATGATTAGTACCTGGTCATCAATAATCTTAATGTAAACACAATTATCCTCCTCACTCCTAAAAAACCCAACTTCAATGCAAATGCATCAAACTTCTAGTACCACATCTTGGGTGATTATTTCAAACCATATAAAGATCTCTTTAACCTGCAAACCAAGTGCTCTTTTCCTTTCCCAAAAAAAGCTCCAGGCTGTCGCATATAAATTTCTTCCTCAAGATCACCATGTAAGAAATTAGTTTTAACATCCATTTCTCTATTTCAAAATCATAACAACAATAGATAATAGGAATCTAATAGAACTTAACTTAGCAATAGGAGAGAATATTTCATCGAAATAACCTTCATCTCTCTAGGAGTAGCCCTTGGCCACCAATCTGGCCTTGTACCACTCTAACTGACCATCTGCTCCAAGTTTCTTTTTAAATACCCACTTGTAACCAATGGGATTCCTTCCTTTGGGAAAAATAACAAGATCCCAAGTATCACAACTATCTAAAGCCATCTATCCTCTTGCATGGCCTGCCTCCAAGATTCACTTTCTTATGAAGAAAGAGCCTCCCTATAGGATCTAGGTTCATCATCAGTACTCAACAAAGCAAATACACAATGGTAATTAGATGGGTTGTACCTATCAAATGAATTCTATTATCTTATGGATCTTCTCAAGGTAGGACTAAGGGGTTCTTACTACTCTTCTTTTGTATGCCTATCTTGCACTTCATCTAAACTCTCTAAACTATCTTCTTCTTCTCCATCCTCTAATCCATGTAATTGTTCTTCCACATGTGCATCTTCCTACTTCTCAATCTTTGTCACAAAGTGCATTATTTTTGTCTTATCTTTCTCCTTTGGTTGTTCTTCACCTGAGTAAGCTCTTGTAATAATCCCCCAATTAATCAGTACTAAAGTATGGAAATTAGTAAATAACCACCCAATAAATCAATAATGAAGTATGGAAATTAGTGAATAACATGAAGATAATGTAGATCTAATCTAGGAGGAGTCAAATATTGAATTAAAAATAAACAAAGTTCCTTAACGTGTAAATGATTCTCCATAATACTTGAAATAACTTTAAAACTCAAATCATTTATATACAAATGTAGATACCTACTCTTCAAATCATATTGATGACATATGCAACAAAACTAATTACAATAGCCAATCTCTCCTATAACAAGTTCAACTATAAAGGAAAATATTTGCAAATATGTAAATATATGAACACTTGCATTGCAAACCCTTTTTAGAAGAGAGAGTGCATCATCCAGGTGATATCCACCCCACCATGAAGTGTTATCTTCGTCATGCTACTCCACTAGAGAAGCCCGAACCATCACAAAGGATCTAGCTATATGTAGCCAACATGCATGATGGACTCTAGTTCACTATGTGAGTCGTCAAATAACATACCTATATGCTCATGCAACATACATATAATGCACTAATTCCCATAAACATACTTATGTGAAAGAGAATGTAAATCAATCTAAGTAATGCACTCATGGGTGGGAGTCAATAACTCTCCATGTTTACATCATAAAAATGTCCCAGTCATCTCACTATGATGTCTAGACATTTAATAGAATAGATTAACAACACCAAAAGAAAAACATGTGACTGAAATTCAATCCTTATGATGTTTTACTTAGATGTATTTTTGAAGTGATAATATTTATTGATTAGTCCATTAGAAAGGAATTATTCACAAATAATTAGTCCATAAAAGAAGCTAATCCACAATCTAAACACACTTCCATAACTCCACTCATTATTAAGTGATACAAAGGATCTTACTTCCTCCTCATCACTTAAGTGATTGTAGGTTATTACCTGATAAGTATGGAAGGCAACCCACAAAGGGATTGTGACCTATTTAAATATTTTCACTTTATGTTTAACCACACCTTTATGATAAAAATAATTATCATTTAAACTCATGATAATTGCAACCTATAAATCAACTAATAGTTTTTAATTTGTAGATTGCAATTGGAAGGATAGCATTTAAATAGTCATAACTTTTATGTTTTTGGCCAAATTCAAAACTTCAATATGTTCCAGAAAGGTAAAAGAATGAAGGATAAAACCCATAAATATTTTTGCAATACTCCCAACCATTTGAGAGCAGTTTTATCTACAATAAGATCACTAGATTTCTTGCTAAAATAGGACAGCTCATAATAGACTTATACTACTTATCTAAATTTCAAATTTCGATAAGTGTACAAACAAAAACAAAAGGAGGAATCTACCACTTGAGATGGAAGCCATGGTATTAGGGTGACAAGACATTTAAATCGTATGTGTTGCTTGGATGACCATGTGGAACAATAGAAGTGCCCGTTATGCTCATGAAAAACATTAGAATTGTAGAATTCTTTTACAGATAAATACAAGAGAAAATTTATCTTGAATGATTTTCATAATAGGATCGCCTGGGAGAGCATTGTAGAAGTGCTACAAAATTCCAATATACATGGAGACTCAGGATAATTTCAGCTTGGATAAGAAGACACAACTCTAAGTTGCTAGAGTTTTTCCACATTGGGTTTCTCAAAGGTAATTAAGAAAAATTCTTCCTTAATCCACATTTTACAATTTTTGTCATGAAATCCAACACCTAGATAACTCCACAATTCTATTTTTAGTTCTATTGCAATTTTTTTTAAGGAGTAGTAACATAAATCATGTTTAATCAGATTTATGTTATTAAATTTGTGATATGAATTATGGATAATTGGTAAATCATTCTTTGCTTCAGAGATATTTTCTATTTAAATAAGTCAAGGGGTGATTAGGTATAACAATTTGTGCCTATTTCATTGGTATAGAATGAGATTAGGATAAAGAAAAGGAACTCCATTAGAAGCAACAAGTAATGTCCAATGCCTATTACATGCTAGGCTATATTTATTATAGGTAAATTAAACACAGTGAAATGCTAGTAATTTCATGGCATTGATGATCTTCTTCAACATAGTGCTCTTGCTTTATAGTTTGTCTCTTATCAATTGACATATGACATATAACTCCAACAAATATCAAAGTTTGGAAACATGTCATTTATGCTATATTGTATTCAATATGGTTGCCAATAATGTACAATGAATTATTTTGAGTTTTTTTTTTTACAAATGAAAATTGTTTGTGTTTAGTTTTAATTAGCCCTTAAAATATCTAATGTATATTAATGGTAGGTAGTGTAAAATTGTTAGGCTTGAGAATATGCTTCCTACAATTGTTAAATATTGGTACTATAACAGACATGCATGCATAAACAGAGAGGTCTACAAAGTGAATTCTCTTTTGGAACCTCTACTTAAAGGAAAAAATGGAAAAAACTTGAATGGTCACTTAATCTCACAAAGTTAAATTCCTTTTTTTCAAGTTAAAAAAAAATGTCTTAATCAAAAATGAAAAGATGATGTGCAAAAACTCATTGAAAAAAGTTGGGAAAATACTAAATATTAACAACCCAACTAGAAAGTTGAAAAAAAGAAAGGAGAATGGATAATGACCAAGGCAAAATACTCTAATTTTCTGAAAAATCATATTTAAAAGTATAAACAAAATTTAGCTCAAATGATAAAAGCATCAAGGCTTTTGAACTCAAAAATGTCTTATTCATGCCAGGATATCATGAATGCAAAACCTACAGAAAAGTCATTGAGTTGCATCTAATAGGCAGAAACCTAATAAGACAAACCTTACAATGATTTATATCCACAATTGAGGGAAAAACTAATTATACAAGTAGAAACAAAGGGCATCATACCTACAAAGATTAGCCTTGCTTGAAGGCCAACAAAATCTTGGAATGCCAGCTCCCATGAATAATCCCATGACATTATTCATGTTATTACCTGAATGTTAAATTGTGTCTGTGATTTTATTAATTTTTCCCATAAAAGTATTCAAACCTTCCCCACCCCCTCCAAAATTCTTTCAATACTTTAAGAAAATTTCAACTGGAAAGTGTAAAGCAGATTTTTCCAATCTTTCACCAGCTTCTCCCACATTAAAGTCCTATGCAAGATGTGGAAGCATCTTCCAAGCACGTGGGAACAACTTTTCGAGTTTTTTATTATTATCTTTAAATAAATAATTATATTCTTTTATGAAATAATAATTAAATTTATAATATCTTTATTGATATATTATCTATTAATAATATTAACTTTATTTTTCTAATAATTAACTAATAGGATATTTGTGTTTGCATTCCCATGTCAATTACCATTTTATTTTTGGACTCATTTTAATGGAATGCCGAATGAAAATACATACAAAAAAAGTAACACATTCTTGTGCTAAGTTGGGTTCATGACCCTCGCTAAGACGAACTCTCTGAGTATTATTTAATTTATCTAGATTTATATAAAGAGATTTCATTTCCCAAGAAAATATGTTTATGCATCATTCAAAAAATAATACAATTATCCAAATAACAAAACCCAACTTTTTAATCTCATTCACACACATGCAACCTAACTTCATGAGTCTAGGTGAGTGTGCACGTGTTGATTTCATCATAGTCAGTTACCTCCATCGAATAGAACCTTTTCCTTGATGATGCTCTCTCTCCAATATGAGAAAATATCAATGATTCATGATGCACTTATAAATTAGAATGCATAATTGACCATCATCATTATAATCATTTTTCTTAATTACCCTTCAAGTAATAATTAATGTAATCAAATCATCTTTCAAAATTGCTTGTTATTAAACAAATAACGTAATAATTAAGTGATTAAGCTAAGCTAATTAAAGAAGATGTGACAACTCTAAACTACCTAAAAATCACATCTCTAGAGAAAAGCATTTTATGGGTTAGTGGATTCCAAATCTTATAACCTTTTACATCTCACTGTTGTTAAACAGGCATAGGACAACTGAGAGGGGGGGTGAATCAGTTATCACACAAATTCAAACTTAAAACTTTATCACTTATCAAATCTTGAACCACACTGTTTTGTTATTAAATATGAGCATGAAACATAAATAACAGAAAGCAAATAAACACAATGAACACTAGATTTTTACGTGGAAAACCCCATAAGGGAAAAACCATGGTGAGGGTTAACTCACAATATAAAGATTATAAAAAGGCTCACTACCCAAAAGATGACTCATTGTCCAAGTACAAAGGCTCACTGCCTACAAAGGACTCACTGTCCAACAGGGAGGCTCATTTCCTATAGATACAAAAAAGAAAAAAAGATCCACTACTGCAGTTAAAGCACATTCACAGGATTACAAAAACCTTCAGTTCACTACCTTCAACACACTAAAAAACTGCTATCACAACTCACTCACACACACTTCTGCTCTTATGATTTGTGGCACACTTTCGTCACTTTGCATCACATTGTAATACATATCTTCGCAATTTGATTTTATTTTATACCATTCTCAACCTTAGAAACATTTACCAAGGTCAGCCACAAAACAATGTTTCATAAATTCAAATTAGGTCGGAAACTCAAAATTCCCGCGGTGGAAAGGAATAAGAGTGGACTAATAAAATTATTTTCTTGAATCATCTACACACTTCCTCAATTAAATTTTATTCTTTGAATGAAGTGTAAACACTAGGTTGGCCAAACCTAATAAAAACATAGAAAACATTGATGCACACGATTCCCAACAAGAAGATGACACACAAACACCACAACACACTTCATTATGCACGAGAATACATCTCAGAACCTTCCAGATACATCCGCAATAAAATAACAGACTTCAATCACTGAATTCCTTTCACTAGTCCATCCGGACTGTGCAAACTCATACTGAAATACTGGAACATGACTTCCTGAATACCAAAATTCAAACTTCTTTGCCAAAGCACATGAAAGATCTTCACAAGACATATCCCAGATCCGAATGATCTGAATCAAAACAACGAAGGACTACAAAGCAGAAACATTTCTCCCAGTCCACAAAAGATGAAACTTGCTAGACAGTTCACATACTAGTGAACACAACTTTCATGTGCCATCTCACCAAAAGCTGAAACTTAGCATATATTACCATGAGATTACCATTAACAAACCTTCAGATCCACACAAGCATAGGATCAATGCAGGAGAAATGAAGAGCACATACTGGAGCACATTCTGAACACATTCAACACTTTGACTTCTCTTCTTTATTTAATTTTCTCAAAATCATTTGAAAACTCACCAATACAACACATCTGCAATACCATAAGAATAGCTCTAGGTACTCACAACATCTTAGAAGCATCCCAACCATACATGTACAATCTACAACATACTAAACTGTGTTGACATCAATGAAAACATTAATGACAACACCACCAAACTAGCTCATATTTGCAACAATCTCCCCCTTTGTCATTGATGGAAACACATAACCTTTTATCCTCCTTTGACATCAATGGAAAAGAACAACAACTATGATTATGCCCCCTTAGGAGTACACCCATACTACAACAATGAAACCACTTCTACTCCCCCTACGAAGTAGACCCAACAATCAGTCCAGATAAATGAAGAATCTGTGAATTCACTGGACTAATGCACCTTCATGTGCACTTAATTAGGAGGGCCAATGGCCCCCAACATCTCCCTAAGATTCTCAAAATCATCCTTCAGAAGAGCCATAGTAAAGATATCTGTAATTTGTTCCTTTGTAGTCACATACTCCAATCTGACTTCATTCTCCAACACTTTTTCTCTCAGGAAATGGTATTTTATAGATATGTGCTTCATTCTTAAATGCATAACTAGGTTCTTTGAAATGTTTATTGCACTTGTATTGTCACAAAAGATAGAGATAGGCTTATCACATATCACACCAATTTCTTTCAGAGTTTGCTTCATCCACAAAACTTGTGTGTAGCAGGATGCTGCAACAATATATTCTACCTCTACAGTAGATAAAGAAACCAAGTCTTGCTTCTTACTCAACCATGAAACCAATCTTCCACTAAGAAGGAAAGCACCACCACTGGTACTCTTTCGTTCATCTACACATCCAACCCAATCAACATAAATATAAGCACTCAGGGTGAAATAATTACTCTTAGGGTACCATAGTCCATAATCCGATGTGCCTTTAAGATATATAAATATCCTTTTTATAGCCATAAGATGTGCTTCTCTAGGATCTACTTGAAATATAGCAACTAAACACACTGCATGCATAATATCTGGTCTGGTAGCAGTGAGATACAATAATCCTCTAATCATGGATCTGTATTTGCTCTAATCAGTCTTAGCAGATTCATCATCCTTGCTCAACTTACATCCGGTTACCATAGGAGTACAAACTAGTTTAGAATCTTCCATCCCAAAAAAATTCAACAACTCTTTTACACACTTAGATTGTGAAATGAATATCCCTTTATTTGTTTGATTCACTTGTAGACCAAGGAAGAAATTCAATTCACCAATCATGGACATCTCAAATTATTTTTGCATTTCTTCAACAAATTTTTTACACATGCCATCATTTCCACCAAAAATGATATCATCAACATAAATAATTACAATCAACATCTTATTACCTTGCACTTTGAAGTAGAGATCACTGTCAACAAAACCTTTGTTGAATCCTTGCTTTGTTAGATATTTGTCCAGTCTTGCATACCAAGCTTTGGGATCTTGCTTCAGTCCATATAATGCTTTCTTCAATTTACAAACCATGTTCAGTTTGTCAGACAACTAAAATACTTTAGGTTGCTCCATGTACACTTCTTCCTCCAAATCACCATTCAGAAAAGTTGACTTAGCATCCATCTAATATACCTTGAAGTCCTTGTGGGCAAAGAATGCCAAAAATATTCTAATAGCTTCCATTCTAGCCACAGGGGAAAAAGTTTCTTCAAAATATATACCTTCAACTTGTGAATATCCTTTGCATACCAGTCTTGCCTTATTCCTTACTACTCCATTTTCATTCAGTTTGTTGTGGAACACCCATTTTGAACCAATCACATTTTTGTTCACAAGTCTAGGGACTATTTCCCATTTCTGATTCTTTTCTATCTATTGCAATTCCTCTTTCATAGCTCTCATCCATCTTTCATCTTCACATGCTTCTTTTACAGATTTAGGTTCTATTTTAGAAAGTAAACACAAATTTACATCAGCTATAACTCTGCTTCTTGTCTTCACACCTTCACTCTTGCTTCCAATTATCTAAACTTCTAGATGATTCTTCTGTACATATTTAGGAGTCCTAGCAGTAGGTTTTGGTTCATTCTCTTTTTCTTCTTCTTCCACTTGTTCTTCTTCTTCCTTCTTATTTTCTTTAGGTATATGTCCGCAGATGGGATCACCAGGTTCAACTTCACTTATCTCAATAGGTCTGCATATGTCTTCATCAAATTTCACATTAGTACTTTCAATGATTTTTCTCAATCTTTTGTTAAAGCATCTGTATGCCTTGCTAGTAGTAGAATACCCGATAAATATTCATTCATCACATCTAGCATCAACTTTTCCAATATTTTCATCATCTTTTTTAATATAACATCTGCTTCCAAATACCTTAAAATATTTCACAATAGGAGTCTTACTAGTCCATAACTCAAAAGGTGTCTTTGTGTTGTTGTGTCTGATTTGAACTCTATTAAGAACATAAACAACAGTATGTATTGCTTCTCTCCAATACACATCTGGTACATTAGAATCTTTCATCATAGTCCTAGCAACTTCCTGAACTGTCTTGTTTTTCCTTTCAACTACTCCATTCTGTTGTGGGGTTCTCATAGCAGAAAACTATCTTTTTATGCCATGCTTCTCACAAAATTCATTAAACTCACCAAAAGTGAATTCACCACCTCTATCAGATCTCAAACACTTGATTTTCAGATTTACTTCATTTTCCACTCTCACTTTGAATATCTTAAACCTATCCAGGGCCTGATTCTTTTCTTTGAGAAAAGCAATCCATGTCATTCGAGTATAATCATCAATAACCAACATAAAGCACTTGTCTCCATTCAGGCTTTCGATCTTGGTCGGACCACAAATATTAGTGTGAATCAACTCCGACATTCCAAAAGTAGAATGTTCTTTTCCCTTAAATCTACATTTTGTCTGCTTCCCTAATTGACAACTTCTACACATAGCATTAGCATGTCTTGTGATTCTAGGCAATCCTCAAAAAAATCCTTACCACTGATCTTGACGAGGTTATCAAAGTTCACATGTCCCATTCTCCAGTGCCATAGCCAACTTTCACTAATTTGAGATACAAGGCAATGACCATCAACTCCCTTCAGCTGATAGATGTTTCCATGAGTTCTTTTTCCTACAACAATCATATCTCCATTTCTAGATCCTTTTCTAATTTCACATATATTATTCTGGAACACAAGTTTAAGGCCATTTATGCACATTTGACCAACACTCAAAAGATTATGTCTCAAACCCTTCACATAATATACATCAACAGTATTATGCACTCCATCAAAACTGATTGAACCTTTACCATAGATCTTAGCTCTTGAATCATCACCAAACATGACTAAACCACCATCATATTTCTCAAGTTTAGTGAACCTACTCTTATCTCCGGTCATGTGATTAGAACATTCACTATCAATTACCCAGTAGTTTTCATCCTGTCTTGCATGAAAATAGGTAACCAAGGTACCTTCCTTCATATTCTTCTTAACCTCCAAAGCCTTCTCACTTACACATTTTCTAGAGTTAGTGGATACATATTTACTTTCCAAAGCTAAGAATAAGCATTCACTATCATCAACCTCATTGTCAAATTCATCATCAGAAATACCTACCTCTTCCTTAACATAGTACAACTTCTTATACTTCTTATCCTTCCTATCCTTATCCTTATAATCCTTGTTCTTCTTATGTGTAGCCCTATTTAGACATCTCAAAGCATAATGACCAATGTTACCACAACTAAAGCATTTAAAGGGTAACATACCTTTATATTTTCCAGTTCCTTTCTTCAATTTCCTAGTGAAATTTGCTTCCAAATTTTCATCATCGCTATCTTGTTCTTCAATCTTCAAAGCCTTAAATTTCGTTTCTATCTTCTCTTCTATCTTTTCGTCTTTCTAGAACTTTCTTATCTCGAATGCTTGCAAGGTGCTGAACAACTCTTCTAGAGTGTACTTCTTAGGATCATACATCTCTTCAATAATAGAGATCTTGTCGCTGTAACATTCTGGTAAAGTGATTAGGATCTTCTCGATTATATCTTCATCTGCTAGTTTTTCTTGATTTTTAACATCATTTGTTGCTAGTTTGACTCTTTGAAAGAAACTTGTAAATTCTTCACCATCTTCCATCTTTAGGTTCACAAATCTACGCTTTTCCGCCAACCTCTTTGTCAATTTCACCTTTTTGTTTCCTTCATACATGTCTTCCAACTTCTTCCAGACTTCATATGAAGTATCCAAAGAATTAACCTTGACTCGCTCATTTTTAGATAAACCACTGCAAATCGCATACTTCGCCTTCTCATTTTCTTCATAAGAAGAGATCTCATCTGCAAAGTTAACACCAGCAGATAGAAGTGTATAATTGTTCTGAACAACCTTCTAGGTCTTGAAACCAAGAGAGATAATGTTTCCTCTCATCTATCCCTTCTAGTCATTGTAGTCAATTCCATCATACATAGGGATCGCCAATTTGTGCTCCATCAGATCTTCCTTAAGCAGTTAAGCTCTACACAAGGAACCACAAGATCTGATACCAATTGTTAAATAGGCTCAAGACAACTGAGAGGGGGGGTGAATCGGTTGTCACACAAATTCAAACTTAAAACTTTATCACTTATCAAATATTCAACCACACTATTTTGTTTTTAAATATGAGCATGAAACATAAATAATAGAAAGCAAATCAACACAATGAACACCATATTTTTACGTGGAAAACCCAATAAGGGAAAAACCATAGTGAGGGTTAACTCACAATATAAAGATTATAAAAAGGATCACTGCCAAGGGCTCACTTCCTAAAAGAGGACTCAATGTCCAAGTACAAAGGCTCACTACCTACAAAGGACTCACTATTCAACAGGGAGGCTCACTACCTATAAATACAAAAGAGAACAAAAGATCCACCTCTACAATTAAAGCACATTTGCAGGATTATAGAAACCTTCAGTTCATTGCCTTCAACACAATGAAAAACTACTATCACAACTCACTCACACACACTTCTGCTCTTATGATTTGTGGCACACTTTTGTCACTTTGCATCACACTGTCATACATCTCTTCACAATTTGATTTGCTTTTATACCATTCTCAACCTTAGAAACATTTACCAAGGTTAGCTACAATAAAACATTTCATAAATTCAAATTAGGTAAAAAACTCAAAATTCTAGTTGTGGAAAGGAATAAGAGTGGACTAATATTTTTTTTTGTTTGAATCATCTACATGCTTCCTTAATTAAATTTTATTCTTCAAATGAAATGTAAACACAAGGTCAGCCAAACCTAATGAAAACACAAAAAAAATTGATGCACATGCTTCCCAACAAGAAGATGACACGTGAACACAACAAAACGCTTCATTATGCATGAGAATACATCTCAGAACCTTCCAGATACATCCACAATAAAAAAATAGACTTTGATCACTGAATTCCTTTCACCAGTCTATCCGGATTGTGCAAACTCATATTGAAATACTGAAACATGACTTCCTGACTACCAAACTTTAAAATTCTTCACCAGAGAACATGAAAGATCTTCACAAGACATATCCCAGATCCACACGATCTGAATCAAAATAGCGGAGGACTGCGGAGCAAAAACATTTCTCCCAGTCCATAGAAGATCAAACTTGCCAGACAGTTCACATACCAGTGAACAAAACTTTCATGTACCATCTCACTAGAAGTTGAAACTCAACATATATTACCATGACATTACCATTAACAAACCTTTAGATTTGCACAAGCATAAGATCAAAATAGGAGAAACGTGAAGCACATATAGGAGCACGTTCTAAACACATTCAACACTCTGACTTCTCTTCTTTATTTAATTTTCTGAAAAGCACTTGGAAACTCACCAATACAACACATTTGCAATACCATAAGGATAGCTCCATGTACTCACAACATCTCAGAAGCATCTTAGCCATACATGTATAATCTGCAACATACTAAATTGTGTTGACATCAATGACAACATTAATGAAAACACCACCAAACTAACTCATATTTGCAACAACCGTAACCAACAAAGATGCATTTTTGTGCTTTTGGATCCAATTTAGAATGCTTCAATTGAGGCACATGAACAAAATCCTCACAACCAAAGACCCTTAAATGTGAAACAGATGGATTTCTACCTATCCATACTTCATAAGGAGTTTTATCAACAAGAGTTGAACAAGATCTATTAACCAAATAACATGCAGTACTTACAACTTCTTCCCAAAAGCATCTATCAAGCTTAGCACCACTCAACATGCTCTTAGCTCTTTCCATCAAGGTTCGGTTCATTCTTTCTGCTACCCCATTTTTTTGAGGAGTATAAGGAGTAGTCTTTTTCTGAACAATACCTATATGCTTACAAAACTCATCAAATTACCTAGAAAAATATTCACCCCCATTGTCAGATATCAGCACCCTTATCTTATAATCTGTTTGCTTCTCAACTAAGGCTTTAAATTCCTTAAACTTAGTGAAAACCTCATATTTTGCATGCATAAAATAAATCCAGGTGTACCTTAAAACATCATCAATGAAAATGACATAATAACGAGATTTTCCAGAAGAGTCAACATCCATTGGTCCAAACACATCCGAATGAATGATCTCTAATAATCTCTTAGCTTTATTATTTCCATTAGTAAATGACAATCTATTCTATTTACCAAACACATAATACTCACAAAAATCATTTTTACCTACAAATTAATCAAAAGTACCATCAACCAAATTTTTATTGAAAATTTTTTTAAGACCCTTTTCACTTATGTGACCCAACCTATGGTGCCACAACATATATGCATTTTTAGTGCTAGTTACATTGGAATACTTACAAAAAGTGGAGGTATTAAGCCTAAACAAAGTCCCAATCCAAGATCCTTTAGCTATCACGAAACTCCCTCTTACCAACCTACAACTAGACATGTCAAATGTCACATGCATTCCATAATCATTCAACTTGGATACTAAAAGTAAATTTTTCACAAGTCCTGGAATATGTAAAACATGATCAAGGGTTTTAACCCTTCCATCACTGAAACATAACTTTACCTTTCCCTTACCAACAATATTCTTCGTGTTGTTATCACCAAGGAAAAATTCTCTCCCATCATAAGCTAAATATTAAGTAAACCACTCCTTGTGAGGAGTCGTATGGTAGGAGAAACCTAAATCAATAAGACAAGCATCATCACTAATAGTGTTAGTAGAAATAAATAAAGCATCAGAATCACCATCTTCTGAGGACTTTTCTATGGAAGTATCTGAACTCTTTTTCTTGTTTCTACACTTCTTCAAGTCACATGTCCTCTCTCACCACAATTCCAACACTTTACTCTGTTGTTCTCAGGGGTTTTAGAACATCATTTAGAATTGTCTCTCTTTTTATCCCCTTTAGGCCCTCCTTTTTATTTGTACCTTCCTCGCACATGCAAGGCATCTTGGGGGCCTGCATTCATGTAATTTCTCCTCATCTCTTCTAAAAGAAGTATAGTAATGAGACTATACATATTTAGTTTTGTACCACCACCACTTATGGAAACAATTAGATTTTCCCAAGACTCGGGTAAAGAACAAAGTAACAAAATACATTTATCTTCTTCTTCTATCTTAACATCTAGCTCGACGCAAGATGAATTATAATCATATCAAAAGCATTTAAATATTTTGCAATAGAATCACGATCCTTCATTTTCAAAGAATACAAACATCTTTTGAGATATAAATTATTTGTTAAACTTTTGGTTTGGTAAATATCATCTATCCTCTTCCACAAATTGTATGTGGTAGATTCTTCTGAAACATTCAAGAGGGAAAAACCTGCAAGACACAACCAAATGATTCCTTGTGCCTTCTTGTCCATTTTCTTCCAATCTTCATCAAATGTTGATTCAAGTTTCTTTTCACTCAAAATTTCCAACCACTAATCTCTCTCTTCAAGGAGTTCTCCATCTTCAACTTCCACATCTTATAACCAGTGCCATTGAATTTTTCAATATCTAAATAGGAGGTAGAAGCCATGGTTTTCAATCTTCTTGAAAAATCTGCAAAACCCACAATGCACAAGCTCCCACTACAACCAAAAAACATTCAACACTTAAAAGAAAGGTGTCCCTCTCTTAACATAACCATTAGATCTAATAATAAATTTTAGAAATCCAAGGTAAGACTTGCAACAATGGAACTTAATAATGTGTTTGCGAATCTGAAATTATATATTCAGGATTACCATAAAGAGATTATGTGATTGGAAATTCTAAACATGAAAGAAAATCAACAATACCACAAGTTGACATCCACAAGTGACACAAGATATACATGCAGAAAACCTTGTGGGAAAAAAATCCACACCCAAAGAGATCCAATTTTTGTATTAATCTTCAAATGAGATACAATAGCACAACCCTCCTCTTTGAATTCTGACAACACTTCATTACTTTGACAACTTGCAAATAAACTCTTACAAACCACCATCTCAAAGCTCCAATATAAAAGTATGTGGGAGAGAATACCACAAATGGTATCCCAAAAAAACAAGAAAAACCACTTGGAAAAAACCACACCCCCTTAGTGGACAACCCATGAACATGGCATAAAATACTGAATAATCACATGGCCTTCACATGGGTGCCTAACCCACAACCAATTAGAGTTGGTCAATACCGAGTGCTCCATAACTCTCTGACAGATTGAATATCTTGATGTAAGAGGATAAAACACATACCCCATTTTTCATACAACTACTATGAACAAAATAAAATGCATTGGAAATGCAACAAACCAGATTTAAAAATCTGCAACATGAATGCTAGTTTGTTCATTCAAAACCACCTGCAACAACTGCAAAATCTTCTCCAAATTGATTTTACCAATATTGCAGCCTCTTGAGCTGAGAAAATTAGTCTCAAAAATGATATTAAAAACCAATAATAAACCTTCACCAATTTGATTTATACATCATAAAATAGGATTGATCTAAACACCCAAATTATGCAAAAAAAATCATAGAAATTCTCATTGAAATTTAGAATAACATTACAGAACAACATGCCAAGCCTATTGGATTCTCATTATAGAATCCCAATATGATTTAGGTCTAATCTTATACCTGCAACAATGGTGTAGTACAGCAACATATGGCTTCCACAAGCCTTCCTCAAACTTTATTATCTTCATCTCACCAAACCTCATCCTGTAGCTTCAAAATCAATCTTCAAACATGGTCTCAAAGGACCTATTTTCTGTTGTATTCACCTTCTCACACCTGAAAAAAAATTCTACCAAAACATAGTCTTCAAATCTGAAAACTCTATCCTTTTCCTCCAATCCCCATTCTTCATCCTCCCCCCAAAATCTTGAAATGAAATGAAAATACTTGATATTTATTTGCACAACATGAAATGATATTTCATTTCATTTGGGATAATTTCCATCCCAAATTTCACAACCTAGCCTCCATATTCCCTCCAAATTGGATTTGAAATCCATTAAAAAACAAAGAGAAAGGGCTCTTACAATGTTATGACAATTTGCCCAAAATAGGAGATTCTTGTCACACCACTATCTCCACAATATGCCTTTCAAATTAAAATATTTTTAACTCCTAATTTGAGTGCCCAAATTTGAAGGAAATATTTTTTTCATTAATTATTTATTTCATCCACATATGTGTCCCATTTCCAACGCCCGATTTTGGGTAGGTGAAGGGTCACTAGGAGATGCCACCGAAACAACATGAAATTCACCAAAAAGCTCATGAAAACTTGTCAACTCATTTTGCAAGAATAATGACATTATTTCAATTATTCCAAATATTATTCCGCTCAAAATATTAATCTAATAAACAAAATTAAAATAAAATTCTTTTGGTTGATGAGGATACCCTGTCAACCATGGATGCTCTTGCTACCCACAATAGAAAAGAAATATTTCATGAGTTGCACTCAGAAATATTTATAGAACCTATGTTTGTCCTGGATCCACCTCATTGCCTTGTCCACTAGGATCTTCCCATTCACCGAATTATGCAACCTCACAATATTATATCCTTTCATCTTTACTCCTCTACCCTTCATGTCTTTCAAAACTTTTAATCTAACCTCCCACCAATATATTCCATTAGAACTAACAATCAAACATATACCTCCACCTTAAAAAAAAAAATGTACTTCATTACCTCTATTTCTATTTTACCTTTTTCCTCCTCCTTTACCTAGTTTGTAATGTGGTATGTCACTCCTATTATGCCTTCAAAAAGACATATTGCTGCTGCAATTTGATCTTCAACACCTAATTCAATGTTAGTACTACAATCCATAGATTCATTCTCCACATTTTGTAAAAAATAGTCAAGCTCTATTATCAAGGAATCTTCATCTTGTTATCCTTGAATCCAACTGCGCTAGATTCATGGGATAACCCCCTATGAAACTTGTCTGTTTCATAGTTTCGTGTACTTCAAGCATGCCAAACAAGGAAAATTTCAATTCACCTTGACACGTAGTTCAAAACCTCAAACTATTAGTTTGAGCCTCCCCCCCATTCGTCTTTCGAAGAGCTTCAAAATGAGTATCTTCGTTAATTCCCTTTCTTTGGGAGTTAGTCAATTTTTGACTCATGTTGGAGCACTAATTTTTAGTGCTCCTGCATGAGCCTTAAGTTAGAAAATTTAACTCCAAGTGTTGGAGCGGTGAAAATCACCGCTCCAACACTTTGCTCACAACCTTCAAATGCACGAGTGATGAAAATAAGTGCTAGTGCATTTCTCCTTTCACCAAGTCTTTTGCATGCACAAGCGGTGATTTTCACCGCTAGTGCATCTATTTCACCATCATGTTCACCATAATTAATGCAACTTGAGTCACATTAATGGTCTTTTCTAAATGACTTATTAAGTTATTTTAAGCTTATCTTCATTCTAATCCACCTTTCTCTCTCATTCAACTCGTGTGATAGATTTCCAACCTCCTATGACTTGTGTCTAAAGATTTCTTCAAGCATTCAAGTTAGGGTTTCAAGTTTTTGACAGGTGCATTGTTACTCCTTACTCTTCGTTGCGATTTTATTCTCTTTACGTTCAAAGCTCTGTAGATTCTAATTTGACCTTTCTCAATATGTTTTTCAAGTTAGGGTTTCGATCTTTTCATGTTTTGAATCTTCCTTCCTCTTTTCAAATTGTGCCCTACTTTCCTTTGTTTTGTTTTGCACATTTTGGCTTTTGATGCCCTGTGTTTCTCTCCACGCATTTTATTTTCTTCACCATGATGTTTTTTACCTTTCCACTATTTCTCATCTAGTTTTTCCAATACTATCAAGGCAGTGAAGATCTTCGTTTTAGCAAGTTGAAATGATAAACCTTCATGTTTCTTTGTAAAGACCATTCTTCTAAATGTTCAAGCGGCATTTTTCACTGCTCGAACATTGAAGACCTTGTCTTATTTGTTAGAGAGGCAAAAAAATTTCCGCTACACTCAAGATCTTCCACACTCCAAGATGTAGGAGCAGTGAAAATCATCGCTCCTACATGGAGTGTCTCCTCTTAAAATACTAAGGCGGTGTTTTTGCTCGCTTGAACACTTGACCCAAACAAAGGATGAACATGTGGAAGCGCTAAAATTCAATGTCCAAGTATGAGCTAAGACCCTCCCAAATGCATAAGCATTGATTTTTAGCGCTCTAACACATCACAATTTCCTAAGTGATTAAGACATGTATGAGTGCTGATTTTCAACGCTCCTACATGTAAACTTACTATCTCAAGATGTAGGAGCACTGATTTTTAGCGCTCCTACACAAAAAGCAGTTTTCTCTTCTAACACCCTAAAATGACTCCGTTTGCATTTTGAACCTCATTTCTTTGCCAATGCTCCATTTTCTGTGCAAAATAACTCTTTTAACACTTGCTCTGAATTTCCTGCTTACTTCACGCTTTCTAACACTGCATTTTCTCCTAACATCTACTAATCCACTCTTCTTGTAGTTCCTCTCAAGCTCTCACTAGGTGATCCAAGAAAGTGACATTCCTTGATCTTGGTACATTTTTAGATGACAACAAAAAATTCACCATCGTCTTCTAAGGAGGGCAAGATGAAATACAAATTGTAATGTCACAAAATTGCACCTAGGGGAAATTCCACATTCTGGCATTTTTTCCTAGTATTTATGACACCTTGAAACATTAATGAAAAAATACCATGGGTCATAATTTCATGATTATGACTCCATGCGGACTTGTGGTTGAGCGATAGAAGCCTAGTGACACATTCCCCGAGAATCTAGGCTCTAGACGCACGCGTGGTGCACTAGCATCCTGGTGGTTTCCCAAGTTTGAAACGTGGAATCTGGAATACTAACCCTTGAGACACTTATCCTAGTGGTTACATTCCAAAAGTAATGGCTCTTTTCCAACCTTGAAAGCATTAAAAACCCCTCTTTGGCTCTCATTTGGGGGTTGGAAGACATCACTCAAGCTTTCTTTTTACTTGCTCCAATTCAGAGTTCTCTTCATCTTTGACAACAGTGTTCTCACAAGCGAAACCATGCTGGACTGAGGTCCTTCCAGCAGCAGTAGTAGCTCTCAAGCAAGCACTCAACGGTGCGTCTGTATGCTCCAGAGACAGTCTAGGCCTGTGGGTAACACTCTCTCTCCCTCTTTTACTTTCCTTTCGTACTTGTTCATTTACTATCTTGTGGTGCGGGTTCTACTCTTGAGTAAGTTTTGCTTTTACCACACGCTTCTTGTGGTGCAGGTTCTACTCCTGAGTGGGTATTGCTTTCACCACATGCTTTGATTACTTCATTTACACTCTCTTCCATCTTGGTTGTCTGTGGAGGTGGGAACAACAAAACGGGGGTCTAACTGAGGCAGACCCTTACACAACCACCCAACAATTTTCTTCTTGTTATTTTATGTGTAGGTCATGAAAAGGATTTTGGAGTGAAGATCCAGACGTCTAGATAAAGGTAAGCTTTCTCCAAGCATCCTTGTGCTCATTTCAATTTCTAATTTTTTGACTAGGTATATCATTCAGTACACCCTAGACCTGAGCTTAGAAGTAAAGCTTTTTTTTGTCCATTTGAGTTCCTGAGTTCTCTGTTGCTTAGGATGCCAGCACGTCCTATAGATGACAGCGTGCCGTGCTGGCATCCTGAAACTGTGCTGATGTATTTTGGCCGAGAGCTCCCTCTTCTAAGACACAAATCTCTTAGTTTTTCTCTCTTAGGGTCTCTGGTAGTTTTTCCTAAAACATAACTGAATCTTAGTTCTTTATCATTCCTCTAATCTGTTATTCTGAGGTCTATAAGGGCAGCTCATTCCCTAGTGATCTCTCGAGAAAGGAGAGACCCATGTGTAGCGAATCCCTCCTATATCACATTTTGGTGAACCTTACGTGAACGTCGAATATTTCTTCGCGATGTTGCACATTCATGATAATGACTTTTCTGAGGAATATTTCAGTATGTTGGAAGATACTCTAGATGAATTATTAGAAGTGCTCTCCCCTATCCACAAATCTCCTAAACAAGTCTCCTCTTGGCATGCTGAGGAGTCAGTAAACATGGTGGTGGTCTCTGTGGCTCCTCTGGCCCTAAGAAACCCATCATTTATGTGACCTTGATCAACTCTTCTGTCTATTGGATTTCATGTCGTAGCGATTCATCAGACTTATATTCAAGGTTCATGAAGGATACAAACTCTAATTCTTATAATGTTGTCAGGCACACATATCCTACAAGGAGTAATAAACAAAACCTGGATAAACAACCTTCTATTCTTACTTCTTTACCACCTTTTCAACCAACCCAACCTCTAGCACCTAAACCCGTGATTAAAGCACCAGGCGATTATGATCTTGTCGAGCAACTTCGCATTACTCCAACTAAGATCTCACTTTGGGACTTACTTCAGACCGCTCCAATTTATCAGGAGATGCTTCAGGAAGATTTACAAAAGATTCTCTTGCCTGCCTCTGCTAGGCCTATAGATGTTAATGCACTGTTGGCTCATATTCACATGGATTCACTGAATATCACGTTACACCCACAAGAACTCCCACCTTCAGATGTGCAGAAGCAAGTAGATCCCTTAATGATTATAATTAATGTTAACAATATTGGTATCAGGCATACCCTTGTTGACATAGGTTCGGATCTCAATGTTTGTGGTATGGACTTGTTACCTAAAATTAAAGTTGATTCATCTTATTTAGCGGCTTCCTCCTTATACATTTGTGGATTCAATAACGCTGACCGCCAAGCTCTAGGTGCAATAATACTATCTTATAGCTAGGTCCCATTACCTTACCCATATTGGTTTATGTGATGCCTGGCCCATTACCGTATAACCTCCTCTTAGGGAGACCTTGGATTCATGCTATGGGTGCGGTGAATTCTACTTTACACATTTCTTTGAAGTTCATTGCAAATAATCAAGTAGTTATAGTTAAAGCAGATCCAAAATCCATTCACCTCTATGAGCTGGCCACTGCTGGTTGTGCTTTGGTTGTATCTACTCTCAAGAATTGTATTCCATCTTTAACCACTGATGCTATGGCATATTCTTCATCGATACCCTCTATGGAAGTTGTTCCTAGAGTGAGTGTTGGAAATGAAGAATCACCTAAAATAGAGGACCTTGAGTCTCCCTCGTTTGCTTTTAAAAGAAACACTTTCCTTGGTGATGATTGGGGCTCCTTGAATTTCTCTGAATTCTTCATTGTAGAATACAAGGAAAACCCCTCTTTCATAGACCTTCTAGGTACCCTTGACACAAAGGTGGATGATACTCCCGCGGAAGAGGAGAAGTATGATCCTGTTCAAGACATCGCTCCTCCCTGTGCCGAGGAGAATAATCTCACTCCTACAAAAGAGATTAACATTTGAGAGCTTGGTATAGAAGGTAGGATTACTCATAGAAATGTTTGACATCCATTGGTGGAATGAAACGCTCTACATGGAGCTGCCACCTCTTGAGGTTTTGCAAACTTGTTACGGGTTCAGATAAGAGCTCGCTTCTCGATATGGCTATGGGTAGAAAGGCCTAGGGTGTATCAAGCAAGGAATTTAGTTCTCTATCTAGTTCACGCCGCAACAATGCTATCTGGGTTTGGAATTCTCTATAGAATAGTCCAAGCAAAAGCCTTGGTGGAGTGTTAAAATGATTTCAATTGAGCCGTTGAGCCTGGTTCATCCTGAGTTAATAGAGGAAAGGGGGTAGGCCAAGTAGGTCCCTCTAGATATCTTCTCTTTGGATGAAGTATTGGAGGAATTTCTAGGTGTTTATTCCCCGTTGCCTCCTTATCATCACAAGAAATGGTTCCTATATTGCTTGCACAATCAAGTGTACTTTAGAGAATCTATTTTAAGTATTGACGAGGAAGATCCTCTATCTAACGTTGGTGATGACGTCACAATATCTCATCCTGAAGACTATAGTTCCCTTCTTGAAGGAGATACTATTGAAGTTTCTATGGATCCTAAATCCCCAAAAAAGGTGATCAAGATTGGAAAGTTTCTCTCTTCAGAAGAAGCAGACAAACACTTTGATCTCTTGCATTCTCATCTAGATATCTTCGCTTGGACATATGAGGATATACCAGGTATTGATGAGTCTATAGTGGTTCACAATATCATCCTATGTCCCGATGTGAAGCCAATTAAGCAGAAAATTCGAAAGATCAATCCTAGGGTGGCATTAATGGTCAAGACTAAGATAGAGAGAGTGTTGAAAGTAGGCTTTATCCGTCCAATTGACTATTCCCCCTAGATTTTGAATATAGTTGCTATTAGTAAGCTCGATGGCCGTATTCATCTATGTATTGAATTTCACGATCATAATAAGGCTTCTCTTAAGGATAATTTTTTCGTTGCCTAATATCGATATGATTGTGGATTCGACTGCAGGCCATGCATTATTATCTTTTATGGATGGCTTCTTGGGTTACAATCAGATTTGTATTAACCTAGATGATCAATACAAGATAGCCTTCACTACCCCCATGGGGTAATTTTTGTTATGTGGTCATGCCCTTTGGATTAAAGAACACAGGAGAAACTTACCAATGGGTAATGAACTTGATATTTCACGATTTTATCCATAAGATCTTAGAAGATTATGTTGATGATATATTGGTGAAATCGATAACCCGTCAAGACCACGTGAAGAAACTTCATTTTATCTTTGAAAGGCTTCGACTCTATAAGATGAGACTAAATCATCACAAGTGCGTCTTCAACGTTAATGCTAGCAAGCTTTTGGGGTTTATAGTTTCTCAACGTGGGATCAAAGTTGATACAAATAAGATTGATGTCATTGTTAACATGCCTCCACCGAGAAATATCACTGAGTTACAAAGTCTACAAGGGAAAATTTAGGAAATTCATAGATTTATATCTCAATTGGTAGATCGTACCCTTCCTTTCACTCACCTATTGAAAAAGGACATTCGCTTCATATGGGATGAAGATTTTCAGAAATCTTTTGAGTCAATCAAAGCCTATTTGGCCAATCCTCTTGTATTGCTACCGGCTATGCAAGATAAACCCCTTCTACTTTACCGTGGCACATCACCATATGCTTTGGTAGCCCTTTTGGCTCAATATGATGACACAGGGAAGGAGAGAGTGGTATATTACATTAGCCACATTTTGGTTGACTATGAAACCTGTTATTCCTCCATGGAAAAGCAATGCCTCGCTCTTGTCTTTGTTACGCAGAAGTTGAGACATTATCTTCTCCATGCTGAAACACACATCATAGTAAAAATAGATCTCTTAAAACATCTTTTCTCTAGTGCCGACCTGGCTAAAAGATTAGCGAAATGGGTTATGTTTCTTTCTGAGTTTGACATAAATTTCATTACTTAGAAGTCAATAAAGGGTCAAGCAGTTGCATATTAGCTAGAAAATGCTCCCTCATCTCGCTCCTTTCCAGGGTTGGATTTATTTCTTGATGAAAAGATATTTTTAATTAACCATGACCTTGAATGGAAAATGTATTTCGATGGATTGAGGTGTCAAAATGGTTTAGGAGCTGGTGTGGTTTTTATATCCCCCAAAGGTAAACCGATTCCTCTATCCTTTTGACTAGATTTTCCTTGTACCAATAACATCACTGAGTATGAAGCCCTTATTGCTAGCTTACGTGTCATGATTGCACTAAGAATCAAATGTCTTTGTATTCTAGGCGATTTTAAACTTATTGTGAACCAGATAATGGGAACCTATCAAGCCAAGCAAAGTAATTTGTCCTGATATCGAGACCTTGCCTTGTCCTTGCTTAAATAGTTCTCCTCTTTCACGATAGACAGTGTCCCTAGGAGAGAAAATAGACATGCTGATGCCATGGCAAGCATTGCTTCCTTGGTACCTTTAGAACGAAAGAATACCACTTCATGGTCTAGGTCTTGTGGACCCCTGCAGTTCCTGACCAACCTGAAGCTGAGTCCCTTGTGTGATCCCATGTGTAATCTGGAGAATGGTTTGCTAATATCTATAACTACCTAAAGATTGGAAACTTTCCTGATGATGCAACAAAAAATGATCACACTCATATAAGAAATCTTTCAGCAGGTTATGTTGTTTTATCTGACGTCCTTTATCAGAAAGCCTATAATGGCTTGCTTCTCAAGTGTCTCACTAAAGCGAAAATACCCCTTTTCCTTAAGAAAGCCCATTCGGGCTCTGGGGGCGGACACTTTGGTGGTAGATCCTTGGGAAGAAGACTGATAGACATGGGGTACTATTGGAAAATGATGGAACAAGATTCCTTCGATTTTGTTAAGAAGTGTCTTCAATGTCAACAACATAATCATTTTATTCATGCACCTGGTGAAGAATTACAAAATCAAACTTCTCCTTGGTTGTTTGCAAAATGGGGGTTGGATATTATTGGAAAAATATCACCTCCTTCTTCCAAGGGACATACCTTTATCATTACCACTATAGATTTCTTCACGAAATGGGCCGAAGCTATTCCACTCCGATCCATGAATGCTGAAGCTATCTGTAGCTTCCTCATGAACAAAATCATTTCTCAGTTTAGATTTCTCACTACACTTGTTTCTGACAATGGTACACCATTCAAGAACAAGGAAGTGAAACAATTCCTTGAGAAATTTCATATTTAGTATAGGTTCTCCACACTGTACTATCCACAATCCAATGGTCAAGTAGAAGAGTCTAACAAAACTCTTGAGCTGATTCTCCATAAAATGGTTAATAAGCATGGTAAGGATTGGCACATTCAATTAACGTATGCTTTGTGGGCCTATCACATGAGTGTTCATACAACTACAATAACAATGCCTTACAACCTCGTGTATGGTGTCGAAGCTATTATGCCTTTGGAGTTGGAGATTCCATCTTTACGGGTTTCCCTTAAAGGGTTAATTGATGATGAAGCCTACTGAGTTAACCGTTTGCATCAATTGGAGATGCTTGATGAGCGCCTTTTACGGGCCCTCGAACATCTTAAAGATTATCAACAGTGGTTATCTAGGCAATATAATCAGAGTGTGCTTCCTAGGAATTTTAAAATAGGAGATCTGGTTCTCTATGAAAACCAGAGAAATGTAAATGCATCACTTGATCAAAGAGGAAAATTCAGTCCTAACTAGTTGTGCCCTTACATTGTGATCTCTGTATATGGTTCAGGTGCCTATGGATTATTGTCTATGGATGGAATTCCTTTAAACTGTTAATGCAATGCATCTACGTCAGTACTACACATAGTGTTCTATGTGTCATCTATGTAGCATTCTCTTTATATAAGGGCAGTAGCCCTACATATGTTGACATTATTCATTAACACATTATGAATTTTTTTGTGTTATAATACGACCATGTGTGTGTGTGTGTGACTGTGCATCATATTACATCTATTAAAATAATTAGATCATCATTGTATTTAATTAACATACAACCATGTGCACTTATTAAATCATGTTAGCATCTAATGTAAGTATACATCCATATGAGCATATAACATCCATAGCATAAACATACATGACAAATAAAGAACATGCATATCCAAATAAACAATGCCATGAGATTAGAATCAATGTATCCATATATATATGTATGTATGTATCAAATGTCATGTACATGTATTGGGCCACTACTATAAAAAATGAGTGGTTGCTTAATATGTGTCTATACAAAAGATCTACAAGTATATATGTATGTATATCTCGCTACAAAAATGATATACAAAACTAATGATGAGCCTCTTATCACTATGGTACGTGGTTCACAGATCCCTCTGGCTCTAGTGGATGCTCAAGAACCCTCAGGACAAGTTGAACGGTGGTCATAGAGCATGATCGGTGTGAGCGTGATACAGACAAAGCTACCCACATCCCTCTAATATCCCCCTGTAGGGAGGATATTGTTAGCTCCGCTTGCCTCAACTTGTCCTGTAGTCACTAAACATTTGTCGGGATCACAGCTACCAGCTGCCTATCAAGGTCATCAAGATGGCTCTGGAGGGCATCACGTGCCTGCTCGACGACATCAACCCTTATCATTATTGCGTCTCACTCGGCGAGCGCCGTTTGTAGCTCCTTCGACATCTGGTCATGTTGTCCTCAAATAGTCATCAACTCCACAGTAAGCTAGACAATCTCCATGCCCCACTCCTCGTAGGCAATCCTCAAGTGCACAACTGGCTCAAAACTGGGGGCATTTCATCCCACAGATGCTGGCCAATAAGCCTTGAGGACCGATCCCTGGATCGACACATTAGGGGCGACCTCTATAATACAATAAGCTATAAGCCCAGTCCATCCTTGTGCATCCTATGCAACCACATAGAAAGAAAGAGGTATTAGTATCACATGGCATGTATATACATATATCATAAAAAAAACTGAAAGTATGGAAACATACACATGTCCCATATACTTAGGTCCCCTGGCTGCCATGTCAGGTTAGGGTGAGGGTCAGTGTTGGGACCTGCACCACCAACATCGGTGGCCACTCCCGGTGATGCTAGAGCCACTGCCATTGCTACAGTGGAAGCAGGTGGTGCCAAAGAGATGAGGGTAGCTGGTGGAGGGTCTAACCTCCTCTACCGCCTTGACCTCGATGGTGCCTCCTCCTCCTCCTCCTCCTTGTCGACCTGCTACCGAACTCTCCGCCTATCCTATGGGGGATGGGGTGGAAATTCCCCCTATGGAACAGGATCCCCTCATGGGGCACCCTTTCCAAACATAGGGGCAACATGATGCCTCTCCCACCACCATGCAAAATTAGCCGCTACCTCGACATTATCTGCCACTGTTATGGGGGGTTGATCATGATCAGGCTCATCATCATTTGAGGGGACAATATCAGTAATAGTGGGGCAAGGGTGATCCCCAACCCTCGTTGCACTCCTATGGGCCCTAGTATAGGTGGACACGTCTGTTGGAATAGTCTGAGGTCGGCCATGCTGTCGCATGACCTGAATCTAGTAGTAGAGTACTATAATATAATCTCTCTGGCTGATCAAAAATGGTCTTGCTGTAGGTTCCTCAGGTACCTACTATTGTCCACCCATGTAAAAAATTGGTAGGGTCTCCATCGGATCCCATCTGCATTGAGAGTGTCAAAATGCAAGCACCAAAATTGTAGGTCCTCAAATCTCCACTGGCCTATCATGTCATACCAGTGGGCCATGGGAATCCGATACGACCGTTGTTGGGGAAAATCGACTGGTCAGGTGCACATGATGTGGGAAAAGGCCCACACATACAAAAGTGTGCACGTTGGAAGGCTACGATACTTATAATGCACATACCAACCTAGCTCCTGGTAGAGGTGCGCTAGCATGTTGCGCCCCTAGGAAAAAATAGTCATATGCTCTACCATCTATCTGATAGTGTGGATGAGGCCCCTGTGAAGGTGTGAGCCTTGCCCATCAATCATGATTTGAAAGGAAAAGGTCATGACCATGACTCGATAGAGTAATGGTGCAGTGGTCCTTGCATGGTCGTACTAGTGCATATAAATATGGCCTATTCTGTCGTCGCCATCGGTCCTCCTTATGCAATAAAGGACGCCCTCTGATCGCTCCCATGCCAATCGCGTATCGTTGAGAGTCACCCGTCATTCGCGGATGGGTAGCTCAAGGATTTGATAGAGGTCCTCAAGTGTGATAGTCATCTCTCCATAAGGCGGCTTGAAAGATGATGTGGTGGCGTCCCACCACTCCATAAGGGTTGTCAGCATCCTCTCATGGTACCTCATCTTTGGTATAGTAAAGACATGTCAGAGATTGACCCGCTCTAGATGTGTGACCTCATCCTCTGATAGATGGTCCCTGTGCTCACGAATGTTTTAGAATTCTTGCCCTCCTGGATGCTCTCAAATCTCCAGGTACTCCTATAAAAAGTAGAAAAAATATGAGTCAAAACATCAAATTTTTGAATGAAAAGAAAAAATTAATTAAGACCTATGTGCACCACGCATGCGTCCCTGACTGCCATGGTCACCTCAAAGACGACAGCATGGAGTCGAGACCCCAACGCTTATGATGGATGAAAACATGGATGTTGGATGCAGGCGTAGAAACTAGACACCTATGCACCTCGCCAATGGAAAACATGCTAAAAATGAGCTAAAAATAATGAAAAATGAGGCTTAGAGACCTACCTGGTCCACCTCGTGGCCCTCGACGATGTCCTAGCGTAGCTGCTCCAACCTCGGTGCCTCATACTCCCTCTTGCTCGACATTTTGCTGACTTTTCTCTCAAAAAAGTTAACAATTTGATCATAGTGAATAGTGAAAATGACCCTTCTAGGGGCCTACCTAGGTATATATAGGCCCCCGAGGCTCATTTTTCCTAGAGCTTGTGGCTCCCCGGTTTCTCCTGAATTTGCCCCACCAGGCTGGGGGGAAACTTAGGAGGGGGCATAAGGTTGTCTCTTGATCATATTTTTCTTTTGAATCGATGACTCTTTCTTGATCATTCCTCTCTCTGTAGTAGCTTTCTTCTAATTTTTTGAAGCTGTGCCAAAATTTGAGTTTTGCAGGATAAAGCTTTGAACAGTTTTTCACGACCATTTTGACACTATTTCATGAGCTCGGATGTTGGGGGAACCTTCAGTACCGGTTAGCTCAACTTCAATGGCCACTATGTCTCTTTCCTATGGAATGCAAATCTGTAAAATTCAAAATTTGGATGAAATTTTTTCTTTTCTACTTTAGTGAGGCTGATTTTTTCAAAATCGAGCCTACTAAAGTGGGGGAAAAATATATCACAGAATTGCACCTAGGGGAAATTCCACATTCTAGCATTTTTTCCTAGCATTTATGACACCTTGAAACATTAATGACAAAATACCATGGGTCATAATTTCACAATTTTAACTCCATACATTCTTGTGGTTGAGCGATAGAAGCTTGGTAACACATTCCTTGAGAATCTAGGCTTTGGATGCACGCACGATGCACTAGAATCTTGACGGTTTCCTGAGTTCGAAATGTGGAATCTGAAATACTAACCCTTGAGACACATGTCCTAGTGGCTACATTATGAAAGTAACAGCTCTTTTCCTCCCTTGCAAGCATTAAAAACCATTCTTTGGCTCTCATTTGGGGGTTGGAAGACATCACTCAAGCTTTCTTGTTACTTGCTCCAATTCAAATTTCTCTTCATCTTTGACATCAGTGTTCTCACAAGCAAAGCCATGCCGGACTGAGGTCTTCCCAACAACAAAAAATCTCAAGCAAGCACTCAACGGTGCGTCTGTGTGCTCCAGAGAGGGTATAGGCCCATGGGTAACACTCTCTCTCCCTCTTTTACTTTCCTTTCCTACTTGTTCATTTACTATCTTGTGGTGCAGGTTCTACTCTTGAGTGAGTTTTTATTTCACAACACGCTTCTTGTGGTGTGAGTTCTACTCCTGAGCAGGTATTGCTTTCACCACACACTTTGCTTACTTCATTTACATTCTCTTCCATCTTGGATGTCTGTGGAGGTGGGAACACAAAAATGGGGGTCTAACTGAGGCAGATCCCTACACATCCACCCAATAATTTTCCTCTCATTCTTTTGTGTGTAGGTCATGAAAAGGAGCTTAGAGTTAAGATCCAGACATCTAGAGAAAGGTAAGCTTTCTCCAAGCATCCTTGTGTTCATTTCAATTTCTAGTTTTCTGACTAGGTATATTGTTCAGTATAACCTAGACATGGGCTTAGAAGTAAAGATTGTTTTTTTCTGTTCGAGTTCTTGAGTTTTGTGTTGCTTAGGATGCCAACGCATCATGTAGATGATAGAGCATCGCGTTGGTGTCTTGAAACTATGCTGACATATTTTGGCCAAGATCTTCCTCTTCTGAGACATAAATCTCTTAGTTTTGCTCTCTCAGGGTCTCTGGTAGTTTTTCCTGAAACATAACCAAATCTTAGTTCTTTATCATTCCGCTAATCTGTTATTTTGAGGTGTATAAGGGTAGTTCATTCCCTGGTGATTTCTCAAGAAAGGAGAGACCTGTGTGCAAAAAATCCCTCTTATATCACACAAATATCAGGGTGTCTTTCTACCGATTGTAGTGATCTCAAAGGTGGATGAAATCAAAGACACCAAAATTGGTCATCAAGACTTAGAAGATTTTGAAAAAAGAACTAAGAAAAAGCCCTTAGAGGACAAATTGAGAGGCATTGTTCATAGAAAATTGCACTTGGCGTCTACATTTGTAACTTCTACTTATAACAAAGAGTTTGTGCTCCAAGTTGCATCTCATTACATCTGATATGATAGAATTGTAATAGATTCCTCAGGGAAAGTCATGATGATATTAGATCCTAAATTCTTTGATATTGTTTTGCGGGTTCCGCACATGGAACAATATACAAAAATTTCAATTCAATAGGCATAGGAGGTCTATGATAGTGATCCCAACAAAGCTAAAACATTGATTAATACTCAATGGTTGAAAAATCCTAGGCCTACTATCTGAAGATGGCCTAAAGGGCTTCCTCAGAGTGATTTCAAAGAGGATATCAGGGATATGATTACTCTCCTGAGCAATGTTAAAGGATTGTCGGTTTCATGTAATTTTCAATTAGATGTATGAATATATCTGCATAATCAGAATAAAGAAAGTACATATTGATTGGAGAACTTAGATAAGTGATGAAATCCATGAACAATTGATCAATGTGCCATCCACTCTGAAATTTTACATGACTTCTTATTTGGTGTATGTTGTTGCACTAATGATGGAATTTCTACGGTTTTCTACAAAGGGAAATAGACATTCTGTACCTATGTATGAGTTCTATTATCAGTTGAAATTGAGAGAAAGTCTTGATCATTTTAGAAGAGTCACATATGCCTTCTTCACACCCATGCTGTTCACTTTTGATCTGACTCTTGAAAATAAAAGAGTATTAGAGGAAGCCTACAAAGTGGTTAGTAAGGTTGGTTGTATCTTTTTGCATTTTCCAACTTTCACCTACATAAGAGTCAGTTGCTATACTGGGTGTCCATACATGTTTCCCAGATATCCCTCAGATAAGTGGATACTAATGGAGCTGTGTAGACAGTTGATCTCAATTCATAAGGAATGCCAAATAATACACAATCCAAGTTTCAGGTTTCCATTGACAATTGGGAGGTATACCATTCACAGTGTACAAAAAGAAAAGTTGGTCTTTGTAGAAATGCAAATCATGCCTATCAGAACATATAAATATAGATTTGAATTTGACTATCAAGATGTGAAGAGGAAATTGAAGAAGGATCACCAACATGTCTACCATTTTGAAGACATATGGGCGGACTGCAAAGATGAAGAAGACATCCACAAAATGGATTTTGGCAGGCTGATAGTAGAGCAGATCAGAGATCTTGGTGTAGCTAATCTACTAGAGGCTTTCAAAGATCCTAGCAACATTATAAACTCTGCTTATGAAGAAGATGAGATTGCTAGGAGACCTTTACCTCCAATACAATGGTCTAAAATGGAAAGTGTCTCTATTAGAGAAAGGATTTCTCCCATCTTACACAAAACAATAGAATGGTTGCATAAACATGGTTTCCAAATGAAAGCTTTCACGACCGAATCAGAAGGAGAAGCACTAGGAGGAGAAACCAACCAATGATAGGAGATCCACACAAAAAACAAACATGCGGTTACTCCCTCTTCTTCCCAAAGAGGTCCTAAAATCAAGTTCACCTTTGGTAAGAGTGTTACACAGATAGTTGAAGAACAAGAGGCAACATAATCTGAACAAACACATGCAGAAGGAAAGGAGCTTGATTTTGAGGAACAATTATCCAAAGAAGAGAACGAGGGTGAAGAATCAAAAGAATGTGATGAAGATGAAGTTGAAAAAGAAGGTAATGAGGAGAAAATCAGGCATGATGATGAACAACCTCTATCTCCCCATGAGAATTTTGTTGAAGATCTTCCCCAGACATCATCGCCTATTACTACCAATATTCCTCATACTCCTCCAAATACAACTACTCCTCCACCTCCTCTTCCTACCTCACCTCCTCCTACAAAAATTTTAGGTACAGTGAATGTTTCCATTCCCCCTACAGTATCAACTATGCTTGCCACTCCTCCTATAGTTTGAAACTCACAAACTATTGATGTCTTATCAATTTCTCCCTCATCCATCCCAAGTTTGTCATCTCCATCTTTTGATATCTCCTCTGAAGCTAAATTTGATAGATTCATGAATAAGTCTTTGCAGAGTTAACTTGGTTTGTAGCCCACTGGAGCAATCATGATAGATACTACCCTGATTGTTACAATACCAATCATTTCTATAGAAGTGGTTGCAACGCAGGAATTGACTAGATGTCAAGAAGCATATACTTCCTCCCTTCCTCCTTGGCTGATCCCTCAAGTATCAAAGCGAAAGAAACAAATGATCTCCCCAGATGAGCTTGATCTGGAAGAGATACCTCCTCCAAAAGAAAAGGGGAAGAAAAAGGAAAAAGTCCATTTAAGGCTTCATGTTGACAAATCTGGTCACAAGTTTGTAGAGATTGGTCTATCCCCACAAGAAGAAGGTGATGTAAACATGGAGGATTACACTGTCACAAGAGTCCAACTTGGAAAAGTGACAAATGCAAGTGCAAAGGTAGATGCACAAGTGGTCTTGGATTCATTATCAGGAAGGCTTGATAAGATGGAGTAGGCCATAAATATGTATAAGGATAAAGCTGAGCGTTATGCAATAATTTTGAGAACATTGCAGGATCTTCCGGGGATGTACAACCTATGTCCATAGTAAACATCGAGGAAAGAGCGGTGCAAAAGGAAGATAAATTTTCCTCCAAGGGTAAGGTGTTATATGATTTCATTGATGAAATGATAGAACATGGTTCACAAGTCATAGCTATTGCAGATGAGAAAAATGCTCAGATAGCCAAGCTGAAATTAGAGCTTGATAAAGAAGAAAATATACTTTATGAAGAACAAAAAAAATGGAAATATGTCTCACATTTTGGTCACAAATGAAAGAGACAAAGTTGGGTATGTTGGTGAAAGTTAGGGTAATTCTTGAAAAAGAGAAGTATGTGGAGGTAAGGGAATCTCTCAAACACTGCATACAAGTGATCAAATCTCTTATTGAAGACATCGACCAAGTACAAGAAGATGTCGAAGGACATCGTGTTATCCTAGTGAATGGAATTGAGGAGTTACCAAGTAAGCTCCTTGATGATTATCATAATTTCTTCCCGGTCAGTGAGATAATTCAAATATTCAAGGAAGTTGTCATGGAGCATGTGGAAGATGAAGGTTTTTCAAAGAATTCCATGCACACCATATGTGATTTACAACTTTCTCTTGATTGTATCAAAATTCATCTAGAAAGATGCAAGAAAATATGCTCATTTGCAAGAAGATCGATCACAAGAGTTCACACCATTGTGGATTATGCAATTGGTCCAGACAAGGCATTCGTGCTGGAGACAAAGAAGAAATATGAAGACTTTTGTGCCCAATGCAAGGAACCATGAAGAGTTCTTTTCATCTCCAGTGTTCGATAGTTTTATGCTTTCATTTATGCATTTTGTAAATAGTTCTCGACATTTTACATGTCATTTTCCAAGATGTAATTGTATTTAAAAACATAGATGTTTTCCCAAAATGATGGACAACATTTTTGAATAAGTCAACTTGTTAGGTGAGATTTTCCTAAATTTGCTCACCTATCTTTCCTAGATTTGCTCATCTACTTTTCCTATATTTGCTCTTCCGTCTCTTTTATAAATATGAGAGGACTCTTTTGTAATTTTTTATCTTTTATCTTTTGTAACAAAGTGCTGCCCTTTTTGAGAAGCAAATACATGAAACTTTGTGTTCATCTTTGTGAATCTATTTTGATCAATAAAGAATAGAGTTGCATACCAAATTTTGTGAATCTATTTTGATCAATAAAGAAGTGAGTTGCATACCAAACTTTGTGTTGGAATTGATTATCTTTTGGATTTGATTGAAATTGGCAATGATTAGTGATTGAGATCTAAAGGGATTTGAGTAAATCAGTGTAAACTTTGAGTTACTCTCTTTTATTCAAATTTATGATATTGATTGAATACTATTTGTGAATTCTCTACAAGACTTTGTGGTTGTATTTATTTATGCTATTTGCGGATCTAATGTGGACTGTGTAGAAGAATTTGTGCTTCTAATACAACTGTGGTTACATATCTCAAAGGATTCATTGGTGAAAGCTATGAAACGACTTTGTGCCTTCATGAGTTTTCTTGTTTTATCATTTATCGTTATCATGCTAGTATTCTTAGTCTTTTCTTTGACAAGATAAGAATATTGTAATTACTGCTTTGTTTTTAGTTTGAAGTTGTATAGAATCATGAACTTAAATCCGTGAAGTATTGTAAAACATATTCTCTGAAAAAAGAGAGAATTATGAATGTGACACAACCCCATCTATTAATCATAGTGCACATCATTGTGAATACTTAAGTATTTTTACTTAGTTTCAATAAGTAGTTAGAAGGGAACCTCCCCTTTCTGAGAGGATATATTGTATCTCACACAGCTGTGGCTGAAATCAGGTTTTGTAATCTATTAAACGAATTACATAATTTTCACCCAACAATTTTTTGGCGATTTCGCTGGGGAGTGACACATGCAATTGAAGCCTCATACTTTTAATTGAAGTGAATAAGTTTTCCAATATCTTATTGTGATCTTGTGTTTTTTTATTTTTAATATCTCTCTTGTTTTCATTTACATTTTGGCAGTTAGAATCTATACACGAGGTATGAGGGCTCAAGGAGTAGTGGATCCACTTTTTGAAGACTTGTTGCAACATAATACTCCACCTACTCCTCCACGAGTAAGGTCACCATTGGAATGCATTGCAAGTTATCCTCCACGAAGACTAAGGTCTCCTCTTTCGAGTGAATCCTCTGATTTCCACAGAGTTCCAGTTCAAGTACCTGTTGTGCAACATATCATGGCTGCACCACCTGCAGGACCTAGGGGAAATGCTTTCAGTCCCCTCAGTTTGGCCGCACCTCTACATGAACTTTCACATGTCTTGAGAAAGCATATTTCAAAGTTTCTAGGTGATGGAAAACAACATCCCGATGAACACATTGCTGCATTTTACATTGTTTGTGGTGTTCTTGGCGTAGAACACGAAGACGTTTCTATGAGGTTGTTCATCGAATCTCTACAAGGAGTTGCTGCTAAATGGTTTTATACTCTTCCAACTTCTTCTGTCACTAATTGGAACACTCTTCACACCAAGGTCGAAGAAACGTTCAAACCTATTGAAGATGCACATGCCTTATTGGCATAGATTACAACCATGCAGAAAGAGGCCCATGAACCCATGCATGAGTTTGTGGCTAAGTTTAATAAGCTGGTGATAAGAATCCCAAACGAGGTGAGACCAATAGATCATAATTTAAAGTGCTTCTTCATCAATACACAACTCCCCAAAGTAATTTTTTTCTTGTGTAGGGAAGCTCTTACCAATGTTGAAGCAGCTCAACAATTAGCTACCAGTCTTGAAGATGACATGATCCTTGCTGGAGAAATAAGGATGAATACCAACAACAACAGGAATATGCAAGCGTCATGATATTTAGATTCTAATGCTAATGCTTCTAATGCTAATTCTAATTTTGTTGATCCCATGGTTCAAAGGTTGGAAAACAAAATCTTGGCTTTGAAAAAGCAAGTTTCTAACAACACTTTCAAGGATGTTCCAAGAAGTCCTTTTCCCAACTATGCTGGAAATAGAAATCAAAATCATCTCCCAACACCAAAAGGAAGACTTGCACTTGAAGCTCCAACTACTAATGCTTCCGCAGGATACTATGAGGCTGAACAAGATGAATATGTACAGCTGGATTATCCCATGGAGGAAAGTGTTGATCTCTTTCAAAATGAAAAAATGGAATCAGCTGGCGACTCCAATATTGGCTATTTGAAAATACAAAATGAATTTGACGAGGAGGACTTGGTGACAGATGCATATGTTGTCTTTATGCAACAACAACAAAATTAGCTTGATCAAACTCAAGCTACTGCTCCACCGACAAAGGAGAAGCTACCAGTTACCATTTCAAAAAGAGGATCTCCTCTGCCTTGGCAACCAAAAAATGCAGGAAACAAACAAGTGCTCCCCGTCCCCCCGTCAGTTCCTACTATTTCCAAAGCCAATCTCTAGGTTCTAAAAACCAGTGTACCTTTTGTTAAACCTATCAATGAAGTTACTACATCCACTTTACAAAATTCTTTCCAAGCTTTTGACATCATTGATCATGCCAAGAACACAAAGATCCAAATGTTTGAAGTTGAATACCTCAAAGGAAATCCTGACAAATTTGATAGGCTTGTCAATTTTGTAAAAGATAAAGGTATTACTCCAAGTAAGGATTCATCTCTTGATATTCCTACTGCCCCAAAGCCCAATAAATCACATAATACCCTTGTTTCTACCCCTCTAGCTACCTCTGGATGTATTTATCCATTCTTTTTTTCCTTACTTGTATATGGATTTAAGTTGAGCAATTGTGTCATAGATTCTAGTGCATCAGACAATGTGATGCCAACCAAGGTAGCTATTGCCTTTGGTTTGGATCTAATAAAAACTTTTAGCTGTTGTTTTTACATGGAGAACAAGGAAGTACCTCTATTTGGAAAAATCAAAGATGCACAATATGTGTTTTCCGCATATCCTAAAAAGAAGATCAAGATGATGGTTCTAGTAGTTGATGTGCCATTATCTTATGGAATTCTCCTTCGATGTAGTTTTTGTAAATATGTTGGAGGTGAGCTGAACATGGACATGTCTGAAGCTAGAATACCTATGAAAGGTGTGATGTAGAAATTGATTCCTGAAACCGAATGAAAATTCTCAGTGACACAATAGAAGAAGTTGGTGAATCTTCAAAAATGCATGAGTTGGAGAGTGTTGATTCTTTTTCAACAACAAATGAGTCATCATCAGATGATTTTTCGATCTTAGATCATGAAGCTTCATCAAATGATGAAGCTATAAATTTTAATACTGTTGGTCTTGGTGACCCAAATGGTGTTTGGTTACTCGAGTTTGATGGAAATTTCTCTTCCATTGGTTTTGGAGTGGGAATGGTTTTTACTTCCCCCAAAGGAAATTTTTTCCCTTTCTCTTTCAAATTACAGTTCAACAACACTAATAACACTGCTGAATATGAAGCTTTGTTATTAGGAATGCAAGTTGCACGTAAGAAAGGTATCAAAAATCTTCATGCACAAGTTGATGCCGAGTTGATATTTTGTCAAGTAAGGAATTTGTATTAGACAAAAAATGACAAACTTAGGCATTATCGCAATCTTGATTGGGATTGCATTGAATAATTTGATGCTTTTGATATATCTGTAGTTCCAAGGAAATACAATGACAGGGCCAATTCTTTAGCAGTTTTAGCCACACTCTTGATACCACATAAATATTTTCATGGTTCTACCTATACCATTGAGTTGGTCTTCCGCCCAAGTGTTCTTGATAATTTAGATAATTGGTAGATTTTCAATGACGATAATCAAATTGTTGCCTTTTTGGAAAAGGCTAAATTTTTTGATGAGTTGTACTTTGAAGGATGTGATTCTCCACATCAAGAATCTGTTTCTAATGTGGATCCAGTTACAGGTGAAGAGTTATCACAACTAAAAGGGAATAAAATTCCCAAGGGGTTGGTATCTCTTGAGAAACTTTTTGATAAGCATGATCGCTATGTCAAGAAACAACTCTCAGATTTTGATTCATCTAATGAGGTTGAACAGATCAACCTAGGAACTGAAGTGGATCCTAAGATATTAAACATTGGTAAGTGTTGCAGAATCAAAGAGAGAAAGTAATTTGCTAAGTTGTTACTAGAATATATGGATGCCTTGGTAAATTCATATGAAGATTTAAAATCTTTCTGAACGAAGGAGGTGCAACACGACATTCCCCTTAAGATTGGAGCATTTCCTTATAAACAAAAGAAAAGGAAATATAACCCAAATATTTTTGGAATGATCCTTGCGGGAGTTCAAAAAATGTTGAACACCCAAATAATATTCCCTATCCATCATTCAACATGGATAGAAAATATTGTTCCCGTTCGTAAGAAAAATGGTGAGATTTGTATTTGTGTGGATTTCCAAAATCTAAAACAGCTGTTGCTCAAGGATAATTATCCTCTTCTAGTAATGGATCAAGTTCTTCAGATTGTGACCGGATCTGAAATGCTCTCCATGCTATATGGTTTTTCTGGTTACAACTAGATTGAAGTCAATTCAAGTGATCAACACAAGATGGCCTTTACAATGCCATGGGGTACCTTTGCATATCACAAAATTCCTTTTGGCCTGATCAATGTTGGCACCACGTCTCAATGAGCTATGGACTTGGCTTTTCATGATGTGCTAGGTAAGTTCATTGTGGTGTATCTTGATGATCTTATGGTTTTTTCTAAAAAATGTCATGAAAATTTTTACCATCTAAGGAAAATCTTGGAGAGATGCCAACAACATGGTATTTCCTTGAACCCCAAAAAGTTAATTTTTTGTGTTACAAAAGGTAAGCTTCTTGGTCACATGGAGTCCATAAAAGGTATCGAGATTGACTCAGAAAGAGTTAAAAGTATCAAATCACTCACTTTTCCATCAAGTAAGAAGGTTGTTCATTCTTTCTTTGGAAAAGTAATTTTTTTGCGAAGATTGCTTCCAGATTTTGTAGAAAAGACTCGTCATATTGTTAATATGATGAAAGGTACTACCACTTTTCATTGGAAAACATAAGAAAAATTTGCATTTAATGATATCAAAGAGGATATTGCTCATGCACCAGTGTTAGTCTACCTAGACTACACAAAGGAATTCATCATTCATAGTTATGCTTCTAAGCATACACTTTCAACAATTCTGGTGCAAGAAAATAATGAGGGTTTTGAATCTTCGATTTCATTCATGAGCTATCCTCTAAAAAATTATGAATTGAAATATTCCCAAATAGAAAAGCATGCTTTCTCCATGGTTAAAGTTGTTAAACATTTCTAGTTCTACAATCTTAATAGCCATGCCAAAGTGCTAGTTCTAGATTCAACTGTTAAGTCCATCTTAACACAATAGGAGTTTGGGACAAAAAGAGGTAATTGGATTGCCAAGATTCAAGAGTACGACATAGAAATCAAGCCTACCAAGCTGATATGTGGGTGAGGTTTGTGTCAACTCATTGCTAAAAATAATCCTAATTGAGAAGTTTCAGAGATTGAGGAGTCAGATCCAAGTGAACTTCCAATGGTGTTATTCGTTAGTACTACTGATGAGTGGTATTCCAACATTGCCCATTTTCTCACTTATAGGGAATGTCCTAATCATTTGACTCGAAAGGAAAAAAGGACCATCAAACTAAAGTCAACAAACTTTGCCTTGTGGGACAATGGTTTGTACAAACGTGCATTAGATGGAACTTTCTTACGATGTGTTGATGAAGAACAACATGAAAGAATGATGAAGTCATATCATGACTTAGCATGTGGAGGACACTTTTTAGTCCAATTACTACTCACAAGATCCTAAGGGAAAATTATTACTAGCATACACTCTTTCAAGATGCATACTCTTGGTTGTGTAAATGCGATCTATGTCAATAGTTCGTAGGTAAATCTAAGTTGGTTGCTTTGCTTTGAAACCGATTGTCATCGAAGAGCCCTTTCAGCAGTGGGGAATTGATTTCATCGGTGCAATAAATCCACCTTTAGTGTGGGACACACTTGCAATTGATTACTTCACCAAGTGGGTGGTGGCGATTCTGGCTAAGCATGCTACTTTTGAAGTTGTATGTAGTTTCTTGAAAGAAAATGTCATTTCCAGGTTCGGTGTGCCAAACACAATTATTGCTGAAAATGCTTCTGCTTTCTCATTAACTGAGATAACTGAGTTTTGTTTTGAACATGGCATAACATTGTCTCATTCATCCGACTATTACCCACAAGGTAATGGTCAGGCCAAATCAAGCAATAAAAACTTGGTAACTATAATCCGCAAGCTTGTGGATGAGAATCAATGTTTGTGGCACAAAGCTTTGTATGATGCTTTGTGGGCAGACAAAATAACTCCAAATCGGGCGATTGGCATGTCTCCATTCCAACTCTTGTATGGGTTGAATGCAAAAATTCCCATAACATTAGAACTTCCAACCCTCAAATTAGCTAAGGTCATTAAGGATGAGACTTTTGATAATTCAGTTGATAAACGGATAATGTATCTCTCTAAATTGGAAGAGAAGTAAGTTCAAGTGGCTAACCATATCACGAAGCATCAGGATAAAGTTAAGAAGCTTTTTGACAAGAAGGCCAAGTCTCATCATTTTCAAATTGGTGATCTTGTTCTTGTTATCACCTGAAATTGCACCTTGTTGAACCTGATGTTCAACACCTCAGTGTAACATGGGAAGACCTCTAAAGATGTAGGTTTCTTGTAAACAGAGGTCAAACTCCAGAGAAGGCCGACTTCCTATGGTGTCACCTAACTACTGATCTTGTAAATGAAAAGAGTGGAAAGGAGAATTTATTAAAACTAATGAAAACACTATCTCTATGGTGATGCACCAAAATTTACTAAGAGGACATATAACACAGTTTACACACACGATTTCAATTAATGACAAAATATTTTTCATACACAACTCAATCACATATGTTTTATGCATAAAAATTTCATGCTACACCCCTAGAAGGAAGAAATAACTTCACAACTAGAGAATACTGCATTATAACACATCTCACAACCTGCAAAAATACATATTGCTCTACGGAAGGGTACTGAAATAAGACATAACCACAAGGAATCATACAGTTTCACAAGAAATTTCATCAATTATATGAATGCACACAATTTAATAGAGAGATTAAGAAGGTAAAGCACTCATACTCATTTATTTTAATGGTGAAACACTGATATACATGCCTGTCATGAGTTACAAAACATAGCCTCTCTTTTGCAAAGAACTCCAAAAGTTACAAAAAGCAGAAAAGCACCAGGTAAGAACTATCTACAAAAAAGGAAAAAATTCCATATATATGAGAACTAAAAGTGTCGCCCCTTAGTTTTTTAGGGTTTACAAAACATCGGCCTCCAGAAAGATCTGCCCTTAGATCTTTTGAATGAAGTTAATGTTGCGTCCCCGCTGTCCATGTCAGTGAAGAGTTTCTCTAGGAATGGCCTCCTTGATCTTTTGCAACGCATTTAATGTGCCAACCTCTGGCCTCCGTGTTCACTTTCGAACTTCCTTGAAGAGCTGTCTCGAATCCCATGGAGCACTATCATTAATGTCTATCTGCCTTTTTCCAGTAGACCTCATAGGTATCCCTGAGATTGACGGCCTCTTGTTTCTTTCAACCTTCTTCTTGCTCAAGATATTTCTGTAGGTTGAATTCCTATGCAAGTAGCTTTAGACTTCCCCATTAGATCTCCACACCATCATTCACTGAGCTGCTCCATCGCCTTTGATCCCAGAGCAAGTCCGTGTCACTTTCATTCTGTTGATGTCATTCATAGGGGTAGTCAAACAGTCAAACGATTAATGGTTCGCCTTTAGTTCTCTCTGATTAGTTGAACATATGCCACGCAAGATCCCAGGCGGTCAAAGGTCATTCAACCAGAATCGTATGTCGGTGAGACACTGGTCGTGTCTCCCCGATGTGATTATGCTCTATAGCAGCGATCGACATGGCTCACCATTGTCGGCAGGAGATCATAGCAAACACTAAGAGTCCTATCAATGTCCTTTTCCATGGGTGAGTTGATCGCTATCGACAAGACCTCCCTCAGTCAGCGAGACATCTCGGCGAGCCCAAAACATTACGCCGAGGGTTCCATTTATCGGCCAGACACCTTCGGGTCGGCAAGACCTTTCGTTGACCCCTTCTGTTTCCGTGAGACCATGCTTCATTCACCAAGACATCATGTCGAGCTCCCTTCCTTCGCTGAGCTCACTTGACCATGTCGACAAGAGTTCGTCAGGTCGGCAAGACCTCACGCCGAACGCATTCTGCTTTCCCCGAGCTCCGATCATTTCTTTTGATAAGACCCCCATGTTTTGGTGAGACATTATGCCAAAGGAAATCCCCTTTGGCGAGACTCCGTTCGGTTGCCGAGATGTTATAGCGAGGCCCACCTTTCTTCGCGATGGCATTTATTTTTGCTGAGACCTCTCATCGAATGTGAACCCTTCCCCCTGATGACGACCTTATGAATAACTATCAACAAGACATCCCAAGTAGACATATACATTAAGACTCATGGCGACCCAAATGTCTTGGCGACTGGTGTATTCAAACAAATAGAACACACTGCTAGTCGGCCAGACAACAGGAGGGTCTTGTTGACTTTCTTCTCTAATGAGTTTTATGCCAAATCTGATTGAGGCGAGGCTTTCCAATAGACTTCCTTGTGAAATAGGATCAGCTGTATGATCTAACCCTTGATGTAAATGTCCCCATTTGGCCTTCATGAACACTTATAACATAGATTGCTCTGCCTAATTGAGCCTGGAGGTGAAAAATAGGTAACATTTTTGGCGACCTTTGCTGGATGTTTGCCTGCTAAACATGGAAACTAGTAGCCAAAACTTGTCAATTGGGCATGGAGTCATTAGGAAAACTCAGAAAAATTCAAAAGCAGTTTGCACATGGCTGCAACTCACTTGAGACTCATAGAACATAACAGGTTGCCAGAATCGACGAAACAGGAGAAACTGAAAATAAACTATTTACTGTGTTTGGAACAACACTTAGGGAATGAAACAATAATCAAACTAAAGTGCAAAAGCACTTATTGAAAACATAAAACCTAGCCTACTATGTACAATGGAGGAACTTATCAAACCTCAAAACAAGGCTTGAGGTGTATCCCATTGACTGGGATAGAAAGCACTTCGCCTTCAGTTGTGGCCAGTTGGTAAGCATTGTGTTCTTTGCAGTCTTTGATAATAAATGGACCCGTCCACATGTTGTCAAACTTAGTGTGATGGCCTGACCTACTTTTTAGAACATCCCATTTCAACACAAGATCTCCCACCATGAAATCTCTTAATCTATTTTTTTTATCAAATGTTCTCTTAGTCAGGATTTGCTGACGTTCCATATTCTTCATAGCCTTGTTTCTAGTTTCTTCTAACTCCATCAACTGAGTATATTTTAAGGCAAGTGGGTCAGTTTTCTCAAACAGGACCAGCTGATTAGCAATGTCCAAGGCGGGAAACTCAGTAGAAATATGTAATTTTGCTTCTTTAACGTACACCAACATGTAAGGTGAGTTCCCAATCACCTTCTTAGGGGTAATTTTGTCTTCCCAAAGAGCAGTCTTTAGCTTGGCATGCCAATCCCTCTGATTGCTTTGAAGCATCCTTTTGATAATGTTAATCAGATTTTTATTAATGGACTCTGCAAGTTCGTTGCCCTGAGGGTAATAGTTGGAGCTTGTGTTCAAGTAAATTCCATTCTTCAATGCCCAATCAACCACCTTCAAACCAAAAAATTCCAGGGCATTGTCAGAAATTATAGAATCTGGGACTCCAAATCTACAAACCATGTCTTCATAAAAATTCAACACTACTGTTTCATTAGCTTCCTTCAGAGGCAAAGCTTCTGTACATCGTGTAAAGTAGTCTGTTGCTGTGATAATCCACCAATGGCCTACACTTGATGGTGGGTTAATTGCCCCTATGAAGTCAATTCACCACTTCATAAATGATTGCTCTATCTGAATTGGTTGCAATGGCAAAGCAACAAGCTTTTCTTTGCCTGAAAACGAGGCACATTTGGAACGTCTCCTGACATATGTATTTGCATCCTTGAACAAGTTAGGCCAATAATAGCCTACTCTTAAAATCTTATATGCTGTTGTTCTTGCAACATAGTGACCTCCAGAAGGTCCATCATGGAACTCATGTAATATCTGATCCACTTGATCATTATCAACACACTTGAGCAGTACTCCACTTTGATATTTCCTATATAAAGCATCATCAATCAAGACAAAAGGAATAGACTGAAGTCGATAGTACCTCCTCTTTGTTCTGTTCAAATTAGGTGGGCATGCCCCAGTTCTCAAGAAATGTGACATCTCCTGCAACCAGCTGGTAGCTTTGTTATCTGTTGTCCCAACATTAACCAAAACTGAGTCTCATTCATCATCTGCTGTTGAAATGTCTTCGTTAGCCAGTTGCTGGCATAAACCTTTTTCCCTCACCAATTTAGTGACATATCCACATCGTACTCCATAACTCTTGTGATCCATCCAGCCCATTTTTCATTTAGATCTTTACTGAGTAAAAATTCTTTCACACTGGAATGTGCCACCTGTAGATGAATTTTTTTGTGAGACAGTAGATGTCTAAATTTCTTCAAACTTTTCACAATATCCAACACATGTTTTTCTACGAAGGTATACTTCTGCTCATAGTCTTCCAGACCCCTGCTGAAAAAAGCAATAGGCTGCTCCAACCCTTCTACATTTTTCTGCACCAAGATTGTAGAAATTACATCAAAACTACCAAAAGCATACAAGGTAAAATCCTTGCTGAAATCTGGGTTAAATAATGTTGGGGCTAAAGCTAATGCCTCCTTGATCAGTTGAAAATTGTCCCTTGCTTCTCGGGTCCATCTGAACTCTGCATTCTTTTTTAACATAGCTGTAAGGGGTTTTAACAAGGCTGCTATATCAGGGAGAAGCCTCCTGACAAAATTAATACGACCAATGAAACTTTGAAGTCCTTTCTTATGCAGAGGTAAAGGTAGCTCCAAGATTGTTGCAACTCTTTTAGGATCATAGTGATTCCCTTCCTAGATACTAGATACCCAAGAAGCTTTCCTTCATGAACAGAGAAAACACATTTCTTGGGATTCAATGATATACCAAACTCCCGACAATGTTCAAAAATCTGCCTCAAATGGTCAATGTGATTTTCTGTCTTCTTGGAATAGACAGTGATGTCGTCAAGATATACTAAAACAAAATTATACATTAAGTTGTTGAAGGCCATGTCCATAGCCTTTTGGAAGGTTGCTCCAGTGTTAGACAAACCAAATGGCATTTTCTTATACACCATTGTGCCCCACTTTGTAGTGAAGGAAGTTTTAAATTGATCTCCTTCCCTTACCAAAATCTGGTTATAACCAGAATATCCTTCCAGCAAAGAAAAACGTTCAGAACCTGCCACACATTGAAGAATCTACTCCATAGATGGAAGAGGGTGCCTGTCCTTTAACGAAGCTTTGTTCAAATCTCTGAATTCTACACATAATCTAAGCTCCCTGTCATTCTTTCTGATGAGAAATAGATTTGCAACCCAGCTAGTATGCTTGATGGGAAAAATAATCCCACTTTCTATAAGTCTGAAGACTTCTTTCTGCATTAATGGCTCCAGCTTGGGATTAACTGGCCTCTGTTTCTGCCTTATGGGTTTGGCTGTTGGCTCCAATTCTATTGTATGCTATGCAAGACATGGATCAAATCCCTTCAAATCTCCATACTCCAAGGAAAATATGTCAATGAATTCTTGGAATAATTGCAGAAAAGACTGCTTTTCAGTAGCAGTGTTTATTTTCCCTATCTTGAGGCTTCTCTTAGGTGCAATTTCTAAGTCCTCATAATGATCTTGCTGAACCAACAAATTGGCTTTGTTACTTTTAGCCTGATCATCAGAGTTGAAAATACCTTATAAGGTAACCAAACCCTTGGGAAACTTGTTGTTCCTTAATTGTAGCACCTGGTCTCCATACTGCTGCTTAATTCTCTCTTGGTTTGATGCTGCAAACACGTCCTCTTCAAGTAGAAACTGTAGAATCTTCTCATCGCTCTCAAAGAACTGCCAGTTAACATTGTTATCGGGCACTGAAGGCCTAATAATAACCTTGATATATTGCTGATTACATTCCTTACTTACACTATTCAAAATGTCAAATTGAGCTCCCACAGCTGCTAATCTGTCAGCATGCTGATTCTGATTTCTTGGAATTGAAGTGATATTGAAAGCTTCAAAATCCTCAATGAGGTCCCAAACCCTATGCTTATACAATTTAAGAACATCATTTTTAACAACATTCAGGCCTCTAACCTAATTTATTATCAATTCACTGTCCCCATGCACCTTCAAACACTTAATTCCACGTTTCCTCGCCCATTCTAGCCCTTGAATAAGACCTTCATATTCTGCTGTGTTATTAGTGCAAAAAAATGCAAACCTAAAGGCTGCATAATATCTTCCAGCTCTTGGGGAAACCAATAAAGCACCCCCACCAACACCATGCCTGCTCCTTGAGCCATCAAAATACATTTCCCAAACTTCGTCTTGCTGAACACAATCACTCACTGGCCTCTTAACCAAGTTAGGCATCACTATATCAACTTCTTGAAACATGTAGTTACCCATACCAACATCCGACACCAAGTCACTTTCAGCACTAGAAGTTTGGCCTGTTGCCCACTCATCTAAAAGTATATCAGGAATATCATCGACAACAATGCGAGGATCAGAGACAACAACATGCTCGCCTTGTTCAAAGATTATGCAATTGGCATTTATTGCACTAGGTATATAAGGTTCTATATTATCTTTTGCAAGTAACTTAGACTTAATGGTTACTTTAGTTCCATATCTCGTACAAAAAAACATGTGAGACCAGTCAGATGAAAGGTATCCCCCTATTTTAGCCGTAAACTCTCTTGACAGACATAACCAAAAATACGGAGGCAAATCTACCACATAAATATCTTGGGAAATTGAAAAATTAGGGCAAGCATGTAGAGTTAAGCTAGCATTTTTGATAAGACCTACTGTATTAACAGATGAGCCATCAAGTTGGACTACTCTTTTCTCTAAAGGTTCATACTTTAATCCTAACTAATCAACTACTTGCTTGGCATCACAGAACATGTAGCGCCACTATCTACCATACAATTGTGCACTAATTTTTTTTCAATAATCAATGAAACATAGAACGGAGGAGGTCTCATGTTCTTACCTTGAATTGTAGATTCCCCTTGGCTACTGGGATTAGCAACTTTCCCTTGATCATCATTAGCCATTACGACCTTTTGGGAATCTGCAACAATTTGTGTAGGATTTGTACCTTCAAATAATTCCTTTTTAAGTAGATCAGCTTGTCTAGGAATGCTTAAGGAGTCCTACATGGTCATATTCACATTCATCTTCTTCATACTATCCACAATGTTGTAAGGTATAGTTGAAGGTACCTTCTGATGTACCTTAGCAACAACCAGTTTTTTATTCTTGTGAGGTTGCTCATTGATTGGTAAGATAGTAGTTTTTTCTGGTACATTTAGAATAGGTGTGGATGATGCTTCTACAATTGCAGGCCCCCTATTTTTGTCAGCTAATTTCTCCACCTCTAGAGCTCTTTTCTTAGCTTGTGTATTGGCTGTAATTTCCAAATCAACATTCACATCGCAAAATTCTTCACTTTTCCAATTTAAAAATGCAGTCTCATTAGAATGTATATTTGGTTGTTGTTTAGGTATATTAGCAGGTACATCTGGCTATGGACTAACAACATTTTGGACCATAAATACCTGATTAACTACCCCATTTGAGCATGAGGCTAGGCTATGTGCTTGATTACATGAATAACACCATTCATTTTCTATCACAAGGTTATTCTGGGACGGAACCGTATCTTTTACTGGATTTACAACATTAAGAGGAGTTGGATTATAAGATTGGAATGGTCTTTGATTAAAATTTTGCCTCTGATAAGCACCTTGATAGGGTTGCCTATTTTGCTGATACTGATATCCCTAGTTTTGATAAGACTGATTCACATTCTAACCTTGTTGTTGGTTCTGCTATTGAAAATTTGGTCTTGCCCCTTTATACTATTTCTTCATGTTAATCTACTCATTTCCCAGTCTGTAAAATAATTTCTATCTTCTGCTGACTAGAATTAATCTCTTGCAATTGACTTGATGGTCCTGCAGCTGACACTCCTTGACTCATAGCAATGGGTGACACTGGAACAGCAGGTAAAGGGGCTAAAGATGGCATTTGCAATGGCATATTTGATTGAATTTCAGGGAGGTAGGGCATAGGCGGCCTTGGTGCAAACTTTCCTACTTGAATGAGGTTATTTTCTACCTTAATAGCTATACCATAAGCCTGAGGTAAAGAAGTACCCCCCATAGACTGTATCATGACTGAGATATCACTATTTAAACTTTTCAAATAGTACAAAAATGCATAATCAACAGAAGGCCTTACCATAGCAGGTATTCTGCTCCAAGTCTTTTGAAATCGGATATTGAATTCCACCATTTGTTCTTGGGGGGCTCTTTTGATGGTTGTTAACTGCTCTACCAAAGATAGGTGATCAGATTTTTCCTCAAAAAATCTAGTAAATTCATCACCAAGCTCATCCCATGTTCTTATAGAACCCACTGGCAAGCTTCTAAACCATTCCAACGCCTTCTTCTTGAAAGATGCAGCCAACAATCTCACAGCTACATTTTCTTGTGTCACATGATGCACATTGCACAATGTTGCCACATCTCTGACATGTTCAAAAGGCGTTACTTGTCCTTCTCCAGTAAACTCTAGTAACCCTTTTAACGTTGCTAATGGAATATCATCATGTTGTGCTAGATTAAGGGGACTACCCTAGTTGAACGGTACAAAAGTAAAAGCCCTTGGTGCTGCCATTGAGCTGGAATGCATTGGTATGCTTGTTGAAGCAGAACTTGAAATTGGTTGAGAAGTATTTGCTATAGCAGAAATACTATTTGTTTAACAATTAAAAGCCCCAAATAAGGAGGCAGAAAGTTCTGTTCTAAGAGTAGGAGATGCTGAACACCTAGCTAGAGGGTCTCTTCTTCTCCTTTCGTATGAAAATAGTTTCTTGTCACTAACACTAGGTGGTGTTGACTGAACTCTAAGAGAAGGAACAATCCTTCTAAGAGTTCTCCCTTTTCTTCTTGGAGGAGATAAATGCAAAAACTCTACAACTTTTGAACTTCTGGTTTCTATTTTTCTCATATAAACAAACACATTGATCCTTTCCTCCACATAGAGTCACCATATATGCTTAAAAATGACCTCTAAAAGGCTATTAGCTCACTGTCAGCACGTCAAAACAACAAGACTTAGGAATTTTACTTCTAACTAGGTCCCACCGGGCGTGCCAGAAACTATTATCACCTGAAATTGCACCCTGTTGAACCTGATGTTCAACACCTCAGTGTAACATGGGAAGACCTCTAAAGATGTGGGTTTCTTGTAAACAGAGGTCAACCTCTGGAGAAGGCTGGCTTCCTATGGTGTCACCTAACTACTGATTTTGTAAATGAAAAGAGTGGAAAGGAGAATATATTAAAACTAATGAAAACACTATCTCTATGGTGATGCACCAAAATTTACTAAGAGGACATATAACATAGTTTACACACAAGATTTCAATTAATGACAAAAGCTTTGTCATACACAACTCAATCACATATGTTTTCTGCATAAGCATTTCATGAAAAGGTTCATATGGCTACAAACCTAGAAGGAAGAAATAACTTCACAACTAAAGAATATTGCATTATAACACATCTCACAACCTGTAAAAATACATATTGCTCTACGGAAGGGTGCTGAAATAAGACATAACCACAAGGAATCATACAGTTTCACAAGCAGTTTCATCAATTATACGAATGCACACAATTTAATAGAGAGATTCTCTTATACTCATTTATTTCAATGGTGAAATACTGATATACATGCCTGTCATGAGTTACAAAACATAGCCTCTCTTCTGCAAAGAACTCCGCAAGTTACAAAAAGCAGAAAAGCACCAGGTAAGAACTGTCTACAAAAAAGGCAAAAATGCCATATATATGAGAACTAAAAGTGTCGCCCCTTAGTTTTTTAGGGATTACAAAACATCGGCCTCCAGAAATATTTGCCCTTAGATCTTTTGAATGAAGTTAATGTCGTGTCCTCGCTGTCCATGTCGGTGAAGAGTCACTCCAGGAATGGCCTCCTTGATATTTTACAATGCATTTAATGTGCCAACCTCTAGCCTCCGTGTTCACTTTCAAACTTCCCTGAAGAGCTGTCTCAAATCCCCTAGAGCAGTATCATTAATGTCTATCTACCTTTTGCTAGTAGACCTCACAGTTGTCCCTAAGATTGACAACCTCTTCTTTCTTTCAACCTTCTTCTTGCTCAAGATCTTTTTGTAGGTTGACTTCCTCTGCAAGCAGCTTCAAACTTCCCCATTAGATCTCCACACCATCATTCACCGAGCTGCTCCATCGCCTTTGATCCCAGAGCAAGTCCATGTCACTTTCATTCTATTGATCTCATTCACAGGGGTAGTCAAACAGTCAAACGACTAATGGTTTGCCTTTAGTTCTCTTTGACTGGTTGAACATATGCCACACAAGATCCCAGGTGGTCAAAGGTCATTCGGCCATAATCACATGTCAGTGAGACATTGGCCATGTCTCCCCTCTGTGATTATGTTCTATAGCAGCGATCGGCATGGCTCATCGCTGTCGGAAAGACTTCTCAGTCGATAGGAGATCATAGCGAATGTTAAGAGTCCTACTGATGTCCTTTTCCATGGGCAAGTTGATCGCTATCGACAAGACCTCCCGCAGTTGGCGAGACATCTTGGCGAGCCCAAAACATTATGCTGAGGGTTCCATTTATCAGCCAGACACCATCGGGTCGGCAAGACCTTTCGTCGACCCCTTCTGTTTCGGCGAGACCCTGCTTCATTCGCTGAGACATCATGTTGAGCTCCCTTCCTTCGCTGAGCTCGCTTCACCATGTTGGCAAGACCTCAGGCCAAACACATTTGGCTTTCCCTGAGCTCCGATCATTTCTTTCGATGAGACCCCCATGTTTCGATGAGACATTATGCCAAAGGCAATCCCCTTTGGCGAGACTCCGTTCGATCGCTGAGACGTTATAGTGAGGCCCACCTTTCTTCGCGATGGCATTTCTTTTCGCCGAGACCTCTCAGCGAATGTGAACCCTTCCCCCTGATGATGGCCTTATGAACAATTGTCAGCAAGAAATCCCAAGCGGAGAGATACATAAAGACTCATGGCGACCTGAATGTCCTGGCGACCAGTGTATTCAAACAAATAGAATGCACTGCTAGTCGGCTAGACAACAGGAGGGTCTTGTCGACTTTCTTCTTTGATGAGTTTTATGCCAAATCTGACTAAGGTGAGGCTTTCCAATAGACTTCCTTGTGAAATAACATCAGCTGTATGATCTAACCCTTGATGCAAATGTCCCCATTTGGCCTTCATGAACACCTGAAACATAGATTTCCCTACCTGATTGAGCCCGCAGGTGAAAAATAGGTAACAGTTCTCTTATGGGACAAGTGAAGAGAACAAAAGGGTATGCATGGGAAGTTAGATTCACTATGGATAGGACCATTCAAAGTTCATCAACTGCATGGTGAAAGAAGTTTCCTTTTGGCATACGAGGATGGAATGCCATTTTCTCTTCCTCATAGTGGGAAACATCTGAAACACTTTACATAGTAAGGTGACAGGCGTTCAAATGTAAATATTTTTATTTCAGTCCTTGCATCTTTTTGTTTTTGTCGCCGGACTCTATGCCCAATGGATGGATAAAGGCACTTGATTATGGAGTTCTTCCTTAAATAATTTCTAAGAATGATTGAAGGAAGCTCCCCAGTTGGGGCTAGCTATTATCCTTTAATCTAGCTGCGCTAGATTCACATGATAACCCCCTACGAAACTTGTTCATTTCGTAGTTTCGTGTACTTAAAGCATGCAAAAGGAGGAAAATTTCAATTAACCTCAATGCATAGTCCAAAACGTCAAACAGTCTATTTGAGCATCCCCCCTATTCGTCTTTCGAAGAGCTTTGAAATGAGTATCTTGGTTAATTTCCATTCTTTGGGAGTTAGTCAATTTTTGACTCTTGTCGGAGCGCTAATTTGTAGTGCTCCTACATGAGCCTTAAGTTAGAAAATTTAACTCCAAGTATTGGAGCGGTGAAAATCACCACTCCTACACTTTTCTCACAACCTTCATATGCACGAGCGATGAAAATAAGTGCTAGTGCATTTCTCCTTTTTCCAAGTATTCTACATGGACAAGCGGTGATTTTCATTGCTAGTGCATCTATTTCGCCATTATGTTCACCATAATTAATGCAACTTGAGTCGCATTAATGGTCTTTTCTAAATGACTAAATAAGTGATTTTAAGCTTATCTTCCTTCATTCTAATCCACCTTTCTCTCTCATTCAACTCGTGCGATCGCTCTCCAACCTCCTACGACTTGCGTATGAAGATTTCTTCAAGCACTTGAGTTAGGGTTTCAAGTTTTTGACAAGTGCATTGTTACTCCTTGCTCTTCCTCGCGATTTTCTTCTCTTTACGTTCAAAGCTCTGTAGATTCAAATTCGACCTTGCTCAATACATTTTTCCAATTAGGGTTTAGATCTTTTCATGTTTTGAATCTTCCTTCCTCTTTTCAAATCGTGCCCTGCTTTCTTTTGTTTTTGTTTTGCACGTTTTGGCTTTCAATGCCCTGTGTTTCTCTCCACACATTTTCTTTTCTTCACCATGATGTTTTTTACGTTTCCATTGTTTCTCATCGAGTTTTTCCCATATTGTTGAAGTGGTGAAGATCTTCGTTTTAGCAAGTTGAAATGATAAACCTTCATGTTTCTTTGTAAAGATCATTCTTCTAAATGTTCGAGTGGCATTTTTCATTGCTCAAACATTGAAGACCTTGCCTTACTTGTCAGAGCAGTGAAATTGTTTGCCGCTACACTCAAGATCTTCCACACTCCAAGATGTAGGAGCGGTGAAAATCATCGCTCCTACATGGAGTGTCTCCTCTTAAAATGCTAAGGCGGTGTTTTTTCTTGCTTGAACACTTGACCCAAACAAAGGATGAACATGTGGAAGTGCTAAAATTGAGCACCCAAGCATGAACTAAGACCCTCCCAAATGTATAAGTGCTAATTATTAGCGCTCCAACACATCAAATTTTTTGAAGTGCGTAAGACATGTAGGAGCGTTGATTTTTAGCACTCCTTCATGTAAACTTAATATCTCAAGATGTAGGAGCGCTGATTTTCAGTGCTCCTCCACAAAAAGCAGTTTTCTCTTCTAACACCCTGAAATGACTCTGTTTGCGTTCTAAACCTCATTTCTTCGCCAATGCTCCATTTTTTGTGCAAAATAACTCATTCACACTTGCTCTGAATTTCCTGCTTTCTTCACACTTTCCAACATTGCATTTCTCCTAACATTCGCTAATCCACTATTCTTGCAGTTCCTCTTAAGCTCTTGCCAGGTGATCCAAGAAAGTGACATTCTTTGATTTTGGTATTTTTAGATGACAGCAAAAAAACCACCATCATCTTCTAAGAAGGAGGGCAAGATGGAAATACAAATATCAGGGTGTCTTTCTACTGACTGTAGTGATCTCAAAGGTGGATGAAATCAAAGACACTGAAATTGGTCATCAAGACATTTAGAAGATTTTGAAAAAAGAACTAAGCAAAAGTCCTTAGAAGACAAATTGAGAGACATTATTCATAGCAACTTGCACTTGGTGTCTACATTTCCAACTTCTACTCATAGCAAAGAGTTTGTGCTCCAAGTTGCATCTCATTACAATCCGAGATGAAAAAAGTGTAAGGGATTCCTCAGGACAAGTCATGATGAGATTAGATCCTAAATTCTTTGATATTGTTTTACGGGTTCCACACATGGAACAATATACAATTTTTTCAATTCAACAGGAACATGAGGTCTATGATAGTGATCCCAACAATGCTAAAACATTGATTAATACTCAATGGTTGAAAACTCCTAGGCCTACTATCTCAAGATGGCCTAAAGGGCTTCCTCAGAGTGATTTCAAAGAGGATGTCAAGGATATGATTACTCTCCTGAGCAGGGTTAAAGGATTGCCGTTTCATGCAAATTTCAAGATTGGATGTATGAATACATCTGCACAATTAGAAGAAAGAAAGAACATATTGATTGGGGAACTCATATAAGTGATGAAATTAATGAACAATTGATCAATGTGCCAACCACTTTGAAATTTTACATGATTTCCTATTTGGTATATGCTGCTGCAGTAATGAGGCAATTTCCAGGGCTATGTACAGAGGGAAAAAAATATTCTGTACTTGTGTATGAGTTCTATTATCAGTTGAAATTGAGAGAAAGTATTCATCATTTCAGAAGAGTCATAGATGCATTCTTCACACCCCTACTATTCACTTTTGATCCGACTCTTGAAAAGAAAAGAGTATCGAATGAAGCCTACAAAGTGGTTAGTAAGGTTGGTTGTATCTTTTTGCAGTTTCCAACTTTCACCTACATAAGATTCAATTGCTATACTAGGTTTGCATACATGATGCCCGGATATCCCTTAGATAAGTGGATACTAATGGATTTGTGTAGATAGTTGATCTCAGTTCACAAGGAACACCAGAGAATACATAATCCAGGTTTCAGGTTTCCACTAACAATTGGGAGGTATACCGTTCATAGTGTACAAAAAATAAAGTCAGTCTTTGCAGAAATGCAAATCATGTTTATCAGAACATATAAATATAGATTTGACTTTGACTACCGAGATGTGAAGAGGAAATTTAAGAAGGATCACCGACATGTCTACCATTTTGAAGACATATGGGCGGACTGCAAAGATGAAGAAGACATCCACAAAATGGATTTTTGCAGGCTGATAGTAGAGTAGATTAGAGATCTTGGTGTAGCTGATCTACCATAGGATTTCAAAGATCCTGGTGACATCATGAACTCTGCTTATGAGAAGATGAGATTGCTAGGAGACCCTTACCTCCAATACAATGGTCCAAAAAGGAAAGTGTCTCTATTAGAGAGAGGATTTCTCCCATATTACACAACACAAAATAATGGTTGCATAAACATGGTTTCCAAATGAAAGCTTTTAGGACCAAATTAGAAGGAGAAGCACCAAGAGGATAAACTAGCCAACGGTAGGAGCTCCGCACAAAAAAAAACATGTGGCTACTCCCTCTTCTTCCCAAAGAGGTCCTAAAATCAAGTTCACCTTTGGTAAGAGTGTTACATAGATAGTTGAAGAACAAGAGGAAACAAAATCTTAACAAACACATGCAGAAGGAAAGGAGCTTGCTTCTAAGGAACAATCATTCGAAGAAGAAGAAGAGAATGAGGGTGAAGAATTAGAAGAATGTGATGAAGATGAAGTTGAAAAAGAAGGTAATGAGGAGGAACTCAAGCATGATGATGAACAACCTCTATCTCCCCATGAGAATGTTGTTGAAGATCTTCCCCATACATCATCACCTATTACTTCCAATATTGCTCATACTCCTCCAAATACAACTACTCCTCCACCTCCTCTTCCTACCTCACCTCCTCCTACAACAATTTTAGGTATAGTGAATGTTTCCATTCCCCCTGTAGTATCAATCATCATTGCCACTCCTATAGTTTCAAACTGACAAACTATTGATATCTTATCAAGTTCTCTCTCATCCATCCCAAGTTTGTCATCTCCATCTTTTGATATCTCTTTTGAAGCCGAATTCAACAGATTAATGAATGAGTCTTTGCAGAGTCAACTTGGTTTGTAGTCCATTGGAGCAATCATGATAGATACTACCTTGATTGTTACAATACCAAGCATTTCTACAGAAGTGGCTGGAATGCAAGAATTGACAAGTCAAGAAGCATATACTTCCTCCCTTCCTCCTTGGCTGATCTCTCAAGTATTAAAGCGAAAGAAAAAATGATCACCCCAGATGAGCTTGATCTTGAAGAGATAGATCCTCCAAAGTTCAATGGGAAGAAAAAGGAAAAATTCCATTCAAGGCTACATGTTGACAAATATGGTCACAAGTATGTAGAGATTGGTCTACCCCCATAAGAAGAAGGTGATGTAAACATGGAGGATTACACTGTCACAAGAGTCCAACTTGGACAAGTGACAAATGCAAGTGTAAAGGAAGATGCACAAGTGGTCTTGGATGCATTAGCAGGAAGGCTTGATAAGATGGAGCAAGCCAAAAATATGTATCAGGAGAAAGTTGAGAGTTATGCAACAATTTGAGGAATATTGCAGGCTCTTCAGGGGATGTACAACCTATGACCATAGTGAACATCAAGGAATGAGCGGTGCAAAAGATAGAGAAATTTTCCTCCAAGGGTAAGGTGTTATATGATTTCATTGATGAAATTATAGAACATGGTTCACATGTCATAGTTGTTATAGATGAGAAATCTACTCAGATATCCAAGCTGAAATTAGAGCTTGATAAAGAATAAAATATACTTTCTGAAGAGCAAAAAGAAATGGAAAGATGTCTCATATTTTTTTCACAAATGAAAGAGACAAAGATAAGTAAGTTGGTGAAAGTTGGGGTAATTCCCGACAAAGAGAAGTATGTGGAGGTAAGGGAATCTCTCAAACACCGCATACAAGTGATCAAAACTCTTATTGAAGACATCCACCAAGTACAAGAAGATGTCGAAGGACATCGTGTTATCCTAGTGAATGGAATTGAGGAGTTACCGAGCAAGCTCCTTGATGATGATCATACTTTCCTCCCGGTCAGTGAGATAACTCAAATATTCAAGGAAGCTGTCATGAAGCAGGTGGAAGATGAAGGTTTTTCTAAGACTTCCATGCACACCATATGTGATATATGGATTTCTCTTGATTGTATCAAAATGCATCTAGAAAGATGCAATAAAATCTACTCGTTTGCAAGAAGATCAATCACAAGAGTTCACACCATTGTGGATTATATAGTTGGTCTAGATGAGGCATTTGTGCTAGAGACAGAAGAAATATGAAGACATTTGCGCCCAATGCAAGAAACCATGAAGACTTCTTTTCATCTCCAGTGCTAGATAGTTTTATGCTTTCATTTATGCATTTTGTAAATAGTTCTTGACATTTTACATGTCATTTTCCAAGATGTAATTACATGTAAAAACAAAGATGTTTTCCCAAAATGATGGACAACATTTTTGAATAAGTTGACTTGTTAGGTGAGATTTTCCTAAATTTTCTCACCTAACTTTCCTAGATTTGCTCATCTAGTTTTCCTAGATTTTCTCTTCCGTCTCTTTTATAAATATGAGAGGATTCTTTTGTAATGTTTATCTTTTATCTTTTACAACGAAGTTCTGCCCTTTTTGAGAAGAAAATACATGAGACTTTGTGTTCATCTTTGTGAATCTATTTTGATCAATAAAGAAGTGAGTTGCATACCAAAATTTGTGTTGGAATCGATTATCTTTTGGATTTGATTGAAATTGGTAGTGATTAGTGATTGAGATCTAAAGGGCTTTGAGTAAATCTGTGTAAACTTTGAGTTACTCTCATTTATTTGTATTTATGATATTGATTGAATACTGTTGGTGAATTCTCTACAAGACTTTGTGCTTGTATTTATTCACGTTGTTCGTGGATCTATCATGGATTATCTAGAAGACTTTGTGCTCCTAATACAACGTTGGTTACATATCTCAAAGGATTCATTGGTGAAAGCTACGAAATGAATTTGTGCCTTCGTGAGTTTTCTTGTTTTATCATTTATCGTTATCATGCTGGTATTCTTAGTCTTTGCTTTGACAAGATAAGAATATTGGAATTACTGCTTTGTTTTTAGTTTGAAGTTGTATTGAATCAGGAAATTAAAACCGTGAAGCATTGTAAAACATATTCTCTGATAAAAGAGATAATTATGAATGTGACACACCCCCATCTCTTAATTGTAGTGTACATCATTGTGAATACTTAATTAGTTTTACTTAGTTTCAATAAGTAGTAAGAATGGCACCTCTCGTTTCTGAGAGGAGAGATTGTATCTCACATAGCTGTGGCTGAAATCAGGTTTTGTAATCTGTTAAAGGGATTACATAATTTTCACCCAACACATCTTCAATACTTTCAATCAAACAATCATAAGAAAAATTCATTTTCACCTCAGCTTGTTCACCACTCATCTACTTTCAAAGGATTTATTGCTGCAGCCTTTGACTCTAATTTTACATTCTCAATGTCATCAAAACATGTACTAAAATATGAAATTACCTATTTACCTTTTGCTGCAACCTTTGCATTAGCTGAAATTTTCTCATTCCACTCTCTTTCAATTGCTTCCAATCGTATTAGCAAATCATCTTTCTCTTGCTTGATGTCACATGCATGAGATTCTGCTGCATCCTCTTTCTTTCCTGCAATCAAAATATCATTAGAAAGATAAAAAATACCTTCAAATCTTCTACTATCCATTTTCAAGACCTCTCAATTCCTTAACAACACAGATCTTCAAACCCTCGAGTTTTACTTATGTAATCTGCCTCCTTCGATGATCTGTTTACAAAACCCTCTTCCAATATTCACCAATATTATTGTAAACTGCCTCCTTACGTGATCTGTCTACAATCATAGGAACCTAAGTTCCTCAAATCCTCTGAAAATTTCTTCTTACTACTTGCACATTCATCTGTAAGAAGAATTCACACATTCTCCACCCTCAGGTCCTGGTGCAAACTGCCTCGAATCGACACTTCTACCTGCACACTCAATAACTCCCGCTCTGATACCACTGATGTAAAGAGGATAAAACACATATGCCCTTTGTCATACAACTACTCTGAACAAAATAAAATGCATTTGAAATGCAACAAACCAAATTTAAAAATCTGCAACATGAATGCTAGTTTGTTCATTCAAAACCACCTGCAACAACTACAAAATCTTCTCCAAATTGATTTTACCAATAATTAAGCCTCTTGAGCTGAGAAAATTAGTCTCAAAAATGATATTAAAAACCAATAATAAACCTTCACCAATCTGATTTATACATCATAAAATGGGATTGATCTAAACACCCAATTTATGCAAACAAAATCATAGAAATTCTCATTGAAATTTAGAACATTACAAAACAACATGCCGAGCCTATTGGATTCTTGTTATAGAATCCCAATATGATTAAGGTCTGATCTTATACCTGAAAAAATGGTGTAGTACAACAACATATGGATTCCACAAGCCTTCCTCAAACTCTCTTATCTTCATCTCACCAAAACCTCATCATGTAGCTTCAAAATCAATCTTCAACTAAATCAATCTTCAAACATGGTCTCAAAGGACCTATTTTCTGCTGTCTTCACCTTCTCACACCTGCAAAAAAAATTCTACCAAAACATAGTATTCAGATATGAAAACTATCTCCTTTTCCTCCAATCCCCATTCTTCATCCTCCCCCCAAAATCTTGAAATGAAATGAAAATACTTGATATTTTTTTGCACAACATGAAATTACATTTCATTTCATTTCATTTCATTTCATTTCATTTCATTTGGGATAATTTCCCTCCAAAATGGCATGACCTAGCCTCCATATTACCTCCAAATTGGCTTTGAAATTCATTAAAAGACAAAGAGAAAGTGCTCTTACAATGTTATGACAATTTTCCCAAAATAGGAGATTCTCATCACACCTCTATCTCCACAATATGCCTTTGAAATTCAAATATTTTTAACTCCCAATTTGAGTGCCCAAATTTGAAGAAAATATTTTTTTCATAAATGATTTATTGCATCCACATATGCCTCCCATTTCCAATGCCCAAGTTTGGGTAGGTGAAGGGTCACTAGGAGATGCCACCAAAACGACATGAAATTCACCAAAAAACTCATGAAAACTTGTCAACTCATTTTGAAAGAATAATGACATTTTTTCAATTATTTCAAACATTATTCCACTCAAAATATTAATCTACTAAACAAAATAAAATAAAATATTTCTTTTGGTTGATGAGGATAGCCTGCCAACCATGGATGCTCCTGCATCATATCTTCATGCAAGAGCATGCACCAACATGCAAACCTGGGAACCCAACCATGCAAGAGCATGCAAAAAATGCAAGGAAATACACAAAAAAGTGGTCCCCACTCACAAAGTTAGACGTCCAAGAGGAATATTCTTTCAGGATTCCCTATAACCATCATCGTAGAGGGTTGACCTCTTTGAATGCAATTACAATTTGTCATAGGAAAATAATAATAAATATTTTGTCCCTCATGTCCCTTAGAACACTTTCCAAAGAATGTGGAGACACACAAATATAAACTTAGGATAGCAATTATAATATCACCTATCCTAACAATGACACAATAAAGAATACCATTTAAAATGAACAATGATGGTATCCTTGTGAAAATATGTTAGAGCCCTATGAAATTCCGCAGCAATGAACCCTGCATAATCATATGGCCTGTTTATGTCTCTGCTCTGGATTTCAACAACCAAAACCATCAAATTAAAAGGCATTCAATTTTTTCAATCAATTCTCAATACCTTCAAAAATATCATATTTGAATGACTCCAAATCACTTCTAGCAAAGCTTTGGAATTCTCTATTCTACTCTCTTGGCTTGAAACTTGGTAGCCACTTTACTCTGTAACTGCCCTTTAATTTGTGATATTCTCTTGTTAATTCTCCCAAATCAATCAATAAATGAGCATTCATTCAAGGCCAAAGGCTTCACAAATGAATTCCTTAGTTATGAGGGTTATATGACCTGGCCACAACCTTGAATAGGTCAACATTAATGAAAAATGGGCATACTTATTTTCCAACCCTAATCTCCAAACGTTGGAAACTGGCCTGTTAGTAAAATATTTTTTGAAGAAGTGCTTGAATAGGGCATAACTATGGATAGGAATTATGGCATCTATGCACTAATCATTTTTATCTATAATTCGGTCTGATAGAATTTGGGACCCTTGATCAACCCTTGGTCGCTTTGTAGATCCGAGCAACTGAGCCATAATTTCCTCATCTAATGTTCTTTTAGTCCCTTTTGAAGTTGCAACCATGATTTTGATATAATTGGGAACTAGAGTTTTAGGGTTCTAGAAAGAATTTATGAAAATTCTACTTGGCTCATTTTGAAACTTGCAACAAAATTGCTCCGTACCTTTTTCTTTGTGCTCTAAATGAATTGAGAATAAATAATTAACTCAATTCATACAAAGAATCAGGTAGTTGCAGATCAAATCGATCATTAACTCTCACACACGCTTAGATGTGTGACCAATAGTTTCCATTCTTAATTTTAAATGTGGGTCGTTGATCTTAGGAAATTAATGGTGATTGTAGGAATTCAAAAAACCCCTCTACGAAAAGGAGAACCTCCATCTTTTGCATAGCTTTGGGACACATGTCACAATTTTGGGGATTCACAAAAAGGGACACAACAATTTTAAGGCCTCCCCGACAATGCATTCTCTCACAAAATACATAAGGTGGGCCCTTTAGAACATGTGTCAAAATTTTAGGAACTTAGGGAAAGACAAGCTCAGGAAAACATTGCTCTGAGAAGGTTAAATTTTGTGCGAAATGGAAAAGGATATATAAAGTAATGGAATAATGCATTTCACTTGTTCACAAAGAGATGATTCTACAATTAAGAGCCTTTACCAAGCACAAACCCAACACGAAATAACTAAAAGATGATACGGTGGGACCCTTTGTGAATTATTCCTCATGAAACTTAAAAGAGAATTACAAGATGCACACTTAATAAAAACTTGTCACTAGAAAAAGGGGGCTCCTAGGGCACAATAAGATAGGGACTTCGCAAGGAACCTTTGATACACAACGCAACAAAGGAGTTACAAGATTTTATTGGTAGAACACCCCTACACGTCAATTCATAGGGGTTTTAAAAAGAACGTTTTGTAGGCTCGCAAGAGGAAAGCAATAACATTTCTTGCTTCTGCGAATCAAAGGAGCTACGCAAAATGACGATTCCTGTCTTGTGGGACTCGAGAAAGCAAAAGACCTTTTAAGGATATATTAAAATGTTTAGGAAATGGGAATGCTTGGTAACCTAAGCAAAAGGGGTTGGTAAAAGAACAAATAGAAAGCTTCAAGTTGTAACTTGATGGACTTAACATAGGGTGTATGAAGTCAACGCAAAATTAGAAGAAAAGTGCAATGGCGTTGCCTAGGCTTAGGGTTTTTTAAGAAAATCCTAGGAACGTTCACTAAAACCCCTATAAAACAACATATTGACCACCATTAAAATACAAAAGGAACCAAGGAACCAAAATTTTCAAAATTTCTACCAAAATGAATATCCATTTTGGAGAGATTTTTTATTTTATATGTAGCTCTTCAAAATGGATATCTATTTTGGAGAGTTTTTAATATTATACATAATTCTCCAAAACAAATATCTATTTTGGAGAGCTTTTAATATAATAAAAAGATCTTTGAAACCGTAATCCATTTCGAAAAATATGTTTTAAAAAAAATATTTAATACATTATTATATTAAATGATATAACATATATTAGTCTTAGATATTATAATATGATAACTAATATATATTAATTAATTATAATATATTATATCATTATTTTTATTTTTTTCAGTAAAAGGCTAGTAGCCTATATATATTATTAACTTATAAAAATTTATTACAATATAGTTTTGGTCATCAAAATTGATCATACTCTGATCAAGTCCCGATTTTTTCACTTTTCACTCTTTCCTACACATATGCTTTATATGCCTAATATACTCCCTAAAACATTACATATTGTCTATAATTTGGACCCTGATTTTCACCATTGCATACTCTGAAACTTTTTCCCCGCATATGGCTTATGTTGCAAAACAATACCTTACATTCCTTTACATTCCCCAGTTAACTTGCGCAGACCATTCCACTATACCTTTGAACCTTCATTCCATGTATATATGTTGCCAACTTTATACCACTATTGTTTGCATAACAACGAATACTAGCCGACCCATCACATTCTTTACACACCGTTTGTCTGATTAGGAGCCAACGCTTACCACTGTGCCAAAAATCCTCCACTTATCTGAACTTGAGCCATAGCTTACCATTTGTACCAAAAAATCCCCTACCATTGCTTGATAATTGCAACCAGTTAGCTATCATCAAAACCAAAAAAGGAGCATTTTATGGCCAAAAAAACATTCTTCCATCTGCATTATCTCCATCAAATTTTCTCCTTGTACTTCATTTCCCTCTCCCATGTTCTGTGAATTTGTAGTGACATTAATATCAGGGATTACTCGGAGCTGAGGAATGTTCTACTATTCTACTTGGTTTGTTGCAAGTGGAGCTCTTGGTGGGGCTCGGTTGTTCACAAAGTTAGTTGCATGATGACAATTATGATCAAGAAGGAAAGAGACATAGTGATATTTCTCCCTAAAGCATTTAGATATCTCCCTACCTAGATGATGACTGTACCTTGTCAAGGCTCTATTTAAAGGGCTAGGGTCACTTTGTTCAAGATAAGCTTTCAAGGCATCATATACATTGACATACACTCTGTTGTGGGGCAAGAAATGGGGTGGAAAGATACCTCCAACATACCCATCACCTGAACCAAAGACATATTTTTGGGTTGCTACTAGAAGGGCATCATCTTGCAGAAAAAACTTCATTTACCATTCTCTCCACAACCAAATTCACAGAATCAAAGCATTGAAGCATATCCAGGAGTTTGGAAATGAAAATGGACAAAATATTTGAAAGAAATATTATCCTTCTTGTTTTTGGATGGAAGATTTTTGTAACTATAATGCACTTGAGACATCTTAAGTCACAAGGGCACCTTAGCTTGAACACCGTCTACAATTGAACCTCCTCCAAATTTCCAGAAAAAGGATGCTCCCAACATTGCACTAGGAAGAATACACGAAAGTTTTTGGGTCTGTATTCCATCATTGTTGAAGTTTTTATGAAGCTTTAGAAACACTGCTATGCTCAAAACTATCTACCCACTGTCGTCACACCTATGCTTGAGATATGCTTGCTAAAATAGTGATTTTCGCACATGAAAACCTTGAAGGCTATCATTGATGAATTAGGTTTTCCCAAGTGTCCGCATCGAGTACAAAATGTAGAGCCTTCACATGATAAACCTAAAAATGTAAAGCAGTACACACCACATGACATTTGTGCAGAGAGCAATAATTGAAATGATTTTAAGAATGAACTTGCAAAATGAAAAAAAAACATTAAAGAAACCAAAGGACCAAAATTTGATATCCTCAGATTTGGCACACCTTCGTTTGATTGCAAATGAAATTATCGACTTGAGTTGGTTTGTCATTCTAAGTATGTTGACATAGGTTGCTTAGCCTGGCTTCATCCTAAGAAGTATAATGAAAATCTTGATCTAAAGCCTCGCACATACTAGCTTCCTGCAACTATGAACACCAAGAGGCTGCTTACATCACATTGATTCCTTTTTGTGACATCATATGTGTTTTTTCCACATCAACCACCAAGTCATTTTCACTTCATATGCCAAGTCAAACAATTGCTAGAGATGCTGATTACAAACATTGCCTAAGCTTTTGAAATTTATTTAGAAACTTCCCTCCTTTATCATAATTTCCTCCAATTTGGGGAGCATTTTCCCCATAACTGCAACATGTGTAACTTCCTCAACGGTCTGATCACACCCAAGATTAGCTAGAAGGTCTACCATGAAATTTCCTTCTCTATAGGTATGAATAATTTGATAGCATGGTAACTTGTCAAGTAGGGTCGAGATTTCTTTCACTATATAACCAAGCTTCTAGTTTTCAATATTTCATTATCTACAAGCATTTAATAGAATTAATGAATCTCCGTCAATTTGAAGTTTAGGAATATTGAAAGAAATTGCTAATTTCAAACCGTATAGCAAAGTTTGGGTCTTTGTTGCATTATTGGTCCCTATTTTCAATTTATAAGATTTAACACATAGTAAAATTCCTTTACTACCCCTAATTGCAACAACAGCTCCTGATTGACTTGGGTTTCCCCTAGTTGCCCCATCAAAATTTAACTTAAAAAACCCATCTGGGGGTGGTTTCCAAATGACATTAACCCTATTCTCTTTTAGAATTGGTTGTTGAGAGACTTCCTTTAAAAGGCAGTTTAACCAATGGCCACCATACCATAAGTTTTGAGTCCCAATCAGTAAAAATTGATCCCACATGCTTTGTCTTTTGTACATAATCATTTACTACCTCTGAAACTGATTGGTCCAACAAGAGTAATATATTTTCCATATTTAACTTTTCTTTTCTGAATATGCATTTGTTACGTGCCCACCAAATTTCCCACACTACTGATGCTGGGATAATGCACCAAATGCACAAAAATAAAGAACTCTTGTAAGACTCTGGCCAACTTGAAAATAGTTTCTAAAGGATGTCAGGAAATGCTGATTGCCAATTCAATTTGGCTATTACAAAAGACCAACAAGTCTAAGCAACTAAGCAATGTAGAAATAGATGATTAACATTTTCATAATCATGAGCACAAAGAACACATTGAAATGACTCTACAATTCCTAATTTAGTTAGCTTGTCACTAGTCAAGACTCCGTGTTTGATAGCTAGCCATGCAAAACAAACAACTTTAGGTAATACCTTTGCATTCCAAAAAAACTTGTATGCTCTTTGGGCCTCAAATTGTGAAGCAACTTGTGAGATTGATTTATACCCCTCCTTGATTGTATAACCACCAGACTTTGCTTTAGTCCATATCAGCCTATCAGTTGCATCAGTAATGAAAACAATTCTTTCACGAAGGAGAGATTGAAGTAGAGTTTTATTAGCAACATTGATAGGTACATCTAAAAAATATTTCCAAGTCACTCTCCCCATTAAAATATCTACATGTTGCACATAATCTTTAACCTTTGAACCCCAACATTCAGATAAAAAGGTTTCAAAACTTTGGAAATTATGCAAAGTATTTATGATTGGATATCCATTCCAGGAGTCTTTCCAGAAAATAACCTGGTTACCATTATTTAATTCCCAAGATAAATGCAGAAGAATGAATTTTCTACAAGATACAAGAAAATTCCACATTGCTGAACCTTTGGGTGGATTTGACATTGTTAATATCCTTGTTGAATTTGTGTTATCCAGGTACTTTTTCTGCATGATACAACACCATTTTAATTGTGGGTTTGCATACATCCTCCAAACCATTTTAGCACCTAATGCTAAATTTCTTTGTGACAAATTATGTAAACCTACTCCTCCTTTTAATTTCTCTAGGAACATGGTTTCCAAAGAGACTAAAGGGATTTTTTTCTTACTATCCATATTACCAGACCATAAAAATCCTCTAATAAGCTTTTGTATATGATGAAATATGGATTTGGGAGCCTTTAATACAGCCATAAAATAATTTGGGATCAATGAAAGGACAAATTTTACCAATAAAATTCTACCTGACAAAGACAACTGTTGGCCTCCAACAATGATTTAACAACTAAGCCCTTACAACCGTGCTTTAGAGATTGGACATCTAAACTGAATAGCCATTTCAATCATCATGAAGGTGCATTTAACTTGTTAGCCCAGGATGTAAACTTGAAATGGGTCAACACAATATGTGCACTAGGAATCCAAAGTAGCCATTTTCATTCTATAGCTAAGAAAGACACAATGCTGAAAGTAAATTTCCTGGAAAGGAATAACATAAATGCTGAACATCAACCAACAATTATACTAAGCTGAAATGTATGACAGAAATGAAAATCTAACCAAACAAACAAGAAACTACTTTATCTGCTTTGGCTGCAGGAACAGTCACAGAATGGAATTCTAGTGGCTGCAGGAACAATCAGTGCTAGATTCTTAACTAATTATTGAACATAAACTAATAACTAAACTAAACTAAACTAAGGATGAAATGCTCACCAAGTGGCCCCCCTTGGATGAGTATCCTCTAAAACTAATGTAAACTCAGATGCACAGACTTATAATTTCATTTTATTCATTGGAAAACATGAGTACAATAGAGTAGTGTAACTGTATTACTGAAAACTAAGAATGCAAGTACATCATTAGATCACGTGACCTCCAGGAAGGGGCATTTGAATCTTATTTATACTACTAAGCAAGGCAGTCAACTCCACGAATTGGGAGGACGCCATTGTAGGGAAAGCAAAGAAAGTGGGGAGGTGGTTACACATGCATGGAATTTGGTCAAACATATTGGTCTTAACGCAAATTTAGCATAGCAGTAAGACCTACATTTGTTCAACACCATTAAAGACAATTTACAAGGCAATTACAACTTGATTTGCATAAGGAATCTCTCGTCGTTGACCTCCATTGACCTTTGAATGATTCCCTTGTAAAACGTTATGGTGAATGACTAGCTAGCATAATCTTCTCAATTTGGTGGCCTCTAATCATATCTACATGGAAATATTAGTAAGTACAATAATTGCATATTTGTAACTATCTTAAAGAACATTCATTAATCCACATGTAGAATTAACACAGATAGTCCATATAACATGTCAATGTCATTAAAGATTTGCAAAAATAAAATTAGGCCCAATGTCTATGGTTTTGAGGAAATATCAACATTCAAACATCAAGGTACATGACAACTTCAACAAATAGATCATAAATTCTACCAAAATTAAACCATAAACTAGACTCATCACTCCCCCCAACCTAAAATTTTGTTGGTCCTCCAGCAGGGGAAGGGTTGTTCTTCTGCTTAGTCAATGCCCTGAAATTTGCAACCGCCAACTGTCCTACATCAGTGCTTATTTTGTGTGAATCAGGATCCCAATAGAAACCTTGTTGTATGTCCAATCTGTTCCATCTCTATCTCTTTGCAACAATATCATAGTGGTAATACCTGAAATTTGGCATAGGCCACATCAGGATGGGTGGCTGAAAAGTCAGTGGAAGCCAAAATCGTCTCTTTGTCCTTCAAATATGTATATATTTGTCAATTATTTTAAGTGTTGTAGCATAGTTATGTATAGAGTGGGGCTTAGCTTGTTTTAGCTCATCAGTTCGGTTGTTCCATCTTTGTGACAATTATCTCTTCACAGTTTCTTCTTTTGCTTTTGCCACCACCTCATATTCACTGTAAACTGCTTCTATCCAAGGCAGGGTCCTATTACCATAGCTAGATTTGAAAATAATTCTGTGCCAATCCTTGTAGATGTCCCTTGGGTTTCTTGATTCAGCCCTGATGGGCAGAGGGATGTTGGATTCCATTTGCCTATAAGCCCCGTATTGTTGTCCCCAACTGATCTCATTCTGTACCCAAGACATAAATTCCCTTAATTGGACATTCCCAACATACAACAGTGGATTCCAATCATGGTCTTGAGTCACAACATAATTATGCAAATAGAATTCACACAACAAATTCTTCATCTTAGGGGAAGCAATCTAATAAGCATTGAAAAATTCAATAGGAGTCTCAATGTAAGAGTTCAAACCCGAGACAATCCTTTCCAGCTTAAAAGAAATATATTTATCCTTCAAATGTAGAGCATAGACCCTTGGAGGATTCCTGTATTCTACTATATGGGGTACCAAGGCTATCATATCATCCACCTTGTTCTTTAAGGTAGCAATTTCTGCATCCTTGTCTTCAATCTCCTCATCTCTCTTTTGAATTTCTTTCTTCAGCTTGCATTTCTCCTCTTTCCATTCCTCCTCCCTCCTTTGTATCTCTTTCCATAAGTTCAGAGTTTTTGTGTGTACTGTAAAATCAGGGGGGTTATGTATTCCTACCAACATTTTTCCTGGCATTGATGCTTGCTCTCCATATAGTACCAGCTGTAGGGATTCAGGTTGTTCAGTCAATTTCGGTTGCAGGGGTACTGATTGTTCTCCCAATTCTAGTTGCATGGCCTCTTGTTCCTGTTCTTACTCATGTTTCAGGAACTCTTGCTGCAGGAACTCCTGATTTTCCTCATACCCTTGATTCTCAACTTGTTCTGCAATATCAACAAGATCTGCCAGTGTTATGTTTGTTACTTTCTCAAATATGTCCTCTTCCTCGACATTCACCTACCCCATTGGAGCTTCTGTGTCCCCTTGTGATGTTTCTCTAGGCTTAGGGATTTCTTGTGGAGGCATATCAAAGGCTGGCCTGACTAGTCTTGATTTTTTGGGAGGACTTTCACATTTTTCTTTGGCTGCAAGATGAATAGTGTCAACCTTCCACTTTTTAGAGCTTGGTACTTCTTTTTTTGTCGACTGCTTTTTAGCTTTTCCTTTTCTTACTTTTGCTTCTCTCCTCCATGCCCTAGTTCTCATTAGGATGCTAAGAGGAACATAATCATCAAAATATAGAGAGGAACTTTCTTTGTCTGAGTGCTTTGTCTCAGAAGAACTAATCTCAATGGTTTGTTCTACCGCAAGAGGGTTTACACTAGGGCCTGTGCCATACGTTGAAGCACCAGGAGTGGCTTCAACTGTGCCCAATCTCTTGCTAGACCTATGAGGTTGAGGTAAAAACCTAGGTCACAAATTCTCTGGTTTAATTTGATCAATATTTATGAATTCTTCCCAAGTCATCTCAGACATATCATGTAGAGACTTCTCAACTAACAATTTGATCAAACAATGGTGGGAAACAAAATTGTCCCTACCTTTTTGAGTCTCAGCTGCCATGATTGAAAGAAGGTGATATAGCATGTTCAGTACATTCATTCTTCTCCCGTGCTCATGTGATTCAGAATTTTGAAATGCACAAAGTGTAGATTCGACTGGCGACCTTCACAGGTGATATATTTTATAACATAAACAACTATTTGCTTCCATGGCTCAGGCAGAGAGGTTCTCTTCACACCTTGTTTATCCACGCTCAATGGAGGGTCACCAGGTTCTGTAAATTCAGCCCTAGCTGACCTGGCATCTCTAGAAGTAGGGTAATTTTCACCGTCAGTAGGAAACCCTGTAACTTCTACAATTCTTTTCTTAGTAGCCAATACTTCCAGCCCTTTTACCGTGGCTTTTCCCTCAGACAATGTCTAGGAAAATTCTAATGGAATGTCTTCATTAAAACCATTAAGCTTCAGGAAGTATCTAACCAGTCGTAGTTTCTAAATTCAGCTTGTGAAGGTGTGTCCTGTAATAATACATCATGAACTGTGGGTTCATTCCTGATTAACCCACCTCCCATTGTCTACAATCAACAATCACTTTGCAAATTTTTCCTTCCTGCAACACTGCCAAATTTCCAAAGCTAATGTCGTCTGAATTTTCCCTTTCTGTCTTACCTTTTGGTGACTTAATATTATGACATGATCAATAATGGTAGTAAAAGAGTAATAAAGGAAGGTTATGGTGGAGAAAATTGGTGGTGGTGGTTGGTGTCACCTCACACATACGAGCCATCATCTCACTCAAAATTCAAATTGGCTTGATTTAAACTTTGCTAATGTAGACTAGCATGGACTGAAACATGGGAAAAGTATTCTGCATCCCCCAAACCTAGATTTGAGCATGTGTCCTCACATGCGAGGTGGTAATGATGGTTTGACAGGGATAGGGAATAATGACATGCTATGGTGAATGTCTGTATTAATTCACAACAATTAAATGAATGCACTAAAGTACAAGTCACATTTGAAGAAATAAGTTGAGCAATTAATGAAAATGAGGTGGAATGAGGTGAAGTGGAATGAAGTGAAGTGATGGAAGAGAGAGAAAGGTGGAGATGGATGGGCAGATGGGTGGATGCACAAAGAAGTGGAGTCCCACAAAAATGGAAGTATTTATTATGACAAGGTACATACCTTAGTTAGCCAAAAGGAGGGACACTAGGTCCACTTCCCTTGGCTGCATGAAGCTTAGATGTTGCATGCTGAGTGAATTGTTGTAGGAACTCCTCTTTGGAAGCTGGCTTGTGATACAATTTGAGGTGATGACCATCGACAAGAAACTTGAATCTGACAAGGTCAATGGTAGTGAGCTGAACAACACCATTGGGGAATATTTCAGCAACCTCATAAGGTCCTAGCCACCTTATCTACAATTTCCCTGCATTATCTTGATACCTTGACTCATAGAGCAGGGCCCAATCTCTTGGTTGGAATCTCTTATCCTTGATGAATTTGTCATAACACTTGATTCTTTGATTCTGCACTACCTCTGTATGATGTAAGGCTGCTCTCCTCATCTCATCCAAAGCATTCAGTTGCATGATTCTTTCTCTTTGTGCCTTAGAGATATCCATCCCCACGTCTACTACAGTCCTAAGAGTCTTATGTTCAAATTCAATGGGTATCATAACTGTCTTTCCATACAAAAGCTCAAATGGAGTGAAGCCTGTAGTTGTTTTCCAAATAGTTCTATAGGCCCAAAAAAATTTTGGTAACCTGTTTGCCCAATCCTTTCTATGGATAGCTATTGTTGTGGTCATAATAGCTTCAATTTCTCTGTTGGTCACCTCAACTTGGCCATTGGCCTAAGGGTAATAAGGATTAGACTCCTTGTGTCTTATGTTGTACTCATTGGCCAGTGCTGCAACGAGGGTTGATGTGAATTGATCCCCTTGATTAGTCACTATCTCTCTTGGAACTCCATACCATGTGAAAATATCCTCATAAAGAAATTTAGCAACCTTATTATCTCTTGCATGCTTCATGGCTTTAACTTCTACCCACTTGGTTACATAATCATTGCATACTAAGATATAAGACTTACCATTTGATGGAGGGTCAATAGGTCCTACAAAATGCAATCCCCATTTGTCAAAGGGAGTGATTACTACCTGAGGGTAAAGTGGCATCTCATCAGATTTGGTTGGCCAACCCATTCTCTGGCATCTATCACATTTTCTTGTATACCTTCCTACATGCTTGTTGATTGTGGGCCAATAGTATCCTGTGTTCAAAATCTTCATTACTGTCCTCTTGGATACAAAATGTCCTCCACATGGTTCGTTGTGGCATGCATGAAAAATGTCATATGTCTCATCTTACCTCACACATCTCCTGATGACATGGTCTAGTCCAGTATAGAACAAACATCCAACAATCCATGAAAGAGGAAAATATTTTTCAATGAACACCCTTCTCTCTTTTGGAAAGAAGTGAGGAGGAACTCTCCCTATGACCAAATAATTAGCTATGTCATCATACCAGGGTGTTTGCACACTGATGGAGAATAGATGCTCATCAGGAAAAGAGTCATCTATGGCTTGACTGTCCCCTATTGTAGTCATCCTTGAAACAAAGTCTGCAACAACATTGGCTTTTCCTAGTTTATCCATAATGGTTATATCAAACTCCTGCATCAACACCAACCATCTTACTAGCCTACTTGAGATCAAGAGTTTATTCATGAGGTATCTAATGGCTGCATGATTGGTGTGCACAAATATCTGATAGCCTGTTATGTAATACCTAAATTTGTTCAGGGCAACGATCATTGCCAACATTTATTTTTCTATCACTATATAGTTGAATTCAGCTCCCTGCAAATTTTTACTGACAAAATAAATGGAATTTTCAATGGATCCTTCCTTTTATCCTAAGACTTCTCCTATAGCATAGTATGATGCATCTGTATGGATGTGAAAAGGAATCTCCCAATTAGGTCCTTTAAGTACAGGAGCATGAGTTAAAGCTGCTTTCAAGTCAGAAAATTCCTTGTCACAGTCTTCTGTCCATTGGAATTCAACATCTTTAGTGAGAAGAGTATACAATGGTGTTGCTATTTGCTAAAATCCTTGATGAAATTCCTATAATAGCCTGCATGGCCCAAGAAACTCCTAACATATTTTTGTTTTGTAGGTGTGGGCAGATTTGTGATCACCTCAATCTTTGCAGGATTTACTTGAATTCCTTTATGAGATATGTAGTGGCCAAGGACCACACCTTCCTACATCATCATGAAACACTTTTCACCATTTAAAGAAAGATTTTGGTCTTCAGATCTCTGTAGGACTCTCCTGAGATTTTCCAATGCTTCATTGAAATCAACACCATAGGTGGTAAAGTCATCCATGTAAATTTCCATGCAATCAAGAGAGATGTTTGAAAATATGCTAATGACTACCCTCTGAAAGTTGTAGGTGTATTGCATAACCCAAATGGGAGTATTGAGTAGGCATAGGTCCCCCATGGATAGGTAAAGGTGGTCTTCTCCTTGTGATCAGGTGCAATTTGGATTTGGTTGTAGCCATTGAATCCATCTAGAAAAGAAAAGTACCACTTTCCTGCAAGTGAGTCCAAAACTTGATCTATGAAAGGTAAGGGAAAATGGTATTTTTTGGTGGCAACATTGAGTTCCCTGTAATGAAAAAAAACTTTCCATTTCCATCCTTTCTTGGGCACAATCACCAATGGAGACACCCACTGGCTATTTGAAATGGGGTAGATAAATCTTGCATCTAACAATTTCTGCAGTTCCCCTTTTACAATTTCTCTCAGTGCAGGGTTAATTCTTCTTTGTGGCTGTCTTACTAGTGCAAAACCCTCTCTGATGTATATCCTATGAGTACAAAGCTTAGCATCCAATTCTTTCATATTGTGATAGTCCCATGCAAATGCATGCTGGTGGGTCCTCAATAAGTTTTTGAATAACAACTGTTGTTCTTCACTCAGTTTGCTGTTAATATTTAGATATTTTCCTTCTGACACCTACACTTGTGTAGTTAGCTCTATCATAGCTGATTCATTAATAAATGGTACCTTGAGTTAATATGGAAGCAATGTATGAGACATACCTATTGTTGCAGGAAGAGTGGTTGTAGGAAGAACGGGCAGAAGTGTCTTCATTGAATCAAAAAAACTAGATGCATGGGAGGATGACGCTTCCCCTAATTCACAATGGTTCTACATTATTTTAGCCAATACTTCATCTTCATATTGAAGTTGCATAAAAGGAATTCTTCCTAACATCATAAGTTGTGCCAAAAAATTAACTTCCTTGGCCTCTTCACCAACATGTGGCCATACGAGATTATCCTCATCACAGGATGGCTGAGGAGGAGGATAAAGAATAAAATTTTTGGTGCTCTTCCCATCAGAAATGGTCATGTCACCTGACTGACATCCAATGTAGGCATCTGCAGTTGCTAACCATGGCCTTCCAAGAATAATGGGATACTTTCCTAGTGTAGCTTTAGGAGAAAGAATCATGAAATCTGCTGAGTACTCCCAGGAGTCTAGAATTACCACAAGATCCTCTACTATACCATTAGGCTTAACAGTAGAACTATCAGCAAGCTGTAGGATAGTAGGAGTAGATCTCATGCTTGCAACGTTTAGTTGTTGCAGGATGTCCTTTGTCATTACATTTATTGTTGCCTCCAAATCAATTAGAGATTTTTTTATTTGGATCCCATTATAAAAACTCCTACCACATGATTACTTGGGCCATTGTACTTAGGGACAATCACTTTCCCAAGCATGATGTTAGCCACCTGTCCCACCACATGAACCATAGTGGGGTATTTCTTTTTCCTTCCTGGCTTCTTGAGGCATGCTTCCTTGATTGCTTTGCCATATATGGGAACGTCTTTTATGGCCTGAAATAGAGGTATTTGGACACATATATGCTTCAGCTGATCCAAGATGTCAAAGGTTGTGTCCTCCTTTTCTACCTTTTTCTTGGAAACTTCCAATCTCTGAGGAAATGGTGGTTCTTGTTCAGTTTGCTTGACTGGGACTAGTTCAAGATTTTTAGGTGCACTTGGTTGAATGAGATCATTTAGAGGTTCCTCGTCCTCTTCCACATGAAGCTCAGTAATAATGGGAATGGAAGAGGGTGGTAAAGTAGTTCCTGAACACAAGTGGATGTCACTCACACTCACAACATATGCAGGAAATTGATTTGAATCAACAAAGTATATTGGTTGTTGTTGTGGTTTGTTATTGGGGTTGGGTGTAGGCTAAGCTGGTAGCTGAGTTGGTTTAGGTGGATTTGAGTTTGGATTAGTAGGAGGCATTATAGCAGGTTGTTGGGGCTGAGAAGGTGGTTGCATGTAACTATTCGTCTAGGTTGGCCATTGCTATCCTCCCCTTCATTGATTTGTTTGTTGCCAATTCCCTAGGGGTGGCTACCAATTTTCTTGAAACTGCTGCCAATTCCCTTGAGGTTGCTGCCATTGGGGTGGAGATTTTTAATGATTGGGCCAAGAATTTGGAGGGTTACTCCAAGGTTGTGGTGGATATCCTCCATAATTGGATGGATATGGGGGTTTCCGTTGGTTACCAGATGAATAAGAATCGAAATATGGCCCAAAAAAAGATAGTGGATCTGGTGGCATACCTTGTCTTGGAGCCCATGGAATCCTTTGTGCAACATAGTAGACTTGATCTTCTTCAATCTGGATTGGTTTGAACTTAGGTGAAATCTGCTTACTATCAATATTAGCTACCATCTTGCATCTGCAGTCCTTCTTCTTTTGTATGTAGTGAGAGAATATATTCTGCCAACATTGCCTCTACGTACTCTTGTTTCTTCTTGGCTTGAAGTGTATCCAACTGAGTGGCTAGATTGTTTATGATGTCTTGCTTGAAATCTTCTAGCAAGTGTGTGATCTCCATCCTTGAAACTCCACTGGTAGATGAATTACCCATAGAGGATTGGTAAGCTCTCCCTTTCTTTGAAGCTACCCTAGAGTAGTTCTGGCATATTTTCTTGATGTCTTCCCAAGGAACTTGGATGATATCTCCTCCTGCCATCAGGTCCAAGGAATTAGTGAAACTCTCATTAATTCCTCTTAGGAAAAGTAGATTTTGTGATTCTTCATTGAGGGTATGGTGTGGAGATTTCTATAAGCAAAACAAAAATCTTGAAATGTAATACTCTAGGCTCTCATCTTCCTTTTGCTGCATCCTGAAAATGTCATCTCCTCTCATGTCACCATGCCTACAATATTCCTTGTACTTATCGAGGAAATTTGTCTTCATTTCCTCCCAAGTCTCCACAGTATTTCTGCCTAGGCTCATAAACCATCTTAATGTAGCCTCTTTCAAAGTGGTAGGAAATAGCTTAAGCCTATGAGCATCAGTGGTATAGTCATAACTCCTGCAAAGTCTATCAAACTCGAACAAGAAAGTATCAGGATATTCTATGACAAGTCCATAAAACATAGGAAGGGCTGAAGTAGGGATATGTTTGAGATTGTCAACTTCATTCTGATGAGCAATGGGGAAAGGAAAAGCTGGTTGGTTAGGTCTATTTCTATTTGCATCACCCATGCCTACCTGATGGATTTCCAAAGAAAAAGGGTTCTCAATCGGATTTTGGTTTTCAGAGGAAGCTTTAGAATTGGTCAGATCAGGATATGCATCAACAAAAGGATATGGTTCTTCTTCTTTTTCGTTTCTTGGCAGATTTGGAAGCTCTTCTAGCTGCAATAGATCAAGATTATTAGGAAGGAATCTCCCATAAGCATCTCTTCTCCTTCCTCTATGCATGCGGTATCAACTCACTATTAGCCAGCTCACACAAAGAATTGGTGAAGAATAAGGAGGTCATTACTTTCCTAAATGAGGGGTATACTAAGAACAACTTTCATAAATACTACAACAAGAAAAACTATCAATGACTCCAAAGAACTTCCTAGTTTGACACCATCCTCGACAACAACACCAAAACAATGATTTAACAACTAAGCACTTATAATTGTGCTTCAAAGATTGGACATCTAAACTAAATATCCATTTCAATCATCATGAAGGTGCATTTAACTTGTCAACCCAGGGATATAAACTTGAATTGGGTCAACACAGTATGTGCACTAGAAATCCAAAGTAGCCATTTTCATTCTATAGCTAAGAAAGACACAATGCTAAAAGTAAATTGCTTGGAAAGGAATA
>VDFB02000007.1:205606286-205640168 GCA_007258455.2 Sequoia sempervirens | reverse complement strand
TAGTGGACGAAATATTTTGTCTATCAGATATTATATTTACTAGGGTTTAAATATTCTGCAGAATAAATACTTTGTCAGGGTTTAAATTTTAAATTGTCCTAGGCAACATTTTAGGTTTTGGTTGAACAACTTTTGTTGGTGGCAACATATTATATTTGAAAAATACCATTTGTTTGGGAAAATCCTTTTCTACGGATAAAATTGCTTTGGTAGGGTTTGAATTAATTTTGAAGGTCGTGCGTACTTTGTCGGCCCCTGTAATTTGTCGGACCACTTTGAGATTCCTCCCACTGACTACTCGTGAGGTCCCTGCTAGTGCCATGTACTCCTGCTGCCAACTGTTAAACACTGACCACCCATTCCTTTTAGCCCACAATTTTCTTGGTAATCAGGAGCTCTGCTTGGTGAGTGACATTGTTTCAACCACCGCCTAACAGTCACCTCGCCACCGCTTTGCCCGATGGTGCTTTTATTTTTTTCCAGCTCGCCACCCTTGGTCATATCAGCATCCAGAGGCTTATCGTTTTACCCCATGTGCCTATTTTTTTGTAGCTAGTTAGCCTGTAAGCCCTAATTGGACAAATTTCTTCAATGGATCATAAATTTTCACAAGAATATCAGATTTTTGTAAACAAGATATTGACAGAAAGCTGGTTTCATGTACTTTGCAGTGGTGTAGAATATTTTTCTAGATTTTGTTGTAGGTATGAATTATAGCCAATTAAATTTAGTGCTTACTTTTGGACTCTTGAGCTTGTATCTTTTCACTAGTTTTTTAGATTTTGGAGATTCTAGTGGCATTGAGAAGGTGATTCAGAGATCTTTCATTTTGTCCATTCACTTTTTTTAGGTTCATCCCTAGGTACATTCTATTGAGTTTTTACAATTTGAGACATTTACTTGATAACTTGGATATATTGCAATTTGGAGAAGGTTTATTTGCATTGGGAAGCTTCTTTTTCAGTTGCATATCATATTTTGGGAGTTTCACAATTAGTTCCTATTAAATATATTGCCTCTTGCTCAATTTGTGTTTGTGGCCCAAATGGTAGAATCAAGATTTGAGATTCTTACTCCTCATGATGATCATACATGGAAGGTGCAAATGTAGAGGTTACTTTGGTATGAGGGATTATGGTCTACCTTGAGTGAGGAACAACCGGATTTTCCTAGAGAATATGATAAATTTGCACATTGAAACAAATGTGATGAGGTGATGGGCTTGATTGCACTACATGTTTCCTACTCCTTATTCTTCCACATTGAGGAGTGTACCATAAGGATAAGTATGGGATAAGTATAAGGATCTATTTGGTTCTATTAGTGATGTAAGAGCCTTACAATTAGAAGCAAAATTGAAATCTCTTTCTCCCGATTCATTTCCTACAATTGAGGATTATTTGGTGAAGTTTAAGTCTTTGCGTACTCAATTAGCGGGATGTGGGAAAGAGAAATCTAATAAGGAATGTATATTCTTGATTTTTTCTAAGTTGAAAGGTGCATTTGCATATTTTTCCACTTCCTTTTATTCCACTAGTGATGGGTTAGGAGTGTATAAGCGTGAATTTGCACCCCATGTGCAAATCCCCTTTTGTCCTTTATCCACCTTAGAAAACCAAGTTCAGAGGCTTAATTCCACCTAAGCCCACTGCTTGCATCCCACTTGGCGCCTGTTTTGAGCGTCAGTAGAGGCGTTTCTGTCGAGGACGCTCGCACAACACACAGACGTCTGCATGGTGTGCTTACGTCCATGGCAGATTCCTATGGCTGAACCTGCAAAGGAATTACACTTCTCATTGGAGGTGAAGTTGTAACACTCCTTTCGGCCGATCGACCCAAATATGGCAATTTCTCTTCATCTCTCCTTAATATTCATCCCTTCAACAATATTTTCATTCTCTTCCAAGCATTGAGATCACTCTTGATAGCTCTAAGCATTCTAGCAAAACACTTTACAGTTCACAACAACAACATCAACACTCCATCACGTCAGTAGAGCAAGTTTGGGACCATACCATCGTAGCAGAGGCTTGAGTTCCACTCATTTTCTCCCCCAAGCAACCTTGAGTGTTGTTGGTGGAGGTGGTAAGCTTCCCTCTCCTCTCCTCTATCACTTGGTTGAGTAGCATAATACTATTTTGTAGTGCTTTAGTTCTCTTTACTTCCTTTCTACTTTTCTCTCTATCTATCTAGCTGTCCATGGATGTGGGAACACCAAAACGGGGTCTGACTGAGGCAGGCCCCTATACAGCCACCCAACCATTTCTCTCTCGCTCTTATGTGTAGGTATTAAAGACATTCATGAGCTAGAAGCTTCATCATTCGCACGGTTGCAAGTATTTCCTTCCTTCCTTCTCCTTATCGTCTCTATTCCATTTCAATCTTATTACTTCCTATTGCTTTCTTGCATTCTAGAGGTTCTCAATAATTGGAGTGTAAGTCATCACTTAGCCATTTTCTGAGAAATTCTCGCTTTTTGGTCCCTACGAGATGCCAACATGCCTTTGGGACGCAAGCGTGCCCCACTGTCGTTCATTTCTTGCGTTGTCGTCCTTTGGCCGAGAGCTTGTTAGTCTGTCCAGAGAATCTTTATGACCTGCTCTTTCGGATTTTGAAACTCTCGTTGCTATTCCTTGAGGTATTTTAAGGCAGTTCGCTCTGTGAGGTTCTCTAAATGAAGATAACTCATGAGTAACGAATCCCTCTATATTACAAGGAGATATTTTTGTCATGCCATCATTTGAGACCTTTTGTGAGAGATTGACTAGTGAACAATCCAAACTTAGTCAACATGATGTCTCTTGTAAGTCTCATGCATTGATTACTAATCCAACTACGGGGAAAGGGAAGAATAAGAACAAACCTAAGACATGATCTAGTGAGACTTCCACCACCTCTTCTAAAGAGGATAAACCTAATAAGGAGAAACCTAAATGTACTTTTTGTAAGGGGATTGGGCATAGTGAACATGATTTCTACGAGAAGGAAATCCATGAGTTAAAGAAACTCCTTAAGGAACAATATTTCATCATATTTCCATTCCTTCTTCATCCACTAGTTCACATTCTTCTTCTACCACACATGAGGACAATTCTCACACTGGGATTGTAGGGATTGCTACTCCATATTTGAAGGGTAAGGGTCATGCTTTAATTACCACTCATGTTGATAGGCCTGATGGATGGATTCTTGATTCGGGTTCCTCAGAACATATAGCTTTCTTTTTTTATCACATTATTCTAGGGTCACTTAGAGCACCACCCCTTGATAAGGTCTTGACTGTCAACAATAATGTTTTTCATGTTGCTGGTTTGTATAATGTTGATTTGGGTACAAGGTATGTAACTAATTCTCTTTATATTCTCGAGATGTCCCATATTCTTCTCTCAGTTTACTAGATTGCACAAGATGGAAATACAATTGAGTTTACATTTGAATCAATTTTCATTTGTAAGGAGATAGGAGAGCTAATTACTTTAGGCTTGGTTAATCATCAGTCAAAGGTGTATACCTTCTCCCACATCTATCATGATGATGATCCTTATGTTCCTGATTCCCTTGATTCTCAAGTGGGTAGTAATTCACATGATGGCTATAGTGGCTGGTTGAATTTGGCTCTCCTTTGTGTGGCTCCATCATCTCCTGCTTCATCAAAGTTGAAAATTATTGCGAGGACTTTAACAAAGCAAGATATATTCAGTTTTCTATATTTGTAGTTTCAGGATGGCTTTGTTTTAGGTATTGTAGACTTGGCTTGTCGTTCTTCTATAGGTTTGGAGGACATGCTTGAGGGGGTCACTCTCCTCTTTGTAGATTCTTCTTTTGAGGACATTCTTGAGTCTCCTCATTCCATTGTTTCCACCTTGATTGGGGATGCTGATTTTGGTGAGACTTCCTTGGAGGCACTTGATTCCTTTTCAAATATTTCATTTATGAGACTTCTTCCTTCTCATTTCACCATGGAGTTGGATTTTCTTCCACATATACCATTGGATTTCTTTCTTCCTAGGGGGATACATGTGGTTTTTCATCATTGGATACTCTTTTGGCTTCAAACTCTCTTTAGTGGTTTTGATGATACTTCATTATGGGGGGAAATTTAGTCTCCATCTTTCGCTTCATTGGAGGGGTCATTATATTGTATTCTTGTGATGGATGTAGCACTTGGGGGTATTGATTTTGAGACCTCCATTCATCACTTCCATCACTTGTACATGATTTGCATTACATCTTTTTTGGAGAGGAGTTTTGTCCCATGATGTTTTCTCCTTTTCTATATTTGTGAGAGATTTTATTTGCATTTGTACATGGGTACCTAACATGGCCTAGTAGTCAGAACCCATCTTTTCATTTCTTTTGTATCTTTTGCATAATAATATTCTCCCTAAGTTGGACTTAAGGGGGGTGTTGATGTGAATATTAAAGTCTTGTACCTAGTAATTTATTTCACTAGGTAATTAGGGGACTTATTCACATGTTTACCTAGGATATAAAATTCTTCTAGAAGTCTTTTCTAGAACTTATCTTATCTAGATTTTACATCATTTCCTAGGTGGTTAGTTAGTTATTCATCTCGTCATAGGATTAAGACACATGCCACAATCCTGTTTAACCCTACTTCTCACCTTGCCTATTTATACAAGGTGCTTGTACATTTGTAAATCATCTCATGAATATCATATCTTCATTCATGCTCATGTTGCAACACTTGATTATGGATGGTGTCTTTCTTGGTTTGATCCTTTGAAGAGTGCACAACTTCAATTGGGTTATTGTTCATTCATATTTTTAACAAGATAGAGATAGGGAGAGAGAAATATGGAACTTGTGTGTGTATGTGAGTGAGAGATATGGAGATAAAGAGGGAGAGATATATATAAAAATAGAGAGGGAGGAGCTCAAAATAGAAATAAGAAAGAGTAGAGATATAGAAATAGGGAGTGATAGGGAGAGAGGGAGAGATAGATATCTATATATAACTTGAGAAAGATAGATATCTATAGATATAACGTGGGAAAGATAGAGAGGGGAAGAGAGAGAGAAAGAGAGATAAATATATAGAGGGAGAGAAAGGGATAGATTGAAGGAGAGACAAAGAGAGAAAGAGAGAAATAAAGATATAAAGAGGGAGAGACAAAAAGAGAGATGGAAAGATAAAAAGATAAAGATATCTAGATAGGAAGTGATATATGTATATATAGAGAGATGTGGGGTTATAGCGAGAGGTTTTATTTTTATTTCACATAAACACAAGCTCATTATAATGTGATTGCATTTATAACTGACTTAGGTATTGTCAACTCTTAGGGTTGGATTTATCTTGGGAATCCAACCTAAAGGGTTGGACTTACATGTCAATGCCCAAATATGTGGTTTTTTGTAAATTATAAAAAAGTGACTAAATCTCAAGCGTGATCTCCACTAGGTTTGCATGTATTTCAATGTTGAGTTAAAAATACCACAATAAAGTCAATATCTCTCTTACCTTTCTAACCATATAAATTTTTCATTTTAAATGTCAAGGTTTTGATCTTTAATTTATTTTTCTAGTGTCTTCCTTTTCTTTTGAAAGCCTATACATTTAGTATTTTTGGTTTCATTTTATCCATTCATCAAAATTTGAAACAAATTACATTTCTACATACTAGACTCTATTCTATATATATTAAAAAAAATCATTAGTTTCTAAAAAATTTGGGGGGAGCAAGCTCAATTTTTTAAAGATGTGTCCACTCTAAAAGTTAGTAATAAAATCATATATTAATTAAAAAATTAGCATAAATATCAAACATAAACTACATGGTGTTAGCTAATTCTTCACTAAAGATGAAATACTAAAAAATGTTAACATTTTCAAGGGAGCACACTGGATGCTATGTTATATTTTTATAACAAAAATAGGATCACTTTGTGTGCTCCCCATATTTGAATCCCTTAATCTCCATCATTTAAAAAAATAGTAGGGGAGAGGACCCAGTAGTGGTGCACCCTAACTTCGCGGTTCTAATTATCCTACGTGGAAATTTCAAATCACTCCCAATTTTTTACAGCAGCTTACTTGGCAAGTCCCCTGCTTATAACTTTCGTTTCAAGGCCACATCATCAAATATGATGCCACATCAGCATGCTTTTTTTCAAGGTGTCTAAAAAGGCCCAAAAAAAAAGTGAGACCAATAGTTGTGCATTCACATCATGCTGATGTGGCATCACATGATTGGTTACTTTTTAGATCAAAAGAATACATTTTGTTTAATTATGGGTAGTAAAGTCACAACTAATGGCATTATATAAACAACTATTGGCATTATATAAACAACTATTGGGCATTATATTAACAAAAACATTCACAACTATTGGAACACGCTCCACTACTGGGTCCTCTCCCCTAGTTTCTAAAAGAAAGTAGATTCAAAGAGTTAGACTCTTGTTCTTGTCACTTCTTCAAATTTTGAATGTAATTATCTTTAATTTCTCATTCAAAATAAGTTTTTATTGATTTTAGAAAAAAGTGGCCACTTAAGACCCTCTTGTGGTCCCTAATTTCCATGTATTTACCCTTGTTGACTTGAATTTTTGAACAAATTATTCAATGCATGTTATGATGCTTTATAGAGCATCTTTAAATGGAAATAATGGAGCCAAAAGGGAGTGCCAAAATTGGGGAGTGGGTTATGAAATTTTTATGATCTTACGACAATGCAAGAGCATCTACTAAAAATAGCTTATTGACTCCTTTGAAAAAAGATGTTGGAGTTTAGGGCTTGATTTTGGGTGCCTTTTTGGGTAATGAATTTGGTTTGGTTTGAGATGCTTCTATTTTTTTGGTGCTTGAGATGTAGGTTTCATAATTTGTATTGTTGGTATCATCATGCTACCAAAATATCTCTAGATCTATATGTTGGTGTAATCTCTTGTAAAGGTTTGAGTTTGAAATTATAATGTAATCATATTTTTGTTGCTAGAAATACAATTGGTTCAAGTTTTGAAGACTGGATTTTTTTCTTAAAAGGATTTTCTTAGTATAAAAATTGTGTTATGTGGTGAATTATTTTTATGAAAATTTTCTCTCCTACTATTTGGTTGTATTTTATGCATTACTTTCCTCTTAGATTAGTGTACAATCTATTCCACTATCTCACTTCCTTTCATACAATTCAGCCTACTCTACCTTATTCAAATTTTAATTTCTCACTTCTACTCTACCACAATAATGGGTTACACTTTTTGGGACATCCTGATTTTTTCCTGAAATCACATATTTTTAGAAAATACAATGATTTATGACTTTAAAGGTTCCATTTAAATTATTTTAATTAAAGAGGGATTGATCAAACCCCCTTAGATCAAACCCCCTTGGATAGAACTTTGTTAGATTTAAACCATACCTATAATCGAGTCTCCTCTACACCTATCAAAATGCTGATAAAAAACCACTTTTTTTTACCTTTTGGGTGATCAAATGAATTCATTTAAAATTTATGTTTTGTAAGCCTGTAGCCCTTATTATAAGCTTCCCAAAAGGTATAATTTTAAATACGTTTAATTTTATTATTATATTTATTTTTTATTTCTTGTGAATGTAGGATTTTCAATGAACATCAAGTTCTTTATTTCACACATACGAAAAAAATAGAAAAATAGAGAAAAAAAATTTCTGAAAAATACATGTCCACTAGGTATTGATGTCCTTATTCCAACAAAAAAAGAATAAGTTAATTCAAATGAATACAAAAAAAGTTATGCGGGCCGAAGTACACCTTTGTCCAAATTATAATTACACTGACTTGGAAAATTAGTTAAAAAAAAAAATATGTAACAAAAAATTATGAAAAAATATCCATCCCCTAGATATTGGTGTGAAAAATTTGTATTTCAAAAATTAGAATTGTATCCTATTTATAAAAAAAGTTACATGGGCTGAAGTAAACATCACTTTTAAAAAATGCTATTAGTAGAAAAAATAAGTTACTAAAAATTACATAAAATGATTCACAATTTTTTTTATTTTTATTTTTTTAAATATAATTAGAATCTACACAAAATATCTAACAAATAACTAGTTTGATTCATGTTCAAAACCTTAATGGTTTAGCTGTTATAGGTGTAAGAAAGTGAATGTCTGGTGAAAAATCCTGATTTTAATGTCAAGTTTTGCCAAAAATTGTAACCAGCACCAGAGAGCCAACACTCCAAACATATTAAGTTGAGTGATCGAGGGCATGTATTTCAACATACATGCCAAGGTCATTAGTAGAGACATATAACAACTAGTATCAAGTGATATTTGTTGAATCATACATTAGAACTAGTTGATCTAAGTATAATAAAATATTATCTTTACATTTTACTCTAGTTTAATTAGGGTAATTGCATCTCCTCTATTGTTACTTTTTTTTATGAAATTGTACTTCAACTTTCTAGGGACCAGCCTAGTTCATCACTTCTCACCTTAAAGCACACCCTATTTTGACTCTTAGCACCATACTTTAATCAATAGGTCAAGGTACATTGGTACTTTAAAATCAATATTACTATAGGATAAAGTTGCAATAGTAGGATAAATCTACATAATGCAACTCATTTTGAAACTAAGCTACATAATGTAGCTTCATCTGCAATAATATAATTTTGAATAAAATTCTATCACTAACTTCTAATATCTAATTTATATTTTATTTTGATTGTAATTCACATTTGATTTTGATTTTGATTCATTAAAACAAAACCAACATAATAAATATAAAGTAAAAACTTATCACATTATGCAAGAAAAAACATAGGGAAATCAATTAAAATCTTTCATTATCTCCACCTAGAACTTTTGGGAGTTTGACTCTAAAACCTAACACCATCATTGCTTCATCTGACAACATCATAATATACTACATTTATGATTTCAGTTAACAGTTACTATAAACTATCTCTTCTTGGTAAAATCTAGCCAAAATGATGGAGACCCTTGGGAGCACATAATTCAAACTATTAACCTTTAACAAGAAAGTACACAATAACTACCGATCAATCTACTAGCTATGCCCAAAATAAAGTACTTTTATTAATCATTAGAAAAACAAAATGAAAGAGACTCCCCATTTTTTCCAATAGGAATTAAAACTGTAATGATATCCTTAAGTCTAAAAGTTAGAGTTAAAGAATAAATTTAAAATATAACTATATTTAGCTTTCATATTTATTTCAATAAAATATAATTGTTAATCATCTAGCTTGAAGTGGTAAGCATACAATCCTTAACTCTATAAACTTTGGTCATTACAAGGATATCCACGTAACTTTGTAACCATAGAACAATTAAATACTTAAATTTTTTTAGATTGATAAGTTTTTGACACACGAACGTTTGGTTATCATATTGTGAAGAGAAAGATAATGTCGAATGAAGTCAAAGACATCGAGCTGATCATTCACATGAACTTGTTATATTCGGACAATTTCTATCCATTCACTCTATTATCATCCACCCTATTATCCAACATTCAAGATGTATATTTGACTATATTTATATTAATTAATAAATCCGATCAATGCCACCATCCACTGGACTATATGTTTGAAATTGATGCCCATGACATTTAAGGACAATAATTTATGAAGCAAGAGACATATATGGACTCTCCCTGTGAACGTCCCTGTCTGCCGAGTTGGAAATTGTGGAAATATTGATCTATGTCGTTTCAACACATCGTTTCAGCTTAAACATTATCAAACACGTATGGTGCTTTGCTTTTTTCTGTCTTCTCAAATTATGAAAGTGAATGACAATAATTTATAGTTAAAACTTTTGATACTCTTTAGCTGCAGGATTTTAATTTCTAGTTATAATCGGGTGACCGGGTTGAGATGGAAGCTCACATATATGAAGGGTTATTTGAAAGATGCAGAGGTCAAGAGCAGGAACAATGAGCGAGTGAAAGTGTTTGGTGGGAGAAAATAACACTGCATGGGAAGCTGAAAGATATTTTAGAAGAATGTGTTGTGAGGTCTATGGTATAGGGCAAATTCATCGTCAGCAATTCACCGAGGGAAAATTCACTGCCAATAATTCACCGTGGGAAAATTCACCGTCATGACAATTCACCGGGGGAAAAATTAATTGCATGAATTTTTGGCAGTTAATTTTCCGTGGCCGGTGAATTGCTGGTGCTGGTGAATTTTCTCGCGGTAAATTGTTGACGGTGAATTTTCCGTCGGTAAATTGCCGGTGGTGAATTTTCCTAGAGCCGAGGTCTATATCTGCCATTCAGTTTTAGGAAAATTTACCGTCAACAAATTTATTGTCAATAATTCACTGTCATGACAAATTCATCTTTTATGGAAAATTCACTGGCAACAATTCACCAGCAATTCATGGCAGTGAATTTTTCACGAGATAAATTTGTCATGACGATGAATTGTTGGAGGTGAATTTGTTGACGGTGAATTGTTGGCGGTGAATTTACCTTAAGCCCTGCCATTCAATACGCTTTCAGTCTAAACGAGATAAAATATCAGTGCAAAATTGAGAAAAAGATTAAAGATATTGAAGACAGAGTGAAATTCATTTATGATAACTTCAGTCAGCTGCATGTCATCTTCAGGTGAGTACAGTCATTCTCAGATTATTATCAGCACCAGAAGCAGAGAAATTTGTACAAAGATGAGGGCTCCAGTTTATTAGATGCAACATTTGTGAGAAGAAGAAAGTTGGGTTTATGCATGCCCAATTGCCAACAACATTGGTCAAGGCCTCCCCAGTCTTCATCGGGCTCACACATGTTGCCAAAATCCCTAAGAGTCCACCTGTCCTTATGCTTTCTCTATTGCTATTGACTATGCAAGAAAGATCCTAGAAACCAATGAAAGTGGTCTAATGCATCACAAATCTACTGTTGACATACAGTAAGCTCTACCGTTTACACATTAATCACATACAACAAACAAGATAGACTCGAAACCATTCGTTCCTCTAATTCACATAATACATTCGGGGTCCATTAGCATAGATTACTTTAGATTTCCAATTGTGACTTCACAAACTTTTAAATCATCACTCAACTTCATTTGATGGGGATGGATGGGTTTGTAATTTCAGGTACATTTAAGTAATTTAAAAATATATTCAAAATAGTTGGCAAAATAAAAAGATAAAACAGATTTGATAGTATGGTTTCGTTAAGTTTTGAGAATATTTTAAATTTGTTGTGGATGTTAGATGTATATCAAATGATTTGGTAGTGGTAGTGAAATTAGTCAATATTAACATCATACATCCTCAATTTATTGCACATCAAGATTTCTTCTCACTAGTTGTCTAATATAAAGGGAGATGATCACACTTATTAGGGGCTATCTCAATTATATTAAAGTCACCACACATGACCTAAGAAGTAGTTTGCTATGAATGATCAATCTAATGCCATAGATGAGATCTTTCAACAACGTCATTGGGGGAACACATATTAATAACATCAAAAGAGTGATTTCTAATCATATTTTGCATCAAGTGGTAGCATACCAAACCCAAGGTAGAGACAAATCAAAATTTTCTTAACTTGTAATTGTCGACTCATAAGCCAACCCTTGCACATATCCAACATGTTTGGAATTTGAATCCACATCCTTGTCATGGAATTGGTTGGGTAAAGTGGTGGAATGATTTGCTATCAATTTCACTTCCTACTTTTTACACATCAATGGACACCAACTAGTGCTTTTCCACCACTATTCATATGGGTCTGCAACCTTGCAACTTTGTTGCACAACACTAAATTAGAAGTGTATCCATTTGAGCCTACTTTACAACTAGGAATGGTCAAACTTCATCAATGGAAATAAATTGTTGATAATCATTTTTCCAAGGCAAGGCAATTCTTCACTAGCTTAAGACTAGGGATAGGATATCCAAGGAATTCTTTCAATCCTTGCAAGGTTGTGACATATATCAAAAGTTCAAATGCATCAATGAAGGTTAGTAAATCCTCACATAGCTACTTGACACTCTTCAAGTGTTTGTTTTCTATTATCAATATGTCTTCAAAGATCACGACCCTTCACCTCAATAGGATCATGCTCTTCATCAATGCATTAGTGTGGTTCCTTACTAGTTCTCCACTTTGTAGTGGATAATGTGTGATCAAATTCTCATCCAAGCAAAATTTCATGAGATAGTGACAAAGCTCATGGATGTGATGGGTTTTCTTGTAAATTCTACAAATCAATTTGAGAAACTACTGGTAATGATGTCTTTCATATTTACCTAGAATCTTATCATTTAAATTCTCTAAGTGATGCTTATGAATAAAGGAAACATTAATATGTGCATAACTAAGTATAGGAATTTGGAGGATATTTATAATTAGACATGATCACTCTTTTGAATGTCTCTAATAAAATAATTTTCAGAGCACTTGCTCTTTAGCTACACCACTTGTTTTCTCTTAGTGTCTAACATGAAAAAATAGGTTTCATAAAAGTAGATACATTTTAGACAATATTATTGTTGTTTAGGAAGGTGTAGAATGGTGGGTTGAAGGGAGAGGAGGGGAATGAGCTAGGCTTTCTCATTAGCAAGATATTTTCATCAAGATCTACTTTCCAAAGTCTATGATCATATTAAGTGGCCTTGCATTATTGCTATGCTTTAGACATTAAGATTTGGGCCTAATTTTACACTTTGTTCAAAGGTTTTTGTTGATGCTTTAGTTTGTCTTACCATTAATGATAGAAAATATTTCTTCTTTGGGATTTTTCAAATTCATACAACTCATTTTTTTCTTTCTCTTTCTTTTTATGTGCTTGTAGCTAAAGGCTTTGGTTATTTAGTTAGAAATGTTATCTCATAAAATTTAGTCAAAGCTATCTCTCGTCTCAATTATTCTCAATAGCTTGTTGTGTTTATTTTGTTAATGATCATTTTTGACTCTTCTAGAAGAGGAGAATAATGTAAAATGGACTTTGGAATGCCTAGATACCTTTTTTTAGCCTCTAGATCAAGTATTCATTGGTAGAAAAATTATTGCTACAAGCAATCCTTCCTCCATTTTTCTACTTGGCTTATTGCTTGGTTGGAAGTGGATTGATTTTTGTGTGGTCTTTATATTTTTCAAGAATCTCATTTTCTTTTCAAGCTTCTTCTTCTGTTTGATAAATGGTTATTGATCATCTTGAAAAGAAATTGATTTATTGGATCACTAAACCTCTGTTTCAAATTTAAGTTATCCTATCAAAAGTTTTAAAAAATGGTGAGGGAGTTCTTATGGATTTCTTTAGAGTAGGGAAAATATTTTTACTTTGTGAAGTATTTTTAAATGAGTCATATGATTTTCTCCATACCATGCTTTAGTCATGCCACTTATTGCTACCTTCTTTTATAACTCGAGCTTGAAATTTTGTTTTGATAGTGTAAACCATAGATCTAAATTTATTTTATTGTGATATCTATAACATGCAGCTTGCTTTGATGTCTAGAGCCTATGTTTTAAGGGAAGTGACACCAATAAACACCATTTATGATTTGTTAGGCTAGGATAGTTCTCCTTTATTCAAACCCCTATTACCAAGTCCATAGTATAGAACAATAATTAAAGATAATAGTTTACCATGCAATATGTTTAGAGTGTTGGTACAATGTCAATGCAATATTATGAAGCTTTGTTGTCTATAGATGCTTAATGCATACTAGATGATGGGTAGAGTATATTTTCATGTACACTATAGTGTATTATTTAATTTTTCACATCTATTTACTTTAGTTAATCATAAAGAAATGCTTGAAATAGTAAAATAAAAGTTGTTATAACTAAATAACAATAAATATAGCTTTTATATAAATTAATTTCTAAGGTATGAAGAGGACAAAGGAGACAAACAATATCCCTAGTTTTTTGACAAGAGAAACAAGTTTGACTAAATTTGGAAAAAAAAATGGAGCAATGGGGTATAATAGATTAGAAGTAGATTTTATGTATACTTATGTATATTCGTAGTAGAGACTACCAAAATATTGTCATGACCATACTAACATGATACTAACCTAGTAATGAAGAAATAAAGCATGAAAAGTAAGAAAATAATATATTGAATAGAAAAATAGATCTCATGTTTGGGATCATCCAATGTGATAGTGACCATACCATTTTTTAATGTTTGAAAGTGATTTTTTTCATGCGGGTACTACTGTGATTATAATGGTGATTTGGGTTACTACCATAATTAGATTTGTGTCGAGGTGGACAAAAATGTAATTTTATTTAGACTAGAGTGTTGATCTAGCAAATAGTCAATTATGCATCATAGTGAGGGAATTAAGGGTTTAAAATAGGCTCAATGCATATTAAAAGATACTAGAGGTGTGGAAACTAAAATGAGAGTGCAATAGACAGTACAAATTACAAAGTAGGTAAATTTTATTAAACCCCCACTTAAGCGGTCTTCTATATTAGGGATAAAGTAAGCTAAAGTAAAATTTCACATCTAATATCCGAAATGAATGGTGGTGTACCACATGCCTTTGAATCTTCTCTCTTCTTCTAACATGCACTCCTTATTTGCAAGGAAAACATAAAATGAAAAAAAATCATATTTCATCATGGTAGAGTAAAAGAATGTAGAAAATAAACATAATATTATGTATTATTTAATTTTTTAGTGAGCTTGGGTAGGTGAGAGAAGGAGAAGGTGAAGTGCAAGAGGAACATAAAATCTTGGCATGGTCTAGATTGGATTTCGAACAAGAACATTGGAAAAATAAATTGGCACGCGTGAAGTAAGAGTACAGGTAAATGTGAACGTGAATAGGAGCCCCATCAAGCCCAAAATTAAACTAGGTAACATGGGGAAAGAACCAAAATATCTAGTTGTAGGGACCAAAAACTAGTTCTAGGACCACAAAATAGGTATCTAGATATATGATCATGTGAATGGGAGAAATTTTTTTCCCCTTAATTGATTTTATGCTAGAGGATGTAATCAATTTAAGGATTTTCTAGTAGAAAGGAAGACATGCTAATGAGAAAGACGGGAGTGTTTAATAATATAAGGAAGAATCAACATGGAAGACAAGTGAAGTGAAAAAGTAGAAGAATTCATAGGATACATGGAAATAGTCCACATTGAGGTCCAAAAATAGTTGGAGACAATGAAAAACAAATACAAAGCGCAAAAATATGAAAACTAGATAAAAATAATTCATTGTTATAGATGAATTCATGGTATATCTTAAAAAAAATCTAGTAGGTGCATACAACAAGCTAAAGATGAAGAAGTTTAGTCCATCTAAGATTCTTAGGAAATCTGATTTAGGGAATGCATATGAGGTCGAGTTATCATAATAACTTGGTATATCATCAATATTCAACATTACAAATCTCTATCAATACCATGAAGGTCAATCAAGTAACAACACCACAAAATTTTACTTCAAGAAGTGTATCTATACTACATCAATAATAGAATTAGATAGAGAAAAATTTGGATACAAAATTGGGTGCAACACCAGAAATAAACAATGTGAAGAATACTAGGTTAAATGGAATGGAAGATCAATAGAAGATTCATCATGGATTTCACATGTTGAGGCAAACTACCTTGGTTTTCCTCTAGCCCCAACAAAGTGAGGGACTCACTTTTCAAACAATTTTACGTGTATAATGTAGGAGCATCCTAGGTAGAAAGGAAATTTTATATCAACAAAAAAAATATTTGATTTTGTTTCAGTTAGGAGGATGTTTGATAAAATGTACCACATTTCCCCACATAATCTCATTTTAGCTCAAACAATGAATCAAAACTCTATAATAGATCACACACATCATATCTATATTAAAGGTGATTTCAATCAATTTATAGTTAGGTATCATTCCTAAAGGTGACATTGGGTTCATAGTTCAGAATAATCAACACTCAATTCAATGTGAAAAACTTGTGACACCTTCATGTGACTTGCAGTGTTCAAATAAATATATCACAAGATAGTATGGGACTGAAGGAACCTTCAATTGGAACCACATCTAATTTCATTAACACTTGGAGCTTCATCACTAGGATTTAGGATGACCTACATGTTTCATTTAACACTGTGATTTGGAATCTTTTGTTTCCAACACTAACCATTCCTAATGCATGGGACTGCTATATAAAAACCTCTTTGATTTATTTAGAAGTAAATGAGGGAGATTAGACAAATTAGAAGAGTGAGATTTTCAGCAATAACTTTAGAAGTAAAATATTTTAGGAGTTGAGTTTTCTAATAAGACATGTGTTCCATTTTGTATATCTTTGTATGACATTATAATATGCATGTGGCAAGCTAGTGAGACACATTATAATCATTTTGTGATATTAAATCAATGTGAAATTGCTTTACTATTTTGTGTTAACTCTGCTATGTTAAATCTAAGTTGCACAGTCACACAATCCTTCCTCTAGAGTCTCCATCTATGACTATATCATCAACTTGATCCTTGCAATATCAAATATACTCAATCCCTGTGATATTGAATATCCTCAACTCTTAACTTCTACTATATCATGGGCTCCCAAACATTTTACTACTAACATACTTAAAGGGTATTCAATATTTTGGAACCATGAATCCTGCCATCTTAACAAGATTTTATATTTTCCCTTCCTTGATCACTTTGGTATCGAGTATGTTGAATCACTTATCCTCGATCCTTCCTATCTTATTAGATACATCAAAACTCTCATCTTGGCTTCTTCTTGCATCAAGTATCTTCAAACCTTGGTTTGTTGGTAGATGGTCAACACTTCCCTCATAATTCATGACATGGCTTAACCGCCTCTCATGGATCTGTTAACTTGGTGGTTGTATCAGGCATTAACAGGTTGATCTTTTGGTGCAATGATAACTGTGGGGCCAACAATTGGTATCAGAGCCAAAGGTCTTAGGTTTGAATCCCCTCGGGTAACACTAAGGGGGAGATTGTTGGCAGATGGTAAGCACTCCCCTCGGGATCCATGACACAACTTAACCGCCTCTCATGGATTTGTTAACTCTGGTGGTTGAATCGGGCATTAACAAGTCAATATTTTGGTGCAACGACAACTGTGGGGCCAACATGGTCTCACCGATTCTTGCATTGAGTACCTTTGAAACATGATCCCCTATCCTTCATGTATAAGGTATCTTTGAATCTCAATCCCTAATTCCATGCTATCCCATAGTTCCTTCTTCCTAGATTCATGAACCTTTTCTTGCCATCACATCCTAAGATCCTTGCATCTCATTCCTTAAACCCCCAACTTTAGGCCTTTGGAAATTTGAATGTTAGCATACCAAATGAAAATCATTGGAATGAAACATTGACTCTTGATTCCCTGACCCCTCTTACAAATGCACCCTTTAGCATATGAATCCCCAATTCCTCTTGCAAATGCACCCTTTGACATGTGAATCCTTGGACCCTCATTTTCTCTTTCAAATGCACCCTTTGGCATGTGAATCTCACCCACCACCTGTATGACCCAAAGATGCCATTAATGACATCAAACAAATATAATAAGATGGAGGGAAATTCTAAATGTCTATTAAGACATGTGGACCCATGCTAGAGCTTCAATCTCTATTGAAGGTAGAAAGATTCATTAGTTTGAATCTTTTGTCATTAAATCAAAAAACCCTAACCCTAAACAAGGTATAGTTGAACATGTGTGTTCATCTATTAGATCTAAGGACAAAAAGCCTTAGGTTCCGAAGATTCATAGATTAAACGTTGTTGGTTTCCTAGATTTTAGAGGGCAAAGACCCTTTAAATTCTTAAGGATAGTTTCATAAAAAGATTACATGTACACTTGTAGTTTGGAGAATTTCAACATTATGAATATCTTAACATTTTGACTATATTTAAAATAATTTTGTAATCATTACATTGATCTATAATTGCCAAATAATTCTTAATATCCATTTGAAGTACAAATACATTTGAATAAAATATTTAGTTCGAGCATGTGTATGACCCACTAAACATCAAACGATTAGAACTTTAATGTCCTCTAAAAATGAGGATCCACTAAATTAGTTTGATTATACAAATTGTTTTTCACATTATAAATCTCTCATTATCTCTTGCAAGGCCGTGCAATTACAATGTGTGTTGTGGTTGGCTCACACCGTACGATGGTGTAATTGAACCCTAATCTCCACAACTAACTTCCTTGCTCATCATTTTTCAAATCATAATTTTGGCGCTCTTTTGGCCCTGCACGCTTTATCTATACTTTATTCACACGTAATTTGAGTGGTTCTGCCGACATTTAGTTTGGCCCGGCTTTTAGTGAGCATAAAGTCGATAAAGAGGGAAGATAGCGACCAAACAAACCCCCCATCACTACAAGAATCAAACGCATTTGGAACGATTATTTCATGTTCTTCACTCTCCAAGGGTTGGTAGTTATGAGGACCTAACTTTTGATAAATAAGAAGTATTTAGAAATAGTCAAACAAAAACATCCAAACATGAGTTTAAATGTAAATAAATGAAATATATATATTTATAAAGTATACGACATGATTGATTGAGATATTGTTAACATTAAATTAGGAATAAAAAGTTTGAGGGAGGAGAATTTAATAATGTGTGAATGCATTTTCGTCTTCATTATTTTTTTGTAAAAATGAAAAAGAAAACGGATCTTTTTGGTCTCATTTTCAAATTTTATTTTACTCCAGAATAACATGTTTGCATTATAATGTGAGTGTATTGTGGTTTGGCTACATCCAAAAGATTTGACGTATTTGTATTATTATGTAAACTTATGTTACAAATTCATGTAGTCCACAATATGATATCAACGTAACTAGTGTGATTGTGTTGCTTGAAAAATACTTTACAAACCTATTTTGTCACATTTTAATCCCCATCTTTGTACACTTATGTAACACACAATCAGTTAGATTAACAAGGCTTAAGGGAAAAGCACATAGAGATAATATTCCCCTACCATGTATAGGATGGGAAAAAAGCTAAAGGATGTTTCATTTTGACTACCACCACTGAGAGAGAGCATTCAAGTTAGACACCATGGTCCACCACTAAGGTCGTATTGCACACCAAGAAAATAGGGTTTGAGCATAGGCCATCTCAAGGAGATCCTAAAGTTAGTATGTCCATTTTTTTTTTCTCAACTTTTATATATATTATAAATTTTCAAAAGATGTTCAAAATATCTTAAATAGTGTAGGTCATTTTTTCTTATGATTTGGCAATCCACAAAAGTGACCCCACTTCCACATAAATGACATTGTTTATGTGAAAGTGAACAATTTCATTCTTAAGTAATCTATAGGACTAAGTGACACAAGAACAATGTGTTCATCTAACCCGATACACACATAAATTATCTAGAACATGTCAATAATATTCTTCATGCTTAGTCTTTTACTAAGTTTTTCATCATGATAAAGTACTACTGATATATTTGGTTTTTTCCATGGATGTAGATTGATCTTGAGATTTGAGAGTGGCCACATAATTTCTAGCTATAGAGCATATGGACTATTAGATCTCATAGATGTCAAGGTATAGTTGATAAACTTAGTGGTGATTGTGTAAATGAGAGGCTTCCCTACATTTAGTTATGATGTGTAGATGTTGACTAAACTAGTAGAGAGATAGGGCTCCAAAACTAACACCTTTCATCTACCTACTACTTGAGGATATGTGTCAAATTTTAATATTTTTAGTTTGGAGCAAGTCGGTGATGGAAAACTACTCGACCACTCATTAGTAGGATAGGTAGGTGTATCAATATTGTATTGGGATGGTAGGATATGCACATTATGGAAAGTCCTTATCATATATTATGGTTGAAGAAGAATCTAGGGGGTGTAAGTAGCTTCTATTAATCCCTACAAATCTATTCTTGCTAGGTGGCAAGAGATCCTCTAACTCATACAACATGATTCACCTATTGCAATAATGAAAATTGCATAACCTACAACTTCCTTATTGTATTTTTGCACTCATTTTGTTATTGACATACTTAATATGTTTTAGGTCTATATTACACCTAAATTTGACCTCATTGATGATTACAAACTTGTAGTGACACCTTCCATGACCTTGGAATGACTTTTTTATTCCCCATAAATTAGGATCTTGTAGCATTAAATTCCAATTGCACCCCATTATGTAGTTTGTTGTTATCTTTATAAACCTAGAGCAACTAGTCTTATTGATAATGGACCCCAAATTTCACCTAAACCTTCATGATCTAACCCAACTACAATTTTGGTGTTCCCAAACACTAAAACTTAGTCATAATACATGACCCTATACTTAAGTTAAATTTCCATAATTTTAACATTTTATGTCATCATAGACTCAATCTTTCTCTCTCCTCACATCTCCAAGGTGTTGTACAAGTGCATAATCAAGAATAGAAATATCTAAACACTATATTTTAGATATGGAGCTATGGAGTATTCTATTTGGCCTTAAATTTTGTTTGTGTTGTATTTTTTTCCTTTTTACTTTCATTCTTACACCTTATTTCTATTAATTTCCATCATCCCAAGCCATAAAAACTCTCATCCAATCCTCTCCAAATCTAATTTTTTTTACCCCATTGATACTCTTATGATCTTCCATTCCTTCAACTCTTGTCATTGTTCCTTTGTGATCACTTGTTCTCATCTCCCTTGTCATCCATAGCTTATACACACCACTCTTATATGTATGCATGTATGCATGTATATATGTATGTATGCATACATATGCATATACATGTCTGATGTATATATCTATATATATAAATACATACATACATATATATATATATGTGTGTGTATGTATATGTGTATATATATATGTATATGTATATGTATTTATATATGTATGTATGTATGTATACATATACATATACATATACATAGATATACATAAATACATATATATATATTGTCATGTCCCCATTTTTTGGCGAGCATCAGAGTTCGTAAGAGTTAGCCTATTATGCGACCCTCGTAGGCTGATAGGTTGGATAGAGGGTCATTTTGGAGTTTGGCTCAGCTTCAGATTGGCAGTTTTGATCAATTGGCTTTCGTTCGGGCTCATTCAGACGTTTCTTGCAGTAGTTTATTTTTAGCAGTTGTTGGCAGTCGACGTGGGATCCCTGCTATTTTTAGCAGTATGGACTTATTACGTTCAGAATCACTTCCGTTATCGACAGCATCAGACGACTCGAGCATCGGGTTAATAATGAGCGAGATATTAATATTTAATTGAATTAATTAAATATTAATTAATTGGGATTATAATATAAAGTTGTAATATTTAATATTACGACTTAAGTGATTTTTATAAAGGGGGCGCCCAACATCAGGGAAGGGGCCATTTGCATATTAAATTTATAATTTAATATTTGAACGGAGACTATTGAAAGATTAAAAGAATTAAAAGTCAAATATTTTAAAATTCCCTATCTTTAAGGAAATCGCACTTTTGAGAAGAATATAGGCTTTGCATTGGGATTTGAGCCATTATGACATTTGTGAATTGAAAATTGATCAGTCTTCGACAGAGAACGGAAGCTATAGGGTTTCAGTCTCGAACGCATTGGAGAACGAGCCATCTCCAGTGAGAGTGATTCAGAGGGTGTGAAATATCATCCGATTTATTGCCAGCAGAGGTTTCTTCATTCAGAGGAAATCATTGAGCTTCAGAGAATTAATTATCTTCAGGGTTTCAGAGAGTTTCCTTCTTTCAGAAGACATCTAACAACATAGGCGCACATATTCTCCACATTCAGAGATTCCAGAAGGAGGCCGTACCTTTATTAATTGCTGTTGCTGTCTCAGCCGTACAAATCTGTACAGTATAGCCGTACCATCATTGAAAAAGGTGTATTCTCCAGAGGAAGTATTGTTTCAGCCTAGTTTTCATCTGGGAGCATATAGCAAGTCAAGGCGCCTATCCTTATTGTTATTCTGGAGACTTCTTTGAGTGTCGTACCTCCCTTCATTAATTGTTGATCATTATCAGGCCGTACTGCTATGTACCAGGCCATACCAACAGCTAGGAGGCGAGTTCTTATTTCTGTTCAAAGCGCCTATCTCCCAGGCAAGCTATCTTCATCACCTTGGACGCAGGAGTAGCTGGAGTCTTCTGTGATCACCAGACAGGAGGAGAAGGACAAATATCATGCAGCCGTACCATTTCAACTAATTACCAGCAAGCTGCTATCTTCAGGTTTTCATTAAAAATCATTGCTTTATTCATTTGCATGTAACTGGGTTATATTGTAATCGTCTTCAGAAGATTCTTTAATGAACAAGCTTCGGTATTTGCTATAGATTCTGTAGTTCTCAGAGACATATTATTTTATGGCATTTATTCTTTATTTCTTGCAAAAATCGCAATCTTCATTTATTGCTTAAAACCCTAGAAACGTCAAAAAAAACCAAAAACGTCAGAAAAACCTAAAAACTCAGCCAGAATCAGTATCAGGGGAAACTAGGGTTTCTACATATATATATATACATACATATACATATATATATATACATACATATACATATATATATATATATATATATATATGTATGTATGGATGTATGTATGTATTTATATATATGTGTGTATATATATGTGTGTGTGTATATATATACACACAAATATATATAAATAAATAAATATATACATATACATATACATATACATATACATATATATATATATATAGCTAGCATGTTATTAATTGGTCTAATATTCAATGATGAGCCCTTGTGTCTTATTATTTTCATGGGGTTAGAAGGTAATTTCATCCAAAATTGAAGTTAATTTCATCCAAAATCAAAGAACATAAATTTATATAAAAAAATAAAGGAAATAAAAGTAGATATACATTCATATTAGTGTTTGCATAATGCATTATATTCATCTTTCACAACTGCTTAGGTGAATTCCTCTTTATGACTCTTTCCCTTCCTCTTGATCCCTTATATTATCTTTATAAGTTTGACTTGTTAAATGAAAATTACTTCATTCCCCTTTTTATCTTGCATGGACTTAGATGAGTTTTCTATCTAGTGCATCCATCCATTCCCTTCATCTTCCCATCCATTTATCACTTGTCTTTCCCTCTATTTTGATAATTAAGGACAACACATTGACTTGTTCCTTGAATTATCTGTGGAAAGCCTTACATATGTTTACTTATACCCTGCATTGCTTCCTCCTACCACATGCTTTCCCTTCCATCTCTATCACACCTACTTATCACACCTTATACATATAGTCAAAGATGGATTATAGTTTGACAAATCCTCTTGTAATCTAGGTGCATGAACTTAGGGTGTTATTTTAGGATCAGTTACTACATATTTAATGTACATCTTCTACATGTGCACTTATCATGTCCTCTATCTATCCAATCCTATATATTTATTGTATTATGACCTTATTTTATCTATATTTCTTACTCTCATCATTTACACAATCTCATTATCATTATAAACCTCTTGACTAATTTATTCTCGATATCCTTCTCTTGGTTGTATCTCCTTTCATTCCCCTCTTACACCTTATTTCTATTTAATATAATACTATGGTTTTTCTATATCACATATAGGTTCCCTTCTTGACATCATCCTACCTTTTCCTTTCTCTCTATGTTCAATCATCATCATTCTCCTATAATTAGAGGCATAAACTTACTCTCTAGACTTGGGATATTACCTTAATTATATGTCCCATTATCCATTATCACTATAAATTAGTCACCTATATCACTCTCTTACCCATTACAATAGTTGATAATTAATTCTTACATGTTGCATATGACCCATTTGAGAGCATCATGTCTCATAATTTTTACATTGTTGGATACATCATCTATATTTTTTCCTCTTTCATGTTACCTTATCCTATTGTCATCATCACATACACCTTGGTATATTACCTTTCTCTTGTTATCATTTACCTTAAATTGATTGGTTCTCTATCCTATCACTAATTAGTTTAAGGGGGTTCAACATATTCTATATGCATATTTTACAGCATGATGGTATCAATACCATGAGCATTCATTCCTATCTTTGACCCTTTTATCTAAAGTGGGTGGTGACTAAATAGCATTTACCATTACCATATTACCAATTATCTTAGCCCTAGAACGATCTCTTTATTAGTAAGTGGTGACCACATCCAACCTTTGACATCATCACTTTTCTTTTTTGGGGGTAGCATCGCTTCATTTTACCATTTTACACCTAGCTTGGCATGGACTTATTTTGGGTGACAACCAAATGCAGCTAGTGGTAACCATACAATTGTCATCATTTATATTTAACTATTTAGGGTGGTAATTGCATATACCTAGGTGGTAACTACATGACCGTCATTATTATCATCAATATTAGTGACCAATTTAATTTTGTTCTAGCCTAACCTTATTATTTAGGTGGCAATCTCTAAATTATTATTGTCATGAGAACTATCATATTTATAGCATATCCTATCTATATTTTATCTTATCCTTTGCCAAGGTATTCTTTCTTTCACAAAATTTACAATCTCCTTTCATCCTTGATCTCATTGGGCCCCCTTTCCTTAATGCTACCACTTTATCCCACATGGATTATGGTGATTGCGTGTTTCCTCAACATCTAGTTTTTCATATTATATCATTGTTTTGTTTTAGTGTATTTTATTTATTTATTTATTCATGTTTACATGTTACCTATGTTAAATGTTTATTTTTGAATATGTATTGTTTCTATGATTAATATCTCATTGTCATTTTTTAATTTCCATATATCTTGTTTTATAAAAGGTTTTATATTTTTGAATTGACTACTTTGCCTTGATGTGGTGCATTGCAAGAATAGGTGCATGCAAAAATAAAATAATAATGAGTAATTGAAGAATTCTATCTTTTTTTAATGTATCCTTACATTGATGCAATGATATATTTACTATAGTTTTATCTTATCATTATTCTTCCCCTTAATGTCATCAAATTACGTAAGTGGGGGTAAAATGTAATAATATAAATTTCATACCCTACAACTTATTATATTTTTACACTCATTTTTATGTATGTTTACCTAGTATGTTCTAGGGTCATGTTACACAAGTATATTTGACATCCATGATCATCATAAGCTAGCAATGACACATTCCAATACTCTAGAACAACCTTAAAAATTTGTGTAGTAATTTAGATCTTCCAATCTTAAATGTTTGTTGTTCCCCCTTACACAGTTGGTTACCATTTGTATAAGCCTAGCACAATTGGGATTGATTATTTTGGATCCCAAATTTCACCCAAGCCTTCATGATATATCCTTTACTAAATTTTTGGCATTCTCAAACCATTAAAAGTAGTATATAACCCCCCACTTATCCCATTTTCCCCCATTCTTCCATGATTATACCATAATGCACTCAAGTTTTCTCTCTTCACACATTCACATCTCTAAGGTGCATAATTATGATTAGAAGACTAAAGAGATTGGATTTTGGATCTACCACTATAGAGTCTTCTCTTTATCCTTGAAAGGCATATATCTTGTAGTTTACCATTTATAATTTTATCCTAACACTCAATTTATCTTAATTCCCATCATCCCAAGCTATAAAATCTCTCATCTAATTCTCTCCAAATCTAAAAAAAATCCCCATTAAAACACTAGTGCTCTCTCATTCCTTCAACCATTCTCATTTTTCTTTTTTGATCACTTGTTTCTATCTCCTTTTTCATCCATCACTTGTGCACACTACGCTTTTTGTATTCATTTCCCCTATGTTTTTATCATCTTATATCTTTTGAACGCACCATTATACTAACCACTAGGTTTGAATACACACAATTACCATTTCATAGTGCTTTTGTGGACTAAGTTGGAATATAACCATAAGGGGGCTAACCAAGGTAGTATCCCCTACAATTCTTACTATTTTTCATGTCTTCATAGCCCATATCATCATATTATACTTTTTTGAAGGTTTCCAATTTTTTTTTTAATGGAAACATGCATAATACTTGAAGATGAAGGTTTGGTGAAAAATTTATAGTTTTTAAGTACAAGGACATATATGCCCCCTATTACTATTTGTACTCTATTTACATAGTTGGTGGTCATCTCTTGATCTATTTGGAATATCCAAAAGGAAAGAAGCCAAACAGATGAAGAAGATACTAAATGCTTAAACTAAAACCTCAGGTTAGGAGATTAATACTTTGAATTCTAAGATTTTTTCCTCATAACCCCCTTAGGAAGCAATAGGAAATCATAAGATTTTTAAATTTAAAACAAGGGAAACTCCCATGTACATATTTAGGACTCTCACTTGAAATGGGTCTTAGAACAAGCAATCTGTGGAACCCTTTAATTGAAAAGAATTCCAATAAAGTGGAAGCTTGGAAAGGTAAGTGGCTCTCTTGGGAAGGAGGAATAATTATGCTAAAAGCAGTAATATCAACTCTTATGATATATTTAATGTCATTTATAGCCCTCCATGTTGGAACAAATCAAAAAATAAAGCCAATTAATGAGAAGATTCTTTTGGCAAGGATCTTCAGATACATACAAGATTACACTTATAGCATGGAACAATATTTTTAAAGCAAAAGAGGAAGGTGGTGTTGGCCTAAGAAAACAAATATCTCAAAATAGAGCTTTAGGTGCCAAATTGGTTCGGAAAATATTTGAGTAACAATAATGAAAATGAGTAAAAATTCTTCAAAATAAGTATATAGACAACAATGGACCTTCAAGAATCCTATCAATTGAGAGGCTTCCACAAGGATCGAAAATATGAAACTTTATGAGTAACAGTAGATTAATAATAACATAATATCTAACTTGGGACATACATGACGAGCAAATGGATCTCTTTTGGGAAGACTCATGGGATGGATACATGTTCAGTGGATATTTTGGTGAACCTAGCACAAGGAAAAAAACACTCTAATCTAGAATTTGGGATCAAAAGTCAAATATTACATGGAATAAGTCTTTACAAAGGGCTTAATGCAATGGAAATGGAAAAAACTAGAAAATAAGAATATACCAGTAGTAAATCATTTTTTTAAGAAAAAATATTAAAGGGAAAGAATATAACAATCAAGAGAGGGAAAGATGTCATAAAATGGAATGGAGCCAAGAATGGACAATATAATTCAAAGGACCTATAGATATAAACTATTAGAAAATAACATAGAAAAAATTGAACTCCCAAAATTTGTGGCATTCATATGGGTTGCCTTGCAAAGGAGGATATTGACAGCCCTAGCAAATAGATTTATCAAAATTGGATTCAATGGTTCCTCCCGGTGTCTCCTTTGTAGAAGTTGGGAACAAAATGTTGACCACTTCTTGTTGGAGTGTTCATTCTCACAAAAAACATGTTAGAAATGGTTATGTGCTAAACTAGGTTGGAGTTGAGCCCTCCCTTATGATGTATTGAACCTCTTCAAATCATGAACAATTCTCAAATTGAAAGCTCGTTTCTCTTGCCAATGGATAACTTTCCCTTCAACCCTTATTTGGGAAATATGGAAGGAAAGGAACATAAGAATATTCCAAGAAAAAAAATCGCCATGACATCCTCCCTAAACAAATTGGAAGCAATAATAGTAGAAATAACAGGGCAGCCAATCAAACAAAAAATAATAATACAATGACAAAATAGAACAACAAAATGATGAAAGGGTGGCTCAGACTAAACCCTTCCTAGGTGCAAGGGGTTGATAGGGATTAGACTCGAATAACTCGATTCTTGGCAAAATGGAATCCTCGTAAAATGATTGGTATAAACTAAACTTTGACGACGCATCCAAAGACAATCCCAGGGTATCGAGAGCAAGACGCATAATCCAAGATTGGAAGGGATAAACCGTATGCAGTGCTTCAAACCTCTTTCCAAAGGAACAGAAAAATGAGGCTGAAATCTAGACACTCATCCTTGGATTTTGATTATGTCTAATGCATAAAATAAATGACTTAGAATAGGAGATTCGTCACTAACCATAAATGTAATAAGGCCTCAAATGATCCAAAATTGGAAGCTAAAGTCACATCTCAATGTAGCGTTAGAACTTATAGCCAAATTTAGTAACACTATTGTCAATCACACGTATAGAGGAAAACGTGGAAGCATATCCACCAACAAATATGGTGATCGATGGGACCCAAAACATTACACATGGGTTATTTAGCGGTGAAGTGGGCCAGGCCTAGAATTTGACAACCACCCCTACTTGTCATATGAAAATTTTGCGACGGTTTAATCACTTAAATGCCTGTCATTTGATGTTTTATAAAAAATATAAATTGTAAAAGTCAATTATCTATAACACAAATGTTAGTTCAATCCCAAATTCATCTATCTAAAATCACATTTAAATACCAATTTCAAACCTACCAAGAAATAATTATATAAAATTAAAACTAATTTGATCCTAAAATTCATCTATCTCAAAACATAAATTAGTTGTAAAAAACAATTACCTATAAGACAAACGTTGGATCTTGAAAAAAAATGAAAGCTCCCAATTACTTGTAATACAAATGTTGTATTTGAAAAAAAATGAAAATCCTCGTTATGTTATTATTCATATGGATAGCCTATATATATTAAAAAAAATGTAAAATTAGAAAAGATTGATAATTAGTAATAAATGTAAAAATCTTAGATTTATGTTAAAATTAAGAAGAAATTTCTAAATTCATATAAAAAATAAATCTTGTCTAAAAACTAAAAAACAATCATATTCTATTTTGAAATATTTTTGAATTAATATATTTTTTATAATAAATATTATAAATCATATATATTAGTATAAAGCAATGATAACTATTAGTAAAATTATCAAAATCTTAAATTTATTGTTAAAAATATTTTAAAAATTAGAAAGTACTATATTCTCTCTTAAAAAAATTATATTTTGAAAAGATTTTGAATTAATATATATGTATTATAAATCATATATATTAATATAAAGTAATGATAACTGTTAGTAAAAATGTCAAAATCTTAAATTTATTGTAAAAAATATTTTAAAAATTAGAAAGAATTCTATCTTTAAAATATTCCAAACTAAGTTCTATTTTTATAATAAATATTATATATATGCTTATAATAATTTTTTACGGTTTGATAATAATTTAAAGTGTCATATTTACGGTTATATAAAAATATAGCAAGTCAAATTGTACGGTCTAATAAATTTTAAAGTTGTAATATACAGTCTAAAATGCAAAATATGGTCACTTAGACCATCAAATTCCAGGCCTGCACTGGGCAATCATGATTTAGAAAGGGAATAATAAATCCACACCATTTGCGATAATATTGAAGGACAACTGGTAGATACAACATCATCAACTACCACATGTAAAATCCTAAAGAGGATTGCAAGGTTCAACCAGTTCCAGAAGAAAAAAGGAATCCACTTTGGATGTTGAAGGTAAAGTTTCCTTAATTAAAAAAAAAGCAATGATTTCTAATGTGAAAATATTTATTTCAAAGGATTTATGAGAAATCAATATTACATGTTGAATGTGAAGATTTAATAATTGAAATAGATGTTTCAATGTTGTACAAGAAACATAGGTTTACAAATTAATCATGTCGGTGGGAATTAGTTTATGAAGGATTTTTCAATTGATTCTTGTTTCATTAATTGTCTCCTTTTAAGAATGATACTCTTGTTGCAAATCTCTCATGGATGTCATAAGTAGCTGCTTCACCTGAGAGCTGATACATAGCCCATGCTACTTTAGTTTGGTCGGAAAGGATACAAAGTCCAAATTATTTTTCCATCTCAATGATCCATGCCTCTACTCTTGCTCTGATAGCCTTATCATCAAACTTAGGTGGTGCTACTCTTTTGAGATCTTTCCCCAATTCTTCCTCAATTCGACCTCAAGGGCCTTCTCTAGGACCATCATCTCCTTGATTGACTTCTGCATTCCTGCGGTCCCGGTCCTTGCGTGCCACTCAAACCTCTTGCCCTATGTGGTCCATGCGAGCCTCTTGCCTATTTAGAAGCTCTAGAATTTGTTCCAGCCTCTTGTTAGGTCCATTGTTTGACCCACTTCCACCCATCTCTTGCCTAGTGGTAACCATGTTGGCTTACACTCAACCTGCATCACATTTCACGTCTATCATAAATTAAATCTAGGTTCTACGAATCAACATTCTTATTGTACATATCATTACATACACATGCATATATCACTCATTCATTAAGGACATACACATTCATGCATAATGAACATATTTTGGAGTTCTTCGTTTGAACCCACCAAAAATATACCCTTATTTACAAAGGCTTCTTGTTACATTAATTGCTTTTCTCGTTATCAAAGAGAGGACACTCCTTTGGGTCCTCATTAGAATTTACATTAAGTTTTTCAAAAGAGGAGGGTTGAGCATGTAGGCTCTCCTTTTCCTCCTTAGTTAACAAGGGTGTGTTTGGTCCACACCCTAGAGGCGAATCTTTGATTGTAGAAAGCTTCTTAATCTTGGGTGTTCACTCCTCCTCAATCTTCTTGCCTCTCTCCAGCTTAAGTGGTGTGAGGGCTTGAGCTAGAGTCTCGCTATTGGGAATCTCAGGTTGAACCTCAGTCTTAGCATTTTCTTCCATTACGACTTTCTTATGTGAGGTCCTAACGGTTTTCCGTTTCTTTCATCCCGCCTTTGACCTTCCCATACCTGCATTCAATCCAGGTCCGGTCAATTCTTAGGACAACTAAATTTGGTCAAGGGTCAACTATCCCCTAGTCAAAACTATGGTAGACTCAAAAGGCCTAGAGTTGAACCTGGCTTTGATACAAACGTAATAACCCATTCTAAATTATTACTTAATTTATATTATTGCAAATGAAATATGAATATATTCAAATTAAAAAGGCATAAATAAGTAGCTATTGTAAATCATAGCAACATATGTTTGATTAAAATTGAGTCAAATATGTATATATATTCAATTTCAATGTCAATTACAATATTCTCACTGACTTGGCTCATAGGCCACAAAGTCATTACAATGTACAAATTTGACATCAAGGTTACATCATAGACCAAGATAGCCTGTAAAATGATCCATGTCCTTCCAGATGTCACTCCAGGATTCCAGAACATGGCTACACACCATTGCCAACCATGAAGCTTAATGTGCTCTCAAAAATTCCTTCCAACCTGCGTATACCCAACCCTACAATTTAAAAAAGTTTAGCAAGAGAACAATTTGCAAGGTGGAATCTGGTACGTGCCCAAACATCAACATGCATCTCTATCTATGATTAGAAAAATGAAAGATATATGCTAGGAATGGTAGAGAGTGTTATCACAAATTTCATACATACATAATGGGCTAATTGCTTGGCCAAGCATAAAAATAATTAACAAAACAATAGGAGTTTTGGATAAAGCAAAACCATATCAACCCATTTCAACACTGGCCCCGGAAGGTAACCCCAAACTGTGTTATCTCTCAGCAACAAATCCATTCACCTCTAGTAGCATTAAAAATTCCTAGGTGTCAGTAGGCTTATTAGGTGCTTCATTCATTTTAAAATTAAAATGAATCAAACAACTATTCACTTTAACCATCCATTTCAAGCAATATATTACAAAACATTTCATTCATCTAGAATTCATTATTCATTTAAGAATAAGAAAATAGGGTAAGAAAGTAGCTGTACTTTACTACCGAGACACCTCTAAATTTGGACACACTTAATTCTATCCAAATTTATCCCCTCGCTTCTGCCATCCCCTTATTTACTAATTCAAGGCACATCACGCTATTATTTCTTCAGCTAATATCCTTAATTCCCCAAATCCCTAAGGTACTTAACGTTAATAAATAAACACCTTTATCTCTCTTTAATCCCTCCCTTTTCTACATCAAATACCAACAAATATTATTACTTCTATTTAGCCCTCACGTCACATCCATTTTTAACTTGCACTATTCTTCAATTCATCATTAGGATGCACATGCCTAACTTTGATTAGGATAAAATACATCCTCCTGAACTTTTAAGCGCTTCTAATCTCTTGTTTACCTAACCTCCTCTCTAATCCCTTTCATTAACGAATCCAATTCAACCCTCTCTGCTGAATTTTTATTTCTTTTATCCTTCCAAGGAATATTAAATTCCTTTTTGTCGTCCCCATGTGATCTTTGACTTGTCACATAAATCCACATGTAAGCTCTTCCCCTTCTTCCACTTGCCTCTAATATGTCATTATTTTGTCTAATTAGGTACTTGCACAACCTTAATCACTTAATTAGGTCAACCTAATCTCCATGTCATTTGTCCTAAGTCAACCCTATTAAATGCTTTATCCTTTTGGAGAAGGCACTCCATTCCCCATGTGAATTTTTAATTCACATTTAATCCCCTAATGCATTTCTCATCCCCATGTGGATATTTGAGAAATTTTTAATCCTTCACATGTCCTCTCACCCACATGGGGACAAGGACCTCCTTTATGAGAAGATCTTGTTGCAATCCCAAGGTACTATGTAGTACCTCTATGTCATGTACTCTCCTTCCACCTCATTTTCACATCATCCTTTTCAAACCACTTCACATGCCACATGTCAAGATGCGACGGCTTGTGAGTTCTCAACTCACCATAGCCCTACATCTTGGCCTTGTTGATTTAATCCCAACCATCCATTTCTCTAAAGAATTCAAAATTCTCTATAAATACCCACTCTTTTCTCTCATTTGAGGGAGAGATCATTTTATGCTAGCCAAACTCTTGCAAAATTTTCTCTTGAGCCATACTTAGCCAAATTCTCATGCTTGCATCCATTTTCACTCATTTTCCATCCTCATCTCATCTCAGAGCTTGCATCTCTTGCCACCAAAGGAACATACAACATCAAAGATTGAAGGGCCAACCAAAGGATCGATTCAAGACAAGGTGAATCCACTCTATTTGTTGTTTTATTTTGTTTTGAATCCAACTAGGCTAATCTTGAGGTGTAGGGTGTTTATAGTTTTTATTTGCACTCTTTTGTTTGCTGCTCATTTTCTAACAAGTATTTTCTCCCTATCACAGTCACAAGTATGTGTATGTACGTAGACAAAGGTATATGTACATACACATATATGTGCCAACTTAAGTTATAAATTTGTGCATACATTCTGAATTAAAAACCAATAGCTCAGATTTCTAACATTCAAATAATGTTTTAAATTGAGATATAGTTTGTCGGTTTACAAGAAGTAAAGAATTTAAGAACAAGCTCGTTTGAACAGTTTCCCACAAACTATTATGTCATTTGTATCAACCATGCTATGATAGAAAACAATACTGTTATAACCATACAACTATTGTTTAACAGAATGATGTTGTCTACAACTGACAATTATAGTTTATAACAAAACAATGTCATTTACAGCTTAACAACACTATTTATAACATAATGACACTATTTATAGCTAAACAATTATAGTTTATAACAAAACAATGTCATTTATAGCTTAACAACACTGCTTATAATAGAACAACACTGTTTACAGCTAAACAATTACACTTTATAACACAACAGTGCCATTTAGAACAAAAAAACACTGTTTATAATAGGACGATGTTGTTTATAGCTAAACAATTATAGTTTATATCAAAACGATGTCATTTACAACAAAATAAATACTACTTATAAGAGAACTATGTTGTTTGCAAAAGTTTACAGATTCAATTCCATATCAACCAATGCTTCGTTCATTCAAGCCCTATTCAAAAACCATAGCCATTCATTACATTCATGGTCAAAAAATTTGATACAACATAACTCTCATTCTCATATTTAATTCAAAGATTCTATCATTCTAAGAACAATTGTATATAATAAGCATATAAAGGAAATAACCAAACGATTTCTTGGTAGTGA
>VDFB02000007.1:205590647-205606186 GCA_007258455.2 Sequoia sempervirens | reverse complement strand
ACATATATATATATATATATGGATGTATGTATATATATAAATAGGGAGAGAGAGGAGGGGGGAGAGAGGGAGAGATATAAAGATTGATATATGGAGAGATAGAGAGGGATAAAGAGATGAGAGAGTGGGAAGAGATATGTATAAAGAGGGAGAGAGTGAAGGAGAGGGGGGAGAGGGTGATATAGCTAAATATATAGAGCTCGGGAGAGGGAGAGATATAGAGATATATATAGAGAGAATGTAGAGAGATAGAGAGGGATAGGGAGAGAGATAGAGAGGTATAGGGAGAGAGATATAGAGAAATATACAACTGGAAAGAGATAGAGAGAGATAAAGTGAATAAGAGAGAGAAGTAAATATATAGATAGAGAGAGAGGAGAGATAGGGAGATAGAGATAAAGGGGAAAGTGTGAGAGAGAAAGGAGGTTATAAAGATAAGTAATAGAGAGAGATAGGGTTAATGTGATATAGATAGAGAGGGAGAAGGAGAGATAGGGAGATAGAGATAGAGGGAGAAAGGTTGAGAGAGAAAGGAGGTGATAAAGAAAAGTAATAGAGAGAGAGGGAGAGTCATAGAGATAGAGAGAGGGGGAGAGATATGTTGACGTGAATATTAAAGTCTTGTACCTAGTAATTTATTTCACTAGGTAATTAGGGGACTTATTCACATGTTAAGTTTACTTAAGATATAATATTATTCTAGAAGTCTTTTCTAGAACTTATTTTATCTAGCTTTTGCATCATTTCCTAGTAGGTTAGTTACTTATTCATCTCATTTCATAGGATTAAGACATGTCACAATCATTTTTAATCCTACTCCTCACCTTTCCTATTTATATAAAGGTACATGTATATCTTTAAATCATCTCATGAATAGCATATCTTCATTCATGGTCATGTTGCAACACTTTATTGTGGATGGTGTCTTTCTTGGTTTGATCCTTTGAAGAGTGCACAACTTCAATTGGGTTATTTTTCATTCATATTTTCAACATGGTATCAGAGCATAGGCCATGCAAAGTCCATTTCATATTGGGAAGTTGAGCTGAGGAAATTTTCATCGTAGGTTGTAGGGTTTACATTAAGGGCTAGTTGTCATCATCCAAGAGGCAGTTGATTTCTAAAGCACATTAGGTTAGATTTGACCCTACCATTGCAATCAGGAGGTCCAAAAACCCTTAGAATGCCTGTCTAATCGTCAAAATTTGACACCTTGGTCCGGAGCCATTAGAGGCTTTTTCCAGCATTTGGACGGATATTCGTACCATATGGATCATACAATTTTGCAAAAAAAATACTCCCCCTCAATGGTAAAATTTTTCTGTGGGTTTTTATTTTCAATACTAGTAGGTTAAAAATAAATTTGGGCTTCTATAGTTTTGGCATAAATATTATAGTGGACGAAATATTTTGTCTATCAGATATTATATTTACTAGGGTTTAAATATTCTGCAGAATAAATACTTTGTCAGGGTTTAAATTTTAAATTGTCCTAGGCAACATTTTAGGTTTTGGTTGAACAACTTTTGTTGGTGGCAACATATTATATTTGAAAAATACCATTTGTTTGGGAAAATCCTTTTCTACGGATAAAATTGCTTTGGTAGGGTTTGAATTAATTTTGAAGGTCGTGCGTACTTTGTCGGCCCCTGTAATTTGTCGGACCACTTTGAGATTCCTCCCACTGACTACTCGTGAGGTCCCTGCTAGTGCCATGTACTCCTGCTGCCAACTGTTAAACACTGACCACCCATTCCTTTTAGCCCACAATTTTCTTGGTAATCAGGAGCTCTGCTTGGTGAGTGACATTGTTTCAACCACCGCCTAACAGTCACCTCGCCACCGCTTTGCCCGATGGTGCTTTTATTTTTTTCCAGCTCGCCACCCTTGGTCATATCAGCATCCAGAGGCTTATCGTTTTACCCCATGTGCCTATTTTTTTGTAGCTAGTTAGCCTGTAAGCCCTAATTGGACAAATTTCTTCAATGGATCATAAATTTTCACAAGAATATCAGATTTTTGTAAACAAGATATTGACAGAAAGCTGGTTTCATGTACTTTGCAGTGGTGTAGAATATTTTTCTAGATTTTGTTGTAGGTATGAATTATAGCCAATTAAATTTAGTGCTTACTTTTGGACTCTTGAGCTTGTATCTTTTCACTAGTTTTTTAGATTTTGGAGATTCTAGTGGCATTGAGAAGGTGATTCAGAGATCTTTCATTTTGTCCATTCACTTTTTTTAGGTTCATCCCTAGGTACATTCTATTGAGTTTTTACAATTTGAGACATTTACTTGATAACTTGGATATATTGCAATTTGGAGAAGGTTTATTTGCATTGGGAAGCTTCTTTTTCAGTTGCATATCATATTTTGGGAGTTTCACAATTAGTTCCTATTAAATATATTGCCTCTTGCTCAATTTGTGTTTGTGGCCCAAATGGTAGAATCAAGATTTGAGATTCTTACTCCTCATGATGATCATACATGGAAGGTGCAAATGTAGAGGTTACTTTGGTATGAGGGATTATGGTCTACCTTGAGTGAGGAACAACCGGATTTTCCTAGAGAATATGATAAATTTGCACATTGAAACAAATGTGATGAGGTGATGGGCTTGATTGCACTACATGTTTCCTACTCCTTATTCTTCCACATTGAGGAGTGTACCATAAGGATAAGTATGGGATAAGTATAAGGATCTATTTGGTTCTATTAGTGATGTAAGAGCCTTACAATTAGAAGCAAAATTGAAATCTCTTTCTCCCGATTCATTTCCTACAATTGAGGATTATTTGGTGAAGTTTAAGTCTTTGCGTACTCAATTAGCGGGATGTGGGAAAGAGAAATCTAATAAGGAATGTATATTCTTGATTTTTTCTAAGTTGAAAGGTGCATTTGCATATTTTTCCACTTCCTTTTATTCCACTAGTGATGGGTTAGGAGTGTATAAGCGTGAATTTGCACCCCATGTGCAAATCCCCTTTTGTCCTTTATCCACCTTAGAAAACCAAGTTCAGAGGCTTAATTCCACCTAAGCCCACTGCTTGCATCCCACTTGGCGCCTGTTTTGAGCGTCAGTAGAGGCGTTTCTGTCGAGGACGCTCGCACAACACACAGACGTCTGCATGGTGTGCTTACGTCCATGGCAGATTCCTATGGCTGAACCTGCAAAGGAATTACACTTCTCATTGGAGGTGAAGTTGTAACACTCCTTTCGGCCGATCGACCCAAATATGGCAATTTCTCTTCATCTCTCCTTAATATTCATCCCTTCAACAATATTTTCATTCTCTTCCAAGCATTGAGATCACTCTTGATAGCTCTAAGCATTCTAGCAAAACACTTTACAGTTCACAACAACAACATCAACACTCCATCACGTCAGTAGAGCAAGTTTGGGACCATACCATCGTAGCAGAGGCTTGAGTTCCACTCATTTTCTCCCCCAAGCAACCTTGAGTGTTGTTGGTGGAGGTGGTAAGCTTCCCTCTCCTCTCCTCTATCACTTGGTTGAGTAGCATAATACTATTTTGTAGTGCTTTAGTTCTCTTTACTTCCTTTCTACTTTTCTCTCTATCTATCTAGCTGTCCATGGATGTGGGAACACCAAAACGGGGTCTGACTGAGGCAGGCCCCTATACAGCCACCCAACCATTTCTCTCTCGCTCTTATGTGTAGGTATTAAAGACATTCATGAGCTAGAAGCTTCATCATTCGCACGGTTGCAAGTATTTCCTTCCTTCCTTCTCCTTATCGTCTCTATTCCATTTCAATCTTATTACTTCCTATTGCTTTCTTGCATTCTAGAGGTTCTCAATAATTGGAGTGTAAGTCATCACTTAGCCATTTTCTGAGAAATTCTCGCTTTTTGGTCCCTACGAGATGCCAACATGCCTTTGGGACGCAAGCGTGCCCCACTGTCGTTCATTTCTTGCGTTGTCGTCCTTTGGCCGAGAGCTTGTTAGTCTGTCCAGAGAATCTTTATGACCTGCTCTTTCGGATTTTGAAACTCTCGTTGCTATTCCTTGAGGTATTTTAAGGCAGTTCGCTCTGTGAGGTTCTCTAAATGAAGATAACTCATGAGTAACGAATCCCTCTATATTACAAGGAGATATTTTTGTCATGCCATCATTTGAGACCTTTTGTGAGAGATTGACTAGTGAACAATCCAAACTTAGTCAACATGATGTCTCTTGTAAGTCTCATGCATTGATTACTAATCCAACTACGGGGAAAGGGAAGAATAAGAACAAACCTAAGACATGATCTAGTGAGACTTCCACCACCTCTTCTAAAGAGGATAAACCTAATAAGGAGAAACCTAAATGTACTTTTTGTAAGGGGATTGGGCATAGTGAACATGATTTCTACGAGAAGGAAATCCATGAGTTAAAGAAACTCCTTAAGGAACAATATTTCATCATATTTCCATTCCTTCTTCATCCACTAGTTCACATTCTTCTTCTACCACACATGAGGACAATTCTCACACTGGGATTGTAGGGATTGCTACTCCATATTTGAAGGGTAAGGGTCATGCTTTAATTACCACTCATGTTGATAGGCCTGATGGATGGATTCTTGATTCGGGTTCCTCAGAACATATAGCTTTCTTTTTTTATCACATTATTCTAGGGTCACTTAGAGCACCACCCCTTGATAAGGTCTTGACTGTCAACAATAATGTTTTTCATGTTGCTGGTTTGTATAATGTTGATTTGGGTACAAGGTATGTAACTAATTCTCTTTATATTCTCGAGATGTCCCATATTCTTCTCTCAGTTTACTAGATTGCACAAGATGGAAATACAATTGAGTTTACATTTGAATCAATTTTCATTTGTAAGGAGATAGGAGAGCTAATTACTTTAGGCTTGGTTAATCATCAGTCAAAGGTGTATACCTTCTCCCACATCTATCATGATGATGATCCTTATGTTCCTGATTCCCTTGATTCTCAAGTGGGTAGTAATTCACATGATGGCTATAGTGGCTGGTTGAATTTGGCTCTCCTTTGTGTGGCTCCATCATCTCCTGCTTCATCAAAGTTGAAAATTATTGCGAGGACTTTAACAAAGCAAGATATATTCAGTTTTCTATATTTGTAGTTTCAGGATGGCTTTGTTTTAGGTATTGTAGACTTGGCTTGTCGTTCTTCTATAGGTTTGGAGGACATGCTTGAGGGGGTCACTCTCCTCTTTGTAGATTCTTCTTTTGAGGACATTCTTGAGTCTCCTCATTCCATTGTTTCCACCTTGATTGGGGATGCTGATTTTGGTGAGACTTCCTTGGAGGCACTTGATTCCTTTTCAAATATTTCATTTATGAGACTTCTTCCTTCTCATTTCACCATGGAGTTGGATTTTCTTCCACATATACCATTGGATTTCTTTCTTCCTAGGGGGATACATGTGGTTTTTCATCATTGGATACTCTTTTGGCTTCAAACTCTCTTTAGTGGTTTTGATGATACTTCATTATGGGGGGAAATTTAGTCTCCATCTTTCGCTTCATTGGAGGGGTCATTATATTGTATTCTTGTGATGGATGTAGCACTTGGGGGTATTGATTTTGAGACCTCCATTCATCACTTCCATCACTTGTACATGATTTGCATTACATCTTTTTTGGAGAGGAGTTTTGTCCCATGATGTTTTCTCCTTTTCTATATTTGTGAGAGATTTTATTTGCATTTGTACATGGGTACCTAACATGGCCTAGTAGTCAGAACCCATCTTTTCATTTCTTTTGTATCTTTTGCATAATAATATTCTCCCTAAGTTGGACTTAAGGGGGGTGTTGATGTGAATATTAAAGTCTTGTACCTAGTAATTTATTTCACTAGGTAATTAGGGGACTTATTCACATGTTTACCTAGGATATAAAATTCTTCTAGAAGTCTTTTCTAGAACTTATCTTATCTAGATTTTACATCATTTCCTAGGTGGTTAGTTAGTTATTCATCTCGTCATAGGATTAAGACACATGCCACAATCCTGTTTAACCCTACTTCTCACCTTGCCTATTTATACAAGGTGCTTGTACATTTGTAAATCATCTCATGAATATCATATCTTCATTCATGCTCATGTTGCAACACTTGATTATGGATGGTGTCTTTCTTGGTTTGATCCTTTGAAGAGTGCACAACTTCAATTGGGTTATTGTTCATTCATATTTTTAACAAGATAGAGATAGGGAGAGAGAAATATGGAACTTGTGTGTGTATGTGAGTGAGAGATATGGAGATAAAGAGGGAGAGATATATATAAAAATAGAGAGGGAGGAGCTCAAAATAGAAATAAGAAAGAGTAGAGATATAGAAATAGGGAGTGATAGGGAGAGAGGGAGAGATAGATATCTATATATAACTTGAGAAAGATAGATATCTATAGATATAACGTGGGAAAGATAGAGAGGGGAAGAGAGAGAGAAAGAGAGATAAATATATAGAGGGAGAGAAAGGGATAGATTGAAGGAGAGACAAAGAGAGAAAGAGAGAAATAAAGATATAAAGAGGGAGAGACAAAAAGAGAGATGGAAAGATAAAAAGATAAAGATATCTAGATAGGAAGTGATATATGTATATATAGAGAGATGTGGGGTTATAGCGAGAGGTTTTATTTTTATTTCACATAAACACAAGCTCATTATAATGTGATTGCATTTATAACTGACTTAGGTATTGTCAACTCTTAGGGTTGGATTTATCTTGGGAATCCAACCTAAAGGGTTGGACTTACATGTCAATGCCCAAATATGTGGTTTTTTGTAAATTATAAAAAAGTGACTAAATCTCAAGCGTGATCTCCACTAGGTTTGCATGTATTTCAATGTTGAGTTAAAAATACCACAATAAAGTCAATATCTCTCTTACCTTTCTAACCATATAAATTTTTCATTTTAAATGTCAAGGTTTTGATCTTTAATTTATTTTTCTAGTGTCTTCCTTTTCTTTTGAAAGCCTATACATTTAGTATTTTTGGTTTCATTTTATCCATTCATCAAAATTTGAAACAAATTACATTTCTACATACTAGACTCTATTCTATATATATTAAAAAAAATCATTAGTTTCTAAAAAATTTGGGGGGAGCAAGCTCAATTTTTTAAAGATGTGTCCACTCTAAAAGTTAGTAATAAAATCATATATTAATTAAAAAATTAGCATAAATATCAAACATAAACTACATGGTGTTAGCTAATTCTTCACTAAAGATGAAATACTAAAAATGTGCTCCCATATTTGAATCCCTTAATCTCCATCATTTAAAAAAATAGTAGTTTCTAAAAGAAAGTAGATTCAAAGAGTTAGACTCTTGTTCTTGTCACTTCTTCAAATTTTGAATGTAATTATCTTTAATTTCTCATTCAAAATAAGTTTTTATTGATTTTAGAAAAAAGTGGCCACTTAAGACCCTCTTGTGGTCCCTAATTTCCATGTATTTACCCTTGTTGACTTGAATTTTTGAACAAATTATTCAATGCATGTTATGATGCTTTATAGAGCATCTTTAAATGGAAATAATGGAGCCAAAAGGGAGTGCCAAAATTGGGGAGTGGGTTATGAAATTTTTATGATCTTACGACAATGCAAGAGCATCTACTAAAAATAGCTTATTGACTCCTTTGAAAAAAGATGTTGGAGTTTAGGGCTTGATTTTGGGTGCCTTTTTGGGTAATGAATTTGGTTTGGTTTGAGATGCTTCTATTTTTTTGGTGCTTGAGATGTAGGTTTCATAATTTGTATTGTTGGTATCATCATGCTACCAAAATATCTCTAGATCTATATGTTGGTGTAATCTCTTGTAAAGGTTTGAGTTTGAAATTATAATGTAATCATATTTTTGTTGCTAGAAATACAATTGGTTCAAGTTTTGAAGACTGGATTTTTTTCTTAAAAGGATTTTCTTAGTATAAAAATTGTGTTATGTGGTGAATTATTTTTATGAAAATTTTCTCTCCTACTATTTGGTTGTATTTTATGCATTACTTTCCTCTTAGATTAGTGTACAATCTATTCCACTATCTCACTTCCTTTCATACAATTCAGCCTACTCTACCTTATTCAAATTTTAATTTCTCACTTCTACTCTACCACAATAATGGGTTACACTTTTTGGGACATCCTGATTTTTTCCTGAAATCACATATTTTTAGAAAATACAATGATTTATGACTTTAAAGGTTCCATTTAAATTATTTTAATTAAAGAGGGATTGATCAAACCCCCTTAGATCAAACCCCCTTGGATAGAACTTTGTTAGATTTAAACCATACCTATAATCGAGTCTCCTCTACACCTATCAAAATGCTGATAAAAAACCACTTTTTTTTACCTTTTGGGTGATCAAATGAATTCATTTAAAATTTATGTTTTGTAAGCCTGTAGCCCTTATTATAAGCTTCCCAAAAGGTATAATTTTAAATACGTTTAATTTTATTATTATATTTATTTTTTATTTCTTGTGAATGTAGGATTTTCAATGAACATCAAGTTCTTTATTTCACACATACGAAAAAAATAGAAAAATAGAGAAAAAAAATTTCTGAAAAATACATGTCCACTAGGTATTGATGTCCTTATTCCAACAAAAAAAGAATAAGTTAATTCAAATGAATACAAAAAAAGTTATGCGGGCCGAAGTACACCTTTGTCCAAATTATAATTACACTGACTTGGAAAATTAGTTAAAAAAAAAAATATGTAACAAAAAATTATGAAAAAATATCCATCCCCTAGATATTGGTGTGAAAAATTTGTATTTCAAAAATTAGAATTGTATCCTATTTATAAAAAAAGTTACATGGGCTGAAGTAAACATCACTTTTAAAAAATGCTATTAGTAGAAAAAATAAGTTACTAAAAATTACATAAAATGATTCACAATTTTTTTTATTTTTATTTTTTTAAATATAATTAGAATCTACACAAAATATCTAACAAATAACTAGTTTGATTCATGTTCAAAACCTTAATGGTTTAGCTGTTATAGGTGTAAGAAAGTGAATGTCTGGTGAAAAATCCTGATTTTAATGTCAAGTTTTGCCAAAAATTGTAACCAGCACCAGAGAGCCAACACTCCAAACATATTAAGTTGAGTGATCGAGGGCATGTATTTCAACATACATGCCAAGGTCATTAGTAGAGACATATAACAACTAGTATCAAGTGATATTTGTTGAATCATACATTAGAACTAGTTGATCTAAGTATAATAAAATATTATCTTTACATTTTACTCTAGTTTAATTAGGGTAATTGCATCTCCTCTATTGTTACTTTTTTTTATGAAATTGTACTTCAACTTTCTAGGGACCAGCCTAGTTCATCACTTCTCACCTTAAAGCACACCCTATTTTGACTCTTAGCACCATACTTTAATCAATAGGTCAAGGTACATTGGTACTTTAAAATCAATATTACTATAGGATAAAGTTGCAATAGTAGGATAAATCTACATAATGCAACTCATTTTGAAACTAAGCTACATAATGTAGCTTCATCTGCAATAATATAATTTTGAATAAAATTCTATCACTAACTTCTAATATCTAATTTATATTTTATTTTGATTGTAATTCACATTTGATTTTGATTTTGATTCATTAAAACAAAACCAACATAATAAATATAAAGTAAAAACTTATCACATTATGCAAGAAAAAACATAGGGAAATCAATTAAAATCTTTCATTATCTCCACCTAGAACTTTTGGGAGTTTGACTCTAAAACCTAACACCATCATTGCTTCATCTGACAACATCATAATATACTACATTTATGATTTCAGTTAACAGTTACTATAAACTATCTCTTCTTGGTAAAATCTAGCCAAAATGATGGAGACCCTTGGGAGCACATAATTCAAACTATTAACCTTTAACAAGAAAGTACACAATAACTACCGATCAATCTACTAGCTATGCCCAAAATAAAGTACTTTTATTAATCATTAGAAAAACAAAATGAAAGAGACTCCCCATTTTTTCCAATAGGAATTAAAACTGTAATGATATCCTTAAGTCTAAAAGTTAGAGTTAAAGAATAAATTTAAAATATAACTATATTTAGCTTTCATATTTATTTCAATAAAATATAATTGTTAATCATCTAGCTTGAAGTGGTAAGCATACAATCCTTAACTCTATAAACTTTGGTCATTACAAGGATATCCACGTAACTTTGTAACCATAGAACAATTAAATACTTAAATTTTTTTAGATTGATAAGTTTTTGACACACGAACGTTTGGTTATCATATTGTGAAGAGAAAGATAATGTCGAATGAAGTCAAAGACATCGAGCTGATCATTCACATGAACTTGTTATATTCGGACAATTTCTATCCATTCACTCTATTATCATCCACCCTATTATCCAACATTCAAGATGTATATTTGACTATATTTATATTAATTAATAAATCCGATCAATGCCACCATCCACTGGACTATATGTTTGAAATTGATGCCCATGACATTTAAGGACAATAATTTATGAAGCAAGAGACATATATGGACTCTCCCTGTGAACGTCCCTGTCTGCCGAGTTGGAAATTGTGGAAATATTGATCTATGTCGTTTCAACACATCGTTTCAGCTTAAACATTATCAAACACGTATGGTGCTTTGCTTTTTTCTGTCTTCTCAAATTATGAAAGTGAATGACAATAATTTATAGTTAAAACTTTTGATACTCTTTAGCTGCAGGATTTTAATTTCTAGTTATAATCGGGTGACCGGGTTGAGATGGAAGCTCACATATATGAAGGGTTATTTGAAAGATGCAGAGGTCAAGAGCAGGAACAATGAGCGAGTGAAAGTGTTTGGTGGGAGAAAATAACACTGCATGGGAAGCTGAAAGATATTTTAGAAGAATGTGTTGTGAGGTCTATGGTATAGGGCAAATTCATCGTCAGCAATTCACCGAGGGAAAATTCACTGCCAATAATTCACCGTGGGAAAATTCACCGTCATGACAATTCACCGGGGGAAAAATTAATTGCATGAATTTTTGGCAGTTAATTTTCCGTGGCCGGTGAATTGCTGGTGCTGGTGAATTTTCTCGCGGTAAATTGTTGACGGTGAATTTTCCGTCGGTAAATTGCCGGTGGTGAATTTTCCTAGAGCCGAGGTCTATATCTGCCATTCAGTTTTAGGAAAATTTACCGTCAACAAATTTATTGTCAATAATTCACTGTCATGACAAATTCATCTTTTATGGAAAATTCACTGGCAACAATTCACCAGCAATTCATGGCAGTGAATTTTTCACGAGATAAATTTGTCATGACGATGAATTGTTGGAGGTGAATTTGTTGACGGTGAATTGTTGGCGGTGAATTTACCTTAAGCCCTGCCATTCAATACGCTTTCAGTCTAAACGAGATAAAATATCAGTGCAAAATTGAGAAAAAGATTAAAGATATTGAAGACAGAGTGAAATTCATTTATGATAACTTCAGTCAGCTGCATGTCATCTTCAGGTGAGTACAGTCATTCTCAGATTATTATCAGCACCAGAAGCAGAGAAATTTGTACAAAGATGAGGGCTCCAGTTTATTAGATGCAACATTTGTGAGAAGAAGAAAGTTGGGTTTATGCATGCCCAATTGCCAACAACATTGGTCAAGGCCTCCCCAGTCTTCATCGGGCTCACACATGTTGCCAAAATCCCTAAGAGTCCACCTGTCCTTATGCTTTCTCTATTGCTATTGACTATGCAAGAAAGATCCTAGAAACCAATGAAAGTGGTCTAATGCATCACAAATCTACTGTTGACATACAGTAAGCTCTACCGTTTACACATTAATCACATACAACAAACAAGATAGACTCGAAACCATTCGTTCCTCTAATTCACATAATACATTCGGGGTCCATTAGCATAGATTACTTTAGATTTCCAATTGTGACTTCACAAACTTTTAAATCATCACTCAACTTCATTTGATGGGGATGGATGGGTTTGTAATTTCAGGTACATTTAAGTAATTTAAAAATATATTCAAAATAGTTGGCAAAATAAAAAGATAAAACAGATTTGATAGTATGGTTTCGTTAAGTTTTGAGAATATTTTAAATTTGTTGTGGATGTTAGATGTATATCAAATGATTTGGTAGTGGTAGTGAAATTAGTCAATATTAACATCATACATCCTCAATTTATTGCACATCAAGATTTCTTCTCACTAGTTGTCTAATATAAAGGGAGATGATCACACTTATTAGGGGCTATCTCAATTATATTAAAGTCACCACACATGACCTAAGAAGTAGTTTGCTATGAATGATCAATCTAATGCCATAGATGAGATCTTTCAACAACGTCATTGGGGGAACACATATTAATAACATCAAAAGAGTGATTTCTAATCATATTTTGCATCAAGTGGTAGCATACCAAACCCAAGGTAGAGACAAATCAAAATTTTCTTAACTTGTAATTGTCGACTCATAAGCCAACCCTTGCACATATCCAACATGTTTGGAATTTGAATCCACATCCTTGTCATGGAATTGGTTGGGTAAAGTGGTGGAATGATTTGCTATCAATTTCACTTCCTACTTTTTACACATCAATGGACACCAACTAGTGCTTTTCCACCACTATTCATATGGGTCTGCAACCTTGCAACTTTGTTGCACAACACTAAATTAGAAGTGTATCCATTTGAGCCTACTTTACAACTAGGAATGGTCAAACTTCATCAATGGAAATAAATTGTTGATAATCATTTTTCCAAGGCAAGGCAATTCTTCACTAGCTTAAGACTAGGGATAGGATATCCAAGGAATTCTTTCAATCCTTGCAAGGTTGTGACATATATCAAAAGTTCAAATGCATCAATGAAGGTTAGTAAATCCTCACATAGCTACTTGACACTCTTCAAGTGTTTGTTTTCTATTATCAATATGTCTTCAAAGATCACGACCCTTCACCTCAATAGGATCATGCTCTTCATCAATGCATTAGTGTGGTTCCTTACTAGTTCTCCACTTTGTAGTGGATAATGTGTGATCAAATTCTCATCCAAGCAAAATTTCATGAGATAGTGACAAAGCTCATGGATGTGATGGGCTTTCTTGTAAATTCTACAAATCAATTTGAGAAACTATTGGTAATGATGTCTTTCATATTTACCTAGAATCTTATCATTTAAATTCTCTAAGTGATGCTTATGAATAAAGGAAACATTAATATGTGCATAACTAAGTATAGGAATTTGGAGGATATTTATAATTAGACATGATCACTCTTTTGAATGTCTCTAATAAAATAATTTTCAGAGCACTTTCTCTTTAGCTACACCACTTGCTTTCTCTTAGTGTCTAACATGAAAAAATAGGTTTCATAAAAGTAGATACATTTTAGACAATATTATTGTGGTTTAGGAAGGTGTAGAATGGTGGGTTGAAGGGAGAGGAGGGGGATGAGCTAGGCTTTCTCATTAGCAAGATATTTTCATCAAGATCTACTTTTCCAAAGTCTATGATCATATTGAGTGGCCTTGCATTATTGCTATGCTTTAGACATTAAGATTTGGGCCTAATTTTACACTTTGTTCAAAGGTTTTTGTTGATGCTTTAGCTTGTCTTACCATTAATGATAGAAAATATTTCTTCTTTGGGATTTTTCAAATTCATACAACTCATTTTTTTCTTTCTCTTTCTTTTTATGTGCTTGTAGCTAAAGGCTTTGGTTATTTAGTTAGAAATGTTATCTCATAAAATTTAGTCAAAGCTATCTCTCGTCTCAATTATTCTCAATAGCTTGTTGTGTTTATTTTGTTAATGATCATTTTTGACTCTTCTAGAAGAGGAGAATAATGTAAAATGGACTTTGGAATGCCTAGATACCTTTTTTTAGCCTCTAGATCAAGTATTCATTGGTAGAAAAATTATTGCTACAAGCAATCCTTCCTCCATTTTTCTACTTGGCTTATTGCTTGGTTGGAAGTGGATTGATTTTTGTGTGGTCTTTATATTTTTCAAGAATCTCATTTTCTTTTCAAGCTTCTTCTTCTGTTTGATAAATGGTTATTGATCATCTTGAAAAGAAATTGATTTATTGGATCACTAAACCTCTGTTTCAAATTTAAGTTATCCTATCAAAAGTTTTAAAAAATGGTGAGGGAGTTCTTATGGATTTCTTTAGAGTAGGGAAAATATTTTTACTTTGTGAAGTATTTTTAAATGAGTCATATGATTTTCTCCATACCATGCTTTAGTCATGCCACTTATTGCTACCTTCTTTTATAACTCGAGCTTGAAATTTTGTTTTGATAGTGTAAACCATAGATCTAAATTTATTTTATTGTGATATCTATAACATGCAGCTTGCTTTGATGTCTAGAGCCTATGTTTTAAGGGAAGTGACACCAATAAACACCATTTATGATTTGTTAGGCTAGGATAGTTCTCCTTTATTCAAACCCCTATTACCAAGTCCATAGTATAGAACAATAATTAAAGATAATAGTTTACCATGCAATATGTTTAGAGTGTTGGTACAATGTCAATGCAATATTATGAAGCTTTGTTGTCTATAGATGCTTAATGCATACTAGATGATGGGTAGAGTATATTTTAATGTACACTATAGTGTATTATTTAATTTTTCACATCTATTTACTTTAGTTAATCATAAAGAAATGCTTGAAATAGTAAAATAAAAGTTGTTATAACTTGGTGTAATTAAAAGTGTTGTACCTTGTCCTAGATCATAATTACACCTTAGTTAAATTAAGTTTACTTAGGGACCACATAGGGAGGTAGTTGGAGAATTTCCACTTTTGGTGGACTTGTCATGTTATTACTTTATCACTTCCACCTTTTGTGGACACATTATGTGATTGTCTCTCCACCTTTTGTGGGTGATCCACCATTTGTGGTGATTATCACATTATCACTTTTCCACCTTAGGTGGAATGATAGCTTTTCATAATTGTCTCATGTCATAAGATTACGACACTTGTCATAATCTTATGCCCTTCTATGTTCTCACCTTGGCTATATAACCAAGGGGTCTCTCTTGTATACAAAAACAATCATCTCATATCATTGACATTGAATACGCTTTATTCTTGTCATATTCATCTCTCCCTTTGTGCTTTCCATTTGGTCCATAGATCTTGGCATCCATAGCCAATTCTAACAATAACTAAATAACAATAAATATAGTTTTTATATAAAATTAATTTCTAAGGTATGAAGAGGACAAAGGAGATAAACAATATCCCTAAGTTTTTTGACAAGAGAAAAAAGTTTGACTAAATTTTGAAAAAAATGGAGCAATGGGGTATAATAGATTAGAAGTAGATTCTATGTATACTTATGTATATTTGTAGTAGAGACTACCAAAATATTGTCATGACCATACTAACATGATACTAACCTAGTAATGAAGAAATAAAGCATGAAAAGTAAGAAAATAATATATTGAATAGAAAAATAGATCTCATGTTTGGGATCACCCAATGTGATAGTGACCATACAATTTTTTAATGTTTGAAAGTGGGTAAGTGCACCAA
>VDFB02000007.1:205507620-205590547 GCA_007258455.2 Sequoia sempervirens | reverse complement strand
CAATACACGAGGTATTAGTTTTGTTGTGTCAAGATTTGATTTGGGTTCTCAGATCCACCTCTTGTTTGTATTTCTTTCCTAGCTATTCTCTAAGTTGTTATAGTTAGAATTCTTGAGCTAGTTAGAATTCTTGATTTTAGTGTTTATGGAGACCTTTTATGCTATGTTACTATTTGTTCATACATTAGAAAAGTTTCTAAGTGTTCACCATGATATTAACCCCTTTAAACTATCATAAAACCATTAAATAGTCTTATAAATAGCTTGGAAGTTGTTTTGGACTATTTACAACCTTTGCAAACCCTCCTTGAAACCCTTTATTATCTTTCAAAATAACATTTTTTTGTCAAGAATTCAAATTTAAAGAATGATAAGAAGGCAGTTTAGAATGAGATTTTGAACAAGGATCATTAGATATATGGCCTACCTTGAATACACTATTAGATTCCCTTTAGTACATCACTAGTTACATTATATTTTCTCAATACTTTTGTGGCCAAAATTGATAGTTTGGTATGTGTTGCAAACTCTCACCTAGCTATAATTGTCAAATAGGAGACACAACCCTTATAAAAACTATATGAGGAGTTTTTTGGTGTCTAACACTGACTACAAGGTCTAAAACGTGTAACCTATGATATCAAACTCCCCCTATAGTTGTTGAAAAGAGACAACTAGATTATTAATATGTGTGTTTAGTGTTGGAATGTGGATTTTTTTTTTAAACATCTTGTTTGGTTGGATTTTAACCTTAGGGTTAATTAATTGTGGTGGTTTACAACCTCATTCTGAATCTCAATGCTAAGGAAGCATCATAATTGTAAAAACCATTTATTTCTACATGCAAATCTTGATAAATTTATCCTAATATTTTAGGAAATCAAGATAAAATATGTTGTATCTATGCATAACTCTTCAACCATGAACATAGATAGAATTACAAGGGTTTAGTTTTTATAAAAAACCTAAAAAACATATCATTTTAGTATGGTAATTTTTTTTTTGGCATGTATGCAAGTATAATCATGTAGGATCTAATAAATTTGACTTTCTTTTTGTAATTGGAATGCTTATTTAAAGGTCAACATCATTGCTTAGATCCAAGAAACTCATTCAAGCCAAAAAGAAGCTTATTTCATATTAATCAACATTTCACCATTAGAGTGTAAGTATGGTTGTCGAGAGAAATAAAATTGTTTATCAGTTTTACATGAGTGTTCTCCATAGTAAAGGTGGTTGTTTTCTTTGGTTGGTCAACATTCAACACTAATAAAAATTGAAAATAACCTTGACAAGTACTTTCACCAAACCCTAGATAGTGACTTATCTCTTCCTTACCAACTCTATGATTATAAAGGGAAGTGTAAAAAAGCATTCCTCACTAGGGTAATAGTCTACTAATAAAGAAGAAAGATATGTCACAAAACCAAGTGGAATAGTCAACACCATTTGAGAACAACCGTGTTGTTGACAATAAATGATATCTAGGGACTATTACTACAACAATAAGATAGTAAGTTAAACTAATAAATAATGCAACACAATATAGCTTAGCTACTTAGCCCATAAATATACCATCAAAAATAATTCTTCACCTACAATAACACTATTAAACATATGCACAAGATGTTATATAATGACTAGTGGACTATAATCTTGTTTAGGCTATCCTAATATCATCATGGGGGATATTACACTTATAGAATATTTTTTATGGTATCCATAGAGCTATTATTGACACTGGGAATTGTCAAGAGGGAGTTAGAGACAACAAAGAAGAATATAATTAAGTAGATTTTATAATGGAAAGACATAAAATACAGACATGCATTACTTCTATAATTTCTATGCCTCTTGTGAACATGAGTTATAACTCTTTCATGGCATCCAACAGGAGTACCAGTGTTTCCATAAGATAACAATCATACTAGATTATTATCATAATTAGACCATACAATTATTTAATTTCCTATGTATTATCATTTTTCTATCATAGATAACAACAATATGACAAAAGGATAAGTTCTCAGGAAATCATTAAAGCCATAAACATTTAGGATTTTCATGGTTATTAAGGATACTATAAATCTTATAGGATGGTCATGTGCCTAGATAGTTTTATTAAATTTATCCTAATAAATAATAATAATAGGTTCTATGTAGGATTTTAGTAGGTTCTAAATTATGATCATTTCCACCTTGTTGTAAGGCATCAATTAAAAGTCAGCCATGAAAAAAGAGGATTATCTTAGCAAGGGTAAGAGTTTCATAAACACTAGTATCAAGACGAAGATTATTTCATTTAAAACTCTACTATTTCACTCTTATAGGATAGTAATAACCAATTGGCTAGTCCTATATATATGACATAAGAGGCTTTTCATGATAATTTATCGCTTAAAAATTTCATACCATGTCACAAATATAGAGGAGATGGTCCCAAAATACATCTAGTATCACTAAGATAACCTTGTAATTAAGTCAAAATATTTTCATAAATAACTTATACAATTGTCCTTGTTTGATTTTATTGAGTGTGAAGTTGTAAAATAACTATTTTTTTTCAATGATAAGGTCCTCTTCTTAGTAATGAAGGATGTCAAGACATAGTAATCTTTATGATTATTATGTACCTTAGAGCATAGACTTGTAGCTCATTTTCCCATTATTGCTATGAAATCACCTTGAAGAATATTACAAGAAATGAAGGAAATTGGGTTAGAAAATATTTTAGTACTACTATGGATCATCTTATCCTGATAAGGAAGTCCCTAGGTCACATGATATAATTGAAATCTATGAGGAAATCATGATAAAATTTTGAATACTTATAAATGAGGACAATCACATGAGTGATGACAATCATGGTATTAGAAGGACAATTGAAGGACTTCATCCAACAAGTCTTAATGCCTTAGCCTTATGTAAAATACACAATGCATTATCTCAAGTCTATTATATAGTTGTAATCATAATAGACATAGTTAATCATGTGGTCACACCAATCATGGATGTGCTTGAAGAAACATTATTATTGTATGATGTGTTATGTGGGTCTTCTCGAGTCAAAAGCATCATGGTAACCAATAACATTCAATAAATATATAAATTTGTTACACCCCATTGTGTATTGACCAATTATTATTACTTTTTATGAATAAATATGTTTTTAATGCACATGACTATGTTTCACAAAATTCCATTGAATGAATGAGATGAATGAATATGTATTATGAAGTGATTTATTTTTAGATTTATGATTCAAATGATAAATGATGAATATGATTTTCATGTTATCAGCTAACTTTGTTTATGATGCAAAGCCCATGCACAACAAGCTTTGACTGAGTACTTTTAACACATTTTGGCAGAGAAATCCCACAACTCTTGAGATGTGGCATTATGAAAAGGGATAAATTTGTTGAATGATGCACAATAGATCAGAGGGAAGGAAAGGTGGAAAATTTCTTAGCTATCTTTCAGATTTGAGACTCTCCTTTTTTGTATAAATAGGGGTCGATGGGCTCTTGTTTTGGTTGTTCATGATAGATGTTATCATAGTTGTTCATTGTGTTCATTTGCTATACATTTTTGTTCGTTGTTGCTATCCGTTGTTGTTCTTTTGATTAGTTAATTATGTGAATATTGTGAGATTGAGAGTAATTATTTGTGAGTTAGAGGAGCAATATTATTGAGAGTAAGAACATATTGATTGGATAGATTGGGATAGGTTAAGTTGAAGAATACCACAAGTTGAATTTTGGCATTGATCTAGAGTTGCAAATTCTTTTTGGGAGCTTTATATTTCTAGGAACGCTTAGTTATTTTATCCTTTACTCTTTTGTATGTTGAATCTACGTTTTTTGTTGATTAATTGTAAGTGCTTGTGCAAGTTATTGATTATTTATCATATATGTTGAATCAAGCTTGTGTAGATAGCTAAATTGGATATAAGTTGTTTTGTGTATCTTATTATTATGATGCATATATATAGCTATTATGATTGTCATGATTGTATGATGTAATTATGAAAAACTATCTAGAAGGTATATATATGATACCTAGTTTATTGTATGCTACTTATATGCTTGCATGAATTATGATGATAGTAATGCAAAGGGAATAATATCATGTTAGATGTATTATGTCATCATTGATAGGATAAGATGACATGTAAACCATGTTGCTAGTTTATCCTTGAGTGGTTATTCATGTTTCCTTGGAAGTAGGAAGTCAACTTATTCCTTGGGATAGGATAAACCAAAGGTTGGGATTAACCTATTTGGTCAATTAGATCAACTAAGTGTGACATCACTTTTTGGAATGGAATCTAGTTATTTTTATTGAGGTCAAACCAAGTCAAGAGCTAATTATGGTCAATAGAGTTTTCAAGTCGAACAAGGGGGTGGGTGAACATATGAAATCACTCAAAGTAAGTATTGAGAGCTTATATTTATAAAATTATATATGATAAATCTATGGAAAAAGTAAGTGTAGTTACCACTGCGTACACTTTGTTAGTTCACTATGAACTAGGATTGCATAGCTAATAGGGAGGGTCATGTATGTTAGGTGGGTATCTAGTGTATGGAAACACTAGTTATGTAGGACACAACACCGTGTTCAAGTAGGCACTATATTAGAGGGTTTTCATACCAATCTCTTCATTGAAGGGTAAGGCCATCCTACCAAATATAAAGATGTGCAAGGGACTGCTTAAGTTTGTGGTTGGAGGAAAAGAACTTGGGTGATGCTCTCCCTCATGCAGTTGGTATTCAAGACTTGTGTGAAGCAGAAGAAGATGAAGACTTGTGTTCCGATTGAGGATAACTTGACCAATATGTTCTTGTACATTAAGCTCTTGTAAGCTATCATTTGTAATTATTCCATTGCATCTATTTGGAAAATGCATATGAAAGATGTATTCATTACTTGGGATTATGTTTAGTGTTACTTTATTCATGCAATGTAATTTGGAATGGGTTTATTTCAAATGTGCATCTATGTTATTGAATTATAAAATTTTATTTCATGTGTTGGTGAACTTGATCTTTTCTCATACATGGGTTAAAACTTCGGTGAAAACAATAGGGTAAACTTTGGGCATGTTACTAAAATATTTTTGAACTATTATAATGTCTTACCTTATTAATGGGAAATTTCCATCATCAACACCGAAGTTAATCATGGTACTTGGGACCTTACTACCCTCAAGCTCTAACATAACCTCTAAACATATCGATAATCATCATTACATTAATAATTATCATAAATGAGAGAAGTGTTATCATGATGAATTCCATGAACCTAATCATCCTTAGGACAATAATCACTCCATTAATAATCCAATACCATTGAAGAATTGTCATCACTTGGTTTAATATTTTATTCATAAAGACTATCATAAAGATGGGAGAATATGTTTAAATACAAAATCTTGGCAAACACATATATAAATTAGGTCGTCATCAAGGAAGGCAGTAGTCATTGCGACATAACACTTTTGCATAGTTATAACTTCACTTCATTATGTAATCATAAACAATTATCCTAAAGGAACTACTACACTATGCTCATAAGAATAATCACACCAATTTTGTGATAGTAAAAAAGCCTTTATTCTCTAGAATGTTTTCATCAATCCATGGGCACTATCATGTCCTATTTTGACAATTAATTTAGGGTAATAATCACACCTTAAATACCAAAGGAGTATTAATACAACTACTATAGTTAAAGTATCATTGAAGAAATGGTGTCATCATAGGAATTTTACAATCAAGGTGGATTGTCCTATCTTTAAACCATTATTGCCTACACAAGGAGACAATCATCAACATTCAAAGGGACTTTAAAAACCACACTAGAGTCTAGGTTAATCATATTTTTAATCAAAATCCTAGTAAACCATAATATTGATAATGGGTCAATCTAGACTCTATCAAAAAGAAGCAAGGGGTTGCCATTATGGTAGAAGAGAGTTATTTTATCAATTTTGTTATAAAAGATATCCAACATTCAAATATTGCCCACTCATTATATCCTACCACAATAGGTAGAGGGGTGATTATGTACAAGGTTATCGATTTTGATGTTGCTCCAAGTAACTAGGAAGATGGGACCATACAACCTTTAGACACTATCATGTATGATTAGATGCTCCTAGTTAGTGATTCAATCAATCACATGCCCATGTCTTATGCACTTGATTGCCACTTAAATTGATGATTCCCCATTTTGACAATTAATCCAAACAAAAGGACTGTAGAAAATGACGAGGGTAATTGTGAGCCCTCATCTCCCATTTCCTACTAGTCAAGCATCTTTCGATTTACTTGAAGTGTTCCTCACCTTTTGCTTTTCTCTTTCTCTAACTTATCCAACTTTTCATTTCATACATATGTAGGTTTATGAAAACAATTTAATTAATGTTCAAGTTATCATAAAACAAGTCTTTGATAGATACCCTAATAGTGTATATGCACTCTGTGCATCTAATTTTACGAAGCCGACATCATGGTCTAGATTGCCAAATATTCAAAACAAAAACATAACCATTTTTTCCTTTCTAGAATCTGACAATAAAAGCTTGTTCCTTCATTATTAGTGTAGGTGTGACAATGCACATTATTACAGTGAAAGCGTATTTTTTAGATTACTTTATTTAGCATAACCAATCATCTTCACAAGAACATTTTGTCTATTTAAAATGATGGAAACAATTCACATCTTTCACAACAATTTCTCTTGCAACAATCTTGGAGATAAATTCCATTGTAGTGTGTGAAGCAACACAGATTGAAGGTTATTAATAACTATAAAAGTTATTGGGATGCATCTAACAAACCAAAAGCAATGACCAACTTTTCACTATGATGATAGAGAAATAAGTCATTTCCCTCCTTTTCCTCACTAAGTAAATGTCTTGAACTTGGGAAATACCCTGCTGCCTTCATCTCTCAAGCTAATCTCTCCAACTTTGCATAGATCTCCGGTGTTTGTAGATGTGAGCTAACCTCCACACATAAAGCACACACCATTTCATGGATTTCAATCCAACTACATCTAAGAATCCTATTATATCCTTTACCATTTATCATTCTCCTTACCATTTGAACCTCACACCACTTGCCCACATCTGCAGAAATGTTTGAGAGAAAGAACATAAGTCAAACATTTTTAGATTCTAATTAAAAAGCATCATCACTATAAATACTCCTAAAACATATTTTTGTATGTGATTTAACCAATTTCATTTGCTTGAATTTTTTAAACCTTTATCAAGAAATCCATTTTGTTCATATCCTGCAACCATGGAACAAAAATTTCTTTAAGGCACATAGTAAAATAGCTCACCTGCCTTGTGTATGCTTCCACACTTTGGATACATGTCTAAGAGTAGTTGCAAATACTACATCCGAAAAAATTCCTTTGTCCTTTATGCTTTGATGGATGTCCATACGCTATTCCAAAGCTCCCATTTTGGCACGGGTTGTAAGGACGCTGACAAAGCTTGTGAGTCTGGCATTACACCTACTAATTGCATTTGCATGAAAGTTTCTGAAGCCTCTTCAGCAAATCCGTTTTGTGAATATCCTGCTATCAGGGTATTCCATGAAAACAATTTTTTTTGGAGGCATTCTGTCAAACAATTCACGTTTCTTGTCTATGCTTCCCCATTTTGCATACATGTCTACCAGGGCAGTTATGGCTACATCTTTCCTTCATCCTGCGATGGATGCCAATGCTCCGTTCTGAAGCTTCCATCGTGGCACAGGCAGGGGGGATGCTGGCAAAGATTGCGAAGTCCAACATTCTACTGCGAGTTACATTTGATTGAAAGTTTCTGAATCCGTTTCAACAAACGCATTTTGTGCATATCCTGCAATCAAAGCATTCCATGAGACCACATTTCTTTGAGGTATCCTGTCGCACAGTTGACGTGCTTCCACATTTCGCATGCATGTCTACCAGAGCATATCCAACTGTGATGTTTGAATAATCCTTGTACGCTGGCGAATGAAAACTGAGTTGGAAACCTATTCAGTGTGAGTGCACCGCAGAATTCAATGGTGCAGGTGGGCAGGAGAAATGATTTAAACACATTTACCGCATTCACGTGGGCGGGAGAAACAATTTAAACAGATTACCGAAATCCATGTAAGTAACTGCATGGGAGTGACTAACGGAAACGGAAACAGCGAACGGAAGGGGGATTGTTGAAGAGGGCGCCACAACATCCACCTAAGCGGTCAAACGCTTAGTGTGTGATGTTTAAGCTGGGCCCTCTTGCATAACTCAATGCAAATATTAAATTGAGGAAGATAAATTAATAAGAAAATTAATTTATGCTTCATGAATATTAAATGTTTTGAAATAAAAATAATTATATAAAATATAATAATAAAAATATTAAGTCAAGATAAGTTTTGCATGCCCGAGAAAACGTCAAGCTTGCATGAGAAATTAAGACCACAATAATGGAAAAAGCAACGGTTAACTAATTAATTGATATTAATGAATCGGGCAAAAATGGAGGAGGAGGCATATATGCTATTTAGGAATCCTCCTTTAGGGGCATGTTAAAAATAGGCGTTACACCCATTTCGAGAAGGAGGGAGGTGAGCATTGGGTGAAAGAAAATCAAGCGTTTCATTCAGAGATCGTATGATTCATCATAAACCCAACTACCCATAAAATTATCACGAGAAGAGAAAGGTCCGTTACAACCATCAACTTCTGCCAGGCATTAGGCACATCTTTGGATAAAACCTTTACCCTGATCGATGGGAAATTCTCATTCCAGGTGAGTTAAAAAGCTCTAGGATGACTGATTTACAGTCGTCTTTACATATGCATGTATCATCTCTCCTTACTTTGAAATGCATCGTGTTCTACACTTAGTTTGGATGACTTTTATATCTTTTCTTGCAAGTATTTGGCAGCTTAAATTGCCTTGTTCGGTCCTGAGCCATTGGTGGGTAGATAGACTGGAACCCTTCTCTTATCAGTGTGAGTGTCATGAAGAAACACCAAAAGTTGCGTGCTTCCATTAGATAATCCTGACTGAGAATACATTGTTGAATGATGCCCAAACCATGTTTCTTGATGCAAGTAAGAAGCCTTGCTGTTCTTCTCTGACTAGCGTCTTCACTTATTGAATGCATTTGTCTAGAAGTTTTTAATGCCCTTTAACAACCATTTCGTGCATAAACCGCAATATTTGCATTCCATGAGATGACATCTTTGAGGCATTCTGTCAAACAGTACACATACCTCGACTATGCTTAGGTACCCCGTTTGCATGCATGTCTATCAGCATGAACATTATAACGCAAGCCAATTTTTAAGAATGGCCCATTTAGCATCATCGGATTTCTTCAAGAACGTTGTCCCTGTTTAAAATGATGGGAATGGCTCACATCTCTCAGACCGATTTCCCTTGCAAATGGTTTTCGTGCCCTGCCATATTTCTCATGTATTGCAAGCATAGCTGATTATGATATTGCTATCAGGATTCAACTGTGTAGTTTTCAAGTCAAATTCATTGACCCATGTTTCATGAGTAGTGGTTCACAAGAACCCATCTCTCATGATAATGAATGATTCACTTAGCACTCATTGCATCTAGGTGATGCTCACAAGGTGAAGCATTGGGTCTTCCAGGAGGTCACCCATCCCAGTACTACTCCAACTCAAGCACACTTAACCAAGGAGTTTTCCCCAAGGTTAAGCCCACTTAGCTTGCAACCCCATTTGTAAAACCCTCAGCAAGTGTTGTGCCTTAAAAACCATTCATTATAGAGCCCCTTTAACTCATCAATTGATAAGGAGGAGGTATTTTCCACAGCGTGTCAAATTAGATATTGCTATCAAGATTCAACCGTGTAGTTTTCGAGTCAAACTCATTGACCCATATTTCATGAGTAGTGGTTCACAAGAACCCATCTCTCATGATAATGAATGATTCACTTAGCACTTATTGCATCTAGGTGATGTTCATAGAGGTGAAGCATTGGGCCTTCTTAGAAGGTCACCCATCCCAATACTACTCCAACTCAAGCATGCTTAACCAAGGAGTTTTCCCCAAGGTTAAGCCCACTTAGCTTGTAACCCCATTTGCAAAACCTTCAGCAAGTGTTGTGCATTATGAATCATTCATTACAGAGCCGCTTTAGCTCATCAATTGATAAGGAGGTATTTTCCATGGTGTGTCAAATTATGATATTGCTATTAGGATTCAACCATGTAATTTTCGAGTCAAATTCATTGATCCGTGTTTCATGAATGTTCACAAGAACCCATCTCTCATGATAATGAATGATTCACTTAGCACTCATTGCATCTAGTGATCCTCCTAGAGGTGAAGCATTGAGCCTTCTCAGGAGGTCACCCATCCCAGTACTCCTCCAACTCAAGCACGCTAAACCAAGGAGTTTTCCCAAGGTTAAGCCCACTTAGTTTGCAACTCCATTTGTAAAACCTTCAGTAAGTATTGTGCTTTATGAAGCATTCATTATAGAGCCCCTTTAGTTTATTAATTGATAACTACAATCATGAAGTGGAGAAAAACCTTCAACAAGTATTGTGCCTTATGAACCATTCATTATAGCATAGCCGATTATTTACATTAACGATATAACTATAATCATGAAGTGGGGAATACAAGTTTAGAGGTTATAATACCCGGATAACTAAAACTATCGACAACCTTGAGAAATACAAATAGTAACAGGGGCCATACCATGAACTGAAACTTGCCTATACATTTGTCGGTGTAGTATGACGCCCTCGAATGGAAATAACGAAGCGTGGCTGTCTAAAGAGTCTTCAAATGTATTCAGAAGCTTCCATCATCAAGCTATATACTAGACTGAATCCATATTGTAGATATCCTCCATTCGATGCGATCCTTGACACGATGTCTATTTGAGTCAATCTGTCTAATTTATCGCATGCTCTTCCATGTTTCCTGATTTTTATGTTCCTTTGCTCCCCCTCATTGTATCAGACGCATTAAGTCGATGCCTTATCGTCTGATCAAGTTATGCGAGACTTAGAATAAGAGAGAGTAATTCATACTCTGTTTTCTCTCATATTTGATTAAAAACCTTGTTCCTAGCCCTTAACAAGGGTACAGGCCGAAAAGATTTCTGGATGTAAAAATTGGCACAGAGTTTTTAATCTAGATATCTTTTCGCAATATTACTATGAACTTGGAAACTTCATGAATTTAATCCAATACAGTTTGTCTATAGAAAGGGAGGATTGATTAATAAGGAGACCCATTTGTGAGAACCATATTTAATGGTAGTTAGTGATAGGTCTAAGTCCGATGGTTGAGTCGAATGAATATGGATGAGACTGTTAGGCCATGGACTCAAAACTCTTAGAACCATTATCATGATATTTTTTGTCAAACACAACATCTACCCATATTCTAAGTAGAGACAATATTAAGATGGTATAAATAGTGTGATGACCAATACATAAATCCTATAGTTTAGGATAAAATCTATGATAGATTTTCTTTTTTCGTTATTCCATCGTCCCTTTCATGGTATATATATTTATATATATAGATATATTCATTGCACTAGTCGTTAGATTTCATCCTTGAGGTTTTTAGTTGACGGTGTATAAACCATTGAATTATTTAAACATTGGGTATCGATATATCCATACCATCATGTGAGCACTGATAGCTTGGGGACAATGCTAAGATGTTTCAACTAGATAAGATTTGACCCAAACAAATCAGAGGGTTCCTAAATTCTTGACTCAACTATATGTTGTCTTTATCCTTAATGTATTCCTTTTGACAACTCATGATGCAAGGACTATTTAAAACTAATGATGTTATTCAACGTTGAATTACACAAACAAGTTATTGTTTGAACATAAATAATTTGAAGGAGAGTGATTCCTCGATAGATGGAGGATATTCAACTAAATTCCCTAAAAAGATAGAGAGACGTAGGTTCTAGACACTAAGTTCTTTATGGTAAATGAGCATATATTCCTTTAGATTCACAATGAATAAATATATATAAATATTACAATTTAAATAGGAATCATTAAAGGATGTTCTAAAATTGCATGAAATCTATTCCATGAATCGAAAATAACGTTGTGAATAATCTCTCCCTTAGTTCCAACTCATATGGAGTAGTAGGTGATTGAATATAGACATGTATGACTTGATGGGAATAGGTAGAAACCTTAATCTCAAACCTTCTATATGCTTGTAAATGTTGCAATTGGTTATTTATGCATGGTTGCATTCTTAAATCAATACTAAGATGTATGGGTAAATTTATTTTTCAAAATGTGTACTCATAAATAAATATAAGAACATTCATGATTATATATGTATATAAATACATACATGAGTTATACCTTCTTTATTTTATATTGCTTATTTTACCTCCATTCTTACACTTGTATCTAAGTTAATATTGGATCCACTACATTTCTTGATATGCACTTATGAAAATATTATTGAAATTTTTACATGCATGTAGACATGGTAGTATACTTGTTCTAGCAAAGATTTTTCTTGTTTCTTTTTAAGAAATGATGGACCAAACAATGTAAAAGATGATCTGGAATGTAACCTACATGCTTGACTATGTATGAGCACAAACGTCTAGCTTGATGTCATTTTTGGTGCTATTTATGTGATAATCATGGTATGATTAGATGTTGATTTATCTTACATCACATATTCCATTACTCTCATTCAATATTGCATTGCTAGTTTTTATCGTACTAGGTCAGGTATTCTTTGATGGACTGAAGAATTCCAGGGAAGTGTTTCACTTTGTGGTAGGGCGAAAACATGCTCCCACAATGTTCTCTCCCTCAAGATGTTCAAAGGAGTTTTAGAGGTCGCAAGGATCCTATCAGGAAGGCTCAAGTTTTTGTATTTTGTATTGACCAAGAGGTCCATTGTAAGGGAAATACTCCCATATGTAATGCCTTGTAAATGACACTTGTACTTCAAAATTATTAATTTAATATAATTCTTTATCTTGTTCTTGTGTAATGGACACGTTTCATCCTCATATGTGTGATGATACATGTAATTTGTGAATTTATTTGTGTTAAATCTATGGAGGTTATTACAACAACGAACTTGCCATGTGAATTTAACTCCATGAAATTTCACCCTCATATGACTTTTGAATATCCTTCCTTTCTATCACAACTCTAGATTTGATGGTGGTGTGAGAATTGATCTCGATATCCAAAATCACACATTTTAATTGTGTGATTTTGAGGGTGGTGCTAATTAGTTATACTTGATAGGATTGTGGCCTAGGAGGCAATATGTGTGGGAAGAGATAAATTGAAGGAACCAAATTTATTTCAACATACGAAACTCTAGAATAATCATCAACCTATTTGGAGCACAAAAATTAGCATTTACTCCTTCCCTCTTTCCTAATTAACAGTGCTTAAGTTGGAAACCATTGGAGGCAATACAGTTCAAACAAGCATGTTTCTTGTGAAGAAGTTAAAATAGACAATACAATTTGGTAAATTTGTAGAGGAGGAATAGTGTCTTACATGGAGTTGCTTAATGGGTTTGACAAACCCTTTCCATCCAATTTACTAAGTCATGGAACAAAAGGAATGTGAAGGTGGGTGGCAAGGATTTGAGGTAAAACAAAGAAGTCATAGGAGTGGTCATAGGCCTAAAATGTAAGGGCTTAAAAGTTTTAAAGTATAGTAAGGTTTGAGTCACCAAAATTATGAAGATATTTTTTAATGAAGGAAAGGAGCTTGTTAAACACCAAAATGGGTATAATAGAGAAGAATTGCCTCCTTCTTGGATCAGGTGTGTCAACTGGTTGTTGATTAAATATTTTACTCTTGAAGGGAGTTTTAAATGTTACTACACCTATCACTTTCCTTTATTAAAACACTTAAGGCACAAAATTCTACTAATTTTTTCACTCTTTCTACTTAGCTCCCTTGAGAATTCTATCAAGTAGGCCAAAGCTAAGATCAATAAAACCCTAAACTATTATCAATTTTTCTTCATGAAGTCCTTATATTTCACCTTTATCAATTTTATCTATCCTTCTATCTAGAAAAACCTATCAAGGCATGCTTGGTTGACACCACTCCTACTACCCTCCTATGTAAAGGAAAAGTGTATGTGGAAAGTGATGACACTAATACTTACCCTTCTCCTAAGGATGTGTACCGTGAATCTCACAAGTTAAAGGATAAAAGTGGGTTTGGAGTGAGGAAGTTGGGAAGGCCAAGGGTAAGCAACCTAGGAAAAGGAAAATCGAGAGTATGAAGGAAAAGTCTAAAAAAATCTACCCTTGTTAGGAGTATAAAGAGGAAGTCAATTTCAAATTAGTGAAATGAAGGATATGGGTAGGGCTATGTAGGTAAAAATCCCATAGGGTTCACAAATCTACCCAACTAGTTGGGGCCTAACCATGTGACTATAAAGATATCAATATATCTAACATGTTTGGGGGATGAAAAATGTGATGAACCTTGGGTTTAATGTTCATAACCTAGGGTATGTCCCACAATTTTTAAGATTTGATTAGGAGGGAGATCAACAAGGGATAATAGATTAACTTTCAACCTTGAAATGGTGAGCCAATCAAACTTGGATCTCCCTTCTTTAGGGGTCTAGGAATGATCTTAAATTTATTCGAAATGATAAAACTAATTGAATTGTAAGGCCACATATATAAAATGCATATTTTGAAAGTATAGAGACTGTAACAACACTTTGTAGGAAAATATGGGAGATAGAGGGCATGTACTTGTCACCAAAAGTTTCAATTATAGAGTGTGTAAAGGGATTGATTCGCCCCTAGGTGAATATGTCTTTGATTAGGCTTTTAAAAACACTTTTTACAATCCTTTGGTGTTAGATCTAAGATGTTATTTTCCACCTACAAGTTTGTTGAAATGTCATAAATAAATTTGTAACTTAGTTTTCGTAGGTTGATGACAATGATGACGATAAATGCAACAATGCTAAATTTCTCTTCATTCCTTCTTCAACCTATAACCTACACATACACAAAGAGGGAAAAAATTTGTGTCATTTAGGGGCTTGCCTCAGTCAACCCCCATGAATAGTGTTCCCAAATTCATAATGGCAATGTCAATGATGAAAAAATTAATGAAAAGGAAGGAAATGATGAATGAACAAATGTTGCAACTCACCGCCCTTCAATGGCTTCCTTGGAGGATTGAAGGCACACACATCACTCCAAGGGTTTGGATCTTGTTTGATAGATTTTCTTGAATGCTTGAATGCATGAAGACCTACAACACTTGTTATCCTTCACAAAACATAAACATGAACACACATAAATTTTGACATGATGTTGGATCTTGATTTGTTGCTACAAATGACTAATAATGATTCTCTTGAATGCTCAATTAGGCTCTTGACAATAATATTTTCTCAATAGGATTGCTTCATAAAGTGTGTTCTCCTTTCAAATGATAAAATAACTATGTATTTACAGTTGTTTATCCAATTTCTCAAAAAATAGATTCCAAAAGCTAACACTTACAATTTAAATTTTGGGCTTTAAAATGCCACAAAAAACATTTGAATTTGGGTCCTAGCTCATAAAGGGGACCCATTCACCTATGGGAAAATGGGTCATGGCCTAAATTTCCAAGACACGCATGATCCAAGGTAATTTAATTATTAAATTCATTTATTTAATGTTTGTTTCCCTTTTAGAAAACAAAAAGAATAAGGCTTTGGAATGCATAATTTGGTAAATTAGAAGCTTAATTAAGTCCAATAAATTAAGGGACCAAAACATAATGTGAAATTGTAAAGACATACAATTTTCTACACAACAGGGACAAAGAAATCCTAGAGGGTACTTTGGAGAGCAAGTCTTTCGAGGAGATAACTCATGATCACACACCCCCTCCGCCCCACCATGAAATATGAGAGCAATATTCTCTTTGAGGAGAGAATGTGTCATATTTTGGTAATGATTCTATTGATTCCCTAGGGGTTGATGTTAAGAAGGATGCTCTAGAGGCCAAATGTGACCTTTTCTCATAGAACACTACCCAAATTGAGGCTAAGTGCTAAGATATTGGACATGTGGAGAAAAGTATGAGTGACATGACAAAGACCAACAAGAAAAATATGAAAAAATTGGCCAATTCCATTTCTATTTTGCAAGATATTTAGTGGAAAAAGTTGGAGTTGGACACCACCAAAATGGAGCAACCAAATGATCGAAACTATTTTTGAGGAATGGGGAAAACCTTCCTCATAATTGTTTCTTTGGTTTGTTTTACATATTTTTTGTCTTTTGTCGCTATTTTTTTTAGTTGTCTCTATGGTGTGTAGTTGTTGTTCATGGCCTATGAAGACTTGTTTTGCTATGTTTTAAAAAAATTAAAACTGTTGATGTAAGGGTTGATACCTTGACTTGCCACTTTTAATATAAAAAAAAATAAAAATAAAATTTTGTTTATATTATTGTTGAGATATTTTTTCAAAGATATTTTTATAATTATCTAATTTTTCTTTTAAAAGAATACCCAAAACAAGATACTTAATTACCTTATTGTAAGTTATTATCTCTTAAGGCTATATGATAATCTTTTATAACATTTAAGAATCATTCTTCCTAAATTTATGTGTATGAACTAATGAAGTTAAAAGTGATTGATGCATGAGTTGATTAGGTTTTTGAAGATTATTATATCAATGGCAAAGAAAAAAGAGTCAACTACGAATTGATTTGGCTCACAGACCTAGATCCAAAACAAGACAAGACAAATCACCACTTGAGATAAAAAACTTAAAACATAGATTAATGCTTTGAGAAATTCCACATAATAAAAATTCAAGTCGTATTTTCTAAATACATGTGTTTAGGCCTTTTCCTTCTAATACTTTGGAAGTAGCTTCTAGACCTCTCTTGAGGGATATAAGAATTAATGATAAATAAATAAATTGTTTCACTCTTCCAAATACATCATTTTAGAGGGTTAGATACTAATAGGGTCCATACATTTTTTTATTGTCTTGAAATTTTCAAAAATTAATAACACAATTGTTGACAATCGTAATCTTCAAATTGATGATCTTATCCACTTTGCCTTTTAAGAGAGGTTATATATCTAGTTCCATTTTTCCCACTTTAACTTTCAAGCCCATAAATTTCTTGCTTAGTTGTTTATCCTTCAATCTCTAACTTGTAGATGTTGGCCTCCATAGAAAAACCGTCTCCCAAATGAACTCTATTAGTGTTTATCATTGATTATAAATTTGAGCGAATATGACTAATTAATCTAATTAAAATCATGGATTAAAGGTTTCCATATATGACTAATTTTCCAACCATTTTTATAAAGACCATTTTATTTAGTGGCCCTTAGCTAATAGTTTTGCAAATATGTTATTAAATTAAATTTATTTATTTTATATCATTTTATTTTGATCACCATCCTAATTCTCTATGTATTTCGCTCTACTAAAAACATATTGCACACAAACAACTACTTACGATTTAGAAATAAATAATCAATTCACTATGAAAATGTCAGGAACTTATTCCTCCATATGAAAATAGCAACCCAAAATTTAAACACATCAACATATTGACATAGTTATTAATATTTTATTAACTATGAGCATAAACGTAGGGAGAGATTAGTGCAGGCCAAATGCTCACTACTATCAGCTTTCCAAAACCAATTTCTGTGAGGGAAAAACATCTAAGCCTCCCTTCAATATCTTAGTTACATGCTTGAATATTATCATGAGTTTTATATAACAACTTATTTTTTTAATATAAATAATTTTTAACTAGAATATATATATCTTTTCAAAAATCAATCTAAAATATGTCAAGAAATATATTTCTCAAGACACTATTTCATTTATATATAACAAATTGACTAAAAAATAGATGTCTCAAGAAAATTATCTCCCCATATATTTTAGATAATTTTTTGTAAAGATAGATATGCTAGTTTTTTTTTTCAGTAATATCAAAAATAACAATATAAAAATTATCTGATTAATAATATAAATCTACAAATTTCACCATTATACTGTACTAATACTATATAAATTTGTCGTATTCATTTTGTAAAGATAGATATGTTTTATTTTTTACTCAACAACATCCAAAATAACAACATAAAAACATAAATTATAAGATAGACTAAGAATACAAAATATAAATTTCACTGCTAAAATTATATAAATTTGTAGTATGCTAAATAATATATTTGGATTTGTCTATTTGAAAATGAAGTCCATGAAAACAAAGATGCCTATCTACCTAAAATAATTCAAAAATCGACAATATGAAATTGGGAAACTTTGTCACACGCTTCCATAATTTACTCAAAACGACCAGCAAAAATAACGTATTTATTCAGCACAATGTACGTACAAACGTACATTCTGCTGACTAGATAGAAAGTACGTGATTTTTGCAGTCAGAGTACGTGATTTTTGCTGTAAATTATACGTTCTGCCAACAAAGTCCGCAATTTTCCGTTTAAATTTCCTATATATTACCCCTTTTCCGGACTGTTTTGTATATGTCGTTTGTTTGGCTGTTGTTTGTGAAGCTTGACAGTAGTGGAAGATGGTGGTGAAGAAGGCTGTCGTTTGTTTGGGGTCTAGAACTACAGAGAAGGCCCCCTCTGTCAAGCAGTTTTTGGCTTCTAGAAGGCGTTTGCTGAGGATTCAGAAGAGCTTCATGTGGGTTGGCCTCACACCAGTGCCCGAAGGATCCGGTGTGGGCACAGATGGTGTGGCTGACAGAGGGCATGGTGTGGAGACAGATATTGTGGAATCAAATTCATCCCTTAAAGGTGAAGTGCAAGAAGAAGATGGGTGCCTATCAGGAAGCTCTGAGTGTGGGTCTGTTTCTGATGTTAGTGCTTATGATCTCATAGGGCAGTCTGCTAGCTGCCAGGACGTGTACGATCAAAGTGAGGATACCAAACAACAATGCTTTATTTTGATAAATGCTCTTGGAACTGACTGCAGCAGTCAGACAGATTCTAATGGTCTACCCAATATGCCATTCTCTGCAGTAAATTCATGCTTCAAAGATGAGGCAATAGAAGAACATGACCGTGTTTCAGGAAGTGCTAGGGCTGAAACAGCATCCAAAGTCAATACTGATGGTCATACAAAACGGTTTGTTAGCTGGGAGGATGATCAAGGTGCTAATGGCAGATCAGGTAATGAAATTTCTGATCTTGATAGCAACAAATGTGGTGAGGTTGATTCCTCTTGCTCTGGAGATGGCAACATAAACTGTCATATTGGCACTTTTAGTGTGCAATACAGCAGTAATACAGAGGTTGACAGTCCACAACAATTTTCAGTTACTGAATCCAGTGAGGGCCCCAGGCAAGTGATAAAAGAGGAGTGCATTGATATTACAGGAAACATATTGGATGGATTTGACGATGACTACAATCTCACAAGCCTGTTTGCGGAATGCAAGGATGATAGTAGCAGGGAAAGTGACTCAAATTTTCCCAGACAATTCAACATTCCTACAGATGTTGAAAGCCTATTAGACAAATCTCCATTTGAGTTCAGTATAAGTTCAGAAGCTGAAAAGTTTGATTTGAGGCATCAGATGACTGAGGAAAGAAGAGAAGCACATGACTGGATGATGGATTATGCTCTCAGAAACACAGTAAAAAAACTCTCTCCTTTCAGGCAAAGAAAGGTACAACTGCTTGTAGAGGCTTTTGAGACTGTCACGCCACTTTCCGAGTGTGAAACTAATGACTTGCCACATGCTACAAGAGCTTTTACTAGCTCAACACCTATTCAAGCATGTAACTAAGATATTGAAGGGAGGCTTAGATGCTTTTCCCTCACAGAAACTGTTTTTGGCAAGCTGATAGTAGTGACCATTTAGCCTGCACAGGGCTGATCTCTCCCTGAAATTTATGATTATAGTTAATAAAATATTAATAACTATGTCAATATGTTTATATGTTTAGATTTTGGGTTTCTATTTTCATATGGAGTAATAAGTTCTTGCCATTTTCATAGTGAGTTTGATTATTTATTTCTAAATTTTAACTAGTTGTTTGTGTGCAATATGTCTTTAGTGTAAAGGGTGGTGATATATTGCCTCCCAGGCCACAATCCCATCGGCTATAATTAATTGGTACCACTCTCAGAATCACACAATAAAAATGTGTGATTTTGGACATGCGGATTAGTTCTCACATCGCCATCAAATCTAGAGCTGCGATAGCAAGGAAGGATATTCAAAGCCACACGAGGGTGAAAATTTCTGTAGTTATTCACATGGCAAGTTCACCGCCAAAGTTGCCATTTCAGCAAAGTGGAGATCTTGTTAGAGTTAACACCATGAAAAGTTCACATGATAATTTTTCGTGTTGTCACATCGTATTATAGGAGAGGTCTGATAGTTGAGCACCCTAACTTCGCACTTCTCAGAATCTGAAGTGGAAATTTCAAAAAATTCTCAATTTTTTACAGCAGCTTGCTTGGCAATGCCCCTGCTTATAACTAAGATTTCAGCACCACATCAACATGTTTTTTGTTGAGGTGTTCAAAAAGGTCCAAAAAAAAAAGTGAGAACGATACTTGTGCACTAAATCATGTTTAATTGGTGTGTCAATGTGGCATCACATGATTTCTTGCTTTTTAGATCTAAGGAATACATATTATTCAATTATTGGTAGTTATCATCATCACTAACAACTTTAAAGTCACAACTATTGGTTCAATATTGTTAAAAATATTGGGCATTAAATCAACAAATGCTATAACAACTATTGGGAACATGCTCAACTATTAGGTCCTTTCCCCTAGCCAACTTGACAAAATTGTAGGTGGTGTCCATACAGATAAGTCCATTCACCTCTTGTGATATTCATGGTTTGAAAAACATTTATAAGAAGATATCCAAGATAGTAATTCTTGCTCAACCAACATAAATGCTTATCTTCTCTGAAAAGTTGATATCTTGGAAAGATCATGTTTTAGAGAGGGAAATAATGAGGAGGGGATATTCTTTTCATCTCTTCAGTACTGTGAAGACTCCAATTGTAAACCCAAATTGGCAAGGGCATCCACAACCATGTTCCCTTCGTGGTAGGTGTGTAGAATCTCAAAGCTTTGAAGATTATTGATGAGGCCTTTGATATCTCGTATAATATCCACTATGTTCCAATTAGGGGTGAGATGCCAAACTAAGGCATCAATAATTAGGTTAGAATATCCTTTTAATATTTAGGCATTGGATACCAAGCTCAAGAGCCAACTTAATCCCCCAAAAATTTGCAAGGGCTTCTGCTTCAATTTCTTATCTAGTAATATGGTTTATTAGACTAATTTGAAATCATCTTAGGGTGAACAAATCTAGAAGATTTGCAACATCGACTAATTGAGTATGATCATCACTTCATTTGTACATCAATGTACATATAGTATGCCAATACACACACACATACATACATACATATATTCATCTACCTTAAGACCTTAGGTTGTAAGTCTAATAATTCCTTAGATATTCGAGCCAAGGAAAAGCAATGGAACTATAAAATTATGGCAAGTAATTTTCAAATTGTGATAATAAAACTAAAATGCTTAGTTTTCTTCGAAAAATTTGTAAAATTATACATGAGGATAGCCTCATGGATGAATTAAGTTACAATCCTTTAAATACATAAGCTAGGCAAGAAATGTCAAACCATATACCTTTGTATGTGTAGAACATACATAGAAATTCTACAAATACCAATATTCAAAGATATTTGATACTAAAAAGAAAAAGAAAAAAATGTAATATAAGGAATGTAATTGGATGAAATAGTGTGGCATTGCCTCTATTTATACACCAACATATAACTTAAGGATTTGTTCAATCCAATGAAACACTAATTCCAATATATTGGTAAAGGTAACTTAAATATGGAGACCCATTAACACTTATAGCTAACCAAAACATGTAGGCTATGTGCACAAGGTACAAGGCCAATTAATATGCACATAACCTAAAGATTTGTTACAAGCATCAATATATCATTGTGTTTCGACAAAATGAATTTTAACACATCCCCTAAGATTCAATTAAAAGGGGCAAAGAGGATGGTATTTTAGCCAATCCTTTAGAAAAGAGAGAAATCAATACCCCCCCTAACAATAAGTTCCAACAACTTGAACAACTTTAATAATCTTTAAAAATCTATATCTATCTTTGTAAATCTCAAGGTAAGCAATGTTCGAACCTTCAAAAAATCATCATGATCCATAGATATAATATTTCACATGGTAACCATGGGAATCCAACTCCTATAGGAGTAATAAATAATTTTCACAATGGAACTATCATGAGGCAATCCCCTTTCTCCAACCATCTCCTCCAAATGATTGAATATCACATGTTAGATTAGTATAATGAGTCAGTGCAACCTTATTAGAAATAGTGGGTGTCATACTCATCAATACATTCTTAACTAAATGTACCAAAACCTAATTATCATCATCTTACGAAGAGTCCTCAAATGGAAAAATGCATTCTAAACAAGCAAAGCAATCCTCTTTTAAATACAATTAGAGCTAAAGAATGATGAACATATGTTGAAGTAACTCGTGAATCTAAATAGTAATTTGGTCACTTCAAACTACTAACATAATGATAAAACTCAAAAAATTGTAGCATTTAGACTTGTGATATTAAAACGTGATTGCAAGTCAAATAACATGGTCAACTAATGTGTATGAATAAAAAGAAACACGGTGAAGCAAAACACCATATCCATGTCATCAATGAAGAATGCCCACAAATATCTCTTAATCCTAAAAGTCATGTTCAAGGAAAAAAATCATGATCCATAATGATTATAAATATCCAAAAATCAATTCTTTTCGAATAAAAGATCTCCAAGAAAGGAAAGAAAATATTTCTCTTCACACATATAACTTACAACACCCTCCCAAACTAAATTTTGAAAGCAAAGATGAAATCAACATACTAGCATGCAATGACCCACACACACAAGGATTCCTATCCATTAAATGTATTTTAAAGACAACATCATTGATGAGAGCCAAATTTCGTAGAGATAGCATTATTATCTTGATTAGTGGTTCCATCAACCAAAAACCACATCCATGGTTGGTTGACTGAAGAGGATTAACATACACCCTAAATATGGAATAATCATGTGTTGGATCATATTATTTGATATATTAACACACAAATATACTCTTTCTAATGCCTCAATTAATACAATGTATCTAGTTACACTTCAATTCCCATATTTATTAACTTCTTGATCCAAAATGGGATGATATGTAAAATTTATCTCATACTTCCCTTATGTCTTGAAATTTAGCTTCTTCAATTGCAACTTCTAACAAGTAGCCTTGCACAAATTCTTTCCATGATAAGTCCATGACTATAGTCCAAATATTGTCTCTCAAATCAAACCTCCACAATCTTTGCTCAATCCATGCATAATTTCATTCAAACTTCCTAGAGAAAAATTTTACATGTAGACAACCAATTAAATGCTAATTTGGGTAACTCACCAAAGAATGTTTCATATGAGGGATTGTTAAACTCTCTTTTTATCCATGCTTCAAGCTTCACTTTAACCTCAAAAATAAAACTCTTAAACAAATTGTATAAATTCTTGTTCAAACCATTCTTCAATATCTTCTAACATAAAACAATACATACACTAACAACTCTATTAACAAAATGACAACTCCTACTTCATCAATTTCAAACAAAATTTACAGCTTATAACAACACTAAACATGAGACATGAGACATAACTAACTTATCTTTATAAAAATTAGCCCCATTTACCAGTAGTACTCATTTTTTCCTTGATATTGGATGCACTTGACAAATACTACTAAAATTTCTTCAAATTCTATCAATATTTACAAAACAACCCTTATTGAACAAACAACTCAGACTCACTTAACCACCAAATTTAGCTAACACATACTTTTCATAATTGCCTTATACAACCTATGATCTCCATTAGTATATAAAAAACTTTGCTCAATATTTTCATAGTTATGACAATCTTTAACCAGAAACAGAACAACAAAGGCCATAGATTTTTGAAATCCAAAATGAGGAACTTGAATTCTCTTCCTTTGTGTCAAACTTCCGAAACGGACAACTAACACATTTTCAAGTGTGCATTGAGATCCATGAAATCATTGTCAAACTTTCAAAGCAGACAACAAATACATCCTAACTACTAGGGCTGTAAAAAGATAAGAGCCCCCACAAAACAGAAATCTTTGGAAAACCAAAGAAAAACTCATTTTTCAAGGACACAGAAAAACAAGCCAACTAAACAGTTTCCAATTACTTAAAACATCAATCCATGAGTTTTGAGAATGCTAATAAATGGGCAGTACTCCCTTTAGAGCCCGCACAAGTCTCTGCCTTCGTGGAGTCTGTCAACATTGAGGAAAATGATATAGAAGATATTCAGTAAAAAAAAAGTTGGTGGGATTACATTGAATCTTCTCATGATGGCAAATTAGAATGGGACATCACTTCAAAAGTAGATTTAGAAGTCCCTTTGACAAGATGAATGAATGGTGAATATGAATTGATTGGAAAGAGTTGCGCCATAGTTTGGCCTATACAAGAGCATGTGCAATCACTATTTGGGCACCTATCAAAAAGAGTAATAGTGGTCAGTGCCTTCCAAAAGTGATAATTGGAAGACCATGCAAAGGAAGTTATTCATGGTCCAAAGTTTGCAGGTAGTCCAGGGTGTTAATCTCACCTTATGGATATACCGGTATACTTTCTATCTTTAATGCTTTGGCTGGAATCAATAGTGTAGTTGAGATCAACATTCTAAGTTGAGTGGAAAATTGTGATAGTATTTTGGTAAAGTAATTATTTTTATTTTTTAAAAGAATTTGGGTTTTTTTTTTAATTTTTTATATTTTCATTCATGCTTTAAAGCAACTATGTTTATATATAAAATTGTTTTTGATGTGTCTATTTATATCTACACATGCTTAAGGATAAAGGTAGAGAGATTCATTATTGTATTGGAAGATGGTTGAGTTTTAACATTAGTGAAACATTTTACTATGCTCGGTTTTTTACTGCAAATAGTTTTTATAGGTGAAAAATAATATGGATTGTCTTTGATTTCCATTATTCTATTTTTGTATTAGGTTGCATATGCAATACTTCTATTGTATAGGTTTATCGAGCTTTTTTTTTTAACAATGAGTGCATTAGTTGTCATTCACATTGATCAATTAACACATGCTTGGCATCTACACAAGTAATTGTGCTAGGAGATAGCTACTTGGGAACTACTTGTAGCAAACTTTCCATATGTGTTTAGTTTTTAAAATCCTTGGCCCATTTTACAATCAATACTTGATCATCTGCATATCATGCTTTTTGGAGAAGATCATATTAGGATGACAAATCTACGATGAATATGAATCCAAAGCCACCGATCCAAGATGATAATGTGTGATTTACAACTCAAGAATTTTTCACCAAAAAATAACATAACTAGTTGGAAAGGCAAGGAGAAATGATCAACTTTGAGAAACACCTATAGTCCATAGAGGCAAATAACATCTCCAAACATGAAGAAAATAGCCTATGCCACTTGAATATAAATGCTTTATAGGGTAATTGGCAACTTGCAAACCACACTAAAGAAGACCAGACATATTATTATTAGCCTCTCAATATGGTGCAAGTTAATATTGGCACAAAGTACGCACCAAAGATAGCCACTATTGATGATTATTGGAAAGAAGAGGATCTAGTGTGCATTGTTGAGCACTTGCATGAGTATGCTAATTTGTTCATATATGGATATTAGAAGATCTAAGGGAGCTCTACACATTTTTGGAAAAAATGAATATAAATCAAAGCCTATACTCAAGACAACCAAAAAACACTCTTATAGATTTAATCTAAACTTTTGTCCACAAGTAAAATTGAAGGTAGACCAAATGCTCAAATTTGGTGTAATATTTGAGGTACACAAATTTGAATCTATTAGTCCTATGATTATCTTGATCGAGAAGGATGGGCACATTAGGATGTGTTGATTACAACGATAACTTTAAGAAATCCCCCTCAAAAAAAGATATAAAATCTTGGTGAATCTTTCATTTTTATAGGAAAAAATATTAAATTTCTATTGGTGAATCTTTCCTTTTTTTTCAAAAAAATATTAATTTTATTGGCAATTTTTTTACATCACTAAAATTTTGAAGAAAATTTTGGCAAATTTTGAAAAATAATAGGGAAGTTCATTAATTATGATGGTTAATCTATCCAATCTAAAAATAGTTTTCATGGAAAAGTAGGGGCTCGAGGGTGGAAATTATTGATGGGTTGAAAAGGGGTAGACTATTTAATATTTAATTTCCACCATTGTTTTAAAATATAATATAATGGCCCTCATTGTATTCTACAATGTAAAATGTACCCATGATATGTAATTCTCATGGGGCTCAAAATTGCTTTTAGATCATTGATCTAATGACCCTTGTTATACTCTGTAAGGTAAAATTTACCCACAATCTATAATGCTCATGAGACCCAAAATTGTGGGCCCCAGGAGCATTATAGATCATGGGTACATTTTAACTCATGGAGTATAACAAGGGCCATTAGATTATATTATAAATCAATGGTGGAAAATAAAGATTAGAAATATGGTCCTAAAGCAACTAATAATTATGATATACTGTTGGCGAATTAATATAGATTTCTACTATAATTTATAAAATTTTAGCAAATCTGATCTAATCATGTATTTAATATTGTGGAAAATTTTTGAGTTAAATTTTTTAATAAAATAAATTATTTAAAAATTTAAATAAGACAATAGTAATTTTTTGAAAAATCTGGCAATTTTTAAGTCACGTTGTAGCTCGAACTATTAGCCAATTTTGAATTCTCAAATTTCAACTATTAGCCAATTGACGAATATTAACCACTAAAAAATCACTAGTTGATTATAAGTAACTCAATCAAATACATGCATCACATATCCATTTCTTAACCCTTTCATAGAGAAAATCCTAAAAGGTGTGGTTGGGAGAAAATTCTACATACTTACTAATGGGTTCTTGGTTACCACCAAGTGCATATTGTAGCAAAAAATAAGGCCCCAATTACCTTTGCTATAGAATGGGGTTGTTTTTCTTATAACTTGTTATGTTATTTAGTTTTTTAAATGTGATTTTTGTATTCTTGTGAATTATGGTTAGTTCTTTCAAGAGCCTTATATATGAGTTTCTACAAATCTATTTGGATGTCTAGACTATATATGGACTAATGGCTAAATATGTTTGTTTAGGCTTGATTTTAAGTGATGCTATTAATTGAGAATTTTTCTCAACCTGAAGAAATGTACCTTCATGATACCCTTCAACAATTGTTTTGGCATGTCATTTGTAAGGAAGGGATGTTGGTTGAACCAACATGGTAATAGATGTTTTGTGCCTATAGATTCTACACAAAGTGTGTGCCTTCCTTGGTCATATTGGCTATTGAAAAAAAATTCATTTTAAGGGGAACACATGCATTTCAACACCTTTGGAGGAGCTACTCAAGAAGGACAAGATGTTTTTATGAATAGAGAAGCATTAATAGGTGTTTGATCTACTCAAAGATAAATTATCCAAAACACCCATTTCACAATTTCCATATTGGAGCACATCATTTTATGTCCATGTCAATGCATCTAGTACTATAATTACCTCAATCCTTGCATAAATAGGAGAAGGAAAAATACACCATCCCATTTATTTTGTAGCCACAAGTTGACAAGTGCAAAATACAACAATACAATTATTGTGTGCAAAGCTTTGGTGAGTGTCTATGAATCTAGAATTTTGATAGCTTTTATACTCTTTATCCTTTATATTGATCATTGAGCACTTAAATACTTAGTGGATAAGTTGGTTCTATATGGATAGATTTTCAAATGATTAACTATTGTTTTAGAAATTTGATTTCAACATTTTTTTGCACTCTAGGAAGCACCACATAAAGGTCATCCATCTTTCCTTAATTGCTATAATTAGTGAACAAGGAACTATCCATATTGAAGATTCCTTATCAAATTTGTAATTGTTCCATGTTGAATTTATTAATAAAGGGCCCAAATATGTTGCAACATTATTCTTTTCTAGCAGTGCACTTGTTCCTACACTTCGATGCTTGATTTGCACACCTTGGCATAGAAGAGACATTTATTCTTCTATGCACCCTCTATCAATTTTTGGACAATCAACTCTATAAAAAGGGGATGGATGAGGTATTGTGACATTGTGTGCATGAAGTAGAATGAGATAATTTGTTACATAAATGCAAGAAAGGTTAGGTAGGTGGGAATTACCAAGGAAAATTCATTGTACAAAAGGTACTCAAGGTCAATCTATAGTATCCTAATTTGTGTAAGGACACATAACATGGTTTGTGCATTCTTGTGATACCTACTAATGGGAGGGGAAGTCTAATTGCCACAATGGCATGCCTTTGGTTCCTATGTTGGTACATGAACCATTTGAGAAGGAGGCATTTGATTAAATTGTAGGTTTGATTAGTCATATTGCTCATAAAAGTTGAACTTGATATATATCATTACTACAACAAATTGTTTGACCTACTAGGTTGAAGCTATGCCCACCAAAGATTGCATTGTAAAGAAAATTGCATGCTTCATTTTTTAGAATTTGATATCTTGGCTTGGTTTCCATAATAATCTCATGAATAATCACATAACTTACTTTAGAGAATAAATGGTTCATTTTGTGAAGGAATTCATGTGGCTTAACAGATCACAAGAGTTATCCTTATCACTTGTAATGAAATAACACTATTGAAGCTACCAATAAAGTCCTAGAAAATATTGTTATGAATTTTTTAATGTTAGTTGTCATGATTGGGACATGAGCACATCTCATTAGTTCTTTAGGTGTATAGAACCACTAAAATAAATTGACTTGAAGTATTTTACCTTTCAACTTGTCTCTACCATAAATGTATGTTGAACACACTGTAGTGTTGAGAGGGGGGTGAATTAGCACATATTAAAACTTAACCATTCTCATTTGCAGATTAAACATCACATCTAATTAACTGAAAGAAGAGAAGAAATGAAAACATGCATCACAGAAGAACACTAGGATTTTTACGTTGAAAATCCAATGAGGGAAAATCCACAATTAGAGTTAATTCACAATATATGAAGCTCACTGCTTACAAAATTACATGTTGTTTAAGGCTCATTGCCTAAGGACTTGCACACTAAGGCACACAACCTTAGGGAAAGATACAAGGACCTGCTAAGACCATCTCAAGGTAGGGTACATAAAAATTATAATGAGAAATATAAACATGAACTGCTATGAAAGAAGCATCCAACATATGCTAATGTTGTAGTACCTTTTTCACACAACTATTCTATCATATAGACTTCACACACTTCATCTTCAACATTTTGTACAATCTCAATTTTCCATGCACCAACCACATTTCAAATTTTTTTTTTCTTCTATAAATATACTCTGCAACAACTCAAAAGCTCAATTTGGTCGGCCTTAGGATGACCTTTAGATTAAACACATGATACTACATAGGTCGGTTCCAAACATATATGTTATGAAGAGAAAATATGTTATGGATTAACAAATGACATAACATGACCAAAAACCATCTCAACACATCCTTCAAAGTAAGATTAATCAATTAGTACCAACCGTAGATGAAAGTAACAAGCCTAGTGGCCCAAACAATGACCATACCATCAAAAATGCCAACTGTTCAACATTTCGCCATCGGGGAGAGACCAAAAAAAATTATGTGGACCAAGATATGATCAACAAGACTATGCACAATGTCTCTTCAACCTTCTTCTAAAGCATCTAATCATTATGTGCCGGTGCAAAAAGAGAAACATATTGAACTAATAAAAGCAGAGCATCATAGACAAACTATAACACTACAATAGATAGGATATTGCATTGTTGTGCACCAAAACATCCAAGACTTGCAAGGATGAACCCATATACCTCTCTAAATGTATCCTCAAGTCCACATAGTCACATCTATCTCATCGGAGGAATGTGAAGCATTCCATTAGGACTTTATTGAAACACTTTTTGTAAGACCCGTCCCTTGTGGCCTTGTTGATTTTATTAGTCATCAATGCTTTATGTTCTATATGTTATGTTCTTTTGTGTTGGGAAATATACATTACTGATTATTGTTCCTATACATCAATTTGATTATATGTTTTGATTGTTAACTAACTAATTAGTGGTTGTTATGATTTAATGTAATAGCCAGATGAGGTCTACTCCCTATCTACATAAGTATGTAATGATTGAGAGACTTCGTTATTGGTAATATCACTATGTATATTAATGGATTTCATCATCTTAGGTGATTTATATTATGAGTGTAAGTGACTATAAATGTAATGATTGATATTCAATATTTGGTTGTAGTAGTATTTGTTATAAGCGAAATAGATTATAGATAAGTGGTAATATTTTGATATTGAATAACACGCTCAATTATTGCTTGACTCTAAAAGATATTATGCAAGTAGATAGAGTTAAATTATATGTAGATTTAATTCCTTAGTTGATTATCATTAGAGGAGTATTTTTCATATGCTATCTATTTCAAATACTATTAATCGCAAGAAATAAAAACATCTTTTTTTGATTGAGTAAACAAGTTAAAATTGGCCACAATTAATGAAAGGGTCACATAGCTATTTCCCTTATACCATTCTCGGGAAATTCTAGTATTGTCATAGATATGTATTCAACCTTGTTTTGGAAGGGTCAAGTGCATGTGGGAGATGTTTCTTATTAGACCCTTGAGTTACCTCTTTAAATGTCATTATTTATTTTAGGTTTTATAATGTCTTTATGTGGGTTTAATTGGTTAAAAGGTACCCTAGGTGGTAGGTCTATAGAGTAGGGGTCTTTTTATTCTATAAAATCACTTAAATGAAGTTTAAAAGCCACTCTAATTTCCCACTTATTAAAAGTGGTGCAAATGGGAGTTGGTTGGGTGGCTGGGAAGTTTTGGGGAGTGAGTTGCCCTTTTCCCTTCTATATATTCCTTCTTTTTGAAAGGAGAAGGGGATCCCTCTTTTGGGCTTGGCTTCACTCTCTTGGCTTTGGATTCTCTCCTTTTTCTTTTGATTTACTCTTGTTCTTTGGATGCTTTCATATTTTGGAAGGAGGACTCTTGGTGAAGAATGGAGGAAGGAAGAGAGGATTTGGGAGATCTTCTCCAACTTTCAAAGCAATTTTTGTGGTAGAAACTAAACCCCTTGTTGATCATTGTTTTGATGTATGAAAGAATGCTTTGGATGTTTTCTTATGGTTGCAAAAGTTACATTAAAATGGTTGTGAAACCTTTATGTATTTTATTGTGAATTATGTTTGAGTTTATACTTGATATGAACACCCACCTTGACTAATTTGAACATGAGAACCCTTTATGTGTTTTAGGTAAAGAAATTATAAGCCCGGGTATGAATGGTGGTAATTTGAGTTTTAAGTGGTGCATTTTGTTGTGAACCTTTTTGTGTAAAGTGATTTGTGGAAAATCTATGTGACCCTACAGCTCGAGGGTGGATTGAATATTAATCCTATGGTTGGGAAGAGAGCTTTGTGGCCAGATTTTTTTGTGGACTTCTCTTTTTCAGGTTTTCCTACTGTAGTTGGAAACCAAGTGGGAAGATCATCTTCCAAGCAAAATTATTATGGGTTTTGTGGATCTAGGAAGAGGATCAAAAATTTGTGTGAATCTTGTGCAACATGTGTTATTCTATAGATGGATAGGCATATCATGTAGTATATGTAAAAAGTTAATTTTCCAAACTATAATGTGGTAGGGTTGCAAGAAGAAAATAAAATCATGTGGAGTTATTTTTTTTTACTTGGAAATTCAAGGGGCTCTTTTGGTGATACATGAATAATATTTTGCAAAAGGAAATATTTTCCTCATTCACATAGTTGGTCCTTAGATGCATATAAAGATGAAACAAACAAATTAATTATCCTAAATATAGTGGCTACCTTTTACAATTGATTGAGAGGAAATATAATTTATGTATTAGTGAATTAAAACTCTCTTCTTACAAGGAGGTTGGAAACTTGAAAGGGTTTAAAAGGATATTGTTCTAACCTTGTAATTAATTATGCAATTGCAAACAACCCATAAAAAATCTATGGTCATTATAAAAGAAATAAATAGATTATCTTATTTTAGATACTTGAATGAAACTTTAATTGAAGATTTGAAAACTTGAATTGTTTTTATTTTATGTACTCTTAAATTAATCATTATATATAGATATATAAAATACAAATATGTACAATATACACATATATTTGCATATCACTGTATTTTACATTAATTATAGTTGAAAATAAACATGAAAGAATCTAATATTGCAATTAATTTATATATATGACAAAAATAAAAATAAAATATATAAGTTCCTTGTCGACCCTACTGACCATGGTCGGCCTGTGTAGAGCACAGGCTACCATGGAAGGAGGGCGCCAACGTAGGAGGGTCTTGCCATATAATTTATCTTAAATAGCAATAAATTTTTATCACTAAAACCGTTTTCAACTTCTCAGTCTGCAACCAACATACTATATATGAGTACGAACATGTATATAAATATATGAATATAAACGTGTGTGAAGATGTAAACATGTAAGTATATTTTGTTGTATGTAATTTCATTGAACCAGTTGGAGAAATATAAGAAAATCAAATCTGCTTTGTCTATAAACCTGCAAATGTAAAAGAAGAAAACTCATCCAGTAAGTTCTATAATCTGAGTAAGAAGAGGGAAAGTGTAAGAACCCTGGTGGTTCTCAGCCCTGAAACCCTAACTGTAAGTTTTTTTTTTGCAATTTTTTGGTTTTTTTTTTGTTTTTGATGGATTTTGAAAAAAATAAAGAAAGCTGCAATTTCTTCTAAAATGCTAATAAATTCCAAAATAAATCTAAATGCTAAGATAAGACTTCGATTTTGCTCAGAGAAGGTAGGCGCACTTATTCATTAAATATTCAGAGCATTTACAATCTTGAAATACAATATATGAATTAAATAAGAATTTATTTCATGAAAAAACCTGATTTCCTCCTTTAGGCGCCAGAAGAATGGATGAAGAATGTGCGGCTAAATAGAATAAAGAATCTTTGGCTTGAAATCATTGCTGAACCTCCTAAAACCCCAGACGCACCTGATTTGACTAAGAGGAACTAAAGACAAGAGACGTAGTGCACTGGAAAGGATGGTACGGCCTGCAAGTACAGAAAAGTACGGCCTGCTGCAACAGCAATAAGGAATATGGTACGGCCCCTCTGAAAGATGCCAAATCTCTGTAAAATCAACCTCTGATAGGTCGCCCCTGCTAACTGATGATGTTCTCTGTAAACTCCGTCTGAAAACAATCCAATAAACTCAATCTGTGATCTCTGTGTGAAATCACCAAGTGCAAGCTTAAACTGGTATTTCACAGTCTCAGTCTGCCTAATTCCTGAAGAGTTATCGTTCTCCAGAAATGTTTGTCTGCCAGAAACCCTAGGGTTTGCAAACTCCAATGCTCAGAGCAAAAAGACAAAAGTTGAATAGCAATCTCATAATGGTTCGATTTTGTCTTTCCTGCCAATATATACTTCCTTGAGAAAATTCGACCCAAAGCTCTTTTAAAATAATCATTTAATAAAAATGATTTAATACGCCTTTAATACTTAGGAGAATATCATTTAATAAATTGGCGTCTTATTTTAATGAATAATAAATATTCATTATGTCAAAAATTAATACTTTATTATAAAGTATAATAAATACTTTATAATAGGCCAATTAATTAAATATTTAAATATTTTAATAAAGTGACTTTAATATAAAGTCAAAATATTAAATATTCATTAATCATCAAAATACTCCTTATTTCTCCGTTTGACCATCAAACTGAAGAACTGGGTCGACTCTGAGCTGAATAGTTGAACCAGGTGCCCTACCCAAAATAGCAGCTTCCGCCTGACCTAACTTTCTAAAAATAGAAAGTTCCTGAAAATGCACTCTGGAAGATTCTGCGAAGGTCCAACTTGAAACAACTGCAATACTGGAGCTACCAAACACTGAGTAACTGCCTCAGATGATCCTCTGCACACATCCGTTAGCCTACGAGGATCGAAATAATAGGCTCACTCCTCGACAAACAATGCCAGCTAAAACGGGGACATTACAATCCGCCCTCCCTGAAATTGCTTGTCCTCAAGCAATCTTTGCAAATACATATGCACTGCACCACCTGGATCCCAAGGATAGTGTCGGACGATGTTCCTGTTGGCCACAACTGACTCCTGTAACTCCCACAACTGATCAGCAAGAATAGAATACCATTCCCTATCAACCTCAGTGCGGACCGGCATAGGATCAAGAATCTCAGAAGGAGGCAAGTCAAACTGCAAGAAACACTTACCCCCTAAAACTGCACAAGATATACTGTCATCCAACATATCAAGCACGTGCATACTAGAACTGTGCACCTGAAACAAATTGTGTACATGCGGGTCAATCATGAAACCATATGCACTCTGCACCATATACACACTGTGATACTCCTCCATGAGCTGAGTCTGAAATCCCAGTGCACTAGTAGGATCCCAAACGACTGCCTCAGAACCCCCGGGGTACTGAGCATAACCATGCCTGGTCTGCACAAAATCCTCCTCTACCTTCTCACTCTTCCCACTAACGAGAGAGATAGAACGAAGGCTGCCATCTGTAATTCCCCTCAACACATATTTCTTGCCCTGTACCTCAAATCTCATCTCCATTTTAGGCAAGTTGAGGGTGAACACACTAATGTCCTGAAGCCATCTCATACCCAACACTAAATCCATCCCACCCAGGTTGACTACATAAAATTCTGCCTGCAACTCATAATCATTTAGCATGAGAGTGAGATTACAAATCCGTCGAGTGTAAGTGAGTGTATATCCATCTGCCACCCGAACTCTAAATCCAGCGAAATCCTCTGTCTGGAGTCTACATCTGTTGACGAAGCTCTCATCAATGAAATTGTGTGTGGCTCCAGTGTCGAGCATAGCAATACATCGATGTCCTTCCACTAATCCCCTAAACCTGAATGAGTCATCCCGTACACTAGCAGATAATACCAACGGGGATAGGTTGGCATCGGACCCAAACTCCATAGAGGCATTCCCGGCCTCTGCATGTTCTGAAACAATCTGCTGGTCTGAATCCTCAGACTCGTCATCTTCATAGTAAACCCACATGGCTCGGTTGGCTCTACCCTTCGGTCTCAAAGGACAATCATGCTCCTTGCTGTAGGGTTCTTTGCACCAATAACAAAGTTGTTTCTTCCTCAATTCATCACGAGTTGCATCATCAATTCTTGTAGCCGCTTTCCTCTTTGGTTCTGCAACTGGTGTATGACTCTCCTCAACAGGCAAGCTGTTTGTTTTAGGCTGAAATTGTTTCTTCAGAGCAGCAAGCTCCATACTCCTGGCCTTCCGCATCGCCTCCTGAAGAGTAGGAGGATCAAATGCCTTGACCCAACCTCTCATGGGTTTTGTCAATCCCTCAACGAAGAGTATAATGAGTCTCCATTCTGAAATCCCTGTCACCATGACTGCCACTCTCTGAAACTCACCAATATATGAATCTAGACTACCTGTCTGTCTGAGCTGAGCTAACTCCCTGAAATAAAGTTCCGGATCCTTCTTATCAAATCTCTCTATGAGTCTGCTAGTGAACTCCTGATAGGTATTGACCGCATGATGGCCAAGCGTATACATGCTGTGGTGCCACCAATCATGCGCTATTCCATCAAGATGCAAGGTAGCAAACTTGATGGCCTTGTCCTCCTGCATAGGCCTCAATGAAAGATGGTTGTCCAATTTTTGGACCCAAGACCTTGCTGATGTCTTATCAGACCCATCAAAATATGGCAAGGTAATCTTGCTAACAGCATACTGGAAGTCCCTGTTCACCTGTGGCTGTGGCTGCTGATGCTGAGGGGGTCTACGGTCAAATCTGTCGCCTCCTCTGGGTTTATGAACATCCATAAACTCATGAAATGATAAATCCTGCCAGATCTAAGGTGCTAGTGACATGTACTCACCATGAAACCTCGTCACATCTGCCACTGACATGCCATTATGTGGCTGAAACTCCTAATGCTGCCCCTGATGCTCTGCCCCCGGAGTCTGAGGTGGAGTCTCCCTAGGTAAGAAAGTAGGCTGACCTGGCCTACGCTCCTGATAGATCAGTGACGACTGTCATGGTACTGATGCCAATGGCTGATCCACTGGTGTAGCCCCGCTCATCTGTCCAATCTGTATGTAGTGTGGTTGTGTGGGCGTATACTGTCTAATGGTACCCATCAACTGGGACATCATGTCCATCATGTTATCATGCCTGCGTCTAAACTCCTCATCTGTAATATCACCCTCTGCATGCGCCTTCCCTAGATCCCTGCGAGTCTCTAAGGAATTCTCACGGTCTGCCATTAGGGTTGCAACACTGTTTTCGCTACTATTGGAGCTAGATCTGTGAATACCAAGCACTCCTGACACTGTCTCACCCTCTGGAATCGGTGGACCTGTCCAATCTTCTGTTCTGCCTGTCCCTACACCTTTAGTATAATGTATAATCTCTCGGCTCATGAAAAAGCACAGGATGGCAGGAGATCTGTGCTCTGATACCACTGTAAGAACCCTGGTGGTTCTCAGCCCCGAAACCCTAACTGTAAGTTTTGTTTTTGCAATTTTTTTGGTTTTTTTTTGTTTTTGATGGATTTTGAAAAAAATAAAGAAAGCTACGATTTCTTCTAAAATGCTAATAAATTCCAAAATAAATCTAAATGCTAAGATAAGACTTCGATTTTGCTCAGAGAAGGTAGGCGCACTTATTCATTAAATATTCAAAGCATTTACAATCTTGAAATACAATATATGAATTAAATAAGAATTTATTTCATGAAAAAACTTGATTTCCTCCTTCAGGAGCTAGAAGAATGGATGAAGAATGTGCAGCTAAATAGAATAAAGAATCTCTGGCTTGAAATCACTGCTGAACCTCTTGAAACCCCAGACGCACCTGATCTGACTGAGAGGAACTGAAGACAAGAGACGTAGTGCACTGGAAAGGATGGTACGACCTGCAAGTACAGAAAAGTACGGCCTGGTGCAACAGCAATAAGGAATATGGTACGGCCCCTCTGAAAGATGCCAGATCTCTGTAAAATCAACCTCTGATAGGTCGCCCCTGCTAACTGATGATGTTCTCTGTAAACTCCATCTGAAAACAATCCAATAAACTCAATCTGTGATCTCTGTGTGAAATCACCAAGTGCAAGCTTAAACTGGTATTTCATAGTCTCAGTCTGCCTAATTCCTGAAGAGTTATCATTCTCCAGAAACGTTTGTCTGCCAGAAACCCTAGGGTTTGCAAACTCCAATGCTCAGAGCAAAAAGACAAAAGTTGAATAGCAATCTCATAATGGTTCGATTTTGTCTTTCCTGCCAATATATACTTCCTTGAGAAAATTCGACCCAAAGCTCTTTTAAAATAATCATTTAATAAAAATGATTTAATACGCCTTTAATACTTAGGAGAATATCATTTAATAAATTGGCATCTTATTTTAATGAATAATAAATATTCATTATGTCAAAAATTAATACTTTATTATAAAGTATAATAAATACTTTATTATAAAGTATAATAAATACTTTATAATAGGCCAATTAATTAAATATTTAAATATTTTAATAAAGTGACTTTAATATAAAGTCAAAATATTAAATATTCATTAATCATCAAAATACTCCTTATTTCTCCATCTGACCATCAAACTGAAGAACTGGGTCGACTCTGAGCTGAATAGTCGAACCAGGGGCCCTGCCCAAAATAGCAATTTCCGCCTGACCTAACTTTCTAAAAATAGAAAGTTCTTGAACATGCACTCTGGAAGATTCTGCGAAGGCCCAACCTGAAACAACTACAATACTGGAGCTACCAAACACTGAGTAACTACCTCAGATGATCCTCTGCACACATCCATCAGCCTACGAGGATCAAAATAATAGGCTCACTCCTCGACAAACAATGTCAGCTAAAACGGGGACATTACAGAAAGGCACATTGAATCATAATCTGGAAGTTATCCTGAAAATGAAAAGCAATTACATCAAGAAAAATCTGCAACATTTAAAGATTATCAAGAAGTTACAGGTTGGTTTCAATCAAGAGAATTGTTATCTTTATGATTGCAAACAAAACAAATACAATTTGGAAGGTGTTGGAAACATGTGGATTATTATTTAGAATGGGAAATAATCATGTGCAATGCAATCTATTTTAGATTTTAGATAGTTGAACAATAAAATTTAGAATGAAATAAAAATTGAAAATCACTCATACCAAATAGTTATTGTACAAAGGTTAAGTATATTTATATATTTATTTAAAAGTCTATTGAAATCTATGAATTTAAATTTGGAAAAAAGATATCTCCTTGCCTGCAATCTCATGAGGAAACCAGTGGTGGATTTGAATGTAGAAATGAGAAATGGGATATAAAAATTGAAGTGTAGTCTGTAAAAGATAATGGAATGGAAAATTGCAAATTAGAAAAAAAAAATGGTAGTTGTAAGTAGTTTTGTTTAAGTGCTTAATTCTTCTCTTTAAATATTTTATTAGGAAATTAAATTATAATTTAGATTTATTGTGGAAGTAGAGGAATAAGAAAGGAAATGTTTATATGCATAGCAATGTTGTGAGGAAATTTATATTCTTTGCAAGTTAGTTTTTAGTTAGATGCTTATTTTGAGTAGATTAAATCAAGAAACTTTGAAAAATGCAAAAGAATTGGATTGTAATTATTTGAGTTATAGAAGGATTTAAAGAAGAATATTAGTTTTAGTTGGTTATTGATTTTTGTAAAATTCATTTCTAATTTTATTTTAAGCAACTTGTTAAAAAGAAGCTATAGCATATTAAGCCCATGTTTAAGTGGAAAAGACAAGAAGAGAAAAACAAAAATCAAAGTTGTCAACAAGAAAATTTTATGCAATTCATAAACTTTGAATTAAATATAAAACTCATAACCACCCAACATGTTGTATTAAGTTATAATATTTGTATCGATTTAATTTCCTTTTTTTTATTTGTTTAGTATTGGTTGTCATTAAATAAACTCAATAGTTAGCATAAAGGGTGAGCTATTTTAGTATTAAGTGTTCAAGTTTCTAGATTTAAACTATGTGAGTTTTTAAATCAATGTTTCAGATCACATTCCATAATCCATCATTAGGATGATTTGCATGCAACAAGAGAGAAGAAAAATAGAGTGAGATAGTAGACTTGGAAGGATAAATAGGTGAGGAGAAGAGAGGGCTAAAAGACAATAGGCTAAGATTTGACCAATGAAGAAAAAAGATAATAAAATGAATTAAAGCAACTTACCCCTTGATCATAAAATAAAATAAGAACCAAGAAACTAAAGAGAGGAGATAAAGAAAAACAAAAAGAGAACAATGTAATCAAAGAACCAAGGCTAAAGAATAATTAAAAACATCAAAGAAATAATCAACTTTATATATCTATCAAAGAAATAATAAACTATATATGAATATATATATATATAAATTAAAAATACAAATTCAAATGTAACAAATTAATATAATTGAAAAATATTATATTCCTTCTAAATTATTATATGTAATTTAAAAAGAATATATACTACTTCTTTTTAAAAAATTATATAATAATATAGTAAATGATCATGAAGTGAATCAAACAAAAGATCTTCTACCAATACTATCATTTCTTTTAGATCTATAATCAACAGTCTTATGCCCAGATTTATTGCAAGAAAAACAATGGCCTTGAAATTATTCAGAGTTTATAGCATTGTACCTTTGAGATCTAAATGAATTCTAATTCATCTTGCTTTTGTATTCAATATCCTTGTGACCAATCTTGTTACAAGCATATCAATTGCCATTGAACCTAGTGCGAGCAACTTTTTTAGGATAAAGCTTTCTAAAGTTCTTATTCTTGTTCCAAGAAAGAGAGAATCCACTTTCATTTTTGCTATCTTGAACTATTTTTGTATCTTCGGGGGATGTCTCCTTTGGTTTTTCAGTACAGGATTTCTCCTCGCTTGTTTTAGACTTTCCTTATGGTTTGAAGTTACCATACAGGCTTGCAGATGCACTATTCATAGTACTTTTCCCTTTTTCAAAACCAAGACCAAATTTCTCTTTTGATGGCTTTTGAGAGTTAATCAATTTGTTAATAATTTTAGAACCTCCTCTTAGCTTTAGACCTTTGTCAAATTTCTCTTTTGATTTTTCATGTTCTTTTCTCAGAGGGACAACTTCTTCCTCAAGCCTTGAATATTCAACAGTTCTATCATTGAGCTTCATACTCAAACAATCATCAATCATTTTTCCTTTTTAAATCTTTACTTTCAAGTCAAATATCACAATTTATGCCTTGAGTTTAGTTTTACATTCTTTAACTCCTTCCATTTTATTTTTTAGTTTGTTAATATCTTTTTTTGACTCTTTATCTTGTGCCTTCAATCTGATAATTGCCTCCTTTGATTTTTCAAACATGATCTCATGTTTCATATTTAGTTCTCTTGCTTCATCCAAATCTTCAAGAGTAGACTAGAGTTCTCCTAAATCTATTTCACAATCTTCTAGATTGATGTCCCAAACTTTAGGTTCCATTGACTTTAGGTATAGTTCTAGAATAAACATATCATTGATCTTTCCTATAGACACTATGTGTTCAAGTACATGACCTACCCTAGATGTTAGGCTCCTCAAAGGCACTTGGATCTAATACCAATTATTGAACACATTGTAGTGCTAAGAGGTGGGGTGAATCAACACATATTAAAAATCAATCATTCCCATTTGTAGATTAAACATCGCATCACATTAATTGAAAGAAGAGAATAAATGAAAAAATGTATCACACAAGAACACTAGGTTTTTTACATGGAAAACCCAATGAGGGAAAAACCATGGTCAAAGTTAACTCACAATATGTGAAGCTCACTGCTTACAAAATTACAATGTTGTTTAAGGCTCGCTACCTAAGGAGTTGGAGACTAACCCACACAACCTTTGGGAAAGATACAAGGACCTGTTGAGACTCACTATCTCAAGGAAGGTTACATGAAAATTATAATGAGAAATATTAGCATGAACTGCTATGAAAGAAGCATCCAACATATGTTGATGTTGTGATCCCCTTGCCACATAACTATTCTATCATATAGACTTCACACACTTCATCTTCAACATTCTGCACAATCTCAATTCACCATTCACCAACCACATTTCAAATGATTTTTTCCTTCTATAAATATACTCCACAACAACTCAAAACCTCAATTAGGTCGGCTCCAAGATGACCTTTAGATGAAATGAATGATTGTTGAAAAATGAGGTGTTTTCTTAGCTTAATACTTTGTAAAACTTTAATATTGCTGATCTAAATAAGCTTTTTCTTTGTTACATATATTCTTTGTGGGTGATTATCTTGATTAATCCATTTTACTGTTGTAGAATGTAGACAAAAGTTGATAGAAGAACTAGACAGGATATTAGAAAGATTACACAAGATGTAACGTGGAGAAACCCTTTTGAGAAAAAACTCCACCAAGAATTATTCTATTATTCAATATCTAAAATACAATAGCTCCAATTCTTGATTGAGAATGCTTCTTCTGTCTTCACCAATCTTCTTCACAACCTGCAATAAAATTGATAACCAACTTTCTTCAACTTGCTTGAGATAAATAGGATTTAATCAGCTTTGTAAACTCAACATGAGTTACAATTACAATGCTCAAGCCCTATCCCTAAAAGGTACACCCATCTCTTGCAAGTGGAGTTATGCTATGAAGAACAATGCTAAAACATGTGCTTCATCCATTTGGGCATCCCAAATTGAAGTCACAACTCAACCTTCATTCTGTTTATAATTCCAAAGCTCTTCCTCAAAGTTGGAACCCATAAGTAATCCTACTTAACTGGGCCTTTAGAAATATCTCAACATGCAAAAGAGGTAAATCCAAGAAAGCATCTTGGGCGCCCAAGTTGGCTCCAAGTGATTTCTTGTTAACTGAAACATTTACTCAGCACCATCATGCAAGAATGGTCATCCCCTATTAACTAGAGGTAGTCCCTATTATCTATCATACAACTCAAGTTATTAGCCATGAATTCCAAGTTAACTAAAGTCAACTAGCATTCAACTAAAACTAACTGAAGACAATTGAACCATAACTGAACTGATCTGAACTAAACTAAATTGATTCTGAACTGAACTGAACTAATTTGAACTAAACTAAACTGAACTTCATGCATGCAAACATCAAACCCTAACTCCTAGGATCTTTACATGCATTCAGAAGTGTTATCTCTTACTCTGAATAGTTAACTGAACTTAAGGTGAGTGTCACCTTACCATGTGGGTGCCCCATGTGCCCCTATTATTTAGGAACTCACAATGGACACCCTCACATGCTCCTAACATTTAGAATTAATTACAAATGTCAATAATCATGATTATTTTATCAAATATTAATCTCATACTAATCTTAGTGTTGTTGAACACATTCCAAGAACTTAGGAGATACATGAAATAATTATGTTTAGGATTTGAAATTAAATGTCATCCTATTTCCAACATTCTCCCACTTGACATTATACATTGCAATTATTCTAAACAAGGAATAATAAATTTAAATCAAGTATAGGACTCAAGGCCAATGGCCTTCCTACACCATGAGAACTTATTTGTAGGAACTGGCTTTGTAAGATGATCTGGAGCATTAATCAAAGTGTCAAATTTTTCAATTAATACTTTCCCACTCTCAACCATTTCTCACACAAAGTGATATTGAACATATACATGTTTAGTACAAGCATGATACATAGGATTTTTGGCTAAAAAAATAGCACTCTAACTATCACATTCAATCCTAACTTGCTTGCAATTAAAACCAATACCTGACCCAAGTCTCTATAACCAAACTGCCTCTTTAGAGGCATGTGTGGTAGCCATGTACTTTTCTTTTGTGGTGGAAAAAGCAACCGTGGGCCGCCTCTTACTCATCCAACTAATTGCAACTCCAAACAAAGTGTACACATAACCACTTGTCGACCTCTGACTGTCCAAATCTATTGCCCAATCTGAATCAACAAATCCCTATATGTCCAATGATCTATTCATAATATCACTATTATTAGAACCATGATAAACTAAACAATAATCTGAAGTCCCTTGTAAATATCTAAACACCCTCTTAACATATGTCCAATGTTCTTTACCAAGGTTAGACATAAACCTACTAAGAACTCCCACTGCTTGTGCTATATATGGTCTCGTACAGACCATTGCATACATTAAACTACCAATTGCACTAGCATATAGAATTTCAAACATTTCTTCTAAATCAAAATCAGATTTAGGACTCATATCTAAACTTAACTTTGTGCCAACTGGTAAAGGAATATTAACTGGTTTATTGTCCTGCATGTTAAACCTTTTCAAAATAGTGTCAACATAATTGCTTTGACTTAAGCAAAGCTTTTTGTTACCTCTATCTCTACTAATCTCCATACTGAGGATATATTTTGCAGCCCCTAGATCTTTCATCTCAAATGTGCTCAAGAGTTGTGATTTCAATTCTCTGATCATTCCCTTGTTGTTACCAATAAACAACATGTCATCAACATACAAGATAATAATTAAAAGCCAATCATCAATAACTTTTATGTAAACACAATGATCTTCCTCACTCCTAACATAACCAATTTTCAATGCTTCCATATAAAGATCTCTTTAACCTGCAAACCAATTCTTCTTTTCCTTTTACAACAAAACCTTCAGGTTGCTTCATATAAATCTCCTCATCAAGATTCCCATGCAAAAAATTAGTTTTCACATCCATTTGCTCAATTTTAAAATCATAAGTAGCAGCAATAGATAAAAAGAATCTAATAGAAGTTAATTTAGCAACAAGAGAGAAGATTTCATTAAAGTCAACTCCCTCTCTCTAGGAGTAGCCCTTGGCTACTAATCTATCCTTGTACCTTTCGAGATTACCATCTACACCAATCTTCTTTTTAAAGATCCATTTACAACCAATGGCCTTTCTATCTTTGGGAAAACTCTCAAGATCCCATGTGTCACAAGTATCCAAGGATTCCATTTCCTCATGCATAGCCTGTGACCAAAGCTTGTTCTCGTCTAAGGACAAAGCTTCCCTATAAGAATTGGGTTCATCATTAGTACTCATTAAAGCAAAAATACAACATAAATTAGGTGGGCTATACCTATCAACAGGATTATGTTGTCTTGTGGATCACCTCAAAGGGGTTTCTACTTGTTCCTCAATATGCTCATCTTGAGCATCTATTTCAGAAGAACTCTCTGAACTCTCCTCTTCTAATCCATCCAGTTGTTCTTCAACATGTGCATCTTGTTGCTTCTCAGTGTTTGTCTCAAAATGCACTATTCGAGAAGTATTCTTCTCCTTTGGTTGTTCTTCTCCTGAATAAGCTCTAAATTCCCTGAAAATAACATATCTAGATAAAGAAAATTTTCTTGTTAGTGGATTCCAAAGCTTGTACCCTTTTACATTTTCACCATAACCTATGAATATGCATTTCTATTCTTTAGGATCCAATTTAGATCACTTTTCTTGAGGAAATGAACAAAATCCTCACAACCAAAGATCCTTAAATGTGCAACACTAGGTTTCTTACCTAACCACATCTCATAAGGAGTTTTATCTTCAATAGATGAACTAGGGTATCTATTGATTAAATAACAAGAAGTACATATTGCTTCAGCCCATAGGGACTATTCAAGCTTAGCACTACTTAGCATACTCCTAGCTCTTTCTATTAATGTTCGGTTCATCCTTTTTGCTACTCCATTTTGTTTAGGTGTATATGGAGTAGTTTTTTGTCTCACTATTCCTACATGCTTACAATAATCATCAAATTCCCTAGAACAATGCTCACCACCATTATCTAATCTCAACATTTTTATCTTACGATTTGATTGTTTCTCAACCAAATCCTTAAATTCCTTAAACTTATTAAACACATCAGATTTGTTATGCATAAAATATATCCAAGCGTATCTTGATACATCATCAATAAATGTGACATAGTATCTTGATTTTCCAATAGAGTCAATATTCATAGGACCCAAATTACATCTGAGTGAATAATCTCTAATAATCTTTTAGCTCTATTTGTACCACTAGGAAATTTAGATCTAGATTACTTTCCAAACACACTGTGCTCACAAAAGTCATTTTTTCCAATATTATAATTAGGAATACAGTCAACCAAATTTTATTAAGAATGGTCCTCAGACCTTTTTCACCTATATGGCCCAATCTATGGTGCCATAGCATACATGTATTTTTAGATTCAGTTATATTTGATAAAATATTTGCATTGGAGGTATTCAACTTAAACAAAGTCCCAATATGAGATCCTTTAGAAACCACTATATTCCCTTTCACCAATCTGCAACCACCTTTGTCAAATGTCACATGCATTCCAGAATCATTGAACTTAGAGATAGAAAGTAGATTTCTTGTAAGTCCTGGAATATGTAAAACATCATTAAGGATCTTAATACTACCATCATTGAAACACAATTTTACCTCTCCTTTACCAACAACCTTTGTTGTGTTGTCTCCAAAGAAGACATCTCCTCCATCATATGTTGTATACTTAGAGAACCACTCCTTTCTAGGAGTCATATGATAGGAGCAACCTAAATCAATAAGCCAAGAGTTATCAACAACAGTATTTGAAGAAATGATTAATGCATCATTACTGTCATCAGATTTGTCTGTAGAAGCATTAGTACTCTTTTTCTTTCTCTTACAATCCTTTTAATATGTCTAGGTTTTCCACAATTCCAACACTTTACCTTACTCTTACCAGGGGTTTTTGACTGTCCTTTAGACTTACCCTTTCCTTTCTTGTCTACCTTAGATTCCTTCTCTTTAGGAATACCTCTTACAAATAAGGCATATTGGGAGCTAGTTTTAGACTTCCTCCTCATCTCCTCTAATAGGAGAGTAGGAATGAAGTTGTCCATCTTTGGATCTGCACCATTACCACTAATTGCAACAATTAGATTTTCCCGAGAATCTGGTAAAGAGCAAAGCAATAAAATGCATTTATCCTCATCCTCAAGCTTTACATCTATAGATGCTAACTAACTGAGAATTAAATTGAAAGCATTTAAATGTTGTGCTATTGAATCACCATCTTTCATTTTCAATTAATATAACTACCTTTTTAGATACAACTTATTTTTTAGACTCTTTGTTTGATAAATATCTCCTATTCTTTCCATAATTTATATGCACTGGTTTCCACTGAAACATTTAAAAGAACAACATCAACAAGACATAATCTAATTTTTCCTCTTGCCTTTTTATCTAACTTAGCCCAATCTTCATCTAAAATAGTTGTAGGTGTCTTTGTCTCATTATTAACCACTAACCACTGATCTCTTTCTTTAAGAAGATCTTCCATTTTTAATTTCCGCATTTCATAGTTAGAACCATTGAACCTTTCAATATCTAACCTTGAATTCATTGTAACAAAAAACTTAATTCCAAAATCAGCGAATTACTAAAATAATAAAATCTCCCACTAAGCTAATAAATCCTTCAAAATTTAAGAGAAAGGCATCCTAATACTCTACCCAACTTCAGCTCTGATACCAAATGTTGAAAAATGAGGTGTTTTCTTAGCTTAATACTCTGTAAAACTTTAATATTGCTGATCTAAATAAGCTTTTTCTTTGTTACATATATTCTTTGTGGGTGATTATCTTGATTAATACATTTTACTGTTGTAGAATGTAGACAAAAGTTGATAGAAAAACTAGACAGGATATTAGAAATATTACATGTGATGTAACATGGAGAAACCCTTTCGGGAAAAAACTCCACCAAGAATTATTCTATTATTCAATCTCTGAAATACAGTAGCTCCAATTCTTGCTTGAGAATGCTTCTTCTATCTTCACCAATCTTCTTCACAACCTACAATAAAATTGATAACCAACACAACACTAAGATTAGGGTGAGATTAATATTTGATGAAATAATCATGATTATTGACATTTGTAATTAATTCTAAATGTTAGGAGCATGTGATGGTGTCCATTGTGAGTTCCTAAATAATAGGGGCACATGTGGCACCCACATGGTAAGGTGACACTCACCTTAAGTTCAGTTAACTATTTGGAGTAAGAGATAACACTTCTAAATGCATGTAAAGATCTTAGGAGTTGGGGTTTGATGTTTGCATGCATGAAGTTTAGTTCAGTTTAGTTCTGAATCAATTTAGTTTTGTTCAATTCAGTTTAATTTAGTTCAATTCAATTTAGTTCAGTTCAGAATCAATTTAGTTTAGTTCAGTTATGGTTTAGTTGTCTTCAATTAGTTTTAGTTGAATGCTAGTTGATTGTAGTTAACTTGGAATGCATGGCTAATAACTTGAGTTGTATGACAAATAACAGGGACTACCTCCAGTTAACAGGGGATGACCATTCTTGCATGAATGGTGTTGAGTAAATGTTTCAATTAACAAGAAATCACTTGGAGCCAACTTGGGCGCCCAAGATGCTTTCTTGCATTTACCTCTTTTGCATGTTGAGATATTTCTAAAGGCTCGGTTAAGTAGGATTACTTATGGGTTCCAACTTTGAGGAAGAGCTTTAGAATTATCAACAATGATACTACATAGGTTGACTCAAAACATGTACATTATGAAGAGAAAATGAGTTACAAATCAAAATAGGATATAATAGGACCAAAAATCATCTCAAAACATCCTTCAAAGAAAGACTAACTAATCAATACCAACCACAAATGAAAGAAACAAGCTTGTTGGCCCAAACAGTGACCATACCATCAAAACTGCCAACTATTCAACTTTTCACCACTAGGGAGAGACCAAAAACTTTATGTGGACCAAGATGTGATCAATGAAGACTATGCACGATCTCTCTTCAACCTTCTTCTAAATTATCTAATCATTATGTGCTAGCGCGAGAAATGAAACATATTGAATTGATGGAAACAAAGCATCTTGAATAGACTACAACACTTCAACACATATGATATTGCATCATTGCACACCAAAATATCTGATACATGCAAGGATAAACCCATATACCTCTTTGAATGTATTGAATCAATTCCACACAGTTGCATATATCTCACTGAAGGAATGCAAAGCATTCTATCAGGCCTCTATCAACACTTTTCTCTACCAAAGCACATACCAAAACTCTATCACTTATAAATTTCACTATGCAAGGTGTAATAACTTAAATTCTTAAATACAACACCTTCATATCTCAACCATCTTATCTTCTAAACCTCAATACAAAAACTTGCTTTGTGAAGGGATGCAAATAAAAATACCATGACTCTACCTTAGAGTATACATTATGAATGCCTTAACAAAACTTATGCAACATAGCTCCATGTGAAGTACACCAAAAATGAATATTATCAATGTAAGCATATTATAAACACATTATAACATGTGTACCTTCTTGTACATCACACTTGGACATCGGGCGGATCACCATTGCATTGTTGACTATATCAACAGATGTCTTTGTACTTCCACTATCTCCGGAGTATGCATACTTCAACATACACATTTGGAATCAAATACAACATATCTTGAGTTGACATCAATGACAACACATTGAAAGGTGTAAAAAAAAATTCTTCTTTCTAAGGTTTAGAACCTAGAAGGACAATCTTCACTAACTTTCACTCAAGAACAAACCCTTGAGATCTCAATGCCAAGAGGAACGAGATCTTGCAAGAGGGTTGTTCTAGGGACTGAATGCAAACTAATAAGGGGTTCACCACCAAGTAATAACTTGGAAAAATAAATGAAATGCAAGATGCAACACTATGGACAAGGATTTTAGCACCCTAATGCTCTCTAACACTTCTAGGGTTTTTCACCTAAAAAGAGAGAGATGGGCCAAAATGCTAATATCTACACTAGAGATTAATGTAAATTAGTAATAATATGTCTAATTATGATGTATTAATGCACTGATCTGAAAAGAAAATGATTTAATGAGTCAAACCTAAGAAATGTGAAGTGATGGAAAACACACTGTGATATGCAAACATGTGATAAATGACCTAAAAATGTAAATAAAACTAGATAGAAAGCTATGAAACATAATATATGCACCTAGAAATTGATGAAGGACAAAATGAAGACTATAAATGCCTCTAAAATTCTGAAAAATCTAATTTTTAAGCTTGGTGGGACACTTACGCGAAGCTAGGCGACTTAGTTTCAGATCTGGGAAACTGCTATGAAAACCGTTTTGGCCAAATGGGTATCCTAATCTACAAAAACTTCAGAAAAAAAAGTTTGTTGGGATTAAGTCACCACTAGTGATGACTTAGTCCACTTCTGAATTTTTTAAAATTCAAAAGTGGAAACAAAATCCCTCGATCTGTACTTCGGATCCTGACAGGTGTCCATTTCTGAAACTCTAATTTTCGGGCCTGAAAGTGACTTTTTGTTGATATTTTGGATTTTTCAACAAGGAGATGTCTTCAATAAGTCTTCAACCTTATATTCAATGATCTTCAAACCTTCAAAGTTTCTAAATCTGCAAACACACAATGAAAGAGAAAGAAATGGCAGATGCTAGGGCATGGGGGTTTGCCTTGGTCAAACCCCTCTTTAGGTAATTAAACCAAATGAAGAAATAATGTAATGAAGCATGCAACAATGGAGTTAATACCTTTCCATGATGTTTGATCTTTAATTTCTATAGCAAAACATGAAGAATCTATCCTTGAATGTCCTTAGAAGCTATCTTGATGACTTGCAATGATAAAACCCTAGCTTGCTTGACTTGAGAACATGATGAATGATGGATGAATGATGATGAGTTAGTTCAAATGAGAGGGAAAACCATATATTTATAGACAATAATTCCCTAATACCTCATCACAAGTCGACCTTAGGTCTTAAAGAATAAAAACTCGAAAGAAATTTAAATTTATTTTGATTTTTGAGCCAAATAGGACTAAGTCACCACCAATGGCTACTTAGTCCACTTGGGAATTTTTAAGTGGGTCTCAGGAATTGTGATAATTTAAATAATGTTTATCAGGTTCTTCTTCAGCAAGACACTTAAGTAAGGCTTGTAAGTGTATAAAGGGGTCATTTAAAGCATAAGAAAGGTGTAAATATTGATGACAAGCCTAGGAAAGTGCATGAAAGTTTGTTACAAGACTTTACAACACTTTGAAATAGGTATTGGTAAGGTTATTTAGGTGAGTTATGATATTATTGTATTAGAAAATTTTGAAGATGTGTTACAGTTCACCTTTACAAGACATCGTTAAATGCATTTTATTCAGTTTGCAAGGGTCTAAGACCTAGTGTGGATGTGTAAAACACCTCAAAACGCTAAATCAAGGCCTTATTAAGTCCAATTAGTCATCAATTATTCCCATATAAAGCAAAGTATACACTTTTTGGTGACACAAACACTAAACCCTAATTCAATGCAATGACCTACAAAATGACCTAGAAATGCAAATGAAACAACACAAAAAACTACATAAAGGAATATGTGCACCTGGAAACCTAGAGATGGTTGAATGGAGGTCTGAGACACTAGAAAATTTAACTTTAATGCTAACTAGGAATCATTTTACAAGCTGGTAAAATCAACCCAAAATATGGGTTTCTGTGCTTGAATAGGAATCTACCAAATGGCTATCTAAATATGCAAAAATCTAAATTTTGACTGAAACTAGGACTCATTAGCTAGAAGTGGCGAATCAATCCAGTTAGGGTTTTCTGAAGATTTAAATTTTGATCCTACTCTTCTTTGTCTACTCTATCCTTCCTGGTTGATTTTTAGATCTGAAACCCTAATTTGCAACCTGTAGGTGTTCTCCAATGTTCTTCAAGGCTTGATGACAACTTTGAAAACTTTGAATGATTTGACAAATTTTCTCCAATGTTTCTCCTTAAGAAATCTGCAACGTAGACCTGTAAATCACACACAAAGGAGAGGGAAAAAATTTGTTGGGTTAATGGATAGGGGTTTACCTTTGTGAAACCTCATTTTGGTAATTAAACCTTGAAATAGAATGAAATATGAATGGAGAATGATGAATGAACAAAATATGATGTTGCAACTCACTAAACCCTAGCAATAAGAGGTTGCAAACATGTATGAGATGGTTCCAATGGATCTAGATCTTGAATCTTGCTTGAATAGGATGGATCTTGAATGTAATGCTTGCTTGAATCACAAAACCCTACATCACAATTGTTAGCTCCAAAATAAACATGATGCATAAAATTTTTGACATGATGATTGATGCTTGAATGTTACTCTAAAAATCTTGATAATCTACTCTTGAAGGCTCTTGAAAACACTTGAATTCACTTGTGAACTCAACTTGCTATAAGGATGAATACTTGAATGCTTGTTAGGAGAAAATGAGTGAAATAACCTTGTATTTATACTCAATTATGCAAGAATTCTTGAAATTACAACACTACAAGCCGACATCAGATCTAGGAGAATAAAATCCTGCCAAAAATTTGAATTAATTTTGATTTTGGGCCAAACAGGGCTCATTCGCCTAAGGTGGAAAATGAGTCCCATTAGGCATAATTTTTGGGACCATTTTAAAAAATGCTTAAAAAGGTGTGAAACCAAAATTGGGACCAAAAAAATCTAGGTGGGACTCATTCGTCCAAGGTGGAAAATGAGTCACAGATCACTAAATCTTGGCCATTCAAGCCTGAAACACTTGAATTATGATTGGGTAATGATTTGTGTCAGGATTATCCTCAAAAAGATGCAATAAATGAGGCTTGTGGATGCAAAATAAGGCCAATTGAAGCATAAGAAATCCCAATTATTAATGCCAAGCCTACAAAAGTGTGAAAGTGTGTTACAACACTTCACAACACTTTAAAATAAGGCAAGATTAAGATTAAAAAGAGGTTTATTAAGTTTAGTTAATTAATAAAACCTTAGAAAAGTGTGAAAGTGTGTTACAACACTTCACAACACTTTACCAAGGTACCATTTAAATTCATTAGTTCACTAGGTCCCAAGACCTAATGTGAATGTGTCAACCACATTACAACACTAAATTAAGGAAACATTAGGTTCAACTTAGCAAGGAGGGCCCAAACAAGTGTTAAAATGTCACTGATGATATTTTTTGACACTACATTTAGCCCCCACTTTAGTGAGAGGATGAACTTGCTTCAAACTCACACTAAATTAGACAAACATGCATCGAGAGGGGTCCAAGTGTACCAATTCTGGTAAGATGGGATGACAACAATAAAGGGGGGTGATCAATCCCTCAAGATCGAGATCCCATTGAAAACCAACATAGGCACAAAAGAACACACATGAGAATGATATAAAGAGAAAAGGTAAAAAGATAAAAGAGTCAGATCAAGCTTCGACCATTTGTCCATTGTGATGTGGATCAGATCTAGGTTGTTTGTCTGAAAAATACACTCACTTTGAGGCAACATAACTCCTAGTTGTCTGTTGGGTGAGAGATACAAGAAGGTGATGCACACACACATGACCAATATGTACTCACACACACACGCAAGTGGATAAGGGAAAGCCATGCTTCAGTCAGGCTTCCTGTCAAACTATACCAAAGTTATACACCCTAATAACTTTAATAAGATTCCACACAAAAATTGTTTTCAAGCTTCATGAGACAAGCAAAACTTTGTATTCTTGGAGCTCATGAACAAATGAACTTTGAGCTTCATGAGGCAAGAAAAACTTCCTATGCTTGGAACTCATGAACAAACAAGATGGCTCTATAGGCATGCAAGTTGTATTATGCAAGGTGGCCATATAAATGCAACAATAAGGGGTGTTAAGAGGATTATTGCTTAGTTCATGTGATGTATTCAACTTAGGGAACATTGTACCTAATGTCTCCAAGAGAAGAACAATCAAAGAATAGAAGATTCACAACTTAGGGGATGCAGTGTGTCACATCAATCCACTAAGAGGAATGTAATATGCTAAAATAGATCACACTCTTAAAAGACATCATAGCTAATGTCATCCACAAAGTGAAACTACATCGTATAAAATAGGAAGACTACACCATGAACCATAAAGGAAAAATGCAAAAGAATAATACCAATTTATGCCCCCACTTTAAAGAAATTGCTAAACACCATGCTATGAGTAATTACTTTAAAGTAGCAAATAAAAAATGGAAATAGTAAAGTTGTGTCATGTAAAAGGAAAGAAAAGAGAGGGGTTGCCCCCAAAATGAAAATCCAAACACATAAGGGATCTATGGCATTTGGGGTCAGTATGTTCTTGCTACAATGTTTTTAGAGAGCTTGGAACTATCATAATTCCCCAAATACACATAGAACTAGAAGAATGACACAAAGAGAATGAAGACAAAAAAAACCTTTTGGGTCAGCATGGAAGAGACATAAATGTCTCGATGCCTTATGAAATCCTTTTGAGTCAACATGGAAGAGACATAAATATCTTGATGTCGTGTGCCATCCCTAAAAGGAAAACACAAGAAAAATGAAAAAGATAAAAGGTGAAAAGATCAAAGATTTATGACATAGAGAAGAATGAAGGTACATATAGAAGAATGCACAAAGAGAAAGAGAACAATAAATAGAATGTCACGGGGGATCACATCATGCACATGCAATTACACAAAAGAAAATGAAAAAGAAATAATGCAAAAGACTAGTAAGGCACATGTGAGTCAACCTATGAGTAGGTCATTCGCCTCCCAATCATGTTCATTGTATACCGAATTGTCAACACTCTTCTTAGGAGAATTGTCATTTAAGCTCATGGAAGAGGAAAACAATGTATTCAATTCATTATGCACCTCTTCATCAATTTTAGCAATTTCATCATCGTCAACCAAGTTAATCACAATAGGAGGCCGAATGATAATATCCATGGAAGAGTTCAACTCCTGTTGTGGTTGTTGTATTGGATTGTTTTCTTTCGGGGCAGGGGTAGGGTCATCATGCATTGCTTCAGTCAAGTTTGGATTTTGATTTTCTTTGTTCAATTCTTCATGTAACCTGCGAGCAAGGGAAGAATGTCTACACCTACACTCTCTAGCACCTTTGTTTCTTTTAGTTCAATTTTCAAGTTGTGTTTGTGTAGGAGCAGGTTGGTCAACTATAGGTTTCTTTTCTTCCCCAAGTGGAGGAACGAAAGGAACCACGAGAGGTTGTTCAACCACTCTCTCTTTGATTTTGTAAACTTGTTTTATTCTATGAGATGTGACAAGATTGTTTTCATTGTCTCTTGGTCTTTTGTAGGAGGTAGGTGAAGGTTTCATCTTAGGTTGGTCTTGGTTGTTTGGAATTTCTTTAGGTTCAATCATGGTTTCTTCTAGGATGTTAGGCTCGGTGGTGGGTGGGGACATGTTTCAGAGGGATAGTTTTGCTATCTTCTTTTCCTTGAACTTTTGATAAGACGAAAAAAAGAAGTCTTCTTGTGGTTTTATAGATTCTATAGGCTCAAACTAAAATAAATCCAAGGAAAAGTTTCCTTTGGAGGAAAAAGGGTTAAAGCCACTATGGTGGACAGTGAATATTTCATTTTCAAAGGGAAAGTTTAAGCATTTGTGTATGATTGAAGGGACTACATTCATGGAGCCAAGCCATGGATAACTGAGCTTCACATGAAACTAGTCTGATTGTGGGATGATGGAAAATGAGATGTCTAATGTTTTCAGTCCTATTTGCAATGGTAAGGTGATCAATCCCAACATAGGGAAAGAAAAACCATTGTGCATCTTGATCCATGCTTTTGATTTATTGTATATATCTTGATAGAGCTCATGTATAAGTAAGAATTCCCCGGTGATCACATTCTCCCCACAGGTGGGATCTATTAATATCCCATTAGTGGGCTTATCAAGATATGACTGGCTATGTAAAGAGAACCATCGGGTGCATGTTTATGTATGTCATTTTGTGAGAAAGCAATATCAAGAGGCTTTTTAGGTAATCCCTTATGATGTTGAGTTTCAATCAATGCAACCAAACCATCAAAAGGATTTTTTCTTGTTGATCAATATCCATAGGACTTTGTTGAGTTGTACCTGTGTTTTCATCATCCATGTCAAAATTCATTGCATCAGGCTTAGTAGTTTCACTAGCTTTGACAAATGAAATACTATGTTTTGGCATAGGGTTGGTAAATATTTGAAAGTTTTGGTTAGGAGGGGAAATAGACTTATTTCCTCGATCACTAACACCTCCAATGGAAAGGTAACCGAAATCAATGAGGTCTTGCACAAGATGTTTAAGATGCTTACAATATTTTGTATCATGTCCATTTTTTTGGTGATAGTGGCAATTAGAATTTGATCTAAAGCTCAGGGATAAAGGTTTATTAGGATTGGGTGTTTTGATAGAAGGAAAGGTAATCATTTGTTGTTCTAAAATTTGGGACATTATTTTATGAAGGGTATCAAGTAAGGGAGTGAATTGTCTTTTCGGGTCCCCACAGCTAAAGGGTATCGCGGCTTTAACAACAGCTACTTGGTTATTGAAATTATGAGTTGTTTGTTGAGGGGGATTAAATTGAAGGAACCCTTTTTTCTATTTTCTAAAATGTTGGGAATTGTTTTGGTTTACGGGCTCAGATTTCTAAATTCGGCTAGAAGTGGATTTTGTATCTCAACTACTAACTGATTTTAGATAATCACGGAGGGTGGTACACAACTGCATGAAGGATGAGAATTTCATCATGGTGAGCTTATCTTGAATCTTGCTTTGCAAATTTTCTATGAACATATTTTGAAGGTGAGGATTGGGAACCTTGACATCGATATAGGAATAAAGCGATTGGTAGCATGAGATAAATTCAATTATCTTTTCATCTTTTTTTGCTTACATCTCATCAAATCAGCCAAGGTCATCTTAGGAGTCATATGCACTCGGAAATGTTTTACAAATTCCTCAAAAAATTCATTGAATGAACAAATTGAGTTATTCGGTAAAGAAGAAAACCATTCCAAGGTAGTATCTTTCAAGGACCTAGGAAAATGCTTAACCAAAAGTTTATCATCAAGGACAAAGTCACTACATAAGGCAGTATCAGTATTAACATGCTTAGAAGGATATCCCTTCCCTCCATATTTCTCGAATCTAGGCACCTCTACACTTTTTGGCATCAGTGTTCACAATATCTCCAAGGAAAATGGATTTCTTTTGACATAATAGGTAGGTGGGCCATTTTGATTTTGGTTGATGGTGGAAATCTATTTTTGAAGGGATGAAATGGTCTAGAAAGGTTGATTTATGAGAGGATCATTACTTGTGTTATGTGATGGAAGTGGAAATGGTGAAGGGGTGTATGTGTTTGAAGGACAAGTGAAATGAATGCTTATATGTGGTAAGGTAGTAGGAGATATGACATGCAATGCTATAAAAGAACTAGGGATGCTAGTAGAAATACCCAAGGAAGGAATCGCATTACTAGTTTGTTGCATTGTTGTTGTGAATTGAGGGTTGGTATAGGTAGGTATTGAAGCAATTATTGTGGGAGAAGGAATTTGAGTTCCACCTTGGCTTGTGACTTTTCTTGTAGGTAAAGGAAAACTAGTTGTTTAGGTGAGGTGTTTTCCAAAGATTTGAAATATGTTTTGCATGAGGTCAAGTCCATCTTCACTTTCAAACATGCAGTGAATGTTGTCTATAGTAGGGATGGCAGTAGTTGAATTGTTGTCATGTTGCACTTGATGTTGTAGGTTTTCTAAGTCTTCATGAATGTGAATTATGTTTTCTTGTGGGACATTATCAATCCTAACTTGCATCACACTACTTCAAGGTTAAGAGTTGTTAAATGTGTTTCCCATACCTAGTGTACTAGTGTCAATACTAGGAGTGAAAGATCTAGACAACCCAAGATCCACAATGATTATGCTATCACGGGATGACATGAGTCTCGAACTTCATATCACTACAGTATTAGCAATAGGACACCAAATACTCATACAAGGGATACTAAATGCAAGATGAATGAAAATACAAATTAAGCCAAGAACAATGAGATGCTTATAACAAAAATTTTGGAAACTAAAATTGAAAGGTAATAAAAAAAATAGAAACTCAGAAATAGAGCTTCAAATGCTAGACAATGCAGTGCACAATCTACACTGGGACTGATTTTCCCAAGGTGGCGAATGAGTCCCAATGAGAATATTTTCAAAAAATTAAAAAAAAATTAGTTGAATTTTATGCTTTTTATGTTTTATGATATGAATCCTAAGTGTAAATGTAGATTTTGTTTGATTTTTAGTAAAATGAGATGCAAAAATGCAAGCTATATGAGCTTTCACTAATGCAAAATTAGAAACCCTGGAATTCAATTTAACTAATGCAATTTTAATGCAAGCCAAATCTAGGATGATGATGCACTTCAAATCAGAATTTTAATGTTCTAAATGCAAGCTCACCAAAATGAAAGGTGGAAAATTTGTTTGCTTCTTTCTAGGGTTTAGGACCTAGAAGGATAATCTTCACTAAATTTCACTCAAGAACAGACCCTTGAGATCTCAATGCCAAGGGGAAAGAGATCTTGAAAGAGGGTTGTTTTAGGGGCTGAATAAAAACTAATAAGCGGTTCACCACCAAGTAAGAACTTGGAAAAATAAATGAAATGCAAGATGCAACACTAAACCCTAATTCAATGCAATGACCTACAAAATGACCTATAAATGCAAACGAAACAACACAAAAAACTAAATAAAGGAAAATGTGCACTTCAAAACCTAGAGATGGTTGAATGGAGGTCTCAAACACTAGAAAATATGACTTTAGTGTTGACTAGAACTCATTCACCAAGCTAGATGAATTAGTCCAAAATATGGTTTTTTGTGCAGGAACATGAATCTACCAAATGGGTATCTAAATCTACAAAAATTTGAATTTTGACCGAAACTAGGACTTATTTGCTAGAAGTGGAAAATTAGTCCAATTAGGTTTTTCTAAAGCTTCAAAGTTTGATCATGCTCTTCTCTATCTGCTCTATCCTTATTGATTGATTTCTGGATTTGAAACCTTGATTTGTAACCTGTAGGTGTTCTCCAATGTTCTTCAAGGCTTGATGACAACTTTGATAACTTTGAATGATTTGACAACTTTTCTCCAATCTTGCTCCTTAGAAAATTTGCAACCTAGACCTATAAATCACACACAAAGGAGAGGGGAAAATTTTGTTGGGTTAGTGGATAGGGGTTTTCCTTGGTCAAACCTCGTTTTGGTAATTAAACCTTGAAATAGAATGAAATATGAATGGAGAATCATAAATGAACAAAATATGATGTTGCAATGCACCAAACCCTAGCTATAAGAGGCTGAAAACATGTATGAGATGGCTCCAATGGATGTAGATCTTGACTCTTTATTGAATAGGATGGATCTTGAATGTAATGCTTGCTTGAATCACAAAATGCTACATCACAATTGTTAGCTCCAAAACAAACATAATGCATAAAACCTTTGACATGATTGATTCTTGACTGATGCTCTAAAAGGCTTGATAATATACTCATGAAGGCTCTAAAAAACACTTGAATGCACTTGTGAACTCAACTTGCTATAAGGATGAATACTTGAATGCTTGTCAGGAGAAAATGAGTGAAATAACCTTGTATTTATACTAAATTATGCAAGAATTCCCAAAATTACAACACTACAAGCCGACATCAGATCTAGGAGAATAAAATCCCACCAAAATTTTGAATTAATTTTGATTTTGGGTCAAACGGGACTCATTCGTCCAAGGTGGCGAATGAGTCCCATTAGGCATAATTTTTGGGACCATTTTTAAAAATGCTTAGAAAGGTGTGAAACCAAACTCAAGATGAAAAAAATGTAGTTGGGACTTATTCATCCAAGGTGTCGAATGAGTCCCAGATCACTACATATGGGTCATTCAAGCCTGAAACACCTGAATTATGATTGGGTAATGATTTGTGTCAGGATTATCCTTAAAAAGATGCAATAAATGAGGCTTGTGGATGCAAAATAAGGCCAATTAAAGCATAATAAATCCCAATTATTAATGATAAGCCTAGAAAAGTGTGAAAGTGTGTTACAACACTTTAAAATAAGGCAATATTAAGATTAAAAAGAAGTTTATTAGGTTTAGTTAATTAATAAAACCTTAGAAAAGTGTGAAAGTGTGTTACAACACTTCACATCACTTTAGCAAGGTACCATTTAAATTCATTAGTTCACAAGGACCCAAGACCTAATGTGAATGTGTAAACCACATTACAACACTAAATCAAGGCAACATTAGGCTCAACTCAACAAGGAGGGCCAAAACAAGTGTGAAAATGTCACCAACGACATTTTTTGACACTACACACATATTGCCAACAAGGTCATGGTTCCTATTGAAATTGTTGTCCCTAATTTATAACTTTATCATGTTTTCTAATTAGAATATTTGTGTTGAGGCTTGAAAAGATAGTTCATCTAGGTGATTAACTAATACTTGAACATTGGATTCAATAAGTTAAGAATCAATACCAAAAGGCCTATCATGATAAGAATATGTGGCTTAATTTTTTTCATGTTAATGATTTAGTGTTAGTTTTTTATTCAAGGTTCAAAATGCCTCAACCAAATTAAAAGTGTGTTGGTTGGGATAATTTATGATCCATGCAAGCACAAGGAATGAAGTTTCAATTGGATATACTCAATGGCTCACCTTTCTTAGGATATGTCAATAAATTTTTCCTTAAGTCATATGTTGTTGGGTTCCACAATTACTAAGTTATATGTTCTTTTGCATTGTAATAAGACCTTGTAACCAATATAGAAATTTAAGATGTTTAGTTTAAATGTTAGTTTTGTTTCTATTATGTGTATATTTTTTCTAAGTTCTTCATATAATGTCATCTTTAATAATATTTCATTCTCTTGATTCTTTAGCATGTGGTTTTTGATTGCTCAGCCATTTTTTTTTAAGAAATTCATCAAATTGGTTTTGGTGCATGTTGTTAATAAAATTATGTCTCAAACTTACAATTTGAGTGCAAAGGGTTGCAAGGTGGGGTACCCCTCTTACGAGGTCCGTAGGGGATGATCCCCTCAGTAGGGGGTTCGAGGGCAGCACCCCAAAGCCTCATTTTATATATATATACATATATATATATATATATATATATATATACATATATATATATGTATATATGTATATATATATATATATATATATATATGTATATGTATATATATATATGTATATGTATATGTATATATATATGTATGTATATATGTATATATATATATATATATATATATATATATATATATTACATTGTAAATTTGGATCATTCATCATTAGGTTACATATTTTATGGTAGAAATTATGTTAGCTTTTCTTTCCATAGAAGAAAAATCTCCTTTTATGAGGGTATTGTATTATGGTTGAGTATTGCATTGCATTGTTTCTGAGAGTCTTATAGATGTTGAGTTTCCTTTGAATCTTTGGTTGGTGATACTCCTAAGAAAGCTTTCTCTACAAGTATAGTGTAATCTTATTAATTTTTTAATAATATATGGGGAAACTTTAGAGTGGGGTTTTTCTCCTGAAAGGGTTTTTCCCACATAAATCACTATGTTGTCATATGAATGATATTTGTGTCTATTTCTATTTAATTTTTGTAATTGTTGTAAAGTTATAAAAAAAATTGCTTAACCCTCCTCTCAAGATTAGTGTAGGAAGTTGTTTCACTACCTTAGCTTCCTTACAAGTGGTTTCAGATCTTGATCACCTTTGGTTTCAGTTGTGATTTTTTTGAGCTAATTCAAGTTTGAGTGGGAGATTGCATAGAAGATAATTTGTGATCTTGTTGTAGGAATTTTTAAATGGAAAGCTCATCAAGGATCTATTAATAATTTTGATATGTGGAAACTGGAGATGGATGACCTATTAATTGATCAAGATATGTGGGATGTTGTTGATGAGAATGTTTTAAGGCCTAAAGATGCTACTTTGGCTTCTTAATATGATGTTATGGACCATAAAGCCAAGGTTTTAATTAGATTGTGCTTGAAAGATTGTTGTAATCAATTTCCATGAGGAGACCTTTGCAAAGAAACTATAGAAGAAACTTGATGAGACATATCAAGCCAAATCTCTAGTCAACAAGACTTTCTCGAGGAAGAAATTGTATTCCTTGAGAATGGAAGAGGTTGGATGAATTGTAGACCACTTGGAACATTCAATATGTTGGTGGATCATTTGGCATCTGTTTGTGTAAAAATGGATGAGAAAGAGAGATGTTAGATATTTCTTTGTTCTTTGTCTGATTTGTGGGATTCTCTATTGACTGTATAGTCTCCTAAACCCTATTTACATGCCATACACCTAATGATTCACCATGAAATTTAAATAACTTCAATTACTACTATTTATGTACATAAATTTTTAAAATTCATACAAAAAATAATAACAATGAATACATACCTTAGTTTCAATACAACAAAATGCAAATTTGTGCCTCCTGGATTTTAGTTGCCTCTAAAATTTTCTACCCCAATTCAATTTTCCTCCCACCATAGGCACCAATTTTTTGTTCAATGTCCTCCTTTTAATGATTGGTATCTTGATGAAGGATAGTTTATTAGTCTATTGATATTTCTATCTATTGTGATGAAATACAATTAGTTGTTACCTTCCTTGGAGATGTGTTGTGTGAAGATTAAAGTATTAGAGGATAAAGTAGTGGCATATATAGTATCAAGGCACATGATTTAGGATTCAACATCTAAATGCCAGTTTATTTTGATCACTTGTTTTATCTCACTGCCTTGGACTTACTAGATCTTATATATTAAGTTACTTAAACGAGGAACCAATTTGCTAGCTTGGTGAGCCTCTTCCAATTCCCAACAATGGAAATAGCCATTTATATTCAAAAGACACCAAGTTTGTATCCCCTCTTCAGTGTATCCTCCATATTCAACATGGGTGCAAAAAAATGGAAATTAGTCAAGACATGTGGCCAATCTAACTGTTCCCATGCAACTGTTGGACCTACCAAATGCAAGAATTTTATTCATTTTTATGGTTTCCAATTACTTAATTTTGGTAATAACTAACATTAGCAATGAATGGAAAAGTACTCACTATTTTAGTAATAATTTATAAAATTATATTTTTTGTTATTTTAAATACAGTATTTAGAAAGACGAGCTTACTATCTCCAATTTAGTATAGATTGTATTTGTACTAAATAATCATGCAAGTAAACACAACAAATGAATAATTTTTTTAATAGATTTTGGGATTTAGATTTATAGACACGAAAGAAACTCTATTGTCTTCTTTATCTTCTTAAACTTTTTTAATTTCTATACTAAACTCTATTTGGCCAAGATCTTAATTTGAATAGATATTGAAACCCATTAGAGACTTTTCCTTTGTATTTGTAGTCCAACAAATCCAATTCTCTATGGATTTTATATCTTATTTAGCTACTTCTCTTTTTTAATCTCCATCATTGAATTCATGTAGGGTTAAAATTAAATTTTTTTCAGACAATTTAAAGCTTTCTTTTGATATCAAATTCTTTATATAATATGGACATCACTGTGCTTCTCACTTTTCAATGGAGAACTAAGACTTATAATATGTTTTAGATCTTGTTATTAGAGTTTTGGAACATAATAGACACAAATTATATGTAGATGCTTTGTGGGAAGATAATTAGATTCATTACTTCATCTTGTGCCCATTTCAAAGTAACCCATTTTCTCCTTTGATTACTTGACAACTTTTATGCAAGGATGTCAAGTCATTTATACCTATGATAAACATTCAATAGAACAAGAATGTATCTTCTTACTATGGCTTCACACTCAAAACAGTGCACCTTTTTGTAATCACACCATATGCTCATACCATGATAATTCTCAAATGGTAACATTGTTTGTCAACAAACAACTTTTTCACTATGTATGGTGTCATGATTGAATGAATTAGATTTGGAAATTTTTTGCTCGTTAAGAAATTTATGTATCCCATAAACTTACTCTTTCTATGCTCAGAATATTTTCTGAACTTATTCCCTATCCAGCTTGATAACAAAAGTGAGAATGCTAATGACACTCAACCATAAGCAAATTGTGCTTGAAGTGGGGATGATGTAATTGCTAACCCACACTTAGAACTTGTATGTAGTATGAAAATCAATTGTCAATTGACAAATTGCACAAATCATAAAATTGTTGGCATAAAAAATATCAAGCCATCTTTTTTTTTGGCATCTGGAAAATTCATCGAAGGAAAATTCGCCATCATGGAAAATTCACCGACAAAAAATTCACCACCAATTAAAATTCACCGCTAACAATTCACTGGGTTTTTGAAATATATATTAAAAAATATTGGTGAATTGCTAGCGGTGAATTTTACCTAGGGTTGAATTTTTCGTCGATGAATTTTCGATGGCAGTGAATTGTTAGTGGTGAATTTTCCTTGGGTGAATTGCTAGCAATGAATTTTCCTAGAGCCCCTTTTTCTGTATCAATCGAAACTATAAGGTCACAATCCAGGAATCTCAACAGTTAAATTGATCGATTAAATTCACATTAAGTGATAAGATTTAGAATTTAATTACATGATTCAATAGTTGTGACAATATTTTTAAATTTAATGTGCTTATTATCATTTATGTAAGATTTATATAATTATTTTACATTTTCACAATGTGTTGGTTATTTAATCGTATTTCACAATTATTTCATTGTCAATTATTTAAGATTTATTTTTTATTATTTTACAATTTTTGCATATATTAGTTATTCTTTAGTTTTAATGTTTATAGTTATATAACATGATTTTTTTGTTTTCTCTTCATTGTTCAATATCAATGTAATTAAAAATAAATAAATATGAAAGATAGGGTATATTTTATTTTTAATTTGTGAAAAGGTTATCAATGTTGATGTCTTGTTAAACTACTTTGTTGTAGTATGGAAAAAAGATGATTTATTGAATTTCTTTAAGTATGATATTTAAAATATTGATATTAGTTAACATTAGGTACAATCTCAAATTTATTTCATTCAAGAATGGAAAATCCTAGTCAACATACAAACATCATTGAGATATGGAGTAGCAAGAGTTCCATCGATCTTCTAATTGATTCATCTCCCTCAATCAAGTGGGATGGAACTCCTCCACATGTCATTCAATATTTTTGAGTGATAACACCATTAATTTCTTTCACCTTCTATAGAAAGGAAAGACACTTGTTTGAAACATACATAGTGTGTAGGGTTTTGAAATTTAGTCAATGGAAGCAACATTAAATAACTTCCATGCAAATTGTGACAAGTTGGCTTCCTTTTGCACCTTTTTACGAGAAATTCAAGTTGATGAGCACTACAAACAAGGTGATGCTCTATACATCAAACTTGCATTTTAGAACTACTTGAACAATTTTTAAAAACTTTAGTTTCACAAATATGTATATATCATGTAATATTGTAATGTGATTATGAAATCTACCAACTATGAATATAGTGTGTTATTTTTTTGAAATTCCTACAATAAATGCTAGTTTTCTAGTACTATGAACAAGACATTGTGACTTGCATTAAAAATTCATTCCAAAAGTACTTTGATAGCATGTACTACATGTATACTTCAAAACAATGTGAATTATATGTGATATTCTAATGATATTATATCCTCTATTAACTATGAATATGTTTTATTTGCACTTGGTGTTTTATATATGTAAAATATTGATACTTTTTTGTCATGCTTTTGCTTTTACATTTTATGCCATCAATTCCACCTACATATCATTCCTAATACTTACTCTCCCAAAATAAGTGAGGTTGTTATTTACACATGATTATAATTACTAATACAAATAAAAAATATTTCACTACTTTCCTTATCTCATGTAAATTGATTATCATCTAATAATCAATGCCAATGGATGCATACAAACACTTAAGTTTGTTGTAAAATAATAGAAGTTATAAAATAATTATTTAACTACACACGTTGTCTATGAAAAATGTGTATGCCTATTTTTTGTTGTTGATTTATGTACATTCTTTACAACCTTTTATCTTAGTTAAAATATAGGAGAGTTACATTCTCTAATCACAATCCTCTTTTATAATTTAACTTAGACAACAGAACATATTTTTCAACTTTTTTGCACCTTCCAAATTATATATGATATTTCTAATTTTGTTTATTTTTTTCTCATCATCTTTTCATCTTCTTATTCTTAATCATGGAGAGGATTAACTTTCATAAGCCACTATCTTGTTAGCAAAACACCAAACAAAAAAAATTCCAAGTATTCTTCATAAACTACTTATAGACATTCTAAAATTTAGTTACTAGACTATATAAAAGTAGTATACTTGTAAAATTGAATTCATTATTGTATTATTTAAAACAACTAAATACTCTTTACAACATTCATTAGATATATATAGTTAGCTACATTATGTTTTTTTAATTTCATTTTTAATTTATTTTTCATCAGGTATGATTCTATAGTTTAATTTTAGGAAATAATAGTTGTCACGTGTAATTTACTTTTAATTGGCCGCAATTCCTTTTCTTCATGAATTTGCATTTTTTATTCTCTTCTCATTGCATTTTTAACTTCACATTCTTCTGGCGTTAGAGGCTTTGTTTGTTTCCTCGACAATGATGTTGAATGCTACATGTTCACAAACACACATAGAACAAAAGTAAGCAATGCATTTTATGAAATATATTCATATCATTGATTACATTGCATTTTATGAAACATATTCATACCATTGATTACATTGCATGGAGTTGATCTTTCAAAATCAAAGAATTACTTCATGTTACATAGTTCTACCAAATCATTTTTCATACATGTCTACCAAAGCATCTTATCAAACATGTCTATGCTACAACATTTTTCATACATGTCTACCTCAGCCTTTTTCATACATGTCTGCCAAAGTATTTTATGAAAGAAGGCGGTGAGTTGTTTGGAAAAATGCCTCAAATAAATGTGGTCTCATGGTGATGGACATCACCATAAGACCACATTTCTTTGAGACATTCTTTCAAATAGCTCACTGCCTTTTTCTATGCTACCACATTTTCCATACATTTCTACCAAAGCATCTTATCAAACATGTCTATGCTAAAACATTTTTCATACATGTCTACCTCAACCTTTTTCATACATGTCTACCAAAGAATTTTATAAAAGAGGGCAGTGAGCTGTTTGGAAAAATACCTCAAAGAAATCTGGTCTCACGGTGATGGAAATCACCGTGAGACCACATTTCTTTGAGGCATTCTTTCAAACAGCTCACTACCTTTTTCTATGCTACCACATTTTCCATACATGCCTACCAAATCATGTTATCAAACATGTCTATGCTACAACATTTTTCACATGTGTTTACCAAAGCATTTTATGAAAGAAAGCAATGAGTTTGGTGCAACCATGGTAGGAGGGTCCTTAGAGAGAACAATTTGGACCATGCAACAATAGTAACACAACGAAAGCAATACAAAATATGGAGGCAAATGAATATTAACACATTCTCATTAATAGAAATCTCAGTTGCATTCGTCCAACAACATCCAACTTACAGATTCGGCTCACAGGCCTGATTATACATGCTCAAAATAGAACATTCCAGTATGCTCCTATATGCGAGCGAATTCTTACAAATATAATCTATCAACTAATAACTCAATTCTCACGATCTCTACCTACCTATTCTAATGATAAATTACAAGTTTTATACTATATCCATGATTCTGGAAACATTTGCATTGGCCAAAAATTATTACATTTTCCAATGAAAGAAAATATAATAGTCTCATGAACAAGTTAGCCTCTATTTGAATTATTCCATCAACGGGTGCATAAGATGAAGTGTGGGCCTATAATGAAGGTCAGGGGAACTCTAAGGAACATTTAAAATCACATCATTAAGATCCACAAGTCATAAGAATGATCCACGAACAATCAGATTAGTCATTAGGCTTGAAAACTATTCCAGTGCCAGTTCAAGAAACTATCATGAAATTCAGAATCGATAACTTGTCGAAAAATGATCCAACCACACTCAAAGCTTGGAATAAGGAAAATTAACATGTCCATAATGTACATAGAGATCCACAAGGTCTAGTGAGCAAAGATGATGAATCCACCAACATGAATTGAGAAAGAACAAAAAAAGAACAAAACTAAAAGGAAAATATTTTTGGTTGATGCAAGATTGCCAAGAACCAAGGATGCTCCTGCATCAGACATCCAGGGTTAATGAATAGTGAGTCTCTCACTTTGCAGGGGCCAAAGGAAAACTAAGACGGTCTACCTCAGCCTCAGAAATCCATGAATAATCCTCCACTGGTCTACCTCTCCATTTCACAAGATATTATTTGTACTATCTTCCATGAGTCTTTCTCCCATCTTTGATATCCAAAATCTCCTCAATCCCATCTGACTGTTGTTTAGGAAACTGATTCTCCAATTCCATTATGTTGTCCTCACTAAATTCCACTTCATAATACTGATGTAGCTCTGCAATGTTGAATATAGGCGATATACCCATACCATCCGGTAACTCCACTTTGTATGCATTTCCTAAATCAAAATTCTTCAAGTTCCTACAAGGTCCAAACTTCCTCATCTTCATCTTATTGTATGTCCCAACTGAAAATATTTCCTTCCTCAAATATACCATCACTTCATCTCCAACTTCAAACTCCTTATGTCTCCTCTTTCCATATGCCTTCTCCTTATATCTCCGATTCATATCTTCCAATTGTTGTTTCACTTGAGTATGTACTTTCTTCATATGTTTTGTAAATTCCTCTACTTCTCATTCCTTTTGTCTTCCATACTAATGTCTCTTAACTCTGATATACCTCTAGGATGAATTCCAATAACAATCTCAAAATGTTTCTTTCCTGTACTCTTGTTCACTGAATTATTGTATGCAAATTTTGCTTGTGCCAGGACTAAGTCCCAACTTCTAGTCTTCTCTCCAATGAAACATCTTAGCAAATTCCCCAAGCTCATGTTCACTACCTCTGTCTATCCATCAGTCTGTGGGTGAAACATAGAACTGGACTTCAAATATTTCTTCAACTTCTTCCAAAGTGTCCTCCAAAAGTAACCAACAAACTTTACATCTTTGTCTGAAACAATACTCCTAGGTAATCCATGCAATTTGACCACTTCCCTAAAAAATGAGTCTACTACATGCACTCCATATGTTGTCTTCCTACAAGGTATGAAATGTGCCATCTTAGAAAATCTGTCTACCACCACAAATATTGAATCATTACCTCTTTGTATCTTCGGCAATCCGAGTATGAAATCCATGTTGATATCCTCCCAAGGTATTTCTAGAACTATCAAAGGCTTATACAACCCAACATTCTGACTACTTTCTTTCACAACTTGACAAACTCTACAACTCTACACAAATATCCTAACATCCTTATGAATCTGCAGCCAAAAATAATTCTCACTCACCAATGCTATTGTCTTATCAATTCCAAAGTGTCTTGCTAATCCTCCACTATGCTTTTCTTTCACCAAGTTTTCCATCATTGAACTTTGGGGTAAACACAACTGATTACCTCTAAACAACATATCCTCTTGAATGAAATAATCCAACCACTAGCTTCTATCCTCCAAAACTAGTTCCTTACAAGCTTTCCAATGTTCTACAAAATTTGGGTCTTCCTCATACAAGTTCTTCAACTCATCAAAGCCTAATACCTCCATTCTCATCTTTGTCAACAAATTTTTTCTCCTACTCAATGCATTAGTATCTCTATTTGACTTTCCACTCCTATGCTTCAAAACAAAAGTATAGCTCTGCAAGAATTCCACCCATCTCATGTGTCTTTGATTCAACTTACCCTGATTGTTCAAATATTGCAATGCCTGGTGATCTGTATATAGCATAAACTCCCTAGGAAACAAATAATGTCTCCACTTCTTCAAGGCTTGAACTATGGCATAAAATTCTTGATCATACATTGAATATCTTCTCCTAGCATCATTCAATTTCTCACTAAAATAAGCTACAAGTCTCCCTTGACTTAATACTGCTCCAATTGCATTTCCACTTGCATCACAGTCTACTTGAAATACCTTAGTGAAATCCGGTAAAGCCAACACAAGTTGCTTAGTCACCTTCCACTTCAAAAATTCAAAACTTTGATATGCTCTAGATGTCCATCTAAAATCCTTCTTATCTTCTCTCATCGTTTATGTCATAGGACTGCAAATAGAACAAAAATTCCTAATGATCTTTCAATAGAAACTAGCGAATCCATGAAATGATCTTACCTCTCCAATACTTTCAGGTGTAGGCCACTTGATAATTGCTCTAACCTTCTCAGGATCCATCTTTAATCCATCCATAGATATCACAAATCCTAGATATACCATTTATTCCTTCATGAAACTACACTTCTTAATGTTTATCAATAACTGCTCTTCTTTCAACCTCTGCAAAACTTGTCTTATGTGCAACAAATGTTCTCTACTCTTACTAAAAAATCAAGATGTCATCCAAGTACATAATCACAAACTTTCCCAATAATTTTTTCAATACCTCATTCATCAATCTCATGAAAGTACTCAGTGCATTTGTCAATCCAAAAGGCATCACCAACCATTCATACAATCCTTCATTTGTCTTAAATTTTGTCTTCCACTCATCTCCTTCCTTGATTCTGATATGATGATATCCACTCTTCAAATCTATCTTTGTAAAGTATCTAGCTCCACTCAAGCAATCCATAATGTCATCCATCCAGGGTAAAGGGAATCAATACTTCACCGTGATCTTATTTATGGCTCTTGAATCTGTACACATTCTCCATTCTCCATCCTTCTTAGGTGCCAACACAGCAAGTATTGCACAAGGACTTAAGCTTTCTCTGATCAAACCCTTTCTCAAAAATTCTTGTACTTGTCTATTCAACTCTTCATTCTTTGTAGGTTTCATCCAATGTGTTGCTTTATTAGGAAAACTAGCTCCAGGAATCAGATCCATGCAATGACTAATACAACTCATATTTTGTCAGCAACTCCTTTATCTCTTTTGGTTGTTCTTCCACATGCTTCAAGTCTTTATCCTTCTTAGGAACTAAGGCATAACACATATTCTCATGTCTCAACCCATCAAGGAATCTTCTTCCATCAACTAGACAAACCCTAGCATTCGTACAAACCTCAACTGTAGGAACATCTTCCAATGGAAACAAAATTTGCTTCATCCCATTAGCAACAATGGTGTATATATTCTTCTTTCCATCATGAATATCTTGTCCATCATACTACCAAGGCCTTCCCAAAAAAATATGACATCTATCCATAGGCATGATATCACACAAAACTTCATCATTGTAATTTCCTATCTTTAATTTCACCAAACATTGTTCACTTACTAGAATCTTATGCTCATCTTGTATCCATGCTATTTGATAGGTTTTTGGGTGCTTCAATCTTTCCAACTTCAACTTAGTCACCATCTCTTCATAAACCAGGTTCTCATAACTTCCACTGTCAACTATCACCTTGCAACATTTACCAGCTACCTTGCATCTTGTCAGAAATAAATTCTTCCTCTGTAATGGTTCTTGCTCCAACTCACTCTAACACATTACTCTTCTATTTCCCAACACTTCTCCTTCTTCTGGTTTATTAGATGATTCGGCATGATCTTCCTCGACAAAGGTGGTTCTTTTTTTGTTCTTGGTCTTTCTACTTGTCTCTCCCTAATTGCATTCAAATGCTCTATGTCCTTCTCCACCACATTTATAAAAAGTTCCTCTTAATACCATTTTCTCTTGTCCTCTATCATCTCTTCTATATCCTTCATTCTGATATCCACTGTATCCTCCTCTTCTGTATGAGTTACCATCACTTTTCTAATATGCATTATCATACTTACTAATCTTCTTATCTTTGTTTTGATTTGGAAAAGATCCTCTTCCACCTCTTCCTCTCTGTCTTTGCTCATGTCTCTTATTCAACTTATCTTCTTCCTTTAGGGCACACTGATATGCTTCTTCCACACTCTACAACTTGATCAAACTAATTTCATCCTTTATAGACGAACTTAAATTATTCACATATCTGGCTACTTGCTCAATTTCCTCCTCTGAATGTCCAGATCTGATATTCAACTTATAGAATTCCTCAATATACTTTGTCACACTTGAATCTTTCTGCTTCAAATTTTGCAAATTTTGGAACAAACTAATCTGATAGTTTGCTGGCATAAACTTTTTCTTCAACTTATTCACCATCCGATCCCAAGATTTTATCTTCTCTTTCCCTCTTCTTTTCCTATCCGTCTACAAATGTTCCTACCAAAGGGATGCATGTCCTCTCAACTTTGTACAAGAAAATTTCACCTTCTTATCTTCAGTGGTACCTTCAAATTCAAAATATTTTTCCATCTCTATTATCCAATAAAGCAATTCTTTTGAATCCAACTTACCAGTATAATCTGGTGGATTGAAATGTAGCTTCATATTTTCTCTAGTTAGGGCTCTTATGAACCTTTCTTCTCCCTAATCTAGGATAGGTTGCTCTTCTCTTCCTCCTTCTTGAACTTCTACCTCTTCATCACTCACATCATCAACTGTTCAACCTCTTCTCTGGGCCATTTCAGCTGCATCTAATTTGGTAGCAATTCCTCTTAGCATCTCCATTATAGCTTGGTCTACATTTCCACGCGCTCCATTTCCTCTAATATTTCGGACTTTGCAAAAATTTTTGACCTGGCATGGATTGAAGCTCACTTTGATACCAATCTAGTGCAGCCACGGTAGGAGGGTCCTCTGAGAGAACAATCTAAACTGTGTAGCAAGAGTAACACAATGAAAGCAATACAGAATATGGAGGAAAATTCAAATTAACACATTCTCATTAATAGAAATCTCAATTACATTTGGTTGGAAACATCCAGCTTATAGATTTGGCTCACAGGTCTGATTATACATGCTCAAAATAGAACATTCTAGTATGTTCCTATATGCAAGCGAATTCTTACAAATACAATCTATCAACTACTAACTCAATTCTCACTATCTCTACCTACCTATTCTAATGATTTATTACAAGTTTTATACTATATCCACAATTCTAGAAACATTCGCGTCAGCCAAAAATCATTACATTTTCCAATGAAAGAAAATATAGCAGTCGCATGAACAAGTGAGCCTCAATTTGAATTATTCCATCAACAGGTGCATAAGATGAAGTTTAGACCTATAATGAAGGTCGTGGATACTCCAAGGAACATTTAAAATCACATCGTTAAGATCCGCAAGTCACAAGAATGATCCACGAATGATCAAATTAGCCATTAGGCTTGAAAACTATTCCAATGTTGGTTCAAGAAATTGACATGAAATTCAGAATCAATAACTTACCAAAAAATGATCCAACCACGCTCAAAGCCTGGAATAATGAAAATGAACATGTCCATAATGTACATAGAGATCCACAGGGTCTAGTGAGCAAAGATGATGAATCCCCCAATATGAACTAAGAAAGAATAAAACAAGAACAAAACTGAAAGGAAAATATTCCTGGTTGATGTAAGATTGCCAAGAACCAAGGATGCTTCTGCATCAAAGTTTTTTGCATTGGTTGTTCCTATGTTTTCATTGATGTCAACATGGTGATAACTATATGGGAAGTCTGCTTGGTTTATCGGAAGTTGTTATCTACTAGTAATACCCTTTTTGTGATGGATCAGTGTGTCAGTATTTGAGTCTAGAATTCACCGCAAGATCTATTGTGACTCTAATCTCTTAACCATGTTTTCTTGACTCATTCAGACAACTATATCCTAGATCTTGAGGCATCTTTTTTTGTGAGCAGAAAGTTATCATTGATAGAATTCAACTATGTATTCTACTGTTGTTCTATGTGTTTCATACTGTGTAGGAGACTCTGCATTCTACTATGGTGAACATTCTTGTGCTATAGTTTTGTTGATAGTCTCTATGTTGGTGGTATGATGGGAAATTAATGTATTCTCAGATCTAGAAGGTGTTTGCTTTGAGGATTATCTGTTGGTTTGGAGAATTGTATTCTAGTCTTGGCTGACTCAGCATATGCAATATATTATGAAGACTAATTATGTTTTATGGATGATAGCCAACTTGGTATAATGCACTGTGTGGCTAAAATGATCAAATCATATATGGTGCCAATAAAGAATATTTTGATTATTTTTGTGTTCATCTAATTAGGCCAACCTAATTGATGATCAAGATATAATTGTATATATAAGATGTTTTGAGGAATGAAATGAGGACACACATGGGTAGTGAAAGTGGATATATGGAGTGAATGTGAAATGTGAAGAGGAAAAGGTGTGTGAAGATCTAAGCCTATATGCTTTAGAAGTTGTGATCAATGCAGTTTTGTTGAGTGACTACTATGTGAGGCAGTACTTCATATTATGAGCTTCAATGGAACTAAACCCTACACATTGAAGGTGTATCCTATCAGCTCAATCTTTTGGTAGTGAGACACTATCATTGTATCTTGGCAGAAAGCCATCTTTTGTACTCAAGCAGTGAGCCTTTTAAGAACAGTGAGTCCTAGCAGTGAGCCTTTTACAAACAATGAGTCCTAGTAGTGAGCCTCGTAATATTTTGTATCCAAATATAATATATTTTGAGTTAACCCTCACCATGGTTTTCCCATTTTTGGGTTTTCCTTGTAAAAATCTTGGTGTTCATGTGTATGGTTGCATTGACTTGTTTTTATGTTCTCTCTTGCTAATTCGGTCAGAATTGTGATAATGATTAAATGGATTTTATTATGGTTTTATGGAATACTAATTCACCCCCCCTCTCAATATTATGAATGTTCAACAATTGGTATCAGAGCTTGGTTCCTTGGAAGAAGCCTAACAACTTGAGGAGGGTCTCAGAATTTGAGTATAAGAAATTTTTTCCTTCAGAAGTAGTCTTTACTGAATATTCAAAAGAAATGGAAGATCTAAAGGACAGGTTGATGAAAGCGAACAAGTACATTGAAAAGTTGCAAAGTAAAAGTGTTGAATCATGTGATCTATTGGCTGGGGGACAAGAAATTATCTCTAACCTGCTACAACAATTGGATGAGAAGAAAAGAATTGAAGAATTTCAAGAAATTAAAATTCAAAGGAAGATGGATGAATGCATAAAGCTAGAAGAAGAAGCAAAAATCTTGAGATATAATTTGGAAAAGGAAAGAAGTTTTGAAGACAAATTTAAGATTAGCTCAGTGATGCTTGATGAATTGATTACCTCTCAAAGGTCAAAAATGGATAAGAGTAGTTTAGGGTTTGAGAAAGGACAGAGTTCTAAAGTGAAGCAATCCATTGGTAAGAAGACTCAATACAAAAATGAGAAAATCAAGGAGCTAAGAAGCAATTCTGGAAAAACTCATGTCAAATGACATGATGCTGAAAGGTATTTATCTTTGAATGGTGTTTGTTATTCCTGCAAGAAATTTGGTCATAAGGCAAAGGACTAAAAAGTAAAATGAATGATTATTTATCATTCTCTAGCAAGTGTTCTAAGAGCAAGAAGAATGGATATAAAGTTGGTATATTGAATAAAAGGGAAAATGGAAAGAAGAATGCTATTTATTGTAAGTGCAGCAATCTGGAACACCCTGTTAATAATAGCAGAAGAAACAAAAACATCTATTTAGTGAAGAAGAATGATCAAATCATTGATCTAGAAGAAGCAAGAAAGGAAATGAAAAGGATTTGGAGAAAGGAATCATCAATATTATCTGTGTTGACCTTCAGTGTAGATACTCCGGTCAATTTCTAAGTAAAAGAGGTTGCTAAGGGGGAGTAATCATCAAAAAATCTAATAAACCCCCTCATCGGTACTTGTGTCATATCATGGAAGAAATATATTTAATGTGGCAACAAGATTAAGGTACTTTCTCAATCGCATGTGTGAAGGATGAAGTTTGCAGAATTTGAAAGAATGGAGGCGTACATAATTTTTGAGGCAATCTACCTACAAGTTGAAGCATTTATTGCAAAATCATTTAGAATATAAGGAATAAATTCAGATAATTTTAAAAGCTTATGTATTTTTGGAGAAGCATGCAAAGGAAGTTTAGAAGGCAATTCAGAGTTTCAAGGTTTGAAGAAGAAAATCAAGGGGATTTGAAGTGAGCTCCGGAAGTAGGATATCTATACATTTCTTGTTGGCATTTTTAGAGGTATTCTTGTTTGCACAACCTTTCATTTTTATTTCTATGGATAATTCAAAGGTTGTGAATAGTGCAAATAAAGTGCAAGTTAGGTTGAAGAGATATTTGAGGAATGTTTCAAAAGAGTTTGTTGGTGCATTCTCTTGCATCCCTCCGAGAGTGTTTCCCACAGAAGATGTCTATGCATTTTCTTATAGTAAGATATAAGAGATGTCGCCAATTCAGTTGAGCATGCTTTGGAAGAGTGGATTGAAAGAAAACCATGATGCCTACAGAGTATTAGTTGAGAAAAAGTTGGATGTTTGGAGGAAAGTTCCCTTGTTTGGATTTGAGAAGTATATTCGAATAGTGTTGAGCAGAATTCATGATGAATCTTTGTGGATTGATGAGGCACATTTAATTACTAGAGAATCTATTAGAGATGTAATTGGTTTGTGTTCCTCTTGACCAATTCCCAAATAGAAAGCTATGGATGAGCAAGAAATAATTAAGGTTACCAATGTGATTTTTGAAGGGAAAGAGATTGATTTGAGATCAATTGTTGATTCGGTAATAAGGTATGTTGCTATGGTCATCAATCACAAAGTTTGTATCCCTAACAATGACCTTATAGTTTCTACTGCTATTGTGCATACTGTTGTTGATATGGTTAAAAAAAGGTATGGATTATGACTTGTGTGAACTACTTCGTATTCATCTTTTAAAGAATTTAAAGGAAATCAAGAAGAGTAAGAAGAATGCATTCTGGTATGGCAATTTGGTTGTTTTTCTTCTCTTTTAATTTTTGAGAGAGTTACCAATAATAGGAAGGATAGAATGGTCAAATTCAGAGCCTGTTCCCTATCAAATTAGGAACTTCATGATAAATCTTGGTAGTTCGGATACACAAGAGACTACCCTTGTTGCATTCTTTGGAACATTTCAGATGAGGATGAGTAAAGTGTTGTTGAAAGGTACTCTGAAAGCATAAATTTTTTTGTGTCTACATATTTTTATCACATGGAAGTTGTTGAATCAAGGTTAGTTTGGATATCTGATTTGGATTATGAAGTGTCAGAGGTTGAAGTTGATAATTATGCTAAAATTATTTTGGAAAGCTCTAAGAATCTCAATGTAGAAGGTACCTCTGGTAGCATGACCTAAACAGGGAAGAAAAAGAAGAGTGTTGTTAAGCAAGAAGTTGTTGAAGGAAGTGAGCTTGAACATGAGCATGAAAGAATAAATACTCAAAGAGCTTTGGAAGAATTGCAGAAGGTTATTCCCAATGCTAATTTTGATTCATCTATTTCTATTGTGGAGAATCTTTGTGGCATGATTGATTCTTTGAAGGTCAACATCTTTGTACTTGAAGTGTCTACTAGAATCAAGCTTGGTGAAGGAAATTTGGAAGATATCAAGGAAAAATGTGGGAATGCACACAGTCAAGTGATGAAGGAATTGGAGAGTGTACAAGGTTGTGAAGAATAGGGACATGAACTACTTTCTTTTTTCCTAGATTTGTCTAGCAGTACACTTGATATAAGAAATGAGATAAGGATGAGTGAGTCCCAGATGAGCACTTAGGAAGATACATATAGGTTAGCAGAAGATAAAGATAATCAAAGGTGGTCCTACATTGTGTAGCTTCAGGGCAGATTCTTTTCTCTACAGGATCAAAGGACAGATGTGATCAAGAAGTTTGTGGCACTCAGAGACATGATTAAACTTAGACATACTTCAATTTCTAGTGCTCTTGGTTGTATTGGTGAATTATCATAGATTAATCTCAGTCCCAATACTTTAGCAAAGGGTGTAGAGTCCTTAACTAAGCTTGATATATTTTGCAAGAATCTTGTAAGTGCAAAAGGTTCATGGGAAGAAGGTAGAGCATTATGGAAGGCTATCCTGGAGAGTCTTAGAGGTTCTTCTTCAGGTTAATTCAATTATGTGTTCATATCTTTTTTGGTTACACTTTGATGCATATATACATATATTTCGAACCCCTTCCTTTGTCATTGATGTCAAAGGGGTAGAGATAGAGAGATGGGGAGAGATAAAGAGATGAAGAGATAGAAAGACAAGAAAAACATTTTTGTGAAGAACAATCTTGATAGGGGGAGTATTCAAAGTATTTAGTTGTTGTATACTATAAAATATTTTTGTCATGCATGTTGCCATCAATTCCAAAGGAGGAGATTATTGGGAGCCTTGCAACATAAGCATGAAGTATGGATGGTTTGTGTTGGTTGTTCCTATTTTTTCATTGATGTCAACATGGTGATAACTATATGGGAAGTCTACTCCGTTTATCGAAAGTTGTTCTCTACCAGTTATACCCTTTTTGTGGCGAATCAATGTGTCATTATTTGAGTCTGGAATTAACCGAAATATCTGATGTGACTCTAATCTCTTAACCATGTTTTCTTGACTCATTCAGATAGCTATATCCTAGATATTGAGATATCTTTTGTTGTGAGCAGAAAGTTATCACTAACAGAGTTCAACTATATATTCTACTATTGTTCTATGTGGCATACTATGTGGGAGACTTTGCATTCTACTAAGGTGAACATTCTTATGTTATGGTTTTGTTGATAGTCTCTATGCTGGTGGTATGATGGGAAATTAATGTGTTCTCAAATCCAGAAGGTGTTTTCTTTAGGGATTATTTGTTGGTTTGGAGAATTGTGTTCTAGTCTTGGCCAACTCAGCGTATGCAATATATTATGAAGACTAATTATGTTTTATGGATGATAGCCAACTTGGTATAATGCACATGGATAAAATGATTAAATCGTATATGGTGCCGACAAAGAAGTTTTTGATTTTTTTTCTTCATCTAATTAGGCTGGCCTAATTATTGATCAAGATATACTTGTATATATATAAGATGTTTTGAGGAATAAAATGAGAAGGACGCACATGAGTAGTGAAAGTGGATATATGGAGTGAATGTGAAATGCAAAGAGGAAAATGGGTGTGAAGTTCTGAGGCTAAATGCTTTATCAATTTTGATCAGTGCAGTTTTATAGAGTGACTACTGTGTGAGGTAGTACTTCATATTCTGAGCTTCAATGGAACTAAACCCTACACATTGAAGGTGTAACCTATCAGTTCAATCTTTTGGCAGTGAACCACTATCATTGTATCTTGGCAGTTAGCCATCTTTTGTACTTAGGTAGTGAGCCTTTTAAGGACAGTGAGTACTGGCAGTGATCCTCGTAATATTTTTTATCCGAATATATATATTATGACTTAACCCTCACTGTGGTTTTTTCCTTTTTGGGTTTTCCACATAAAAATCCTGGTGTTCATGTGTATGGTTGCATTGACTTGTTTTTATGTTCTCTCTTGCTAATTCAGTAAGAATTGTGATAATGATTAAATGGATTTTATTACGGTTCTATGGAATACTAATTCACCCCCCCTCAGTATTTTGGATGTTCAACAGAGACCACATTTCTTTGAGGCATTCTTTCAAATAGCTCACTGCCTTTTTCTATGCTACCACATTTTCCATACATTTCTACCAAAGTATCTTATCAAACATGTCTATGCCAAAACATTTTTCATACATGTTTACCTCAGCCTTTTTCATACATGTCTACCAAAGCATTTTATGAAAGAAGGCAGTGAGTTGTATGGAAAAATGTCTCCAAGAAATGTGGTCTCATGGTGATGGACATCACCATGAGACCACATTTCTTTGAGGAATTCTTTCAAATAGCTCACTAGCTTTTTCTATGCAAATTTTGCATACATGTCTTCCAAAGCATCTTATCAAACATGTCTATGCTATAACATTTTTCATACATGTCTACCAAAGAATTTTATGAAAGAAGGCAATGAGTTGTTTGGAAAAATGCCTCTAAGAAATGTGGTCTCATGGTGATCACCATGAGACCACATTTCTTTGAGGCATTCTTTCAAATAGCTCACTACCTTTTCTATGCTACCATATTTTCCATACATGTCTACCAAAGCATCTTATCAAACATGTCTATGCTACAACATTTTTCATACATGTCTACCTCAGCCTTTTTCATACATGTCTACCAAAGCATTTTATGAAAGAAGGCAATGAGTTTTTTGGAAAAATGCCTCCAAGAAATGTGGTCTCATGGTGATGTACATCACCATGAGACCACATTTCTTTGAGGTATTCTTTCAAATAATTCAATGTATTTTTCTATGCTACCACATTTTCCATACTTGTCTACCAAAGCATCTTATCAAACATGTCTATGCTACAACATTTTTCATACATGTCTACCTCCATATCACAACAAAAGTAAGTAATACATTTTTTGAAACATATCCATACCACTAATTACATTGCATTTTATGAAACATATTCATATCACTAATTAAATTGCATTGCATATCTTTAAAACTCAAAGCACTACTTCACATTGCATAACTAATGTAAATTATCAAACATTGCATATCTTATCAAACATTGATGTCCCCAACCTAGGGTTTCTAGTGAGCTTCAAAAAACATATAATTTTTTATGCATATGGTTAAAATCTATGAAATTTGGTACTAATTTTTTGTAGGCCTATATGCATGTGCTAATAAAAGGAGGGTTGCTAAATCATCATTTTGTGTGAGTTACTAAGGATATTTTGTTTCCTTTTGCAACTATATTGTGTAAAACCTAGTACTTTGAGGGATTTGTACAAAATTGCTTCATGTAAGTGTTGATCAATGTTAAGAATGGTTTTGGGGGGAGTATTTGGAGTGCAAACAAGTGCTTAGGAGCAAAGAAGTGTCAAACCCAGGGTATAAGTTGCTGCCACCTTTGAAAACTAGAGAATCTTGTGCTTATTGTTGTCAAAACCACATTATGATTGTCCTTCAAAGCTCCTTGATTTATCATAGAGAATGATGACAAACACAACCAAGCCATGAAGAATAAATTAAAACAAGGATTTGTGATGTTATATCTTTGAATTATTCACTATTTCTTTGGCAATGAGGTAACTTAGAAAGACAATAAGCATTTTAAATTGCACAAGATTTTCCCATTTTTTAATTTTTTAGAAAGGTAAATGGTATGAATGAATGGAAACTTGCATTAACAACTATGTCAAGTCACTTCAATTTATTTAAGCACATGGTGAAGGTGGGTTTTTTATGGCACAAAATAATGAATGGAAACTTGCATTAACATTGATGAAAGCTCTTAGGTTTTCCAAATTGGTTTAAAATAAAAGTTTTCCCAAAACAATCACTAAAAATCACAAGTCAACAACGAATAGAAATTTTGACTCGCATTATACTAGGGAAAACACCTCACACCAAGTCTAGGTATCAATCATTGCCTATCAAGTTCTTAATTAATGAGCAAATGGTTATTCAACAAGATAAGATATAAGTATAATTATGATGATGAATATGATTTTAGAAATGAATGCATAGATGTTTTCAAATATATTATAGTTTCAAGAAGAAAATTGAAGGGAACTGTTTGAGTGATGATTCAATTAATTTATTATTTGTGTATGCTTTAGTTAGGATTCTGACACCCTAAATAATGAAGACATTAAATGCATAGAATGCATGCACTGAGACATTCCAAGGGAAATAAAAAGGTTTCAAGCCATGATAATGGTAGTGTATGACAAGAATGGACAACAAAGTGAGAGCCACCCCAAGAATGCAGTGGACAATGACCCTTTAACCTGCTTTCCAAAATACTTTAGGACTGTGTTTTACCCTTAGTGATTGTAATTAATGCCTTGGGACTGTGATGTCTTTATGGCATGAATTTTTTTTGATTTAGATGTAATGTGGCAGTTACATTAGAAGAGGTCAAAGTTATAGTCCATCAAGGAGTAGAAATGAATTTTTGAAATCCTTTAGATATATAAGTTGTTTACATTCCATGAGACCACATCACTTTGAGGCATTTCCTTGAGGTAATTTTTCAAATCTTTTATATAAGTTTACATGAGTTTGAATCTATTATGTCATATTTTTAATTTTGTATCTTCAAACTCCTAAAAATTAAAATTGTACATGCAAGATCCATCTAATTAAATGTTGAATTCTATGTGTAACAATGAAGATTAATAAAATCATCAAATGAATGGTTTATAAATTATTAAAACAAAACATAAAAAATCAATATAAACATCTACCTAAAATGAAATAGAGTGAATTCCACTAGCCATGATGGAAATGGACTACTATAAGTGATGCAAATGGAATTCATAAATAATTTTTTGTTAAGTTGATGTCATTTATATAAGTTTAAACATGAATTCATCTAAATTATGTCATGTTTTTCATTTTTTTCTTCAAACTCATAAAAATTAAACCTTTTTATGCAACTTCCATCTAATTCAATGTTGAATTGTATGTCAAACTATTATGATTAATAAAATCATGAAAGGAATGGTTTATATTGTCAAAAACAAAAAAAATAAACTAAATAAAAACATTTCAATAGTACCAAAATGAATATATTACCTGAGATAATGTAAAATGATTTAGAAACATCAAATTGTCTTCTTCTACATTGTCTAGCATTCAAATTGGTGGTAAAAAGGTGATGGATCAATCATAGATTGGTACAATAGGGAGTCAATTGCATAAAAAAGGTGTTTCTAAGTCAAATAAAGCTTTGAACTAGACAAATGTAGAAACATGTGGGCCTAAATCACGAGGCCAACCCCTATTTTACTATTCCAAGGAAAAAACACATTTGGCACTCACCAAATTTGGTGAGTGCCAAATGTGTTGCATTGAAATGTTATGCATGTGCTTTGAGTCAAATTAACATTAGATTTGGAGGGAGAAAGCTAAGAGAGATAAAGATGGTTAGACCTGAGAGAGAGGGAGTATGAAATGGGGTGTTGGAGTGAGATAGATTTGTCTAGGTAGAGTGGAGGGAATGAGACTTGGGAGAGAGGGAGTGTGAGAGAGGGGATTGGAGTGAGAGAGAGTAGTCTAGGTAGTGTGGGAGGGAGTGAGACCTAAGAGAGAGAGAGGGGGGATTGGAGTGAGAGAGATTAATCTAGGTAGTGTGGGAGGGAGTGAGACTTAAGAGAGAGAGACTTAAGAGGGAGAGAGAGTTATCCAATTATGGTGTGGGAAAAGACTTGACAATGGGAGAGGGGTTGGGAGGGATGAGACCTAAGAGAGACAAAAATACCAAATGGGGAGACAAAGAGGGAGTGTGGGAGAGGGGTTTGGAGTGAGATAGTTTTTTTTAGGTATGGTGGGAGGTAGTGAGGGGAGAGAGAGGGAGAGAGGGAGAGAGGGAGAGAGGGAGTGGGTGGGACATAGATACTTGAGAGAGAGAGGGGGAGAGAGTGGAAGAGATATGGAGAGATATTGAGGGAGTGAGAGAGAGAGAGAGGGAGTGGGAGAGAGATAGAGAAAGAGAAAGAGATACCTGAGAGAGGGAGAGGGGGTA
>VDFB02000007.1:205327631-205507600 GCA_007258455.2 Sequoia sempervirens | reverse complement strand
GAGAGGGAGAGGGAGAGGGAGGGAGAGACTTGAGAGAGAAGGAGAGAGAGTTTCAAAGAGAGACAAAGGGAGTGAGAGAGAGAGGGAGTGAGAGAGAGGGGGTTGGGAGGGAGATACCTGAGAGAGAAGGAGAGAGAGAGATAGAGGGAGTGAGAGAGAGAGGGAGTGGAAGAGAGATAAACAGAGTGAGTGACTGGGAGAGAGACCTGATAGAGGGAGAGGGGAAAGGAGGGAGTGACTTGAGAGAGAGGGAGAGAAAGATAAAAACCTAAGAGATGGAGATGGAGTGAGAGACAAAAAGACCAGAGGGGGGGGAGAGGGAGTTAAGGTGTAAGAAGCATATAAGCCTTTCAAATGGACATCTAAGAAAGAGGGTTATCTAGTTAGTATGGGAGGGAGTGACCTAAGAGATGGAGAAGGGGTGGGATGTATATTTTGAAGGAGAGACCTAACAAAGAGGGAGTGTGAGAGATGGGATTGGAGTGAGAGAGAGAGTAGTCTAGGTATTAATGTTAGGGAGTGAGACCTGAGAGAGAAACTTGAGAGGGAGAGAGAGAATTATCTAGTTAGGCTTGGGGAGAGACCTAAGAGAGGGAGAGGGGGTGGGAGGTATATTTTTACGGAGAGACCTGATAGAGAGGGAGTGTGAGAGAGGGGGTTGGAGTGAGTGAGATATGTCTAGGTAGGGTGGGAGGGAGTGAGACCAAAGAGAGAGAGAGACTACTACATCGAACAAAGAGGATTGTCTAGTTAGGATTGGAGGGAGATACCTGAGAGAGGGAGAGAGGGTGGGAGGGGTATTTTGAGGGAGAGACTTGAGAGAGAGGGGGTTTGAGTGAGAGAGATTTGTCTAGGTAGGGTGGGAGGGAGTGAGGCCTGAGAGAGAGAGACTACTATAGATCAAAGATTCAAGAGGGTTATCTAGTTAGGATGGGAGGGAGAGACTTGAAAGAGGTAGAGGGGTTGGGACAGATATTTTGAGGGAGATACTTGAGAGAGAGAGGGAGTGTGAAAGAGGGGATTGAAGTGAGAGAGTAGTCTAGGTAGCGTGGGAGGGAGTGAGACTTGAGAGGGAGAGAGAGTTATCTAGTTAGGTTGGTGGAGAGACCTGCAAGAGGGCTAGGGGGTGGGAGGGATATTTTGAGGGAGATACATAAGAGAGAGGGAGAGTAGTTATGGTGGGAGGGAGAAAATTGAGAGAGGGAGAGGGGGTGCGAGAGATTCAAGAGACAAAGGGTGGGAGGGATAGAGTGACAGATAGACTTGAGAGAGAGGGGTTGGGAGGAATAGAGGAAGGGAGAGGCTTGAGAGAGAGTGGGTGGAAGGGATAGAGCAATGAAGAGACCTAAGAGGGGGAGTTATCCTATACATTAAACCATCAACCCTATACCTTAAACCCTAAGGATGGAAGACAAGGTAGAGAGTGTAAGAGAGACCTAGAGAGAGTTGAGAGAGAATGGGTACATATTGGTTAAGAGGGAAGGAGGTAGAGAGCGTATGAAAGGTAAAACCTCAATTATCCATCTATGCTCATAAACTATGAACTCTCAACGTTATCAAAGTGGTCGAGCAAAGAGAGGGGAAACTTAGTTTTTGGTCAAAGCATCTCAGTTGGTGAGCACCAAATTTGACACTTGCCAAATGGCACATCACATTTGGCATGCACCAAATTTGGCACTCGCCAAATGTGATGTGCCATTTGGCGAGTGCCAAATTTAGCACTTGCCAAATGAGCTGCTTTGGACGAGTGAATGCATAGAATTTTCCAAATTTCCTCATATTTTTGTTTGTGCTCACTATCATGTTTGCACGTCTTTTAATGTAAGTTTATAAAAAACTGTGATGAAATTAACCTCTCTTAGCTATCTAAATATATTAAAAAAATAATTTTGATTAAGTTAAGGTTTTGATCCATAACTTCTCTTGTAAATGCCTCTATTTTTGGTTAAAAACCAACACGTGCTAGTTTTAGGATAGATTTTTACTCCATCGAAAAGTGAAACAAATTACATTTTTTTAAACTAGGCTCCATTCTATAGGTGATAAAAAAAATCAGATTTCAATTAGTTTTAAAAAAAATTATGGGGTAGCACGCTCAATTTTTAGCTTTTCAAGATGTGTCCATTTCAAAAATTCATAAGATGTTATATATTCATTAAAAAAATTAGCCAGAAGAAGGATGATAAACTACATGGTGTTAACTAATTTCTCACTGTTCAGATTTTTGGAATTCTTAAAAAAAGTTAATGAAAAGGGGGGGCTCAGATGCTATGCAAATTTTTTTGATAAAAATAGGACTTGATTTTCCTCCCCCACCTTTTTGAGACCCTTAAACTTCATTAATTTCAAAAAGAATAAGTATCTTAGAAACTAGACTCAGAGCACTTCAACTCTTGTTCTTGTTGCATCTTGAAATTTTGAGTGTAACTATCTTCATTTTCTCATGCAAATCAAATTTTGCTGATTTTAGAAAAAAAAAAGTGGCCTCTTAAGAGCCTTTTTTGTGTCACAAATTCATACACTTACCTTGTAATTTAATTTTTATAGGTGTACATTTCACTATCATAAAAAATTTATTCTTTGAGTGAGAATGCAATGAAAATGATCAACGATGGCAACCTATAGTTGCAACCACACCTACAAGTATTAGATACTACCAAATTTATTCATGGCCATGAATAGGCCAATCGATGTAGAATAGAGCCTTCAAATGGAGTTCATAGGAAAAAAGCCACACTTCCAAAAAAATACAATCACTACATAGCTTCAAAAGAACTCCAAAATGGATCTATGCTTCTACTCGTAGGATACAGTTGCCCTATTATTTGCAAGTCAAGGTGAGCCAGCGTTTCTACATGGTTTTTCTAAAAAGAATGAATCTATTGCTTATAAATTAGCATTTTTCAACCTACCATGTAAAATATGTTTTTCTTTATAGAGCTTACTCATTCTACCTATATAGGCGGATTGTCATCTATGACCTAGAGATCATGTGTTTGCATCATGGTATCATTGGTCATCCCACCTATCAATTTGAAGAACAAGTTTGACAACTACATGGTACATCCTCAAGTGATACATGCATGTAGTTCTAGTAGAAAATGTAAGGGTTTCAAAATAATCTCCTTGAAAGGCACTATTTGGGATATTCTCCTCTCTTCAAAGGAAAGATATTGCCTCATTTATCACTCCTATTAGAAATTTGAATCTATACGAGACAAGGTGGCTTATAAAGGGGTGTGTTACAATGACAAAGGAAATGCACCAATTCAACACACAAAAGGGAAAAGTCCATGCCTTTTCTTTTGATATTGTATACTATGAATGAACTGAAATACACATCACTTGCTTCAATGAAGTCACAGATCTTCACTACATGAATGTTCAGGTTGGAGTTGTCTATATAATATCTAGTAGGAGTACCAAGACTACTAATAGGTTATAAAAAGACTTAATAGCCAACTTTAAATTTGTTTAGCAAATGATTCCAAGCTTTCTCTCTATGAAGATGACCTTGTAATACCAAAACATCATTTCTCTTTCATGCCCAGCTCCACAATATGAAGACACGATGGCATAGAAGTTCTTAGAAGGAGCGTTAGGCTACTAAATATGTATTTTTCTACTATCAATGTGACTTTATGGGGTCCAACCACTCAAAAGGAAGGAATAAGTCTCCAAGAGATGTATCACTCACACCATGGTTTTTTGCTTGCAATAAAAAATAGACTTGTCACTCAATATAATGGAAAGTCCATAAGCACTTTGGCCAATACCCACCTCTTTATAGACCCAAGCATAAAAGAGACACAAAAACTAAATTCATGGTTTGAATAGAATGGGAATGATGTTATACCATCATCGACATAACCTTGTGATGTACATATACTACTTACGAGAAAGATAATTTATGGTATTGAAGCACACACTATGCACATGACCCAAGTTGTACAATGCATTGTAAAAACAATTGTACAATTAATAAAATCAAACTCATTTTTCTATCCATCTTGTCCCCTTGAAATAGATGGAAAATAGTGTAAGAAAAAAGATATGCAAAATTATGATCAAGCCTAGTACTATTCAAAGTGTAAAGCTACATTTCCAAATTGTAGCTACAGATACATACTTCAACTAAATCTCGTAGATCATATAGGAAATTTATGGGCTATTGCTTTTGAAGAACCAACCACCAAAATTGTTGGTATGTCTACAGAGGAATTGTATAAGCTACAATTCAATCAAGAAGTAGAAATTGATGTTGAGACTATAATCAAACGAGTTTTATTCAAACAATTTCTTTTCTCCCTCTCATTTGCATATGATTCAAGTGGCATTCAAGGACGGTTAAAATCAACAATCACCAAGGTTGATAAGACAGATTTTGTTGTTGAAAACACCTTCTTGTTGGGTGAACTCAATGATATCTACAATAATAACAGCACCTAAATCTATAGGTCCAATTTCTTATGTTATGTAAACACATATTTTGAAGATTAATATATACATAGTAAATTTTATATATTTTAATTTACATATATACCAATTTAGTGTCACATGTATACATACTTCAAATATTTGAGTTTACATAAATGCCAATTCGATGACACATGTATACATACTTCAAATTAGTAAATTGTGTTTCTTCTATGCTTCTTCAAGTTATTTCTTTATAGTACATAATAATTATATCTCGTACGACAATCAAATTAGGATTAGTGTTGCATTTCATATAGTTGACACTTGTTTTTTCCATTCATATTAATGTTTTTAAATTTTAGATAATTTTTTTCCCTCATATCATCCATAATGATGCTTACTATTTATTATACAGATGAAGAGCTCCACCCTACAAATTCTCAAACAAAATCCAATAAAAGCAATCCAGACTACTATTTTCAACATAAAGAAGAAATAAGTATTCACCGTCATATGCAACACCTAGAAAAACAAATTGTCGAAGACTCAAACCATCACACAATTGCAACACATACATCTAAAAAATACCAAATTGAACACCCTTATGCCCATTTTGCATCAAAGATCTCACAACAAACAATTCACAATCTCCACAATAACATTTTTTGTAGCTTTTATAAGATTTTTCAATATTAGAATAGATGCACTATCAAACTTGTAAACATACATAATATGAAATGAATGCTACATACCAATTCAACAAAAAATGGTCCATTTTTTCTTAGATGCTTTCATGAGAAAGGAATACATTGATTCTTATCATCCAAAAATATGGACCTAGAGAAGCAACTAAACAATCTAAAAAAACTTACATAGGTGTAAGAGATTTTCATAACACGAGTAAGTCCAATTATGCAAGTAACCAATGCTTGTGGAGGGAAATATAAATATAATGGTCACATAATCAATTTCCCACAAGATATAAAAATAATAGCAAGATATCTACCACATAAAATTGTAAGCTTGGATGTCTTAGTCATTCAAAGATTCCACACACAAGGTAATATGATTTCTATGTAAGTATAAGTCATGTGTGGGCTGCATTACACTATAAAATTACATATGACCCTTACTAAAAAGATGTTGAAGTAGATGGTGACTCACTTGCACAATTCCTTGATACAAGTATTGACATTTCAAAAATGCTTCACACCATCAATGTTGATAGTGACAATATGGTCAAATCAGACATAGAAGCTATGATTCATGAGGAACAACATGAAAATGAAATAACTTATGCATCCTCATTTATGGCTAAATTATGAAATAGGAAACATGAGATGGAAATAATTAAAGAAGATTTTCAAGTTAGAGATGAAAATGACACCCTTATTCATTGGCCAATACTTGAATCTTCACCAACAAATGAATACAATACTAAGGGCCTTTTAAACATGGATTTTCCCACACTCTTTACAAATGGAATTGCACTACAATTGCAACCCTAATATAGGTAGGTTGAAATGCATGAATACATCTTTCATTTAATAAGGTTTCATGATAATAGATTTGGAAGTTGTCCACAATTCCACTATCTTTTTGTAAACCTTATGATGCACCATCAAATCCAAGAACTTGCCTCTGTGTTTGTGAAGATAAATGTCGAGGATTGCATACCAACCACCATTGATAGTCTTTGACTCCATATACAACAACTTACTAATACTCAACTTGTTGAATAGCTAATGCATTTTGGATATTCCCTAAGAGGGACATGCTCATAATGGAATAAGTGTCATGATAAGATTTCAAATATGATCAACCAAATAGGATCCCCCACACTCTTCTTCACATTATGCACTACAAATACTAAATGGACAGATTTATAATGCTTATTTTTGAATGACATACCATTTGGAACACAAACTAACAAAGACTGCACAAATAAGATTATTGATAACCCACATGTCACATCCCTGTATTTGCATCAACAATTGACAATGTTTCATGAAGAAGTAATTGAGAATCTCATTTGTGCAATAGATTATTGGTATAGATATGTATGGAAACATCAAGGATCTGCACATGTACATGGTTTCATTTAATGAACCAAACATGGACAACCTTGACTGAAAAAACCATATTTTTCATAGAAAGAGAAAGAACAATCTTTGACAAATATGTTAGTGCATGGAACCCTCATTGTCTATCTGACAAAAATAACAACCACCATCAGTCTTTCCAAGATTATCTATGTTTACTAAATACATCTAATATCTTCTCTAGATATACACTAGTTGACTATGAAGAATTAATCAATCATGTCAAAAGGCACACAAAGTGTACTAAAGCAACATGCCTACACTAAAATGTCAAAATGTAGAGTGTCATTACAAGGCTCCCTAGCCTGAATGTGTCACCTCTTCCTTATTTTGTGATGAGTCTGAAAAGAAAACATTTTCCCTACATGAAATTATGATAGGTTAAATATACACAGTCTAGAAATAATTTCAATTTGGAGAGCTTATATGGATTATCAACCTATCAATTTAAAAATGCTTGTGCTTAAATACATTTCCAAATATGCATCCAAGGTAGAGAGAAAATCAAAGATTTGTATTGAGATACTAACATGAATATGTAGAAAGCAAGCACCAAAAGACCAAGCTCTTGTAGCTTACAGGAAATTCATGTATGAGATTATTGTAGACCGTGATATAGGTGCACAAGAAACATTTCATATGCTACAAAAAATACCACTTTTTGTTTGCAATGATCTATTTATGTCACTAAATGTTGGATGAAAAGTGTTACATCGAATAAAAACAAACCTTAATGAAAATACATTACAATCAACCTATCTACATTCTTACATACAACGACCTATAGGGATGGAAACAATATCATTGATTGAATCTACACAATCATTCTCATTTTTATCAAATTGTAAAGGATGCAAGTGGAAATTTAGGAAACAAAAGGAAATTATCAACGTCTTTCCTAGATTCTATGCTACTCCAAATGAGGATTCAAAACATTTTGAAACGTTTTGCTGGAGTGAGCTACTTTTATACGAGTATTTTCATGACATCACAACAGATATAGGTTGCATTAAAGATGCTATTTTTTCAAATTGGAAGGAAATGAATATACATAAATATTATGTGTGCCATTTTGACCACTTAATTCATATAGAGATTGACCATGAAGAGCAAGAAGCTATGGATAATGGAATAGACATAGAAAACACAATATGACTTAATGAATGGGAGTTTCTATCACAAATGGGCCTTGCCAATGGTGACAATCTAAATTCCCTTGAAATTATTGGAATATGTGACTTTGACAATATCAACAAATGGGATACATGTATTGTACCTCAACATTTACATAACATTGTACAACATTTCATAAGCACAAACAATATGTCCCAAGAAGATGACCAATCCACATTTTAGTTAAATGACCCACCATATCCACTGTCTTCCAAATAAGAACTAGCACTTACCATTGTTCATAAGTACTACAATGATAATTCCTTCAAACAACCCTTACACATGATCATGCAAGGAATGACAAGTACAGGAAAATCTTATCTAATAAATTACATTAGACATGCACTTAGTATATTAACATCAAAACAATATAGCTTACTCCTTGTGGTTGCTCCTATAGGGATCACTGCATTCAACATACATGCATCAACTATACATTCAACCCTTAAGATTCCAATAAAAAAAATGCAACCATTGAAGGGTCAATCACTTACAATTTTTCAAGAAAACATGAGACACATTAACTACGTACTTGTTGATGAGATGAGCTTCATAGGACCAACATCACTATTGAAAATAGATAAAGGTTGTGTAATCCTTCCCCCACCACCAACACATGTGCTTTGTTAGGGAATCCATCACTATTGTAGGTGACTTGGCACAACTACTACCTATTATGGAAAAACCTATCTATGCATCACACTCACATGTCAAATTCCTATGGGAAAAATTCACTAAAATTGTCACATTAGAAACAATTTATCATCAAGATGGTAACAATCAAACCCAAATTTAATTTCGTCAAACATTACAAAACTTGCATAATGCAAAACCAATTGAACAAGATTGGGAATTACTTATGGAATGCACAAACACATTACTATCAACTGATGAAAAAATAATTTTGACCAATTGATGCACCTATTCTCTAAAAATGATTCAAGCATGATACATAACAAAATATTCTTAGACAACTAAATCTTCCTATCACACTTTGTGTTGTGATTAAAAAACACATCAACTTAAACATGGATAACAATGCTAACCAACTACCAAAAGGACTTTTTCTATGTAAAGGTCAACACATAATTTTAACTATAAAATTTTGGATTCAAACATGGTTTGTCAATGGGTCTCTTCGAGAAGTAGTAGATATTGTCTACACATTTGGATCTAAACCACCTGATTTACCTTTGTATGTCATAGTACAATTTGATACTTCCAATGGGACACCTTGGAACCAAAATGAACCAATGCATATACCTATAACACCCATATCTCTAGGTAATCATAGACAAATACCACTATCCATGGCATGGGAAATTACAATACATAAATCCCAAGGATTAACACTGAAGAAAGCAACAAACAATATCTAGAGTTAAATCAATAATGGGCTTTCAAATAGAACCTCCCTTCTCTTTCGATCGATATTCAAGAATAAAAAACACTCCATACACAATTATCAAGAAAAGGGAGGAGCTCTGACTACAACTTCTTTCATTATGAGCAACAAAGGTACACATTTTTACTTTCAAACTTCTCAGCATCAAATTTTACTTCATTCTTATTAATATAATCTTCATAGTAAATTATTTACACATAAATTAAAAACTAATTAACTCACACCTTCATGGTCTATAGGTGGTTGCTTAATAATTACAATTCTCTAAATTTTTGGATACCCAAATAAAAAATCTCTCTCCAAATGTTCCTTTGTCTAACAATAATATCATTTTTCCTTTGCTTTTTACTTTCCAAATAAAACAAACGATGCAATTATTATGTAAGTGTTCTAACTTTTTCTTTCCATGTTTAGGAAAAAATTATTGGACAACAAAAATTCTTGATGTAGGCTCTTTTAATATAGGCATGTGGCACCATCAACTACAAAAGCATCACAATTGTAACTACTACAAATCATTCTTTCAAATTGCTATACCAAAAAATTGTAATTCAAAAGAAAATACTGCTTTTTCTAAACATTTGTAAAAAATATCTTCTATGTGTATTTCAAACTTCTATTGTAAACTTATATAAACACTATAGAGAAAACTTCTTATCATGCTTGCGTACAAATACTACTCTATCGATGTACCCATTGTACCCCTCCTGGTGCAAGTGCTAGCACTTATTGTTTGACCTTTTTTCCACAATAAAAATTTCTCAATATTGTTGCAAGTATGAGCGGTTAATGATGTTATTGATTTCAATAAGCTTTTGCTGTCATTGATGTCTATTGTTGAATGAGATTGTTGCAAGGGTATGAGCAGTTGATGTTTTGATTAGTTTCATTATGTTGTTATTAGTAAATCTATTGGTGTCGCTTTGATAAGCTTCTATCTATGGTTGAGGAAGTGTTGAATGTGATGAGGGTGTGTCTCTTGTGCTTTGTTTCCAAGTTATTTTGAGAAAATTTGATAAAAAGAGGAAACAGTGTGTTGCAGTTCTGTTTTGGGTTATAAAGGCGTGTTCTTGTGTTGCTCTGCATTTCTTCTAGGTTGGAGATTTTCCTATGTGATTTAGATATGTTGGTGAGAGTAGTTCAGAGGTGTTATATTCAAGGTTTAGTGTGATGGATCATTGTGCAGAAGAATATGTGTTCACTTGTGTGTGAACTGTGCATTATAGAGGTGTTTGGGAGAAATTCATTTTCTCCACATTTCTCTACAAAATGGTTTAAGGTCTTATGGATCTGAGGGTTTTTTTATTATGTTTGTATCTTTGTTCATTCAAGATGGTTTGAGGTTTGATTCTTTAGAAGTCAATTTGTCAAGTTACAATCAATGGTAGAGTTGTGTGAATGTAGTGGGTGTGTACATTCTTCAAGTGAAAGTTGTTGCAAAGGAGTTTGTTGAATTTTAGGGAATTTGAGGAATATTCTAGATCATGGTTAAGCATGGTGAGTGGTTCACAAGTTTTTCTTGGATTTGAGGAAGCTTGTACTTAAAATTTTAATGGTGTTGTCACGAGTAACAGATGACCTAGTGTTTACACTACTTGTAATGGATAATTATTATTTGTAGAAGCGTGTTGTTGCATGATGTTGATTTGGGTCCCAATTAAGGAGTGATGTGAACCGCTTTCACTTTTATCCACCACAGGAGTGTTTGGTGCCAACCTAATTTAAATTTGCACGGTTGATGTGCATAGTGGACCTTGGAGAAGGGTTTCAAAGTTGAGGATGGTATAAATAAGAGTTGATTTGTTGAAGTATGCAAGATAGTGTGAGAGATGCAAATAATACAAATTGCAAAGTGTTAGAGTGTGAAATTGAGAAGTGTAGTGTGAACTCTCATGTGTTAGTTTGTTGGATGCAATGAGTAGAAGGTGGCTACAATTCTTCAATCAAACTATGAAGGTGTTGATGACATTATGGTGGATTCTATGTTGCATTGAGATTTTTTTTCTCTATCTAACACTTCTTCTCTATCTTCTTCTCTATTATGGTAGTGATCCTTTCTTTCTTTGGGCAGTGAGCCCTATTGTATTTGATATTGATATTACTTTATAATGTGAGCTAAATCCTCACTGTAGTTTTTCCCTTCTTGTATTTTCCACGTAAATCTGGTGTTCTCTTGTGTATGGTGTTAAGTTGTTTTAGTTTTTATTATTTTCTTCTTCATACTAAATTATCATAACATAATCAAGGGTTTAATGAATGAATGTGGATCTGAATGTTAATGAATATTTTGAATTTTTAAGGTACAATTAATTCACCCCTCCTCTTAGTTGCCTTGTGCATTCAATAATTGGTATCAGAGCAAGGTTTCTTGGAGAAAAGCTTAACCAATTAAGGTAGATATGGTATGGCACACAAGAAGGAAATCCATATGTTTGATGGAATAGACTATACATTTTGGAAAATAAGGATGGAAAGCTTTCTAAGTTATCTAGGATATGAAGTATGGAAATCATTTCAAGATGGATATACTATACCTAAAAATGATCTGAGCACTAAAGTTGAAGTCAAGGCCTATGAAATTAATATAAAATCAAGGTATGCTCTTTTAAGTAGTCTCACAAATTTTGAATTAGTGAAAGTTATGAATTTAAAAACAACTAGAAAATTTTGGAAAATGATGGAAAGAATTTATGAAGGAGATAATAAGAATAAACAAGCTAAGATGCAGAATCTGAAGATCACATTTGAGAACTTGCAAATGTCTAAAGATGAAAAAATTACAAGCTACATGCATAGGGTAGATGAAGTGGTCAACTCCATCAGAGGTCTTGGTGGAAAATTCAAAGAACCAAAAGTGGTAAAGAAAATTCTTAGAACCCTGCCTAAAGCTTACAGTCATAAAGTTTATGTTATTGAGGAATTTGCAAATCTAGATCAATTTTCTAGAGATCAATTGTATGGCTCTTTAACTGCATTTGAAATGAGAGAATTTGGTACTAATAATGGTGCAAAAGTTGAGACCACTTTAAGGCTAAAAAATTAGAGAAGACTGAAGTATTAGATCAGGAGGATCTTGATGATGTGGAAGATAAATTTATGAGAAGGATGAAAAATGGTACTGATAAGTACAAAGGTAAGTTTCCTTTAAAAGGTTTCAGTTGTGGAAAGATAGGTCACTATGCTTCAAGATGTCCAAATAGAGTTGTGAATGGCAAAACAAGGAAAAAAAAGGTAAAATGATTAAGAAAATCTATTATGTTAGAGAAGATGCAAGGATTTATGATGATGAATCTAATTATGGAGATGATGATGATGATGAATGCTTGTTCATGTCTTTAAAAGATGAATCTTTTTTTGCTAACTCTAAAAGATGTGTGAAGGAATGCCCTCTAAAGAAAAAGGATAAGACTAAAGGTACCTGGGTTTCTTCCTTTCATGCTAGACATGATAAGAACTATTGGATAGTTGATAGTGGATGCTCTAACCATATGACTAGAGACAAGAGTAAGTTTGTTAAACTTGAAAAGTATGATGGAGTACTTGTTAGATTTCTTGATGATTCAAGTGCTAAGATATGTGGAATAGGTTTAATCAATTTTTATGGAAAGAATAATACTGATGATGTTTACTATGTCAAGGGTTTAATTGAGTGGTATAAAAACATGTAGCAAAGGATAAAATCTTATTTTTTAGGATGATAGATGTGAGATTAGAAAAGGATCTATAACTATGTTTGTTGCTAGAAGGATAGATGGAAATGTTTATCAGCTCAAGGGTGTTGATGGTCATTTCTTTATGACTTAGATTAATGAAATTTGGATGTGGCATAGGAGGATATGTCACATTAATTTTGATAATTTGGTAAAAATCAATTATGTTCAAGCAATGAAGGATCTACCAAAGATTACAAAGTCTATCAATGTTGTATACAAGGATTGTCAGTTTGGAAAGCAAAAAAAAAGAAGTTTGAAAGGAAGGGAATAATCTACTACCAAATTGGTGGAATCGTTTCATACAGATCTTTGTAGTCCTACAAGAATAAGAATTCTTCAAGGTGACAAGTATTTCATGTTTTTTATTAATGATTATTCTAGAATGACCTGGGTTACTTTTTTTAAAGAAAAATCTGAAGCCCTAGATAGGTTCAAAGCATTTAACGTTATGGTTGAGAATGAAATGGACATGAAATCAAATGTTTGAGGTCCAATAGAGGTGTAGAGTTCACCTCCAATGAATTTCAAATGTTTTGTGAGAATCATGGCATTAATAGGCACTTGTCTGCCCCTAGGACTCCTCAGCAAAATTGAGTGGTTGAAAGGAAAGACATGATTGTTCAAGAAGCTACAAGGACTATGATGAAAGAAGCTAAACTACCAAAAGTATAGATTGGAGAGAAGAAATTCATACTATTGTTTATATAATTAAGAGAGTTCAAGAAAAAGGAAACAACATAAAGACTCCCTATGAGTTCTAGTATGGAAGGATTCCTATTGTCAAAAACTTTAGATTGTTTAGAAGCAAGTGTTATATCAAAAGAGATGAAGAAAACTTGGGAAATTTTGATGCAAGCTCTAGTGAAGGAATCTTCCTTAGATATTCCACTAAAAAAAATACTACCTATGCTACAACAAAAGACTAAGAAATATTGTTGAGAGTGCAAGTTTCAAAGTTGATGAAGGTTTTTAGAACTTAGTGGTGATAGATGGATATGAATTAGATGAGCTTGATTGCAAAGAAAAAGAAAATCCTAAAGAAGAGGAAGTGTACTTTGAAGAGGAAGAAGCTCCAAAAAAGACCCCTAAATCCCCTAAGTATGTACAGAGGAGCCATTCTAAAGAACATATCATTGGAGAAAAAAGTAAAGGTGTGTTAAAAAGAAGGAAAGCTATTGAAGAAGAGGTAAATTTATGTTTACTTTATGAAGTTGAACCTAAAACAGTGATTGAGGCATGCAAAGATGAACATTGGATGAAGGCTATGGAAGAAGAACTACTGCAAATTAAAAATAATTAGACTTGGGAACTTGTCCCAAGACCTACATACAAAAACATAATTGGAACTAAGTGGGTTTTCATAAAAAAATTGAATGAGAATGGTGAAGTGGTAAGGCACAAAGAAAATCTTGTGTGTAAGGGTTACTCACAAGTTGAAGGAATAGATTTTGAGGAGACATTTACTCTGGTGGTAAGAATGGAAGCTATCAATATGTTTTTTTGCTTTTGCAGAACATAAGTACTTTAAAGTTTATCAAATGGATGTGAAGTCTTCTTTCTTGAATGGAGAATTGGAAGAAGTATGCATGGAACAACTGAAGGATTCCAGTTATTAGACAAACCGAATATGGTCTACAGATTGAAGAAGGAATCATATGGATTAAAGCAAGCTCCTAGAGCTTGGTATGCAAGGTTGGATAATTATTTGATAGAACAAGGATTCAATAAAGGTACCGTAGATAGCAATCTTTACTTTAAAGTTGAAAAAGATCAAATCTTGATTGTGGTTGTGCATGTTGATGACATAGTTTTTGGAGGAAATGAAGAGATGTGTAAGAAGTTTGCAGAAGAAATGAAAAAATATTTTGAAATGTCTATGTTTGGGGAGATGAATTTCTTCATTGGGATACAAATCAATCAAACAAATAAAGGTATATTCATTTCACAATTAAAGTATGTCAAAGAAATGTTGAAGAAGTTTGGAATGGAAGACTCTAAACCGATATGTAATCCTATGGCTACTGGTTGCAAATTGAGCAAGAATGATGAATTTCCTAAGGTTGATTAGAGCAAGTATAGATCAATGTTTGGTGGACTGCTATATCTAATTGCTACTAGACTGGATATCATGCATGTAGTTTTTCTTGTGGCTAGATTTCAAGAAGATCCTAGAGAGTCACATATTGTAGTAGTGAAGAGGATATTTAGATATTTAAAGGGCACTCCATATCATGGCTTATGGTATCCAAAGGACGTTAATTTCACTTTGAGTGCTTACATAGATGCAGATTGGGTTGGTTGTGTTGATGACAAAAAAGTACAAGTGGTGGTGCATTCTTCCTTGGATGTAGATTGGTATCATGGCTAAGCAAGAAATAATATTATCTACTACAATGGCTAAGTATATGGCAGCAACATCTTGTTGCACACAGGTGTTATGGATGAGGAAAAAATTGGACATCAGAGTGGTGTATGATAAGCCTATTTCTATCTTCTTTGATAATACAAGTTCAATCAATATTTCAAAGAACTCGGTAATACATTCTAGAACAAAACATATTTCAATCAAATATCACTTTCTGAGAGAGAAGGTTGTGGAGAATGAAATGAAACTTGAATATGTGCCTACAAAGGATCAAATTGCTGATATAATCACTAAGGATCTTCTTAAGGATACTTTTGAGTATCTTCGAGAGAATTTGGGGGTTATTTTACTCTACTTTATTGAACTAGATGCATAAGGAGTTGCATCAGTCTAGTGGATCTCAAAATTCATTCTTTGTTTTCAACTAATGTCAGCGGCTACCTTTCAAGGGGAGTAGGTAGTAACATTGTTGATTGTTTGTAACATGTCCATTGTTCTACCTAGTAATTTTTCTAAGTTTTACCCACAAGTGAATAGTTTATACGTCAATCCTAATGAGAAAAAAAAAGTTTTCTTTTCTTTTCCATAATATATGCACTATTTGAAACATATCCTATCCAAAATTTTCCATTTCATAATCAAAGAATATTTTCAATAATATAAGAATGATTTCACTTTACATAAATATATTCAAGATAACATTTCACATTTACAATTTCCATATAGATGGATACATAGCTTCAGCAACCTGACATGAACTATAAATAAAAACTAATATAGATGTCCTAGCATTGTTTCATACATTCTATATGTCCCCTTTCCTTGGTGCATACCTTCTAGTTTTCCCCAATACTGGCGCTTCCATCTTCAAATCTTGAATCATAAATACCAATGGTCTAGAATTTCCTTCTCCAAACCTTAGAAATACTGATCTCAAGTTAGCAATACCTATACTTAGGCTTAGAAAGGAACCAACCTTCTTTGAAATATTGATCTCAAGTTATCAAACTACCACACTTGAGAGATCATTTCCATTGTGTTTATGAAACATTGAGCCAGGTTCAACAAGGGTGCAATTTTAGGTGATAACACATTGTTGGATAGTATCATCACCATTGCTATAAAGATTTTACATATTGTCAAAAAAAAAAATTTAATTAATTAGGTAGTATTATTCTTGCAATATTTTTATATAAAAAGGTTTTAATTTTGTAGGGAAAACATCATATGTCTTGTCACCTATACTTGGACCAACAAGTGAATACATGGTCCAATCACATCTATCCCCAAAGCAACTAAAGTTGTTAGCCAACCCCTAGTCATATCTAGCCCTAAAGGGGCTAAAATTGTTAGCCAAACCCTAGTCATATCTAGCCCCAAATGAGCTAAACCTATTAGTGACATTAAGAGTGTCACCACTAGAATCTACCACAATACTACTATAATCACCAACCTCCATAGCCCATGCACCTAGTCACGTGGGTGACCAACACCTAGCTTGTTTTGTTTTTTTTTTAAATATCTAAAGAATAAATTTCATGAAAAAGACCATACCTTGTGCATACAATATCAATTTTTTATAAACACATAAACATTGGAAAATTGGTTCTCAATACTAGACATCCATCCATCTATTTTTTAATGATATTTCTTTAGGTACTTCTTATTTATATTTATTTTTTTTCTATTTGTCTTATACTTTAGATATCTTACAAAATATGGGACTATTTTTAATGTTGTGAGAGTTCCAATTTGATTTTTTTTGGCTTCAATTAGACTGTCATTAATCTCATTTATGAATGCATATCTACAGTTAAGTATTTGGTTCTTGTCAATGGAGTTCCCCGTGGATTTTTTTATGCTAGGAAAGGGATTAGACAAGGAGATCCCCTTTCTCTCTATCTTTTCATTATGGTTGTTGATGTCTTAATCCGCAATATCTATATAATGTTAACTGATGGTACTATTAAAGGATTCAAACCTACTACTTCCCTAGACCCTTCAACTATTCAACAATTTGTGGATGACACCATCCTTTGTGGGAAAGCCTTGGTGGTGGAAGCTAGGAAATGGAATAACTGTCTAAATAATTATGCTTCCATATTTGGCCAATGCATAAACTATAATAAGAGCATGATTTACTTGTTAAAAAACACTCAAATCCTTCAATATAAAGTGACTACTATTCTAGTTGTAAGAGTGCTTCCCTTCCTACTATGTATCGTTTCCTTCTACTTACGGTTAAGGAAGTCACCCCTAACTTTTGGAACTCAAACTTGGAAAGAATGCAAAGGAAATTGGTTGGGTGGAAAGACTCCATTCTTAGTCATGTTGGTAAATTATAACTCCTATTGCTACTCTTCAAGGGATACCTATGTACTTTCTATCCATTTTTAAAATTCCTAGATATAGTGTGGAGAATTTTGAAAGAATCCAAAAAAAATCTTTGGATAGGTACTGAGTAAAAGAAGAAACTAGCTTTGCTAAATTGGGATATATTTTACTTCCTAAAGCTAGTGGTGGTCTAGGTATAAGAAAAATCTAACCAACTAACAAGGCTCTTCTTTCGAAGGTCAATTGGAATCTTTTGAGGAACAGGACGAACTAGTGCACTATTTTGATTGTGAAATTCCTCAATAACACCCCCTGATCAAATTTCTCTCTAATGATCACCCTTGTGGATCATTAATTTGGAATAATATATGTAGGGTCAAACTGTTGCTAAATATTGGTATGAGATGGAAACTTCATAATAGCAGAAAAATAATTTTTTGGGAGGACCCATGGTTGCTTGAAATACCCCTTAATCAATTTAATTTCAAGAATTTGATGGGCCCTACCTTTGATTACTTTAGTAATAATGTGGTGGACTATTTATTTGATCAGAAAGGATCTCTGAAATGGAAGGTTTTGGAGACTTTTTTCCATCACTATCCAGAGTTAAGGCACTATACAAAGAATCTTCAGAATGTTCTCTCTAACTAAAATACCCATTTCCGCTTAAGAGGATGAATTTTACTAGACCAAGGAAAGCAAGGGTAATCTCTAGGTCAAGTCAACTTTCAGCGTGTTGTCTCCGTAGGGAACCCATAGTAGTTTTTGGAAACACATTTGGAACAAGAAACTTACACCAAAAATTAATTTCTTCTAGTGGACGACAAGTCATAACAAGATCCTCACCCAAGACAATTTAAGAAAATGGGGATTTCAAATCCCTAACAGATGCATTCTATGCAAGAATGATGAGGATTTTGTCCCTCACCTATTACTCTAGTGTCCCTTTGCTGCTGAACTTTGGGATTTTTTCCTTTAAAAATTGGGTATCTATTAGACCATGAATTGGGATCTTAAGAGCTTTGTGGATAACTGGCTCTGTCCCTATTATCACCCTCTACCCAAAGAAATTTGGAAACATGTCCCTCCCATTATCTACTAGATTTTATGGAAGGAAAGGAATAATAAGATATTCTAAAATGTGGAAAAAATCCAAAAGGAGGTCTTTAATATTTGCTTCAAACTTCTTACTAAGAATATATCCCTTTATGTTTAGAAACCTCTTAGAAAAGCCCCCTGTTCCTTGGAAATCACTATGGCTAATTATTGGAACAAGTCTTTGGATCTTAATTCATTTGACAACTCAAAAGCTTTAGCTAGGCTAAACATGAAATGGAAACCCCCTTCTGATGGTTGGCACAAACTCAATTTTAATGGTGTTGGGAAAGGAAATCCTATCCTTGCTAGCATTAGAGGCATCATCAGAGATCAAAATGGTAGAGTGGTTGTTGATTTTGCTGGTAGAATTCAGATTCAGACTTCTATGACAATAGAGGTAAGGGCACTTTTGAGTGGAGTCAAAAATTTTGTTTCTATGGGGCTAAAGAACCTACACATTCAGGGGGACTCCAAATCTGTGATTGATTCCATCTCTAATAAAAATTGGTAGGCTTGGAATGTTAGGGATATTTTGGTTGATATCTAAGAAACTTCCCCCACAGTCACTCAAAAAACTATCCATGATATCTTATTTTGGTCAATATCTTACAAAGGTGTAGGATATGAATAGTATGCAAACTTTCTTCAAGGAGAACAAACATTCCACTAAACTAGAGTAAACTTCTCCTGCCTTGGGACCATGTTTGCATTGCTCTTATGAAATACATTACTTTAGGATGATGCTTTAAATGTTATTATTTTTACCATATGTCACTTCTGAATAATTTTCACCATCAGCTCCTCATTAGCTTCCTATTTTTTTTGCTTTCATCTCTTGAAAGATGTGTCAAGAAAACCCTAGATTTTGCTACCAAAAATCCAAAGAAACCCCCTACTCCTCTACCAAGGGCTCATCCTTTTCCTTTACCATTTTCACTTATCCCTTTTTCCCTCTGAAACCTATATCCACCACTAGGTTTGAGGATCTCGAGTCCTTTAAATCTCCTCCTTCAAAACCCTCCCCTATTGTTTCTATAGGTTCAAAGAGGAAACTTCCCCCCATTACCAACCAACCCCTTGAAAATCCTAAACCAAATCCTCCTGCTAAAAAGAAAAAGGAAAGCACTGGGAAAGCTCAAACCAATGCCACTACTAGGCTACGTGAACTAAAGAATGCCCCTACTAAGAAGGGGGGGAAATGCCTACCAAAACCAAAGCCAAAAAAAAGAGAGAAAAATGGGCATAACCTTCTACGTTGAAGAACCATCCTTAGAAAATGATGAGGATGACATTGGGTCTAAATATTCTAAGGAAACTATAGTGGCCACGAGTATGGACACTTGTGTGGAACCTTCCAACATTAGGAGGTCTAACAAGCTAGCTAAACATAAGCCAGAGGTCCAAGTTGATGAAATTTCTAGCAACTCAGAACATGGAAAAGAATGTGGTGACAGTAAACATGATACTATGGAGGAAATGGAGTACACGAGGGACCTAGTCACTTCTTAGAGCTTAACAGGATGTTCCTAGAATCCACTCTAACCTCCTCCAATCATCAGGCTCTGGGTGAAGAGACTAATAATTCAAATGTTGTGAAGGAGGAAGACTTCAATTTCCTGTTGGATCTTGTTTTTTCCCTTGAAAGGAAACTCAATAGACTAGCTTGTTTCACCATAAAGGTTATTCATCACATGATTGTCACTTTTTCTATTGTTCTAAAGGAGGAAGTTAAAAAGAATGTTGAGGAGGTTGATCCCAATACTAGTCAGTCCAATGGGGATGTGTATAAATTCCTCATGGAGGAATGGGGGAATCTTGCTAGGTGATGGTGTGGTTTTTTTTTCTTTTGGGGGGTTTTTTAATGTCTCTATGTTGTTTCTATGAACTATCTATTTGTTGTAACTAGTTATGTTTTGTTATTTTGATCTAATGAACTATGGCCTGTAGGGCTTTCTATGTTAAGGGTATTGCACCCTATAAATGCAACTTATATTATCAAAAACATGTTTTATATGTAATTTATATATATATGTATGAGGATTCTATCATTATAAATTAATGGGTTTTTAATCCATCATTTCAAAATTTCCCTAAATAGAGAGAACTATAATCTTGGCAAGATAACATCATGAAACATCTTAGGTAGATTTATTTATAACCCCATATCTATGGGATTTCCTTGAAATAGGCAAACCTAACTAGAAGAAAGCATGAAATATCAAGAATGATCATGTCCTTAGATTGATTTGTAATAGTTTTGATATCAACACTATGTGTTCTATGTCACATATTCAATTCCCACACACTTTTTGGACCAAAATTTGGGAGATATTTAGAGAGCCACATTTCTCTCCATTCCTAGATGATCCTATCATGGAGATTACTCTACCCATTTATGATTGTGATAACATACCATATGATGATGATATAAAAGAGAAACTTTATTATTTGGCAGGTCTTGATAGTTGTGATGAAATTGAGGCTTCTCTTGATGCTCCTATTGAAAACCCATTTTGACGTGTCTCAGTTTTGGTTTGTTCTTCTCCCATTTTGTATCTAACCTTATTTATTTATAGTTGATAATTGATCTAATAGATCATTCTATTAGGTTACCCCTTGTTGTCTATTGCCTAAGGATACTCAATTAATATGCTTTAATCCAAAACCCTTAGTAAATTTGGTTTGGGGGTCATAATTTGAGCACATGGAAAAAAATCTATTATGGAGTTAGTTGTGATGTGGTTAATTTTTAGCATTCTTAGGGATATTTTTTCTTGGTGAGACCCCTCTATCCCTTCATGAGATTCCAAGCCTACAGGTGCTCTTGAAACATTTAGAGTTTTTGAAGTTTTAGGCTACTTTGTAGACCCAAACCCTACCTTCTCCTCCTCACTTTCATTTCTCCTTAGTAAGTCACAAACCTTTGTATGGAAAAGGGACTAGGGGACAAATATAATTGGCCCTTGATTCCTCTAAGGCCCCATCCTTTGCATCCTTCTCCTTCCCTCACATAGAGTTTTAGACTTTCTTGAAACCCTTGACTTGTCCTATGTTTCTCTTTTGGGTGTTAGACTATTGCCTAGATCCACATCCAAGAAAAATTATCCTTGGGTCCCTAGTCCTTGTGTCATCCTAATCCCTAATTATATTGTTCTCTACTCCATTTTTGGTTCCAACTAACCATTGGACCCTAGATCCCTAGGGGAACCTTTCAACTCAAACCACTCCTTGATCTCAACCCCTCCAAATTTCCAAAGTTAGGGACCTAGTGGAGTCTTTACACATTTTCACTATTGATCCCAACTCCTTCCCTAGACTTGGTCCATGAGCCTAGCTTTCTCCCCATCCCCAAAATATTCCCCTTCCATTATTTTTCCCTATTAGAACATAATCTATATATTGCCTCTACTAATAGTCCTATTTCTAATTCTCCTCCAACTCTTGGACCTCTCACTTTCCTTGTTTGGACCTTGAGCCTTCAAGAGAACCATAAACCTTGTTAGAACTTCCCAACATCCTATTCCCTCCATCCACTTGAATCATGTGCCTCTTTTTTTTCTTTCCTCTACAAATATTTGGCCCTTCCCTTCACTTCAAAAACACATCCATAGATCCATTTCAAACCTAGAACTCCTCTAGGCACTTGGGTGACATGCAAACCCTAATCAAACTCATTGTTTCATCTACTCTATACCATTTCAATGATTACACAACCACCAAAAATAGTGATGCATAAGTTTGTAGGGTTTTATCTATAATTTTGTGGGCTTTCTCCATGTCCCAATGTGCCAAACAACAAATATCCATTAATATGAAGACACAAGTTCCAAATCATGGAAATGTTCCTCCCTAATTTCAATAATATGAAAGGTAGATTTTGCATTCAATTTTAGCATAATTTCATATATGATTTAAGGAGAATCAATTTTCAATAATCGCAGGTTCCTCTTGTTGTGTACCATTTAGGATATTTTTGAAATTAATAAAGATTGCATGCCCCCTTTGGTTGGTCGCAGGTTTGTGGGTAGTTTAGTAGCTTGGAATTTTTCAATACTAGGTGTCTTGGAAAAGGGCATAGAATCCCAAAATGCATTCCAAAGGGTTGTTTAAATGTAGTAAAATAGGGAACTCGAATAAAGAGAATGTCTTGTACACTAAATTCATAAGGTTTTAATTCCATTACGATGCAAAGGTATTTAGTATTTTGATGACTTGGGTTTCATCCCAAAACTTGTAATCACTCATTTTAACCATTAACAAACAATTTTAAAGGGTAGATTTAAGAATATGTAAGTGTCTACATGCTCATTATATGTATTTATAGACTTACTCCTAATTATTTAGCCAACCAAAATATTGTAAAATTCTCTCAAAGCCTTTGTGAGGTATCTTTTTAGAATTAATAAGGAAATGCATGTGTATGTTCATGGATTACTGAGTTAGATTTATGTAATATTCAACTATTTAAATCATCTATTGTTTTGCTTGTATAGAGGCTAGCTTATGCATGTACTTGGAAATATATAGTATTGTATAATATTTTTATTAAAATGTTATCAAATGGTTTCTATTATTACTTATTTATGCATGAAACTCATGACTTTATTGACCTAGAATAGGCATTCATTTTCTTAAAATTATAACTCCCCATCATCCCAACACACTGTAAAATAACTAATCTTAAACATTACTCTAATTTTATTTAGAAGTTAGTCCTCCTTACTTCCATGTTTGAATGTAGAAAAAGGTATTTGGGGATATCATTAGACACACTTCAAATAGTTCATGTGGAAATCCATGTATATAGTTAGGTGTTAAATCTTAATTCCCTCAAACCAACATATAGACACAAAGTGAGAATTAAAATAGGTGTGAATTATGTAGTGGGTTTGGTTGTGGAAAGGAAATAGTTCACTCTATTTAATTTCATCAACTCAATACCTTAGGCAAGCCCCCCTTGGTCTAGTAGAGTCTAAATTGAAGGAATTTTTACCCATATCAATAATTGGTCCTTAGTTGCCCAAACGCAATCATATATGTATGGTCTTCCTTCAAAATTTAACATCCTTGACATTTAGGAAAGGATTTAGCTTTAGGGATTTGAGACCTACAACTTGTGTCACCAACAAATTGGCATCATTTTGGGGGATGTTTTATCCATTATTGAGTGAGTCAATTGGAGATATATTTAAAACCTTAGTAATAGTTTTTAATTACACATTTTATTTGGGTAAGTTTGCTTGATTGAAAACTTATGCCAACAAATCAATGTCATTGTTAGGAATGAAATAGTTTAGCAATTATCAATGAAGTTTGAGTCTGATGCATATTTTGAAATCCCTGGTAATTTTAAAAAAATATATAAAATATTATGTGTTGAAGTTTGTAGACCCTCAAGTTACATCAATAAATTGGTATCAAAAGATAGTAGGGAAACAATTATTTCCTATTACTTTAAAATTTAGCTATCGAGAAATTTTTTTGTCTCTTCCAAGTGAAGATTGGTGACTCTATTTCAGACAAACCCAAAAATCATTAACCAATTAGTAGACTTTGAGATGGATAGAAGAAATAAACCTAGGTACTAGTAGGAACAAGAAGAGGTTTCTACCAGTGCATGAAGATGACCTCTATTATGGGAAGATAAATATTATGGTAAGTCATTTATAGCTACCTATAAAAAATTAGAAGTAAGAATAACATGTAAAGTAGTTCAATTAGTGATTCAAGAGATCAACAAATATTTACTTTTGGAGATTCAAATAGTAGCATAATTAGAATACAAAGGAAAACCCATATATTTGATTATGAAATAAAGAATGGTATGAGTATTGGTATATGATATTGGAATAGAAATTATGATGTACATTTTTCTTGCAAGTATCACACTTTCCCTAGCATACCATATAGTTATGATGATGAACTAGATGAATTGCTAATTCAACTTAGAGAAGAGGCATGAAAGAAAATGTCAATAGTTGAAATACAAGAGGCTTAATTAAAAATAAATGATATGCTTCTTGGTAGGTTGAATTTAGATATATCCTATAATGTACAATTGGTATGAGGTGTCAAGATGTGGAAACACATATTGCTAGCCAATATCCCATTTCTACTAATTTATCATATGAAGAAAAATTTAAACTTGAAGATGAGGGTTATGCCACTTAAAATAAAAAATATCAATAGCTTCTTGTGGAGATTCAATTTTAGGAAGCTCAACTTACCACCATCAAGAATCCAAATACACTTTCAATGAGAAAAGAGGAAGATCTTCCTTGAGAGGAATATTTTTCTAAGTATTGTGTAAATGAGGATTATCCATATATTACATCAGGATGGCACTCCATGAAAGGAGATAGTGAGTACAATAAATATGGTGTAGGCAATCCAAAGTTTCACTATGAGCATATTGATGATATTAAATTATATGAGTTTTCTAGTCATAGCATGCAATATCCAAGGGAGCTCATATAATTGTAGTGTTGAAAAGTCGTCGGTAACATTTTCACACTTGTTTGGGCACTCCTTGGAAAATTGAGCCTAATGATGTCTTGACTTAGTGTTGTAATATGTTTAACATACTTGCATTAGGTCTTGGGCCCTTGTGAACTAATGAACATGAATGGTACCTTGTTAAAGTGTTGTGAAGTGTTGTAACAAACTTTCACACTTTTATGAGGTTTTATTAATTAATTACACCCTAATAAATCTCTTTCTAACCTTAATCATGTCTTATTTAAAGTGTTGTAAAGTGTTGTAACACACTTGCACACTTTTATATGGTTGTCATTAATAATTGGGATTATTTGTGCTTTACTTGGTCTTATTTTGCATCCACAAGCCTCATTTAATGCATCTTTTCAAGGATGATCCTGAAACAAATCAATATCAAATCATAATTCAAATGTTTTCAGCTTGTGTGGCCCAGATTTAGTGATTTGGGACTCATTCGCCACCTTGGGAAAATGAGTCCCACCTAGGTTTTTGGGTCCCAAACCTGGTTTCACACCTTTCTAAGCATTTTTAAAAATGGTCCCAAAAATCATGCCTAATGGGTCTCATTCACCATCTTGGGAGAATGAGTCTCGTGTGGCACAAAATCAAAATTAATTCAAATTTTGGTTGGATTTTATCCTCCTAGATTTGATGTTGGCTTGTAGTGTTGTAAATTCGGGGATTCTTGCATAATTAAGTATAAATACAAGTTTCTTTCATTGATTTTACACCTAGCAAGTTGAATGAGCATTCTTATAGAAAAGTTGAGTTCACAAGAGCATTCAAGTGTCTTCAAGAGTAGATTATCAAGCATTATAGAGAATTATGCAAGCATCAAGCATCATGTCAAAGATTTCAGGCATCATGTTTGTTTTTGAGCTAACAATTGTGATGTAGGGTTTTATGATTCAAGCTAGCATTTCATTCAAGATCTATCCTATTCAAGCAAGAGTAAAGATCTACATCCATTGGAGCCATCTCATACATTCTTGCATCACTTCATTGCTAGGGTTTGGTTAGATGCAAAATCTCATTTTGTTCATTCATCATTCTCCATTCATATTTCATTTTATTTTAAGGTTTGATTACCAAAATAGGGTTTGACTAAGGCAAACCCCTATCCACTAACAAAACAACATTTTTCCCTCTTTTTAGTGTGTGATTTGTAGGTTTAGATTGAGGAAACATTAAAGATCAAGTTTGGAGAAAGTTGTCAAAGTTTTCATTAAGCATTGAAGAACATTAGAGGACACCTACATATTGATTTACAGAGATTCAGATCCAGAAACTTTAGGGTATGAATCTGGTCTTCAATATTTTCTCAATCTACTTCTTCGTTAGCTTACATTCATCCCCTAGGACAACCCTATTGCAAGATCTCTTTCTCCTTTGGATTGAGATCTCTAGGGTTTGTTCTTGAATGAGAGAGAGTGAAGATTGTCATTCTAGGTCCTAAACCCAAGAAAAGCAACAATTTTCCACCTTTCAATAACCAACCCATAAGTCCAAGCTATCATGTGAATACAAGACAAACCATGTAGATGAAAAAATGGTTTAGGTTAGGAATGAATATCAATAGAGAGAGGAGAAATTTCTTGCATGAAATGATGTGGTTGCTAGATCAAGTAAATCTTCTATGTGTAGTAGTAAGAACTTGCACCGAGAAAAGGATAATATCAAAGATAGCAATATAAAAAATAATGCGATTGAGAGGAAGAAGATTCTAGTATAGCATTGGGTAGTGAAGGGGAAAGAGTTTCCAATAACTTGTGAAAAGTAGGTTCCAAAAGGAGCATATTTAAATAATGATAAGGCATAATTAGTTTAACCCATATCATTATAAGTGTTAGGAGAAATGGTGTCTCACCCTTTCAATTATAAGAGGTTCCACATGCCTCGATAGGGGTTTAGATGTAGTGTCCCCAAAAGCCACATTTTGTTGGCTTGTTATTATTGTAAAATTGCACTATTCATAATTAGGTCTCAAATCTGACAATAGATATTTTGTTGGCTTGTCTTTCCCTAAAAGGAAACCCTATTTTATGAGGGCATTGTATTATGATTGTGCATTTTGATGTATTTTAATACTTTGATAGCTATTGTGTTACCTCTAGGTCTCTAGTTGGTGATACTCCTCTAAGAATCCTTCTCTTCAATTATTGTAATCTTCATGTTTTTTGAATAATATATTGGGTGGTTTTTGGAGTGGGGTTTTTCTCTCGAAAGGGTTTCCCCACATAAATCATTATGTTGTATTTATAATATTTGTGTTTACTTTTCTTTAATTTTTGTAAATTTTTTAAAGATTTAAAAAAAAATTGCATTACCCTCCTCTCAAGATTAGGAAGGAACTTTTTTCGCTACCTTAAATTCCTTACAAGAAGAGCTATGTGTAGGTAATGAGATGAAGGAGGAACTAAATGTTTCTTATTACAGTCAATTCATGTCTTGCATCCTTGGTACAAATGACTTGATCTTCACACATGTAAATTGACATATCATGTGAAGAGGTCATCCTATAGAGGGAAGAGGAATTCTTACATATTGAAGAGGACAACTGCAACACCACAAATGAAGTTCCATATGTTAATGAGGTTCAAAATTTTATCTTAGTAGGTTACAACGAAGAAGATTAAACCCTTATTGATTTCCTCCTCTATCTTTCTCCTATCAAAAATTCAAATGAAGAATCGGTCACTTGGAGTGAGGAACCAATTAATGCATATATGCAAATCAAGGAAACTCTTTAGGATGTATCTATCTTGGTAAGTACATTTTTCTTACCCCTTTTATCTTTTCCCCTTTTCCACATCATATGCTACTACTATTATGATCCTAACAAATGAAGATGGGTAGGAAAAACATATTACATTGATAAATATCTCACATGATGACAAGTGGCGGTACACACCATTAATAAACATCACTTTATGGAAAGTATTGGTACAAGTTTGGGTGCAATAGAGTTCAATGAGAAATACTTAAAATATACATCCATCTTTTGTTACCTCCAAAATGATCTAGAAGTCAAAAATATAATATTTTTCCTAGAGAAGACCAATCAACTTCATCCCTTCTTCCTTTTTTCTTTTGTTGCTTTCTAATATTTCCCTGTCCTAATATGGTATCCATTACAACCCTTTTCATAATTTTTTCCATGACTTTGCACATGTTCTTGAGTGCCACCTCTATAGTATGTAACCTATTGGACTTGTCATCTTTCTCCAACATTCTTTCAATTTTCTCAACCCTCTTCGTGAGCATATCTATTTTTTTCTTTACCGTTTTGGTCCCTTTCTCTTTCAGAATCTCTAAGTTAAGAGGGGTGTTGGTAAGAGTATCCATAGCATCCAAATCTATCAGGATATCATTTCTAGTTTCCTTCTCCTATACAATTCCAAGGTCTAACCCTTCTTCTTTTCCAAGCTCCTCCTCTTGTTGATTATTGTCTTCTTCCTCATCTTGGTTGGCACCCTCCTTATCATAAAATTCTAAATCATCTTTTTTGCCAAAGAATTTTGTTTCCCCAAGGCTATCAGGGACATATTCCTCAGAGTAGGAGACTTCTTTCTCCTCCCTAACCACATTTTTCCCTTTTTTATCCTCAATCTCAAGAGGGGACTCACACACCCTTTCAGCAAAAAAATTACTTTTCTTACCTATCTCTTGACCTTTGGAAACAACTAAAGCTAGGCGGGTCAATCTATGACCACCAAGGGGGGTAAATCCACTATCAAGGCTAATAGATTTATCATCAAGAATTGTAATGGTGGGGGTTTTAGGGCATGGCTCTTTTATCACCACCTTCCTTTTCTTTATTAGTCCCAAAGAAAGTGGTGATGAGCTACATTTTTTAGGAGTAATTTTTAGGAGTTCCATCCAAGAGGGGTCCTCTTTTGTGGGAGAGGAGTCTTATTCTTTTTTTATTTTATGTTCTTTATTACGAGAGTGGGATAAACTTTCAAGAAATTCAATTTTGATAGATATTTTTTGGGAATGAGGATTCTCAAGCAAATTATATATGGACTAAATTCTTCTATGGAGTGGTGGCAAGAAAATATTTGCAAATAACCCTAATTAAATCCTGATGCAAAGGTGGGTTTTCCCATTTTTCCATACTCTAATGAAGCGATGAAAGGAGGAAGAAGGGCATATTGATTTTCTCAAGGTGGTGAATGTGGTTCAGGATTGGAAAATGATACCCATGAACATACTGAAATCTACCCTCGAGAGTGAAATATTTCATGAAAACGAGACTTACATTGTGGTATAGATTTGACAGCTTCACCCTTGAGTAGCCATTTTGGAACCTTTGAGCTTTTTCCTTGGCCTCAAAATTTTTTCAATGTATGTCTGGTAGTTCCCCATGCTTTTCTTGGCAATTTTATTTCCTTCGTATTGAAGACCAATGGCTTGAGCAATGAGTTTTACATCTACAATGAAATGAATCCCTCCTATATTTACCTCTCCATCGCTCCAAGCATTCACAAAAATTTAACTTATCTCTTCATTGTAACCCTCCATTTCTTCAAAGAATGGAGTGAATCCTGCACGTTCAAAGAGACCCCACAACTCAACATTCTATCTCAAAGAATCACAATTTCTTGGCTCAGTTCTCTTTTTGGGGCCTCCCATAATCTCTTCACTAGTTAAACTATATTTTCATAGAAACAAGTAGTCCTCCTTTAGACCTTTCTCATCTAAAACTGAGATCATTGACAATGTGAATTTTTTGGCATTAAGGGTAACGTTAGAACTTTACATTTGGAATGGCCACGGTTCAAACCAGCTAGATAAAGTAGTGATTTTAAGTAATTCAAGATGATCACAAGGTGTTAACTCATGCATACCATTCCATCCTTTATTGGGAATTATAACACCCCAGCCATTAAGAGGCATAATTAAGCCATTTGACTCACACATGAAACTATCAGCCTCATTCGATATGAAAAATGTCATATCGCCCATCATTTGAAAGATTTTTTATGGGGATTTGGGTGAGTAGAATCATGATTTGAAACTTTTTAAACTGCCTTCCTTTATTAACCAAGAATACAGCCTTACTAAGATTTCCTTTTTTCTTATTAGACTTGTACTTCCAAAGGTTTTTCCTATAAGGAAAATCATTGGCGGCCTTCATTTCCCTACCCACAATTATTCCCACAACCATTATGAGAAACATAGCAATTAACAAATTAGCTCTATCTTGATACCTCATTAAAAAAAGAAAGGACATGCCATCAAAGCTAATTGCTATCATACCTTTCTGGCTTATATAAGGAGCCAAGTTTTTCTTTTAATATAATCTTCTTGATAGGACTTGGAAAATGTCAATAATCCTAATATATCCATTCTAATTGTCTTAGACTAGCATTTGTCATGGCGTCAGTAGCTATGTTTCCTTCCCTATACACATGACCAATTTTATACTATTGGAAGGTTTTCAAAATTCTCTTACAATAATCCAAAATGTCTTTCAAATCCCAAGGCACCTCAGTAGTATCATTTAAATAATCAATGATCAGTTTAGAGTCTCCTTTAAAAAACACTTTAGTATAACCTTTCTCCTTCATTCTATTTATGTCTACCTACACAACACTAGCCTCAACCATGTTGTTTGTTGTAACTCCCAAGCCTTTACCATATCCTTCAACAAAATTGCCTAGGTGATCTCTAAATATTCCTCTTGCACCAACCAATCCTAGGTTTCCCTTTGCACAACAAATAAATTGTATTTCATCCAATCCAAGCCAAGAGGTGTCCAAATCGTAGTCTTTCTCTTTAGTTCTTTTGTCTAGTTGATTAGTTAGGTCCTATGATATTCCCCATAGTTGCTTAATTCATAATTCTTTGTAAGAAGGCATCTTCTTGACTGGAGCATATTTGTTGTTAATTTTTTATTGTATTATTTGTCTTATAAACATACATAGATCTTTATTGTTTCTTTTTGTATCCCTAAATACTCTATTATTTAGTTCCTTCCACAATCCCCAAGTGAGAAAAGGGGGAACTTGCCTACATAGATCAATAATGATGTTATGAGTAGGGAAAAAAATTACAACATTCTATAAAAATCTTAACTGAGGGGGGAAAGACCCAATCTATTATCAGGTTAGTCATTAAAAAAGACCAAACTTCTCGAGAGTAGGAACATTGAAACAACAAGTGCAAAAAAAATTCTTCGGCTACATTACATAAGTAGCACTTGCTAACCAAATGAAATCTTTTTTTCTTCAGACTATCTATAGTGAGAATATTTCCATGAGCCATTGCCCACCAAAATCTATTAACTTTGGGTATTAAATTCTCATTCCAGACCATTTTCCAATTAAATTCCCCCTTTGGAATCAATAGATTTTCCAACACTTCATAAATAGATTTGACTAAGATTTTTCTCCATGAATTTTTGGTCCATATTCATTCATCTTCCCTATCCTTCAAGAAGAGATCAGCTTCAACAATCTATTGAAGAAGAAGACTCAAGTCCACCTCCCAATTATGTTGTCTTCCCCTTTTTAGAACAACATCATTTAAATAATTTTTAAAATTAATCCATCTAGGCTTCAAACCCTCTCAATTGATATAACTTGTAACCTTTTTGACAATAGCTCTTATCATCCTTAATTTAATTTGTTAGAGATTATTATTTGATGATAAGGGAGCACAATTTTTCTAAGCATCCTCCCAAAAATTAGTCTTTTTTCCATTCCCTATTCTCTTTTTCACTATTTGTTTCAAGGTTCCTCTTATCTTGAGAAAATTGTTCTAGAAGACAGAGCCATAGGGGAGTTCTTCCCATAAGAAGCAACCTTGGTCCAAGTTTCTCAAGTATTTTTCTCTAAGGATCAGGACCCAATCTTTAGCTCCTTCCAAAAGGAACCATCCCATTTTTCCACTAAGGCTTTATTGAATAGTTTTATCCTTCAAATACCCAAACCGCCATCTCTCTTCGGAGCACAAACCTTATCCCATCTAACAAGGGCCAACCTTTTTTTATCCTCCATTCCTAAACATAGAAATCTTCTTTGTATCATTTCTATATTTTCTGCAATATAGGTCGGTATGTAAAAGAGAGAGAGATAGTAGATAGGAATATTTTGTAAAGAGGCTTTCAGAAGTTGTTCCCCTACTTGGATTAACAACCTTCCTATCGACCCTACCAACTTCTTTTGAATCTTTTCAAGAATGTAGTTCTAAAAGTTGCTCCGAGGTTTTTTGGATATGAGCGAAAGGCCCAAGTAAGTATTTAAGAGGTCTGCTTCATGGAATCCAATAATGTTCAACACCCTGTTTCATTATTTGGGTAGGATTGAAGAAATAGATCTTGCTTTTGTGGTAATTAATGTGTTGACCCAAGACTTTAGCATATTTATTCAGGATGTCTTTCCACTATCTAGCTTCAACCATCAAAGCTTTCCCCAAAAAAATGGTATCATCTATTTATTGTTGATGGGAGGCCAGAGGTAATGAGGAAGCAACTTTAAACCCCTTTAGCAACTTTAAATCAAGTTGTTTTTGAATGTTTCTTCCCAGGACTTTAGCCACAATCTTGTTTTATACTTTTCCACAAGAGAAAAAACCTTTAGGGACACCATTAACCAAAATCGAGTATTTTGGAGTTGTCACACATGAGGTAATTAATTAAGAAATCTTCCCTTGAATCCGAAAATTTTAAGCACAATAAAGAGAAATGGCCATGAGACCCAATCATAAGCTTTCGAGATGTCAAGTTTTAGGACCATACCTTATTTCTTACTTAAATCCATCGAGTGTAACACTTCATGGCTGTAAATAGCCACGTCTAGTATGTGTCTTCCTTGAAGAAAGCCTTTCTAGTTAACAACAATCATCTTGTTCAAAACCAGCTTTAATCTATTGACCATTATCTTTGAAAAATATCTTATAGGTAGTAATAAATAAACTGATTGGTCTAAAATCATTCATTGATGAAACATCTTCAAGTTTTGGGATAAGTGCAAAATAAAAGTGGCATTAAGCTAGATTAGTAATTTGCCTTATCTGAAGAAATCTTGAGTTGCATTAAAGAGATCATTCAAAGTAATATCCCAAAGTTCCTGGAAAAAAACTAGGGGGAATCCATCTGGTCTCAAGGCTTTATAAGTACCAAAGGAGAAGATTGCATTCTTGACTTCTTGAAGAGAGACAACTTTAGATGATGACTTGTGGAATAACCTACAAAAGGTCTTCCAATTTAGCTAGGTCAGCCTCAGGTGTGCTTTGAAATTTTGAAAAGAGCAAGATCGCTTCATCAGTAATTTCATCTTCCCTTTCCAGAATTAGCCCATTATCTGTTTTTAGAGATTTGATCTTGTTTTTGCTTTTGTATTTTAGGGTTGATTGATGATTTTTTTTCGTATTTTTATCACCTTCTAATAGCCTGTGTATCTTGGATTTTTGTTTCTAAAAAAAATATTTTTTTTTATTTATGTTCAACCATTGTATTCTTAGATCCCATTCTTCATTGCAAATAGTTTCATCAACTTTACCCTGCTCCATCAAATCCTGAATTTCCTTGATTTTTAATCCTAAATATTTCTTTGTGTGGAAGATATTTCCAAAGGAATATTTATTCCATCCTTTGACATGATCTTTAACTTTTTGAATTTTATGGGCCAAGTGAAACATAGGGGCACAATTACATGGATCATTCTACCAAATTTCCACAAGGTCTCTAAAATTAGGTTGGTGGCTCCACATTATCTCATATCTAAAAGGGAAAGGTCCTTTAACTACTTTTTCATCCTAATTAAGGAGGGCACTAGAATCTAAACCTATTCTTGGGAAAGTAGTAAGGGTAAGATCTTGAGGAATGCTCCAGTTTGAAGAAATCAGGAAGTGATATGATTTTACTTGAATAAGGTGGTTACCCTGTCATCTATTTGACTAGGTAAAGAGTGACCTAGTAAAAGGAGGCCCACAAAATTAATGAATCATGGCAGATCAATCATACTATCAAATAAATCATCCAAACCTCCTTGATTTTATGAAGGATACAACGAAGAATTGAAGTCCTCCCAACATCCACAAATCCTCCTTCCTGTTGCTTATTTTATTTTCCAACAATTCCCATAGATTAAGTCTATCTAAGCATAGATTGGGACCATAAATGTTAACTAAATTCCATTTGACAGAGGTAGCAGTGTCTTCCAAAGAAACCATTAGACATTTTTTTTACTACTAAAACCAATGGAGCCATACAGTCTTGCAAGATTCCAACAAGTAGCAATTCCACTCAAAGCACCTTCAACATCACTAACCACAAATTTAGCATTAATCCATAAACTCTTAACTACTTTTTCAAAGGTTTCCCCTTTCATTTTAGTTTCTTGAATTAATAGAATATTAGGTTTCAAATCTACCATACAATTTTTTATTGGATACTATTTAAAGGGGTTGTTTAGACCCCTAATATTCTAGGAAATCAATCTCATTGTAAAAAAAGAAAAAGTAGTATCACCTTGGTACTACAAAAAGGGGGAAAAACCCCCAACTTCTTTTTTGACTTATTTATTGAAAGAGAGTCAAGGGTTTTATGTTTTCCTGAAGCAACATCACAAGTTGTATCTTTATTCCTTGACTCCTTCAAAAGTGACCTCCCAAATTTGCTTCCTCCTCCAAAATCTAACTTCTTTTTCTTTCTAGATTTTGAATTGACTTGGTTCTAGTCTTCATCCACTATATCTTCAAAATGGGGAGAGGAAAGGTTTTGTTGGATCTTACCATTTAATAAAAAAAAATCTGCTTTTAAGTTAACAGCTAGAAATTGATCCTCAACTTGATGTTGATTCTCCGAAGATAAATTAGAGAAAGAGGAGGACAATTTTTTTTCCTTTTGAATCTCTATTTCTCCTTCCTCAGGGGCTTCTATATTTTCTTTCTGGGCTATCGGTGTTTCTCCTTCTACTTGTGACAGATTTTTCTTATTTCTCTCCAATTCTTTGTGACCACACATATTGGTGTGGGAAACAAACTCAAAGCCAAGCACTCTAATGGGGTTTAGGGGCACCATTTTGACTTCTTTATTATAGTCAAAAAATTTGTTCCTTTTGGGTGGAGTATTCAACTCCACTAGCTTCACCAAGATCTCAGGAGTGTTTTCAATCAAGAGGACCTGAGTGGTTCCAACTCCATGAGAAGAATAGGAAAAGTAGAGGTAGGATTCAAAGGAATAGCTAAGTCCTTCAAGTTCTTGGGTTCAACATTTTTAGGAGGGGAATTTAGCGATTCACCCAGAAGGTTAATCTTTGGATCCTCCATTTTCTTATTGCAAGCATCTTGAATGTGGCCAAATTTATTGCTAATGTAGCAATAGACTTTAGCATTTTCATATTTTAGGGGATGAACCCATTTACCAAATTTTTACTTTAGGGTGACAAAAGCTGGGAGGATCATATTAATCGCAACATTCACACAAACTTTGGAAAAAACCAGTCGTGAGTTGAGTTGGGTTACTTTATCAACAGTCAAGAGGGTGCCAAAGGAATCAAAAATTCCTTTAAAAATATTTTGATTCCAAAATTCCAAGGGTAAACCAGGGAGTCAAACCCATGTTGGATCAACCTTACCAAGGTCAACAGAGGCATCAAAACTAGGTTTCCATTTGCAAAGGGACAAAAATATTTTAAAACCCTAGTCAAAGGCGCAAGGGCCTCTTGTTAGCACTTTAGTCATGTCTTCAAGAACAGCAAAACTAAACAAGAATAAACTTTTGGCCATAGCACTTACTAATACACTACCCTTAAGATTCCAAGTATCATTAGCCCATTTTTGTACCTGGTCAATGTTTAGGTTGTTAGCAAAGAATTTCCCCACCAAAGACAACTTAAGGCCCTCGATTGCCTCATCTAGTAGTTGATCTGGGATGTCTACTTCAAAACCCTCCACTGAGTAGAAAGCTAACAAAGAATTTGAGAAGCCTTTGTCAACGCACTTCCTCCCATGAGTTTATCCATGCAGGAAATTGGGTCCTCACTAGACAAAAAGGCATCTTGTTCCAAAGAGTTTGAAATAGGGGATTATCCAAGTGTATGATTTAAGGTCTCGATAGGAGATAAAGAATTTGTACCAAGAGAGGGAACAAAATGTTTAGATGGGGGAGCCCTATTGGGGGCCCTGCTATGTTGAATCATCAGGAATGTACAGACAGGCATAGAAATTTTAATTTTCAAGGGCACACAAAGAGCTAAAGAGTGGTTTTGTTTGCTACTATTATTTTCCTTGGATGGAATGCTAGTTAGTAGGGAGAACTTGATTTATAGCTTTAGAGGTTTGTATTGATGCTATGATAAAATTAAAAAAAATTACTACTCAAGTTTTCTAGGTGGGGAAGAATATGGTACATGGCATGGTCATATAAATTAGTTGAGGGGTGTGGTGATAAGGCACACCACCTTAACAGCTTGGACAAAGAAATTGTGAAGTTGCTAATCTATGATACTTTGGATTAGTAGTCATTTTGTAAGTACTAGTCCTACCTTGTACATATTTTTTTTGTGTTGTGTCTTATCTTATAAATATCTTTTTTTTTACATAATTATGTGATCATGATCCCTATTTAATCATGATAAAGTGTTATTGTCTTAGTATCCTTTCAGTCTCTTTTTATGGTTTAATCCTAGAGTTTTGGATTCTTCTTATGCTTGTAAGAGACATACATCCCCAACTAGATCCAATATAGGCACCCCATTTTGATGTGTCTTATTTTTGCTTCATTATGCTCCCATTTATGTGTTTAACCCCATTCACCTATCTTTGATAACCAATTGGAGAAAATGTTTTTTTGAGTTTCCCCTTGTACGTTTCCTAAGGATACTCAATTAATGTGTTTGTATCCAAAATTCTTAGTAAAATTGGTACATGAGTCATACTTTAGGCCCATGGTGAAAATTATCTATTAAGGGATTAGTTGTGCAATGTGATAATTTTGAGTGTTCTTTTAGTGCTTTGTGTTTTGTGAGTCCCCTTTAAGCCTTCATAGAATACTAGGAATGTGTGGTTTCTTGACACCTTTAAACCTAGTGTTGAGGTTTTGGGTTCCTTCATGCACTTGAATCCCACCTTCTCCTCCCTAATTTCATTTCTTCTTCATGTTTTATCGCCATCACATGGACATGAGACTTGGGGACCAAGTTCCCTAATCATCAGTTCCCCTAGGGCCTCATCCCCTACATCCTTCTCCTTCCCTTAGTTCTAGAGTCTTGGAATTTTCCAAAACTCTTGATCTCCTTTCTATTTCTCTCTAGGGTGTCAGGTCAATTCTTGAACCCTAAACCAAGGAACTTTATCCTTGGGCCCTAGATCCTCATGTCATCCTAGCCCTCGCTTCCTGGTGTTCCCCACTCCCTTTTTAGTTTCAATTCCTCATTAAAACCTAGGTCCCCAAGGGAAACTTCCACCCTCTAATCACTCTCTAGTCTTTGGTACCCCTTAGACCCTAAGACTTGATGGAGTTTCAACTCATATTTATTCTTAGTCTTGACTCCTTTGAGCCTAATCCCTAAGCCTCACTTTCTCCCTATCCCTAACTCTTCCTATTATGTGCCTGTTCCATCTTGAAACTAAATCTATAGCCTACCCCTATCCTTTGTTTCATTTTTATTTCTCTCCCCACTCTTGACCCCTAATCTCACTCTCCTTAGTTGAACCCAAATCCTTTAGGAGAACCTTGAACCTTATCACAACTTTCTAATTCCCTATTCCCTATATCCATCCAAATCTTGTCCCTCTTCCATATTTTTTCCTTTGTGTATCTTCAAGCCTTCCCTTCACTTCAAGAATGTGTCCACAATTTAATTGTAAACCTATAACTCCACTACACACAAAATCAAGATGGAAATCATAATCAAACTCATTGTTTCACCTACATGCTATTTCAAGGACTTCACAACCACTTGTAGTAATGGTATACAATTTTCTACAGTTTTCTTTATAAATTATGCGGTATTTTCCCATGCCTTAACACATGAAATAGAAAATCTCAATACTACAAAGGGACAAGTTATAGGTGATAGAAATGTTCCTCCTTGCATTCATTGATACTAAAGGAAGAATTTGTAAGCAATTTTAGCATAATTTTAGTCACAATTCAAGTAGAATCAATCCATAATGGGTATGGGTGCTCCTTTATAAGTACTAATTGGGAGAATTTAAAATTTAATAAATATTTAATGCCCCTCTTTGGTTGGTTGTGGGTTTTTGAGTGGTTACAAAATGTATTATTTCAAAGGGTTGATGAGAGGTAGGAAAAATAGGGAGCTTGAATAAAGAGGACTTGTGCACTAAAATCCTAGGGTTTCAATCCATTATTGGGCATAGTAATTTCATATTTTGATGATATAGGACTCATCCTCAAAATTTTAATCACTCAATATAACCATTGAATAAAATTTAAAGTTATATTTAACATTGTCTAAATGTCTCCACGCTCATTATATGTATTTCTAGACTTACTCCTTATTAGTTAGCCAACTAGAAGATTGTAACATCCTTTCAAAGCCATTTTGAGGTATCTTTTAAGAATTAAGATGGAAATTAATGTGTATTTTCATTGATTACTAAGTTAAATTTATGCAATGTTATGTCATTTTAATTATCTATTTGTCTTCTTGTTAGAGCCTATATTATACATGCCCTTAGAAATATATAGTATTTTTTAATAAAATTTTATAAAATGGTTTATATTATTACTTGTTTTTGCATGAAACTTGTGACTCTTCTTTTTAATTGGAATAGGTACATATTTTCTTAATATTATAACTCCCCATCATCCCAACATGCCATAAAATAATCAATCTTAAACATAATTATAATTATATAATGAATTAAATCCTACTCATTTCCATGTTTAAATGTATAAAACATCATCAAAGGCTATCATTAGATTAATTTAAAAATCTCATGTGGTAGTCCATCTATGTAATTAGGTTCTAAACCTTGAGTTCCCCCAAACCAACATATAGGCACAAAATGACAATCAAAATAGGGGTGCACTATATAGTGGGTATGGTTCATGGAAAGGAAATAGTCCACTCTATGTAATATCATCTAACTCAATAACTTAGGGAATACCCCTTGGTCTATGAGATCTAGAAGTGAAGGATCTTTTATGCACCTTAGTAATTGGTCCTTAGTTTCCCAAACCCAACCATAAGTGTGTGATCTTTTTTCTAAATTTGACACCCTTAGCATTTGGGAAAGGATTGGGCCTTAAAGATTTGGGACCTATAATTTCAATCACTAAAACCTTCTCCTCTTATAGATGAATCCATTGATTCTTTTGCTTCTATGACTCCTAATCTAGATTCAAATGCTTCATCTTCTTTATCTTTGAGTCCCTATCACGAGATTGAGGATTATTATATTCTAACATTAGTTGATTTATCTCTAGGTGTTCATATTTAGACATATTATGTGGGAACATCATCATGGGATGGCTAGTTTAGTTAGATAAAAAAATTGAGATTATAGTGTCTCCATATCTTGTTGGTTTGAGTTATTCTTTGAAATATGTACATCATAGTCTTTTAAATTTGGTACATTTGGATGAGTGATTGAAAAATATTACAAGTTAATTTTGTGTCCCATCTTATAGATTTGATAGGCGCACTTAAGGACATCCATCTCCTCCTTGAATATGATCCCATCATAACTTTTTTAACACCATATTTTTCTTTGGATCTTGTTCTTCATTTATTTGCACATGGTCTTGGGTTGTCATCTTCTCCATTTATTAGGATTATACATTATTTTACTGTGGCATACTTTCATATCGACATGGTGACACTTGAGTAGGGATCATATACATCATCATACATCATTGTATTTATTCCCTTATGAATATATAGCTTGCATCTATACATGTTTCTATTTATTATAAAGACGAGGAATGTTGTTCAATGTTCTTATATATTCATCATTATCCTTTTTCAACCATCTACCATCACCACATAACATTATAATACATTGTTCAGGAGCTACAAAGTTTCTCTCTTTCTCTCCTATATGAGGAAAATTATTGTACATTTGTGATAAAGTAGTCCTTGTGAGGTCATGTTGAGTCCTCCTTTTACTTGTACATGTTTGTTTTCTTCTTTTTTTTGGAGAGGGATTTTTTCTTATTTAATTTTCTCCTTTACTTTGTTTGTAATAGAATTGTCTTTTTGTATATGGATACCTAACATGGGCTTGTATTTGTTACCTATTTATGCATCATTTCATATATACATCTTTCATACTCCCTAAGTCACACTTAAGGTAGGTGTTAGTGTAAACATGGTATATTACCTAACTAGTTTCATATTAGCTCCTATTCACAATTACATACACAAGCTTACTTAGGTCATTTATATTTTGTGTCTTGTGTCATAGGATTAAGAATATTTTTAGGATCTTTATGTGTCTTAGAATTTCATACTTGTCTTTATAACAAGGGTGTTATCATTGTATATTGTACCCTTTTTCATTTTTGTGTCTAATGAATTATCTAGCTTCATAGCATTTTCATTGCTTCTCTCTTATGTGTGTTGGAAAGCTATTTTAGTTGTAGGTAATCCTTGGGATATTGTGGGGTTGATAAAAAAATCTTACATCATAATTTAAATAGGCACACAAAGCCTCAAATTTTACTCCTAAGTGTTACATATTTGATCATAATTGTTGTAGATTTGAAATTTTACATTGATTAGAATTGGTAAAATAGAATTTTACAAAATTGTTCAATTTGATATCTAATATCTAATGAGTTTGTAATGATTTTTGTATTTAGAAACATACATGGGAAATCTATTGAATCACAATGGTCAAGTTCTTTAAGGTTAATTCCTTAGATTGACTAACTTTATGACATTGAGCAAAGATTCAAAGACAACATACACAAGTGTGCAAGTGGGCATATATACAAATTTAATCTTGTACCCCTTATAAATCAAAGCGTGTTGTAGATTTTTTTTATTTCTAAAATTAAACATAAGAATTAATGGCATATCAAATATCTTTAAATACCAAAACTGAATAACACATCACATAAGCATGTGTTATGTTGACTGATAATAGCTAATGAAAGGGAACATTAAATTTAGAATTTGAATTTAAAGCTTTAAATTTGAGGTTCATTCCCTCATATTATGAGATCAATCTTGAGCGATACAAAAATGAATATAGGTAGTGTAATGGAAGGTCTTAAAGGAAGTAGTGAACTTATTGAAGTAAGTGAAAACATGGCATAATAAGTGAGGGGTGAATGGTGAATGGATAAAGGTGAACGATGAACAGATATAGATTGAAGTATGAGCCAAAAATAATACAAGAGTTTGCCACTTTTCGATATTTAATAACATTAAAGACATTCTAACAAAATGACATAATATTAAATAGAAAATGGCATGGGTATACAAATTTAATTGTTATAATAGTATTTAGAAAGACAAAATTAAAATATATTTTATTGATTAATTTTTTATTTTCTTAGTATAGAAGAAACAATATGTTAGAAGTTCAAAATTATTGTTAAATTTAAATATCAATAAGAACATGAGAATTAGTAACCAAAAACTTTATGCAATAATTTTTTTTTAACAAACCATTCCTACACAAAATATCCAATCATTATGCTAAGAGGTGCAACATATAGTGATAGTAAGGAGGATAAATATCTAATGTTGTGAACATGAAAGAATAGTTTAAAGAAAAACTATTTAAAGCCAACACTTATTTTTCAAATATAAAGACACTAACTTTAAAGTATATAAAATAGATCTATAGTAAAATAAAGTAAAGACAACAACATTTTTATATAGTAACTAAAATAGGTCTATAATAAAATATAGATAACTTTTAGAATATGTAATAAATAAACTTATTAAAGTAAAATAAATAACTATTAAATGATAAACATGTTTGAAAATTAGTTGGAGTGTGTGAGTTTCTTTAGCAAGCAATGGTGAATATGTAGGTGCATCAGGGTTCTGCAAGCAAGCTTGAGTGACTTGAGCCATAGATGGAGGGGATTTTTTTCTCTACTCCTGAAATGTTTGGACATTGTGAATCCCTACTATTATGTGTGGCATTGTCTATAGTTTTTATAGGGTTTGGGGCACGATTTTTTCTTATGTTTTAAGTTTTTTCTTTGTTTCCTAGTGGTGGTTGTTGGTATGCAAACCTCAGGGGGTCTTAGGGACCATCAAATTATTTCTTTGAAAGATTATCTTCAATATGATTCAACTTCATCCTCTAATCATGTCAATGTAGTTTATTTTTTATTGCATGTAATGCAAGAGTCTAAATTGAAGCAACAGTATGGGTTTCGTCTAAACCCAACGATTGTCTAGAAAAAGTAAGGATCAACTTGTATGATGATCAATATAGAAGCTGGATGATGTTTTGTATCTAGTTGAACATGCATTAATTTATATGTTTATGGGTCTATGCATCTTCATGCATTTTTTGGAGACCTGTATTAGAATTGTAGTCAAAAAGGTGACATGGAAATAATTTCAGGCGCAAATGGATACTTGCTTTTGGTTTTTGCTCGATTGGAAAATAAAAATTCAATATTTGAAGAGGGCCCCTATTTTCATAATCAAGCAGGTTTGTTTATCAAACCATGGCATGTTGGGTCTGATTCGGTAGAAGCTCCCTTTGAAGATTCATATTTGGATATGTCTTCCTAGGATTCCTATGGAGTTCTAGAGACAATACATTCTACAATTCATTGCTACTATCATTGGGAAATCCATAGGGCCTTCTCATCATATGATAGATAGAAAGATCGTCACTTTTTCTTGGTTGTGTTGAAATAAATACAAATAACCAATTGCCTAATTTTCTAAAAATAAGGGTTGGAAGCATGAATTGGATTCAAAAAGTTGATTACAAAGCTCTTCCTTTTCCCTATTATATGTGTCATGAGTATGGACATCTTCAAAAATATTGTTCTAAATTGAAGTCTAATTCTCCTCAATCCTATCCTAATACTCATGTTGCAAGTTAAAAGGGGAAAGGTAAGTCTTTAGCTCAAATGATGAACCATATGCTAATGGATTCATTCATGTGAAACCCCATCGAAGGGAAAAAGGGGAAGTCCTTGAATCGACAACGTACATAAGCCTCTAAGGGAATCACGAGCAATAGATTTGATGTTCCTGAAAGATTTTAGGAAATAATTACAATGGAACATGAGATGTCATAATTAGTACAAATTTGTAATTTTTAGGTTTAGGTATTTCTAAAAATCCTTATATTTCAACTCCTTTAGATATATATATTTTGGTGTTGGAAGGATAGACTCCCAATCACATGGACAATGTGATTGGGTAGAAAGAAGCCTTAGATCTAAATATTGTGGAGTTAATAGCTAATCCCTTGAGTTTGAATCATTTGGAATCAATTGCAATTAATGACATCTCAGGCCCAAAACATGATTTGGGATCAAAGGAGGAAGAGAATAATAAATCTCCTCTTATGTTAGGCCTTCAACAAAAGAAATATTACAAAAGGAAATATCAATAAAGGGGAAAAAGTTAAAAGAAAAAAGGACCATGAAAAGGTAAAATTGATAGGGGAATCACTGATTGAATTAGTTCATTAAAACATTGGATACTAATTTCTCAAACACCTTGAAATGATTGTTATTTCTTAGAATGCTAGGGTTTTGAGTAACATCCCTCAACAAAAGTTTACTTGTGATCTTATCCATGAACGTAGGTCATACATTATTTTCATTAGGAAAATAAAGCTCTCAATTGAAGATATGAAAAATATTTCTTCTAAGATTTAGAAAGGTGGTCAATTTTTATGCATTGGGGCTCTAGAGAATGTTGGAGTGTGACTTGTTTATGAGACCCTTGTAACATAACTTTTGCCTCATGCATGGGGAGTAGAAATTCAACTTTGATGGTGGTCTCTTGTTTTGATTTGGGTGAAACTATCTTTCTCATAAATGTGTATGCACCTATGAGATTTCCTAGTAAGGTTTTACTCTAGGCCCATATTAGATTTACTTGATCTTTAGTTCCTTCACTTTCATGGATTTTAGTAGGATATTTTAATGCAATAGCTAATATGAATGAGAAAAAATAGTTATTAATTATCTTGGACCATCTTATACTTTGTTAAGAGAAAATATTTCATTTCTTCAATTGGTGGATGTGGTGTTGTGAAACAAAACCTTCACTTGGATCAATAAAAGGTGTGGTGAAGACTCAATTTTTGAAATATGGGACAAATTCTCGATATTTGATCACTGGATTGATAATTATTGGGATTCTTCAAAAAAAAATTCTTCTTTAGTCTTTTTCTTCCAAAGCATCCTCCCTTCAAGTTTCAACTCTTGGGGCTTCAATATTTAGACTTGTTCAATCCCATGGAGTATTGGTGGATTGAAGGGATGCTTGCTTTTGGAATAACTATGAATATATTTTTTAAGAGGCTTCAAGTTTTCAAATACAAACTTAAGAAGTGGAATAAGTACTCTTTTGTAAATGCTTTTCAATCAAAATATTTTCTTCAAAAGGAGCTTGATAGTATAACTTTCCAAGTCAAGGAAGAGGGTTTGACTAAGGAGCTTCTAAAGGAAAAATCTATTTTTTAAAAGAATTAGTCAAATGGGAGCTATAGGAGGAAATATTCTAGAAACAAAAATCTAGGATACATTAGCTCCAAGTTGGTGACAAGAACACTTCTTTTTTCCAAAATTCTATCAAATATAGGTGCAATGGGAATAACATTGCCTCCCTTATCTCAGAGTAGGGATATTTTTTGCCTTCTCTCCAAGATATTTCTAAAGAGGCTATTAGGAACTTCTCTTATTTTTTTATTGAGCAAGGCTCCTAGGCCTTAGAAGAGGAAAGGCTAATTTTGGATTGCATCCCTCCCCTAGTCTCTGAAGATATGAATAAGTATATTATGATTCATCTCCTTGGATGAGTTTGAAAAAGTTATGTTCTAGATGAAGAAGGGTAAGCCTCTTGGTCTAGGTGGATTCTCTATCGAATTATTTCATTCCTTTTGGGATATTTTGAAGCTTGATTTGTTAAAAGTGGTTAGATAATCACAATAAAATAAAAATATTCTCAAATCCATCAACTTGACTTTCCTAGCCCTCATTCCTCAGAAGAGGGTGGCTCATCTCTAGATTTATTTTTTCCTATTTCCCTCTAAAATTTCACCTACAAAAAAATTACTAAAATCATTATAGAAATATTAAAGAAGTTTTTGACTCCTCTAATTTCCTTTAAGCAATGAGTATTTGTGAAAGGATTCCATATTTTACATGGTATCATGGTTGTTGTAGAAGCATTCATTCTATGGTATCCTCTAAGGAGAATTTCATGTTCATAAATCTTGACATGTTTATGGCCTATGACAGAGTCAATTGGTGTTCTCTTCATAATATTTTAACTACTTTTAGGTTTTTCTTGGATTGGAAATATTGGGTTTTGAATTGTATGACCTCAACTTACTTCTCTATTCTTATTAATGGTATTCCTTCACCTATATTTTATGCTTCTAGGGGTCTCATGTAAGGGGATCCTTTGTCACATTATCTTTTTTATTTTGATGGTAGATGATCTTAGAAAACTATTGAAGCACTATAAAATGAGAGGGATTATTAATGGTTGGTCTTGGGCATAAAAATATTATGTGAAATCTCATTTGCAATTTTGTGATGGCACTACATTGATGGGGCTGATAAAAATTAATGAGACATTATGCTTTAGATATCTAGATATTTATTTGTCAGATTCAATCCAAAAAGTCAATAAATCAAAATCAAGTATCTTTTTATTCTATACTCTTAAGATCATTCCATATAGGATGACATATATTCATCATTTATAGATTGAAAGTTTGCTAATGGATTATCTAGGAAACCCCCTCTTTGCTAGTATTCTTATAATCTAGATCATTAGAAAAATATTTTGGATAAATTTTGTATGAAGGTGAGTCATTGGACACTATGATGGTTATCCTTTGTTGGTAGAGTGGTTCTTCTAAAATTTATTTTGCAATAATTTTCCTATCTATAGATTTTTTATTTTAGCTACACCCAAGAGATTTCTCAAGGAATTTGATGCTTTTTTTAGAAAATTTCTATGGGTAGGAAATATTGGTTCTTAGAATTGAAGTCTTGTAAGCTAGGATTTGGTTTGCAAATCTAAGAGAGTAGGTGGCCTTGGTCTTCATCATTTTGAGCTCAATTGCTAAGCCTTAGCAACTAAATTATATCAGAGATTATGTAAGCACCCAAACCAACCCTGGGCTAGGATTCTTGACTACAAATATTTAGGTGAGGTGGAAAATGAAGTTGTTCCACTAATAAAATTGAACAAAAAAGGTTTAATGGTTTGGAATACCCTAAAAAAGGAAGCTTCGATTATGTAGCAAGGCCTATTCTGGATCATCAATAAAGTTAATAATGTTATTTTTTGGGATAATTCTTTGGATATTCACCCTCCCATTATTTATTCTTTTCCATATCTTCAACCTCTCAAGGATATTTTCTTGGCAACCAGATGGTCTAAAGTACCTGAATTTAAGTATATTTTTTTACCAAGGAGATCCCTTTACCATATTTGGAAGGAACCTAAATTCTAGCCCAAAGGAGGTTCTATGGAAGATAGGGAATCTCTTGCTTCAATTTTGGTAGATAGATAATGTATCTTTTTGGAAGATTTGGATGTTATTGCCTAGGGCTATAATCCTAAAGGTCAGTATTCTATTGGACTTGGCTATCTTTTATTATAATTACAGAAAGGTAGAGATGTTGAGTGCCCTGGTTGGGAAAGAATCTAGCTTCATAGCATTTTCATTGCTTCTCTCTTATGTGTGTTGGAAAGCTATTTTAGTTGTAGGTAATCCTTGGGATATTGTGGGGTTGATAAAAAAATCTTACATCATAATTTAAATAGGCACACAAAGCCTCAAATTTTACTCCTAAGTGTTACATATTTGATCATAATTGTTGTAGATTTGAAATTTTACATTGATTAGAATTGGTAAAATAGAATTTTACAAAATTGTTCAATTTGATATCTAATATCTAATGAGTTTGTAATGATTTTTGTATTTAGAAACATACATGGGAAATCTATTGAATCACAATGGTCAAGTTCTTTAAGGTTAATTCCTTAGATTGACTAACTTTATGACATTGAGCAAAGATTCAAAGACAACATACACAAGTGTGCAAGTGGGCATATATACAAATTTAATCTTGTACCCCTTATAAATCAAAGCGTGTTGTAGATTTTTTTTATTTCTAAAATTAAACATAAGAATTAATGGCATATCAAATATCTTTAAATACCAAAACTGAATAACACATCACATAAGCATGTGTTATGTTGACTGATAATAGCTAATGAAAGGGAACATTAAATTTAGAATTTGAATTTAAAGCTTTAAATTTGAGGTTCATTCCCTCATATTATGAGATCAATCTTGAGCGATACAAAAATGAATATAGGTAGTGTAATGGAAGGTCTTAAAGGAAGTAGTGAACTTATTGAAGTAAGTGAAAACATGGCATAATAAGTGAGGGGTGAATGGTGAATGGATAAAGGTGAACGATGAACAGATATAGATTGAAGTATGAGCCAAAAATAATACAAGAGTTTGCCACTTTTCGATATTTAATAACATTAAAGACATTCTAACAAAATGACATAATATTAAATAGAAAATGGCATGGGTATACAAATTTAATTGTTATAATAGTATTTAGAAAGACAAAATTAAAATATATTTTATTGATTAATTTTTTATTTTCTTAGTATAGAAGAAACAATATGTTAGAAGTTCAAAATTATTGTTAAATTTAAATATCAATAAGAACATGAGAATTAGTAACCAAAAACTTTATGCAATAATTTTTTTTTAACAAACCATTCCTACACAAAATATCCAATCATTATGCTAAGAGGTGCAACATATAGTGATAGTAAGGAGGATAAATATCTAATGTTGTGAACATGAAAGAATAGTTTAAAGAAAAACTATTTAAAGCCAACACTTATTTTTCAAATATAAAGACACTAACTTTAAAGTATATAAAATAGATCTATAGTAAAATAAAGTAAAGACAACAACATTTTTATATAGTAACTAAAATAGGTCTATAATAAAATATAGATAACTTTTAGAATATGTAATAAATAAACTTATTAAAGTAAAATAAATAACTATTAAATGATAAACATGTTTGAAAATTAGTTGGAGTGTGTGAGTTTCTTTAGCAAGCAATGGTGAATATGTAGGTGCATCAGGGTTCTGCAAGCAAGCTTGAGTGACTTGAGCCATAGATGGAGGGGATTTTTTTCTCTACTCCTGAAATGTTTGGACATTGTGAATCCCTACTATTATGTGTGGCATTGTCTATAGTTTTTATAGGGTTTGGGGCACGATTTTTTCTTATGTTTTAAGTTTTTTCTTTGTTTCCTAGTGGTGGTTGTTGGTATGCAAACCTCAGGGGGTCTTAGGGACCATCAAATTATTTCTTTGAAAGATTATCTTCAATATGATTCAACTTCATCCTCTAATCATGTCAATGTAGTTTATTTTTTATTGCATGTAATGCAAGAGTCTAAATTGAAGCAACAGTATGGGTTTCGTCTAAACCCAACGATTGTCTAGAAAAAGTAAGGATCAACTTGTATGATGATCAATATAGAAGCTGGATGATGTTTTGTATCTAGTTGAACATGCATTAATTTATATGTTTATGGGTCTATGCATCTTCATGCATTTTTTGGAGACCTGTATTAGAATTGTAGTCAAAAAGGTGACATGGAAATAATTTCAGGCGCAAATGGATACTTGCTTTTGGTTTTTGCTCGATTGGAAAATAAAAATTCAATATTTGAAGAGGGCCCCTATTTTCATAATCAAGCAGGTTTGTTTATCAAACCATGGCATGTTGGGTCTGATTCGGTAGAAGCTCCCTTTGAAGATTCATATTTGGATATGTCTTCCTAGGATTCCTATGGAGTTCTAGAGACAATACATTCTACAATTCATTGCTACTATCATTGGGAAATCCATAGGGCCTTCTCATCATATGATAGATAGAAAGATCGTCACTTTTTCTTGGTTGTGTTGAAATAAATACAAATAACCAATTGCCTAATTTTCTAAAAATAAGGGTTGGAAGCATGAATTGGATTCAAAAAGTTGATTACAAAGCTCTTCCTTTTCCCTATTATATGTGTCATGAGTATGGACATCTTCAAAAATATTGTTCTAAATTGAAGTCTAATTCTCCTCAATCCTATCCTAATACTCATGTTGCAAGTTAAAAGGGGAAAGGTAAGTCTTTAGCTCAAATGATGAACCATATGCTAATGGATTCATTCATGTGAAACCCCATCGAAGGGAAAAAGGGGAAGTCCTTGAATCGACAACGTACATAAGCCTCTAAGGGAATCACGAGCAATAGATTTGATGTTCCTGAAAGATTTTAGGAAATAATTACAATGGAACATGAGATGTCATAATTAGTACAAATTTGTAATTTTTAGGTTTAGGTATTTCTAAAAATCCTTATATTTCAACTCCTTTAGATATATATATTTTGGTGTTGGAAGGATAGACTCCCAATCACATGGACAATGTGATTGGGTAGAAAGAAGCCTTAGATCTAAATATTGTGGAGTTAATAGCTAATCCCTTGAGTTTGAATCATTTGGAATCAATTGCAATTAATGACATCTCAGGCCCAAAACATGATTTGGGATCAAAGGAGGAAGAGAATAATAAATCTCCTCTTATGTTAGGCCTTCAACAAAAGAAATATTACAAAAGGAAATATCAATAAAGGGGAAAAAGTTAAAAGAAAAAAGGACCATGAAAAGGTAAAATTGATAGGGGAATCACTGATTGAATTAGTTCATTAAAACATTGGATACTAATTTCTCAAACACCTTGAAATGATTGTTATTTCTTAGAATGCTAGGGTTTTGAGTAACATCCCTCAACAAAAGTTTACTTGTGATCTTATCCATGAACGTAGGTCATACATTATTTTCATTAGGAAAATAAAGCTCTCAATTGAAGATATGAAAAATATTTCTTCTAAGATTTAGAAAGGTGGTCAATTTTTATGCATTGGGGCTCTAGAGAATGTTGGAGTGTGACTTGTTTATGAGACCCTTGTAACATAACTTTTGCCTCATGCATGGGGAGTAGAAATTCAACTTTGATGGTGGTCTCTTGTTTTGATTTGGGTGAAACTATCTTTCTCATAAATGTGTATGCACCTATGAGATTTCCTAGTAAGGTTTTACTCTAGGCCCATATTAGATTTACTTGATCTTTAGTTCCTTCACTTTCATGGATTTTAGTAGGATATTTTAATGCAATAGCTAATATGAATGAGAAAAAATAGTTATTAATTATCTTGGACCATCTTATACTTTGTTAAGAGAAAATATTTCATTTCTTCAATTGGTGGATGTGGTGTTGTGAAACAAAACCTTCACTTGGATCAATAAAAGGTGTGGTGAAGACTCAATTTTTGAAATATGGGACAAATTCTCGATATTTGATCACTGGATTGATAATTATTGGGATTCTTCAAAAAAAAATTCTTCTTTAGTCTTTTTCTTCCAAAGCATCCTCCCTTCAAGTTTCAACTCTTGGGGCTTCAATATTTAGACTTGTTCAATCCCATGGAGTATTGGTGGATTGAAGGGATGCTTGCTTTTGGAATAACTATGAATATATTTTTTAAGAGGCTTCAAGTTTTCAAATACAAACTTAAGAAGTGGAATAAGTACTCTTTTGTAAATGCTTTTCAATCAAAATATTTTCTTCAAAAGGAGCTTGATAGTATAACTTTCCAAGTCAAGGAAGAGGGTTTGACTAAGGAGCTTCTAAAGGAAAAATCTATTTTTTAAAAGAATTAGTCAAATGGGAGCTATAGGAGGAAATATTCTAGAAACAAAAATCTAGGATACATTAGCTCCAAGTTGGTGACAAGAACACTTCTTTTTTCCAAAATTCTATCAAATATAGGTGCAATGGGAATAACATTGCCTCCCTTATCTCAGAGTAGGGATATTTTTTGCCTTCTCTCCAAGATATTTCTAAAGAGGCTATTAGGAACTTCTCTTATTTTTTTATTGAGCAAGGCTCCTAGGCCTTAGAAGAGGAAAGGCTAATTTTGGATTGCATCCCTCCCCTAGTCTCTGAAGATATGAATAAGTATATTATGATTCATCTCCTTGGATGAGTTTGAAAAAGTTATGTTCTAGATGAAGAAGGGTAAGCCTCTTGGTCTAGGTGGATTCTCTATCGAATTATTTCATTCCTTTTGGGATATTTTGAAGCTTGATTTGTTAAAAGTGGTTAGATAATCACAATAAAATAAAAATATTCTCAAATCCATCAACTTGACTTTCCTAGCCCTCATTCCTCAGAAGAGGGTGGCTCATCTCTAGATTTATTTTTTCCTATTTCCCTCTAAAATTTCACCTACAAAAAAATTACTAAAATCATTATAGAAATATTAAAGAAGTTTTTGACTCCTCTAATTTCCTTTAAGCAATGAGTATTTGTGAAAGGATTCCATATTTTACATGGTATCATGGTTGTTGTAGAAGCATTCATTCTATGGTATCCTCTAAGGAGAATTTCATGTTCATAAATCTTGACATGTTTATGGCCTATGACAGAGTCAATTGGTGTTCTCTTCATAATATTTTAACTACTTTTAGGTTTTTCTTGGATTGGAAATATTGGGTTTTGAATTGTATGACCTCAACTTACTTCTCTATTCTTATTAATGGTATTCCTTCACCTATATTTTATGCTTCTAGGGGTCTCATGTAAGGGGATCCTTTGTCACATTATCTTTTTTATTTTGATGGTAGATGATCTTAGAAAACTATTGAAGCACTATAAAATGAGAGGGATTATTAATGGTTGGTCTTGGGCATAAAAATATTATGTGAAATCTCATTTGCAATTTTGTGATGGCACTACATTGATGGGGCTGATAAAAATTAATGAGACATTATGCTTTAGATATCTAGATATTTATTTGTCAGATTCAATCCAAAAAGTCAATAAATCAAAATCAAGTATCTTTTTATTCTATACTCTTAAGATCATTCCATATAGGATGACATATATTCATCATTTATAGATTGAAAGTTTGCTAATGGATTATCTAGGAAACCCCCTCTTTGCTAGTATTCTTATAATCTAGATCATTAGAAAAATATTTTGGATAAATTTTGTATGAAGGTGAGTCATTGGACACTATGATGGTTATCCTTTGTTGGTAGAGTGGTTCTTCTAAAATTTATTTTGCAATAATTTTCCTATCTATAGATTTTTTATTTTAGCTACACCCAAGAGATTTCTCAAGGAATTTGATGCTTTTTTTAGAAAATTTCTATGGGTAGGAAATATTGGTTCTTAGAATTGAAGTCTTGTAAGCTAGGATTTGGTTTGCAAATCTAAGAGAGTAGGTGGCCTTGGTCTTCATCATTTTGAGCTCAATTGCTAAGCCTTAGCAACTAAATTATATCAGAGATTATGTAAGCACCCAAACCAACCCTGGGCTAGGATTCTTGACTACAAATATTTAGGTGAGGTGGAAAATGAAGTTGTTCCACTAATAAAATTGAACAAAAAAGGTTTAATGGTTTGGAATACCCTAAAAAAGGAAGCTTCGATTATGTAGCAAGGCCTATTCTGGATCATCAATAAAGTTAATAATGTTATTTTTTGGGATAATTCTTTGGATATTCACCCTCCCATTATTTATTCTTTTCCATATCTTCAACCTCTCAAGGATATTTTCTTGGCAACCAGATGGTCTAAAGTACCTGAATTTAAGTATATTTTTTTACCAAGGAGATCCCTTTACCATATTTGGAAGGAACCTAAATTCTAGCCCAAAGGAGGTTCTATGGAAGATAGGGAATCTCTTGCTTCAATTTTGGTAGATAGATAATGTATCTTTTTGGAAGATTTGGATGTTATTGCCTAGGGCTATAATCCTAAAGTCAGTATTCTATTGGACTTGGCTATCTTTTATTATAATTACAGAAAGGTAGAGATGTTGAGTGCCCTGGTTGGGAAAGAATCTAGCTTCATAGCATTTTCATTGCTTCTCTCTTATGTGTGTTGGAAAGCTATTTTAGTTGTAGGTAATCCTTGGGATATTGTGGGGTTGATAAAAAAATCTTACATCATAATTTAAATAGGCACACAAAGCCTCAAATTTTACTCCTAAGTGTTACATATTTGATCATAATTGTTGTAGATTTGAAATTTTACATTGATTAGAATTGGTAAAATAGAATTTTACAAAATTGTTCAATTTGATATCTAATATCTAATGAGTTTGTAATGATTTTTGTATTTAGAAACATACATGGGAAATCTATTGAATCACAATGGTCAAGTTCTTTAAGGTTAATTCCTTAGATTGACTAACTTTATGACATTGAGCAAAGATTCAAAGACAACATACACAAGTGTGCAAGTGGGCATATATACAAATTTAATCTTGTACCCCTTATAAATCAAAGCGTGTTGTAGATTTTTTTATTTCTAAAATTAAACATAAGAATTAATGGCACATCAAATATCTTTAAATACCAAAACAAAATAACACGTCACATAAGCATGTGTTATGTTGACTAATAATAGCTAATGAAAGGGAACATTAAATTTAGAATTTGAATTTAAAGCTTTACATTTGAGGTTCATTCCCTCATATTATGAGATCAATCTTGAGCGACACAAAAATGAATATAGGTAGTGTAATGGAAGGTCTTAAAGGAAGTAGTGAACTTATTGAAGTAAGTGAAAACATGGCATAATAAGTGAGGGGTGAATGGTGAATGGATAGAGGTGAACGATGAACAGATATAGATTGAAGTATGAGCCAAAAATAACACAAGAGTTTGCCACTTTTCGATATTTAATAACATTAAAGACATTCTAACAAAATGACACAAGATTAAATAGAAAATGACATGGGTATACAAATTTAATTGTTATAATAGTATTTAGAAAGACAAAATTAAACTATATTTTATTGATTAATTTTTTATTTTCTTAGTATAGAAGAAACAATATGTTAGAAGTTCAAAATTATTGTTAAATTTAAATATCAATAAGAACATGAGAATTAGTAACCAAAAACTTTATGCAATAATTTTTTTTAACAAACCATTCCTACACAAAATATCCAATCATTATGCTAAGAGGTGCAACATATAGTGATAGTAAGGAGGATAAATATCTAATGTTGTGAACATGAAAGAATAGTTTAAAGAAAAACTATTTAAAGCCAACACTTATTTTTCAAATATAAAGACACTAACTTTAAAGTATATAAAATAGATCTATAGTAAAATAAAGTAAAGACAACAACATTTTTATATAGTAACTAAAATAGGTCTATAATAAAATATAGATAACTTTTAGAATATGTAATAAATAAACTTATTAAAGTAAAATAAATAACTATTAAATGATAAACATGTTTGAAAATTAGTTGGAGTGTGTGAGTTTCTTTAGCAAGCAATGGTGAATATGTAGGTGCATCAGGGTTCTGCAAGCAAGCTTGAGTGACTTGAGCCATAGATGGAGGGGATTTTTTTCTCTACTCCTGAAATGTTTGGACATTGTGAATCCCTACTATTATGTGTGGCATTGTCTATAGTTTTTATAGGGTTTGGGGCACGATTTTTTCTTATGTTTTAAGTTTTTTCTTTGTTTCCTAGTGGTGGTTGTTGGTATGCAAACCTCAGGGGGTCTTAGGGACCATCAAATTATTTCTTTGAAAGATTATCTTCAATATGATTCAACTTCATCCTCTAATCATGTCAATGTAGTTTATTTTTTATTGCATGTAATGCAAGAGTCTAAATTGAAGCAACAGTATGGGTTTCGTCTAAACCCAACGATTGTCTAGAAAAAGTAAGGATCAACTTGTATGATGATCAATATAGAAGCTGGATGATGTTTTGTATCTAGTTGAACATGCATTAATTTATATGTTTATGGGTCTATGCATCTTCATGCATTTTTTGGAGACCTGTATTAGAATTGTAGTCAAAAAGGTGACATGGAAATAATTTCAGGCGCAAATGGATACTTGCTTTTGGTTTTTGCTCGATTGGAAAATAAAAATTCAATATTTGAAGAGGGCCCCTATTTTCATAATCAAGCAGGTTTGTTTATCAAACCATGGCATGTTGGGTCTGATTCGGTAGAAGCTCCCTTTGAAGATTCATATTTGGATATGTCTTCCTAGGATTCCTATGGAGTTCTAGAGACAATACATTCTACAATTCATTGCTACTATCATTGGGAAATCCATAGGGCCTTCTCATCATATGATAGATAGAAAGATCGTCACTTTTTCTTGGTTGTGTTGAAATAAATACAAATAACCAATTGCCTAATTTTCTAAAAATAAGGGTTGGAAGCATGAATTGGATTCAAAAAGTTGATTACAAAGCTCTTCCTTTTCCCTATTATATGTGTCATGAGTATGGACATCTTCAAAAATATTGTTCTAAATTGAAGTCTAATTCTCCTCAATCCTATCCTAATACTCATGTTGCAAGTTAAAAGGGGAAAGGTAAGTCTTTAGCTCAAATGATGAACCATATGCTAATGGATTCATTCATGTGAAACCCCATCGAAGGGAAAAAGGGGAAGTCCTTGAATCGACAACGTACATAAGCCTCTAAGGGAATCACGAGCAATAGATTTGATGTTCCTGAAAGATTTTAGGAAATAATTACAATGGAACATGAGATGTCATAATTAGTACAAATTTGTAATTTTTAGGTTTAGGTATTTCTAAAAATCCTTATATTTCAACTCCTTTAGATATATATATTTTGGTGTTGGAAGGATAGACTCCCAATCACATGGACAATGTGATTGGGTAGAAAGAAGCCTTAGATCTAAATATTGTGGAGTTAATAGCTAATCCCTTGAGTTTGAATCATTTGGAATCAATTGCAATTAATGACATCTCAGGCCCAAAACATGATTTGGGATCAAAGGAGGAAGAGAATAATAAATCTCCTCTTATGTTAGGCCTTCAACAAAAGAAATATTACAAAAGGAAATATCAATAAAGGGGAAAAAGTTAAAAGAAAAAAGGACCATGAAAAGGTAAAATTGATAGGGGAATCACTGATTGAATTAGTTCATTAAAACATTGGATACTAATTTCTCAAACACCTTGAAATGATTGTTATTTCTTAGAATGCTAGGGTTTTGAGTAACATCCCTCAACAAAAGTTTACTTGTGATCTTATCCATGAACGTAGGTCATACATTATTTTCATTAGGAAAATAAAGCTCTCAATTGAAGATATGAAAAATATTTCTTCTAAGATTTAGAAAGGTGGTCAATTTTTATGCATTGGGGCTCTAGAGAATGTTGGAGTGTGACTTGTTTATGAGACCCTTGTAACATAACTTTTGCCTCATGCATGGGGAGTAGAAATTCAACTTTGATGGTGGTCTCTTGTTTTGATTTGGGTGAAACTATCTTTCTCATAAATGTGTATGCACCTATGAGATTTCCTAGTAAGGTTTTACTCTAGGCCCATATTAGATTTACTTGATCTTTAGTTCCTTCACTTTCATGGATTTTAGTAGGATATTTTAATGCAATAGCTAATATGAATGAGAAAAAATAGTTATTAATTATCTTGGACCATCTTATACTTTGTTAAGAGAAAATATTTCATTTCTTCAATTGGTGGATGTGGTGTTGTGAAACAAAACCTTCACTTGGATCAATAAAAGGTGTGGTGAAGACTCAATTTTTGAAATATGGGACAAATTCTCGATATTTGATCACTGGATTGATAATTATTGGGATTCTTCAAAAAAAAATTCTTCTTTAGTCTTTTTCTTCCAAAGCATCCTCCCTTCAAGTTTCAACTCTTGGGGCTTCAATATTTAGACTTGTTCAATCCCATGGAGTATTGGTGGATTGAAGGGATGCTTGCTTTTGGAATAACTATGAATATATTTTTTAAGAGGCTTCAAGTTTTCAAATACAAACTTAAGAAGTGGAATAAGTACTCTTTTGTAAATGCTTTTCAATCAAAATATTTTCTTCAAAAGGAGCTTGATAGTATAACTTTCCAAGTCAAGGAAGAGGGTTTGACTAAGGAGCTTCTAAAGGAAAAATCTATTTTTTAAAAGAATTAGTCAAATGGGAGCTATAGGAGGAAATATTCTAGAAACAAAAATCTAGGATACATTAGCTCCAAGTTGGTGACAAGAACACTTCTTTTTTCCAAAATTCTATCAAATATAGGTGCAATGGGAATAACATTGCCTCCCTTATCTCAGAGTAGGGATATTTTTTGCCTTCTCTCCAAGATATTTCTAAAGAGGCTATTAGGAACTTCTCTTATTTTTTTATTGAGCAAGGCTCCTAGGCCTTAGAAGAGGAAAGGCTAATTTTGGATTGCATCCCTCCCCTAGTCTCTGAAGATATGAATAAGTATATTATGATTCATCTCCTTGGATGAGTTTGAAAAAGTTATGTTCTAGATGAAGAAGGGTAAGCCTCTTGGTCTAGGTGGATTCTCTATCGAATTATTTCATTCCTTTTGGGATATTTTGAAGCTTGATTTGTTAAAAGTGGTTAGATAATCACAATAAAATAAAAATATTCTCAAATCCATCAACTTGACTTTCCTAGCCCTCATTCCTCAGAAGAGGGTGGCTCATCTCTAGATTTATTTTTTCCTATTTCCCTCTAAAATTTCACCTACAAAAAAATTACTAAAATCATTATAGAAATATTAAAGAAGTTTTTGACTCCTCTAATTTCCTTTAAGCAATGAGTATTTGTGAAAGGATTCCATATTTTACATGGTATCATGGTTGTTGTAGAAGCATTCATTCTATGGTATCCTCTAAGGAGAATTTCATGTTCATAAATCTTGACATGTTTATGGCCTATGACAGAGTCAATTGGTGTTCTCTTCATAATATTTTAACTACTTTTAGGTTTTTCTTGGATTGGAAATATTGGGTTTTGAATTGTATGACCTCAACTTACTTCTCTATTCTTATTAATGGTATTCCTTCACCTATATTTTATGCTTCTAGGGGTCTCATGTAAGGGGATCCTTTGTCACATTATCTTTTTTATTTTGATGGTAGATGATCTTAGAAAACTATTGAAGCACTATAAAATGAGAGGGATTATTAATGGTTGGTCTTGGGCATAAAAATATTATGTGAAATCTCATTTGCAATTTTGTGATGGCACTACATTGATGGGGCTGATAAAAATTAATGAGACATTATGCTTTAGATATCTAGATATTTATTTGTCAGATTCAATCCAAAAAGTCAATAAATCAAAATCAAGTATCTTTTTATTCTATACTCTTAAGATCATTCCATATAGGATGACATATATTCATCATTTATAGATTGAAAGTTTGCTAATGGATTATCTAGGAAACCCCCTCTTTGCTAGTATTCTTATAATCTAGATCATTAGAAAAATATTTTGGATAAATTTTGTATGAAGGTGAGTCATTGGACACTATGATGGTTATCCTTTGTTGGTAGAGTGGTTCTTCTAAAATTTATTTTGCAATAATTTTCCTATCTATAGATTTTTTATTTTAGCTACACCCAAGAGATTTCTCAAGGAATTTGATGCTTTTTTTAGAAAATTTCTATGGGTAGGAAATATTGGTTCTTAGAATTGAAGTCTTGTAAGCTAGGATTTGGTTTGCAAATCTAAGAGAGTAGGTGGCCTTGGTCTTCATCATTTTGAGCTCAATTGCTAAGCCTTAGCAACTAAATTATATCAGAGATTATGTAAGCACCCAAACCAACCCTGGGCTAGGATTCTTGACTACAAATATTTAGGTGAGGTGGAAAATGAAGTTGTTCCACTAATAAAATTGAACAAAAAAGGTTTAATGGTTTGGAATACCCTAAAAAAGGAAGCTTCGATTATGTAGCAAGGCCTATTCTGGATCATCAATAAAGTTAATAATGTTATTTTTTGGGATAATTCTTTGGATATTCACCCTCCCATTATTTATTCTTTTCCATATCTTCAACCTCTCAAGGATATTTTCTTGGCAACCAGATGGTCTAAAGTACCTGAATTTAAGTATATTTTTTTACCAAGGAGATCCCTTTACCATATTTGGAAGGAACCTAAATTCTAGCCCAAAGGAGGTTCTATGGAAGATAGGGAATCTCTTGCTTCAATTTTGGTAGATAGATAATGTATCTTTTTGGAAGATTTGGATGTTATTGCCTAGGGCTATAATCCTAAAGGTCAGTATTCTATTGGACTTGGCTATCTTTTATTATAATTACAGAAAGGTAGAGATGTTGAGTGCCCTGGTTGGGAAAGAATCTAGCTTCATAGCATTTTCATTGCTTCTCTCTTATGTGTGTTGGAAAGCTATTTTAGTTGTAGGTAATCCTTGGGATATTGTGGGGTTGATAAAAAAATCTTACATCATAATTTAAATAGGCACACAAAGCCTCAAATTTTACTCCTAAGTGTTACATATTTGATCATAATTGTTGTAGATTTGAAATTTTACATTGATTAGAATTGGTAAAATAGAATTTTACAAAATTGTTCAATTTGATATCTAATATCTAATGAGTTTGTAATGATTTTTGTATTTAGAAACATACATGGGAAATCTATTGAATCACAATGGTCAAGTTCTTTAAGGTTAATTCCTTAGATTGACTAACTTTATGACATTGAGCAAAGATTCAAAGACAACATACACAAGTGTGCAAGTGGGCATATATACAAATTTAATCTTGTACCCCTTATAAATCAAAGCGTGTTGTAGATTTTTTTTATTTCTAAAATTAAACATAAGAATTAATGGCATATCAAATATCTTTAAATACCAAAACTGAATAACACATCACATAAGCATGTGTTATGTTGACTGATAATAGCTAATGAAAGGGAACATTAAATTTAGAATTTGAATTTAAAGCTTTAAATTTGAGGTTCATTCCCTCATATTATGAGATCAATCTTGAGCGATACAAAAATGAATATAGGTAGTGTAATGGAAGGTCTTAAAGGAAGTAGTGAACTTATTGAAGTAAGTGAAAACATGGCATAATAAGTGAGGGGTGAATGGTGAATGGATAAAGGTGAACGATGAACAGATATAGATTGAAGTATGAGCCAAAAATAATACAAGAGTTTGCCACTTTTCGATATTTAATAACATTAAAGACATTCTAACAAAATGACATAATATTAAATAGAAAATGGCATGGGTATACAAATTTAATTGTTATAATAGTATTTAGAAAGACAAAATTAAAATATATTTTATTGATTAATTTTTTATTTTCTTAGTATAGAAGAAACAATATGTTAGAAGTTCAAAATTATTGTTAAATTTAAATATCAATAAGAACATGAGAATTAGTAACCAAAAACTTTATGCAATAATTTTTTTTTAACAAACCATTCCTACACAAAATATCCAATCATTATGCTAAGAGGTGCAACATATAGTGATAGTAAGGAGGATAAATATCTAATGTTGTGAACATGAAAGAATAGTTTAAAGAAAAACTATTTAAAGCCAACACTTATTTTTCAAATATAAAGACACTAACTTTAAAGTATATAAAATAGATCTATAGTAAAATAAAGTAAAGACAACAACATTTTTATATAGTAACTAAAATAGGTCTATAATAAAATATAGATAACTTTTAGAATATGTAATAAATAAACTTATTAAAGTAAAATAAATAACTATTAAATGATAAACATGTTTGAAAATTAGTTGGAGTGTGTGAGTTTCTTTAGCAAGCAATGGTGAATATGTAGGTGCATCAGGGTTCTGCAAGCAAGCTTGAGTGACTTGAGCCATAGATGGAGGGGATTTTTTTCTCTACTCCTGAAATGTTTGGACATTGTGAATCCCTACTATTATGTGTGGCATTGTCTATAGTTTTTATAGGGTTTGGGGCACGATTTTTTCTTATGTTTTAAGTTTTTTCTTTGTTTCCTAGTGGTGGTTGTTGGTATGCAAACCTCAGGGGGTCTTAGGGACCATCAAATTATTTCTTTGAAAGATTATCTTCAATATGATTCAACTTCATCCTCTAATCATGTCAATGTAGTTTATTTTTTATTGCATGTAATGCAAGAGTCTAAATTGAAGCAACAGTATGGGTTTCGTCTAAACCCAACGATTGTCTAGAAAAAGTAAGGATCAACTTGTATGATGATCAATATAGAAGCTGGATGATGTTTTGTATCTAGTTGAACATGCATTAATTTATATGTTTATGGGTCTATGCATCTTCATGCATTTTTTGGAGACCTGTATTAGAATTGTAGTCAAAAAGGTGACATGGAAATAATTTCAGGCGCAAATGGATACTTGCTTTTGGTTTTTGCTCGATTGGAAAATAAAAATTCAATATTTGAAGAGGGCCCCTATTTTCATAATCAAGCAGGTTTGTTTATCAAACCATGGCATGTTGGGTCTGATTCGGTAGAAGCTCCCTTTGAAGATTCATATTTGGATATGTCTTCCTAGGATTCCTATGGAGTTCTAGAGACAATACATTCTACAATTCATTGCTACTATCATTGGGAAATCCATAGGGCCTTCTCATCATATGATAGATAGAAAGATCGTCACTTTTTCTTGGTTGTGTTGAAATAAATACAAATAACCAATTGCCTAATTTTCTAAAAATAAGGGTTGGAAGCATGAATTGGATTCAAAAAGTTGATTACAAAGCTCTTCCTTTTCCCTATTATATGTGTCATGAGTATGGACATCTTCAAAAATATTGTTCTAAATTGAAGTCTAATTCTCCTCAATCCTATCCTAATACTCATGTTGCAAGTTAAAAGGGGAAAGGTAAGTCTTTAGCTCAAATGATGAACCATATGCTAATGGATTCATTCATGTGAAACCCCATCGAAGGGAAAAAGGGGAAGTCCTTGAATCGACAACGTACATAAGCCTCTAAGGGAATCACGAGCAATAGATTTGATGTTCCTGAAAGCTTTTAGGAAATAATTACAATGGAACATGAGATGTCATAATTAGTACAAATTTGTAATTTTTAGGTTTAGGTATTTCTAAAAATCCTTATATTTCAACTCCTTTAGATATATATATTTTGGTGTTGGAAGGATAGACTCCCAATCACATGGACAATGTGATTGGGTAGAAAGAAGCCTTAGATCTAAATATTGTGGAGTTAATAGCTAATCCCTTGAGTTTGAATCATTTGGAATCAATTGCAATTAATGACATCTCAGGCCCAAAACATGATTTGGGATCAAAGGAGGAAGAGAATAATAAATCTCCTCTTATGTTAGGCCTTCAACAAAAGAAATATTACAAAAGGAAATATCAATAAAGGGGAAAAAGTTAAAAGAAAAAAGGACCATGAAAAGGTAAAATTGATAGGGGAATCACTGATTGAATTAGTTCATTAAAACATTGGATACTAATTTCTCAAACACCTTGAAATGATTGTTATTTCTTAGAATGCTAGGGTTTTGAGTAACATCCCTCAACAAAAGTTTACTTGTGATCTTATCCATGAACGTAGGTCATACATTATTTTCATTAGGAAAATAAAGCTCTCAATTGAAGATATGAAAAATATTTCTTCTAAGATTTAGAAAGGTGGTCAATTTTTATGCATTGGGGCTCTAGAGAATGTTGGAGTGTGACTTGTTTATGAGACCCTTGTAACATAACTTTTGCCTCATGCATGGGGAGTAGAAATTCAACTTTGATGGTGGTCTCTTGTTTTGATTTGGGTGAAACTATCTTTCTCATAAATGTGTATGCACCTATGAGATTTCCTAGTAAGGTTTTACTCTAGGCCCATATTAGATTTACTTGATCTTTAGTTCCTTCACTTTCATGGATTTTAGTAGGATATTTTAATGCAATAGCTAATATGAATGAGAAAAAATAGTTATTAATTATCTTGGACCATCTTATACTTTGTTAAGAGAAAATATTTCATTTCTTCAATTGGTGGATGTGGTGTTGTGAAACAAAACCTTCACTTGGATCAATAAAAGGTGTGGTGAAGACTCAATTTTTGAAATATGGGACAAATTCTCGATATTTGATCACTGGATTGATAATTATTGGGATTCTTCAAAAAAAATTCTTCTTTAGTCTTTTTCTTCCAAAGCATCCTCCCTTCAAGTTTCAACTCTTGGGGCTTCAATATTTAGACTTGTTCAATCCCATGGAGTATTGGTGGATTGAAGGGATGCTTGCTTTTGGAATAACTATGAATATATTTTTTAAGAGGCTTCAAGTTTTCAAATACAAACTTAAGAAGTGGAATAAGTACTCTTTTGTAAATGCTTTTCAATCAAAATATTTTCTTCAAAAGGAGCTTGATAGTATAACTTTCCAAGTCAAGGAAGAGGGTTTGACTAAGGAGCTTCTAAAGGAAAAATCTATTTTTTAAAAGAATTAGTCAAATGGGAGCTATAGGAGGAAATATTCTAGAAACAAAAATCTAGGATACATTAGCTCCAAGTTGGTGACAAGAACACTTCTTTTTTCCAAAATTCTATCAAATATAGGTGCAATGGGAATAACATTGCCTCCCTTATCTCAGAGTAGGGATATTTTTTGCCTTCTCTCCAAGATATTTCTAAAGAGGCTATTAGGAACTTCTCTTATTTTTTTATTGAGCAAGGCTCCTAGGCCTTAGAAGAGGAAAGGCTAATTTTGGATTGCATCCCTCCCCTAGTCTCTGAAGATATGAATAAGTATATTATGATTCATCTCCTTGGATGAGTTTGAAAAAGTTATGTTCTAGATGAAGAAGGGTAAGCCTCTTGGTCTAGGTGGATTCTCTATCGAATTATTTCATTCCTTTTGGGATATTTTGAAGCTTGATTTGTTAAAAGTGGTTAGATAATCACAATAAAATAAAAATATTCTCAAATCCATCAACTTGACTTTCCTAGCCCTCATTCCTCAGAAGAGGGTGGCTCATCTCTAGATTTATTTTTTCCTATTTCCCTCTAAAATTTCACCTACAAAAAAATTACTAAAATCATTATAGAAATATTAAAGAAGTTTTTGACTCCTCTAATTTCCTTTAAGCAATGAGTATTTGTGAAAGGATTCCATATTTTACATGGTATCATGGTTGTTGTAGAAGCATTCATTCTATGGTATCCTCTAAGGAGAATTTCATGTTCATAAATCTTGACATGTTTATGGCCTATGACAGAGTCAATTGGTGTTCTCTTCATAATATTTTAACTACTTTTAGGTTTTTCTTGGATTGGAAATATTGGGTTTTGAATTGTATGACCTCAACTTACTTCTCTATTCTTATTAATGGTATTCCTTCACCTATATTTTATGCTTCTAGGGGTCTCATGTAAGGGGATCCTTTGTCACATTATCTTTTTTATTTTGATGGTAGATGATCTTAGAAAACTATTGAAGCACTATAAAATGAGAGGGATTATTAATGGTTGGTCTTGGGCATAAAAATATTATGTGAAATCTCATTTGCAATTTTGTGATGGCACTACATTGATGGGGCTGATAAAAATTAATGAGACATTATGCTTTAGATATCTAGATATTTATTTGTCAGATTCAATCCAAAAAGTCAATAAATCAAAATCAAGTATCTTTTTATTCTATACTCTTAAGATCATTCCATATAGGATGACATATATTCATCATTTATAGATTGAAAGTTTGCTAATGGATTATCTAGGAAACCCCCTCTTTGCTAGTATTCTTATAATCTAGATCATTAGAAAAATATTTTGGATAAATTTTGTATGAAGGTGAGTCATTGGACACTATGATGGTTATCCTTTGTTGGTAGAGTGGTTCTTCTAAAATTTATTTTGCAATAATTTTCCTATCTATAGATTTTTTATTTTAGCTACACCCAAGAGATTTCTCAAGGAATTTGATGCTTTTTTTAGAAAATTTCTATGGGTAGGAAATATTGGTTCTTAGAATTGAAGTCTTGTAAGCTAGGATTTGGTTTGCAAATCTAAGAGAGTAGGTGGCCTTGGTCTTCATCATTTTGAGCTCAATTGCTAAGCCTTAGCAACTAAATTATATCAGAGATTATGTAAGCACCCAAACCAACCCTGGGCTAGGATTCTTGACTACAAATATTTAGGTGAGGTGGAAAATGAAGTTGTTCCACTAATAAAATTGAACAAAAAAGGTTTAATGGTTTGGAATACCCTAAAAAAGGAAGCTTCGATTATGTAGCAAGGCCTATTCTGGATCATCAATAAAGTTAATAATGTTATTTTTTGGGATAATTCTTTGGATATTCACCCTCCCATTATTTATTCTTTTCCATATCTTCAACCTCTCAAGGATATTTTCTTGGCAACCAGATGGTCTAAAGTACCTGAATTTAAGTATATTTTTTTACCAAGGAGATCCCTTTACCATATTTGGAAGGAACCTAAATTCTAGCCCAAAGGAGGTTCTATGGAAGATAGGGAATCTCTTGCTTCAATTTTGGTAGATAGATAATGTATCTTTTTGGAAGATTTGGATGTTATTGCCTAGGGCTATAATCCTAAAGGTCAGTATTCTATTGGACTTGGCTATCTTTTATTATAATTACAGAAAGGTAGAGATGTTGAGTGCCCTGGTTGGGAAAGAATCTAGAACAAATTTGGATGATCTAAGTGTAATTTATTCTTATGGTTGTTAATTCAAAACAAGTGGATAACCTAAGAAAACATTTGCAAGAAATTTTTACATGGTCATTCTTCTATGTGTGTACTTTGTGGCACTAATGAAGAAGTTACAAAACACCCTTTCTTTCAATGCCCCTTCTCTACTAAGTTAAGCGATATTTGGTGGTAACTCTAGAATAGATATGTTGTTCATGCCACTTCTTTGTTTGAGTTCTTAACTAGTTTGGGTAGACCCCATGCTTCAACTTATTTTATTATAGCAACATGGAGCATTGGTCCCTCATTTTTCCTATAACAAATTTGGCTAGAAATAAATTGTCGTAACTTCCAAAATGTGAAGGAAGTTACTCAAGTTTGGTATAAAATAAAGGTTATACTTAAAGAGACCATCAAAGCTAAATTAAGTGAGAAAAGTGCTGGAGTTGATGATTGAACCCCACAACTCCCTGAAATCACCTACAAACAATTATCCTATCATAAAATAAATATCAAAGCATGATTGTATGCTCAAAAAATTGAGAAATTATATTGATGCAATAACCTTAATGCAGATGATTACAATGAATGAGAATAATTATAAAAGGAAAAATAAAACCCTAGATGATGATTTGATTAGATTGTGACAAGTGTCCTAATCTCATGCAATGAGACAACTTGACCTATATTTAGCCCAATATAATAATAAAAAAGAATTCCTAAGTTTATCTTAAGTGAATAAAGTAATAAGGGACCTATTAATTAATTATCAAGTAATGTCCCAATTACTCTAACACCCCCCTTAAGATCAACTTAGGGAGAAGCTTAAAAACCCTAATCAAGAATACAATGTTGGATGTTTGGATGGGTCCCAACTACAAGGTCAAATGAGGTACCCATGTATAAACACATGAAATATCTCATAACTAGAGAAAAGGAGAAAACCACATGGGAAAAACTCCTCTCCAAAAGAGAGAAAATTAAATGACTACACTAGTGAAAGAAGGATATAAGGAAGGCTCAATGTGACCCTCCCAAGGACTATTTCTATCACACAAGTATAATAGATGTCCCCCAATAGAAGAGAAAAAGAGGATATAAATCCCCCATAAAGAAAAAGCTCTTGTTCTAATGATGAATGTTTGAAGATAGAGTATGATCCACTGCCTACAAACAACATTTCTCATCTTAGGAAGAAAAAAATCCATTGGTGATTAGATAAGCCAATCCAAAAAGATGAAAAAATCAAGAATCCAAATCCAAATGTTGTGTGCCCCTAAAAAGTGCTCAAGTGTCTACATGTCAAAAAGAGATAATGTCAATCTAGAAACCCATGAAGCCTAATATATAACAAGCTCCAAAGATGATGAAGATGATGGGCCAACAATGATGATGTGGATGCCAACAAATAAATTATGAATGTCACTAAAGTAATCCTCTAAATCTACAATCTCATACTCTAAAAGAGGATGATATGTTTGCAAGATACAGATCCCAATTAGCTATGTTTGGAAGAAGATGAATGTCCTATTGCACTGAACCAATGGGGACCAAGGATGTGGAAATTCCAAGATGATTAGGAACAATAGAAGATGGTGATGTAGTGTTGATCTTAAGAGTAGGAACATGAAGACAAGTCTTTGGGCCATCATATGTTCATGTAAGACCTGTGACATACTAAAGCTCCTCTAAAGTATCATCATAAAAGGTATGGAATCTACATTTACAAGAGAAATGAGACATTCTACAGTAGGATCCTTTGGGTATGGAGAGATGTGAGGGTCTCCATGGATCTCCCAAAATTGATTCCAAAGTGTGTGGGGATAATCAATGTCTGATACAACACACATAGTGTCAAGATCAACACTAGAACAAATAACTCCTACAACATGATCACTGATAAGACCCAATGTTGAATAACTCCATAGTGTGTTTATGTAAGGAAAAATATCAAGCCATATGAGATGTGTTAGGATGTCGTGTTTCCAAGACTCATAGTTATCCTTTTCTAGGATGACCACAAAAGGATGAACAAAAAACCCATGATACTTCCTCAAATGAAAAAATGAGAGGCTAATAACCTAAATACATACAAAGCAGATCAAATGAAGTTAACTCGCACAAAAATATCCTTTCCAAGTGTCAAGACATCCAAGTAATTGACAAAAATGTCAAATAAAAAAAATATAAATAAAATGTACCTAGAATAGATTCTATAAAAAGTGCATGAATGGATTGAAGAGCTCTAAAATACCTTTCTAATGCCTCTCAAATTGAAAAAAAGAGATACAGGTGAAAATTTATGAGCTCGAAAGAAAAAAATGAAGATCTAACTTTGAATGATAATAAAATGAACCAACAACAAAATTTGATGATGAGATCTACACCACTGAAAATTTTTTGGAGCTAACTTTCTGAGAATATCTCATTTTCCTAATTTCAACACCATATGCCCAAGTTAAGAATTTAAAAAAAATGGGTAAATTTAGCTAGTCAATAGCTAGCAGACATGACCCTTTTGATTTGATTTCTAATTTTTTTCTCATTACATGCAAAAATAATAGATACCCACAAAATATTTTTATGCTACCAATAAAACCCAAAAAGCATTTTTAATTTCAAAAAGTAGAACATGCAATCTGGTAAAAAAATAAACTTCACCTATAGGGAAAATGGTTGCACTATGCTATTTGACAAATTTTTTTGCAAGATCTACTCACTATGTTTCAAAAATCTAATAGATGTACTTGGATGATTGTTAACAAAACCCAAAAATTATTTTCTCAAAAATAAACCATGCAAAAGATATTGGCCAAATTTTCTTAGATCTCTTAGAATTTGGATAGGAATTCATAGATCTGGTGCTCTAATCATAACATGTTGGAGTTGATGATTGAACCCCACAACTCCCTAAAATCACCTACAAGCAATTATTCTATCACAAAAGAGAGATCAAATCCTGATTGTATGCTCAACAACCTAAGAAATTATATTGATGCAATAACTTGAATGTGAATGATTATAATGAATGATAATACTTATACAAGGAAAAAGAAAACTCTAGATGATGATTTGATTAGATTGTGATAAGTGTTCTAATCACATGCAATGAGACAACTTGACCTATATTTTGCCCAATTTAACAATAAAAACACTCCTAAATTTAGCTTAAGTGAATAAAGTAATAAGGGACCTAATAATTAATCACTAGTAGAATTTGGCAAATAAATGACTAGGTGACTAAAACTTTTAGTCACAATAACTAAAAATGACTAAATTCTACTCATTTTTGTAACTCAGCTATAAATCAGTAAATAAATGACTAATTTGGTCATTGACTAAAAAAATATGTATTCATAGAAATAAAAATGACTAAATATTTAGTCATCAAATCCAAATTAGACAAAAATTTTAAAAAACAATTTGGCCAATTATTGGCACGATGTATTCATGTGCATGATGTATTGGCATGATTATTCACATTCATTTCAAATTCATTCATCTCGTTTTTTGCAAATTCATTCGTCTCGCTTGACCTCGCTTCATTCGTTAGCCTGACATGAGGTGTTTTGATCAATTATAGCAGCTATTTGCATGGGTGATAAGTATTCAGAGAGGACCTAGAGACTTTTGAAAAGGAAGGAAAGGGAAAGGAATTTAGAGTTTGCTAAGGAATTTGGAGTTTGCTACAATGAACTTGAATTCGCTGAGGCCCTCTGTAGAAAAATCAGATTTGGGGATGCCCTTTGCAGCGAATTTAGAGGTAATTTGAAACCCTCATTACATTAAACACAAATTTGAAATGCTCATTACAATCCACTTCTCTTAATAATGTTCTTTTACAATCTTGCCACTGTTTTGATTCATAACGTTTGGTTAAAGCTCAGGAAGCCTAGACATCATCATCATATGGATCATCTTCTCTCATACTCCGTTTCTGTAATGGTTCATCATCTTCAGAATCAAAGTATGCATGTCTCCTTCATGATTTTGTTGAAATTGGAGAATTTGTCTCACCATCATCAGAGTCTTCTAGACCTACAATTGCAAGAAGATCTTGGGCATTTTTTGCATCATCTTGTGCCTTATCACTCATATAATTTTCCTCATCTTCCATGGCAACATTAGGTTTGTCCATATAAGAATCATAAGCCTTGTGGTCCTTATCCTTCTTCTTTTTCTTCTTTTTCTCCTTTTGTTTCTTCTCAAATTGACTAGCCTCATCAACATCATCATCCCTGTCCTTACGCTTACTCTTCCATAATTCCTTCACATGTTCAAATTTCTCCTCTTATTGCATCACCCACCGAAGTTATTCTTCTTTCTTTCTCCTTTCCATCTGAATCCTTTGTTCTTTATTAGCTTTTCATTTTGCTTCATCATCCAAGACAAGTTGGTGTGCTACTTTAATTGTTTCTTTTGCTTTAAGCCAATTATATTTTTTTAGTTCCATGTTTCCAAGCATATATAAAGCATTTGATGAGTTTTTATCCACCTTAAGTGTAGCCCCAATCAATTCTAGGCTTGATGCATTGTAGAAACAGATTCCAAGAGACGGTGATTCATACAATGACGATGGATAAGCTACCTCAAAATTTTAGTCAATCAAATATGCTTTGTCCTTTCCAAATCCATTTGACATAGTTAAATGAGATCTTATCAAAAACCTCAAATGAATCATATGTATGTTATCTTTTCATTTTTCCTCTTTCTTGTTTGTTATGGGCAACCTATTTTAGTCTTTATTTTAGAATATTTTTTGTGTCCTTCAATGTATTATGCTTTATCTTTCTATCAGATTCTAAATTAAAAGAACCTATAATTGAAAATAGATTAATTCATCTAATTTTATTTTACAATCCCAAATACGTGGATTAAATTATTATGTTGTTAAACAAATTTTGTACAATGTAATGTCCCCTTTTTGAAATGAAACCAAGTTGAAACTCAAATGCTCATCGCTCATTTCCCATGGGCCTTGGAGATTTTTCTTTTGGAAAATAGGAGCTAGGTTTGGTTAAAGCTCAAGAAGCCTAGACATCATCATTGTATGGATCATCTTCTCTCATAATCTATTTTTGCAATGGTTCATCATCTTCAAAATCAAGGTATGCATGTCTCCTTCGTGATTTTGTTGAAACTGGAGAATTTTCCTTGCCATAATCAGAGTCTTCTAGACCTACAGCTGCAATAAGATCTTGGGATTTTTTTGCATCATCTTGTGCCTTATCGCTCATATAATTTTCCTCATCTTTTATGGAAACATCAAGTTCCTCCATATAAGAATAATAGGCCTTGTGGTCCTTATCCTTCTTCTATTTCTTATCAGACTAACCAGCCTCATCATCGTCATCATCCCTGTCCTTACACTTACTCTACCATAATTCCTTCACACGTTCAAATTTCCCCTCTTGTTGCATCACCGGTCGAAGTTCTTTCTCTTGCTTTCTCCTTTCCATCTAAATCCTTCGTTCTTCATCAATTTTTCATTTTGCTTCATCATCCAAGACAAGTTGGTGTGCTACTTTAATTGTTTCTTTTGCTTTAAGCCAGTCATCTATTTTCAATTCCATGTTTCCAAGCATACATAAAGCATTTGATGAGTTTTTATCCACCTTAAGTGCATCCCCAATCAATTCTAGGCTTAGTTGGATCTCATTCTGAGCCTGATCCATGGCTGCGAGACGTAGATATGCATCCACATAATCAGGAAACTTGAACAATTTTGGCATGTATAAAAGATTTTCTCTTTTAATTTCATGTAGCTAATTAAACAACCAAACAAGATTAAATAGTGTTGCGACATTATCCCATGGTAACTCAAGTGAATCACCACCTTCTTCTAGTCGCTGGAAGAATTCTATATCCTTAAAGCACATAGAAAAAATTGTAGAATTGGCACTGGGGATTTTATTTATGAATTCAACCCAAATGCCATTTCCTAATGCCTCCATAAAAGTTCATTGAGCCAACTCTAGTTCATCACACTCAAAATGAAGAACCCAAATTTTGTTTAACAATTCAATGAGTACTTCTTTGCTCTTCTTCAAAAGAGATTTTGTTGTCTTAAGAGAATCTAAGGTTGCATTGGGGTCTGTCGATATTAATAACTCACCCATCTTGATAAATGCATGGGAATCACATGGATCTATGCGAGTTGCCTTTCTTAAAATTTCCAAAACCTTCTCTTCTTTCCCTTGCTAAGCATATATATGGCCTACAACTTTTAAGCTCTCACAGTTCTCAGGGTGGACCTCCATAACCTCTTCAAAATTTGAGAGAGAACTCTTAATATCTCCCAACATCAATTTAACCTCTCCATAAAATCCTGTGGCCTCTAGCTTTCCTTGACTGATGCCATGTAGTAGCAGCCAGTGGTGTCATAATCACCTTTACTATGATAAGATCATGCAAGATTATAATATGAATGACATTTCATCAGAGGGTGGTCAGTTGAAACAAGAGCTATCTCAGTCAACTGTTCCACAAGAAAATGCTACCCTGTGAAGAAAAAATGGTTTGCTAAATGATTCAAGGTCATTGCATAGTATGGGTATAATTCGAAGGCTCTACACATCTTTTCCATTCCTTCATGAACACTACCTTTTTCACTAACTATGTGAATCCTACAATTAAAAAATGCACAAAACTGACCACAAGGATTTTTCCCCATTTCAAACAACAAAATTGCCAAAAAAATGCGTTTAAAACTTGCAAAAAAATGTAAATAAAATCACATTGATTTTTGTACCAAAAAAAACCATGATACCATAGTTTGTTGCTTACTATTATGCTTTGATATATTTTTCCAAGCATCCATAGCTTGTTTGAAATCACCTGTTTTAGGATTTTAGGCATAGCAACAAGGTAGTGAACTGTTTGATAAAATGCTTTGGTAGACATGTATGAAAAATGTGGTAGCATAGACAAGGCAATGAACTTTGGAAAAATGCCTCAAATAAATGTGGTCTCATGGTGATGGAATTCCATGATGAATTCCATGACAAGAGAATTGTTATGGATTGTCATGGCATTCCATCACCATGAGACCACATTTCTTTGAGGCATTTTTTCAACCAATTCTTGTCTATGCTATTGCTTACTATTATGCTTTGATAGATTTTTTCCAAGCATCCATAGCTTGTTCAAAAGCACTTGTTTTAAGCTTTTAGCCATAGCAACAAGGTAGTGAACTATTTGATAAAATGCTTTGGTAGACAATATGTATGAAACGTGTGGTAGCATGGACAAGACAGTGAATTGTTTGAAAAAATGCCTCAAAGAAATGTGGTCTCATGGAATGTCATGACAAGAAAATGCAATTGGAAGTGGCTCCTAGTTATTAGTTATGCAATGTGAATTAATTGCATAACTACTTAGGTTGAATTTGTAAAAACTATATTGTAATTGAAATTTTGTCATCTATCAACATCTAGTTATTAGTTATACAATGTGAAGTAATGCTTTGAGTTTGAAAGATGTGAAATGCAATGTAATCAACAATGCAAATCATTATGAACAAATAATTGATACCAATTCATAATATACCCCTATATTCCAACCTAAAATACATAAAAAATCCAATCATACACAGTATTATCAACAAATAATTGAGACCATAATTTGAGCACCAGATTAAATCTTCTTGTCCATTGATTGCTTCAAATAGATATTACAATATAGCATAAGTCTCCTCATATATGTTTCTATAAATGCCTATGATGATGATATCAAAATTTGGTCTTGGTTTCTCTTTTATAAGAGAAGCAACAAGCTCTAGACTGTTACAAAATATGGCATCTTTTCAAAATTCATGCATCTTCGTATAAACTAAACTAAACATTAGTTTTTATTAAAACATAAAACAGAGAAAGTAGATAACTAATGAAGTCTATAGCACTAATGACACCATATTTCGTTAATCTCTATAAGGCACTCATGATCACTGATGATCTATTCAAGGTCCTTTCTACATAGTGTATCTGAATGTGCGGTTCTTCCATTGTAACAACCCCAAGGCCTACTATCGAGGGGGAGTACCCATATACCTCTACTCCCACTCGTACACTGTATAATCATGTGGCCATTTTTTTTCTTGAATTTTCAATATATTTGCAAGTTGAATCTTCCATTGGTTATCTAGTAATGCCCTGCCATCCATGATAAACTTAGAATATCCATCATCCAACACTATTACTCCATCCATGACTAAGTCAAACCTGTCAAGACTTAACTCACCATCCTTTTGTATGCAAGTGATGTACTGTGGAACAATCTGGCCAAATTCACTCTTCCATTCATTGGGGTCCTTCAAGTGGTCATCATATTTCAATATTTTTGGCACAAACCACTAATTCAGAGTATGGAATGAATCCATTCTTGTTTTGATATTTTGGTCCTATCCTTGCATATATTAGAATTCATCTATAACTGTTTTGGCCATCTGCTATGTAGGTTTTAATGTTGTAGGAGCCTTAGTACTCCTTTGTAAGATTTTGCACAAGGTTACCAATGTGTGTTGTATGGGCTACCAGTTCTTAAAAATGGGATCTAGTATGAGTAGATGTGTTTTCATCTGATCAATTTCTTGTGGTAGCTAGCTGTAGCAATCATACACACTTTCCAACTTATCCACAATTAGCTTTATCCTATGCTTGAGGACCTTCCCTAAAACATTGTATATTTGCTTATTCACTCCTTCCTTACCCTCATTGTTGGCTTTCTTTAACTCTTCAATCTCCTATTTAAGAATGCTCACTTGTTCAGTAGAAGCACTTTCTATATCAACTGGTGGAGCAAGAGAATGTTGGTATAACATTATTTCCTTGTTCTATGAGGGGTTCTGTTAGAATTGGCTATGGCTACCACCCAAGATCTATGGACCAAATGGAAAGCACAAGAAAAGAGAGAGAGAATATGACAAGAATAAACTGTATTCAATGTCATTGATATGATATGATTCTGATTATGATTACAATGAGAAAGACCCCTTGGTTATATAGCCAAGGTGAGAACATAGAAGGGCATAAGATTATGACAAGTGTCAGAATCTTATGACATGAGACAACTATGAAGAGTTATCACTCCACAAAAGCTGGAGAGATAATCACATGATGTTTCCACAAAAGGTGGAAATGATAAAGTAATGACATGTCAAGTCCACCAAAAGTGGAGATTCTCCAACAACCTCCTATGTGGTCCCTAAGTAAACTTAACTAAGGTGTAATTATGACCTAGGACAAGGTACAACACATTTAATTACACCAACACCCCCCCTTAAGTGCAACTTAGGGAGAATGTACAGAAAAGAAAACAATGCAAGATGAGTCCCGACTACTAGGCCATGTTAGGTACCCATGTACACACAATGCAATCTCTCACAAGCGAGGAAAGGGAGAAAACCTCATGGGAAAAACTCCCCCTCAAAAGAGAGATGAAATACAAAAAAGAAATGCTCTCAATGAAGAATGAGAAGGTAAAAACCCCATGTGAGGAAAAAGACCCCCCCATAAGAGAGAAGTAGAAGAGAGACAAGGTAGCCCCCCCTCAATGTTGAGTCTCCTGCAATGATGGTAGAAGCTCGACATTAAATGCTGGAGATGATCCAATCTCACCGAACAACGTTCCTCCCCTTAGGAAGAAACAAAACCAAGGATGTATGCAAGATATCATGAAGATAGATGATGAATGATGTCTCTGAAGCATGCTCAAGTGTCTCCATGTCGATGCCGAAAGCTGACACACTCCAATCAGGTGTTCTAGGCCACACTGCTGAAGAGGAAAATCCAACATCTAGTAGAGAAGAATGTAGAGTACTATCCAAAGACAGAGATATCCCCTTTGAAGACAAAGAAGCCTCCTCCAAATGTTGTCCAAAAGAATCCACACTCACGCCAATTTGTGAAGAATGATCATGTAGAGAATGAACATGAGGGTCAAAGTGTTCCCTCACAACAACTAAAGAAGGTGCATCTTCATAAAAGAGAATATGAATGCTATCGATGGTGTCCTTCAAATCCAGAAGATGAGACTCCATGAACAAGTCTGAAATACCTATAAGGAAATCATCCAAAGTAGCCATATCTGGAAGACTATGTATGTCCTGCTGCATTGAATCACTAGGAGCCAAAATTGTAGCGACACAAGTATCATCAAGTACAATAGTAGGTGGAGGAGAGGAAATGCATGGCTCAAGTATTGGATCTAATGTGAGTACTCCCAAGTTCAAAAAGCTAAATGTCTCCTCTGAATCATGGTGTATGTGATCAATAGTCGAAGGAACAGTGTCACCATCAGAAGCAAATTGTGCAAAGGAATACAACTGAGATGAATGATCAACCATCCCAGTAGCAATGATCTCTCAAGTCTCCAAGTCACGAATGATAACAGAATTAGGAGTGAACTCCACAGTTCTCCCATCTCCACCATGTGTAATCTGATATATGGAAAGCAGATTGTTCGTCAAATGAAGAACACACAAGACATCCTGAAAAGTGTTTTCCCCAATGCTAATAGATCCCTTCCTTATTACACTCATATATGTATTATTTCCCATCAAGATAGGAGACATAGAACAAGGTTGAAATGAAGAGAAGATAGTCTGCGAAGATGCCATATGATGTGATGCTCCTAAATCTAGAAGCCATCTCCCTAATCCTGGACTTGAATGAGCACAAAGAGCTTGTCCTTTATATCCTGATGTTTGACCTTTGTCCTTTTTAGACTGCTTTGAAGTAGAAGGAGAAGAAGATGATTCAGACATTCTAGAAGGCAAATCAATGTGATTCTTTTTGAGAATATTTTTCAACTCATCAATATCCTTCTTATAACAATAATGTTCTTCATGTCCATCCTTCTTGCAATATGCACAAAAAGGTCTCTCCTTCTTAGATGATTTCTCTTTTGAAGATGAATCTTTATGTTCTTATGTGGAATTTGATGTGGATTGTGTGTTCTTCTTAGGCTTGTTCTTTGTCTTTTCTTTGCCACTTCAAGACTTCTCATCCTTTACAACGAAGGCATGTGATTTTGAAGACTTCAAAGTACCCATTTGAATAAGCTTATCTTGCTCCCTAGTGAGTTGCATAGAAAAATCTTCAAAGGAAGGCATCTTATTTAATCACTCCCAAAGGCATTCTTTGTAGCATAGAAAGTAGACACAAACACTAAATATTCAGGTCCTAGCTTTGAAAGAACACTTAAGATCAATTGTGTATCTGATTTCTCAATTTTACAATTCTTCAATTGTGTTCTTATTGACTTGAATTTGGTGATGAAATCTTGTATGTTGTCAAAATTACATGGATTGAGACTAATTAATTCATTCTCCAACAAATGTCCTTGAATTTCATCTGTTTTCCCAAATAATTCTGACAATGTAGTCCACATAGCCATAGGTGTATCCAACTGTTCAATGTGAAACAACAACTCAGGAGAGACATACAAGCACAAATATCCAATGGCTTCTTCACAACTATTCAACCACTTATTCTTTTTAACTTCATCATTTTGTGGTTCACCATCAAGCCCGTGAACTATCCTATACAATCTTTTTACTCTTAGCAACTTGTTCATTTCAGATTTCCATGTAGGATAGTCGTATGGTGTTAGAAGTGGAATTGTAGATGGCTCCATGATGAAACAAGAACACAAATCAAGAGGAATGCAACCACAACCACAAGAAGAATCCCCCCCAAATTCACTCAATCAAAGAACCCCCCAAGAAATATCTAATTTGGCACTTTATATTTAGTGCATTTACAAATGCCACTTGCCAAAAATAGTGAAATGGTCTTGATCTTGGTACATGCAAATTCCCAAAATAGGCCTTAGAATCAAGTACAATTTTTGGTACAAAATGAGATCAATCTGATCATACCACTGAGAAGTACATAGAAAATCATGCACTTTAAAAAAAAACTGCACCCAAAAATGTTACCGTAGGATATAAGCTCCCAAAGTTCCCAAAACGAGGACGAAGTAGCAACACCTATGAGAATATGCAAATTTATGGAAAAATCAAGCACCAAAACCAAAAAATAATTGCACCAGTGCGTAGAGCATGAAAAATTAGCCCAAATAAAAAAAAATTGCTCGAAAAAAGGAGCCAAAATGACTGAGTTATGAAGCTTCAAAGTTTGACTGCAAAAATGAAAACTCAAATGGAGAGGAGCAAGAAAATTTGAAAAGTTGTGCTGACGTAGAGCTGACGTCAGCAAATTATGATCTTAAATTTGACGGTTTGACACCCGTCAACAGAAAAAGGTGCCGACATCGAAATATTCGTCACCTACCGGAATATGTCGGGAATCTTCAGACGATGGAATATTCGCGTTGTTGCATTTTTAGATGCCGCTAGATTTCACTACCGCCGACTATTGAATTTCAAGGAATTTTTTTTTTTGTGACAGACGGATATTTTGAGCGACCGTCGGTATTGGATTTTAATGCACCAGTTGTAGAGATGGGCCCGGGGGTGCTAGCGTGGATGCCACATGACGCTGGCCACTGCGTCAAGTACCTTCCAGGTACTGCAGACTACGCAGTACTATGTATTGCAGATAATTTATCGACACATTGATGATGACCTGGGGGCCGTACGGCTCCCGAGCAAAAAAAAATTGCCTCACCGGATGACTTGCTCCAAAATGGATGAATTGACAATCGATCTTAGGGTTTTTGGCCCTTCTGGACGTGATGGCAGGGTCGGATTTGACCCAAAATGCTCCAAAATTGCAGCTACCTTTTGGATCTGACAACCACACTTCAACTTCAAACCCTCCTAGATTTGGCCTCGTATGTTCGATTTGGACGAAACAAAAGGTAAAATCAACTTTTTCGAACCTTTTGGATGCAATGGTGAGCTCAGATTTGCACCAGCAAGCTCAGATATGAACCTACAACAAAGAGCCACGAACGAAACCTCCTCAGATCTAGAATCTCTCTTCAGAAAAAAAGACTCTCCAATGGCACCCAACCTACTCTAATACCATGTTAGAATTGGCTATGGCTACCACCCAAGATCTATGGACCAAATGGAAAGCACAAGAAAAGAGAGAGAGAGAATATGACAAGAATAAACTGTATTCAATGTCATTGATATGATATGATTCTGATTATGATTACAATGAGAAAGACCCCTTGGTTATATAGCCAAGGTGAGAACATAGAAGGGCATAAGATTATGACAAGTGTCAGAATCTTATGACATGAGACAACTATGAAGAGTTATCACTCCACAAAAGGTGGAGAGATAATCACATGATGTTTCCACAAAAGGTGGAAATGATAAAGTAATGACATGTCAAGTCCACCAAAAGTGGAGATTCTCCAACAACCTCCTATGTGGTCCCTAAGTAAACTTAACTAAGGTGTAATTATGACCTAGGACAAGGTACAACACATTTAATTACACCAACAGGTCTGACTCTCCCAATCTAGCTTCCATCTCCTTAACTGTAGCTCAAGTGAACATAGTTGAATGCATTGTCATGGTTGCAACTTCTAGAGGAGATTTATCCTTTAATGTTTTCACCATAGTTGTCCCTTTCATTTCCTGTATTGCATCTAGTAACCTTGGTTTTTGTGTACTCTTTTGTTTGGCCCAGAATGTCAAGGTTTCAATCTTAAGGTTATACCCTATGACACTTACCCCTTCATCTGAGTCAAACTCAACAATCAACATTGGGTTCTCTTGTGTTCTCACTTGATCAAGTAAAAACATTTTCTTTAATTCAATACTAGGGACAATAAGTATATTACTTTTCAAATTCATCTCTTTAGCCTCTTGTGGGCTGACATCAATATTATAAATCCTTAATTCATTAAAAGTTTGGGCTACTATCTAGTCATGTTGGGATTCATCAACTCCCATCTTATTTATTTCAACCCTTGCTTCAAACTCTCTCATTTTCATCTTAATCCAAAAGTCTTTAAATTCAGGGGTTTTGCTAAATTTTTCATCTTCCAAGAACTTGCGAGCTGCAACTACCCTGTCATCCTCATGCATTTCTCTTTCTCCTTGTGCCTCAATATCAACTCTAGCTTCAAGAATGTGGGCTTTAGTTTCAAGCATAGGTTGGTCCACTTCAACATCATCCTTGAAATATCTTAACACATTAATTGCTTCTTTTGTATCTCCAACCTCCCCACTTATTTCATAGGAAACAAGTGGGTGTATCTCTTGTGTCTTTTGTTTTTTAGAAGGTGATCTTGGATAAGAATGACACACTGAAATAGTATCCGAAGTTATTTCTATAATTACAATACCACTCGGCCTTTTGGGAGACAATTTGGTAAGTCTCCCCATATCTATTGCAATCTTAAGTAATTCATGAAGCTTATCAATTATCATATCAATCCTCTTGAAAGGATCTGATTCCTCTACAAAAAAATCCAAGAAATCATTGTGCTTCATCTTTCTTTCTTCCTCAAGCCTTTTCATAATTTCCCATTTTCTCCTCCTCTCACAAACCTTTTGAGGAGTGATAATTTTTTATTACATCTTCTTCATAATCAATTTGGTGAGTAACCATAGTGTTGGTAAGGATGGTGTGTCTTACAAAATTCATGTGACCCTCAGGGTCAAAAGCTCTTTCCTTTCCAAATTGTAAAGAGTGCCTTGAATTTCGATAATTCTACAACTCTTCAAATGTATCAAATCCCACTAATAGTTCCCAACATGTTGTCAAATTGGGTAGAAATGTACCCTTCCTTTGTTTACTCATGACATCCTTTTCCATCCATAAAATCTACCACATGAACTCTAAAAAGGCTAATTGAAAGGGGACAAACTTTGGTAGTATATGTGGGACCTGTGGGCATCCATAAATCTTGATTATTGTGGTATTTGGTAGAAAACACCAATCACCGAAGTTATGAGTATGGCCTTGCTCAGGTTTCAAAGCCAAAGGTCTTAACAATTGTAGCATGAGTGTGTGTGGTCTTGGTGGTTGGTGGCCAAGAACTCTCAAAATTATGTACACAAATTCATCATGGAATATCACATAATTTGAATTCTTACATCTGTTGTCCCACATATTACACCATAGTTGCACTGGCAACAAATTCCCCTGCTTGTCAATCTAACCCAAACACATCCTTTGGGTCCATCTATCTTTATTCTAGTATAATATTAGGTGGCACATCAAAGAATATTGCTTGAATGTTATGGGGGCTCTATTTTCCTTGACTTGCAGAAATGCTTCATGCAATGATTTCTCAAGATATGAGGCAAAATCATATTCAATGTTCATCTCAGGGTTTTGGATCCTCATAACCATAATAATTAAACTAACTAGAATTCTCTCTTTTGCATCTATCCCAAGTACTTGATAGAGAGCAAAGTAGGTTTTATTAAAATAGAATTGGAAATCTGAGACTTCAAATGGTTCAGTAGCAGAAGGGGATATAGGAATCACCCTATTGTTCACACCCCTTTTCATGTAAATGGGGACTTCATCACTTCTATGGGTTTTCCTCAATATAGTATATTCTTCTTTACTTCTTTACAAATCAATTTTAGTCAGGGCTTGTTTATTTAGGTCAAAACATTCAATGATGGATGCTTTAGTGAACACAACTAATGGTGAACCATCTGGAAATCTCATAGACCTAGTAGCAGGATGATAACTCTGAGCCAATACTCTGATGAACTCTACATCTATAAAAATATTTGGGACAATTAACTTGGCCAAATCTAATGCCCATGGATTTGGCATCAGAATCTTGCCCTCCCTTCTATCATGAAAGTACTAGAATAGTTCCCACCAAGAGATAGGGATAAGGGAATCTCTAGAACCGTGAGCCACATCATTAAAAACTTTCTTAAATCCTCTCTCAATTGATTCAGGGAGTATATCCATGATAGACTATTATAAGGACCTCTGTTTAACCTTAGATTCTTCCTTTTTAATTTCAGGTTCTTTCTTCTTGGGTGGCATGATGTCCTTTTCAAGTTCTTTCTTCTTGGGTGGCATGATGTTTAACTATCTTACTTCTCTTATACTTCTGAAATGCAAAATTCCAAACAATCTTGTACTTGTAAAACTTAATTCACAATTTAACTATCTTACTTCTCCTATGCTTTTGAAATGTGGAATTCCAAACAATCTTGTACTTGTAAAACTTAATTCATAAGATTTTTGTGCACTTACCTGGGTTACAATGGTTGCAAAGCTTAACCTCCTTGAACTCCCAGCTCCTCACCTAATAATTTTGCAAATGAGTGCAAGGAGAATGTCAAATTATTCGCTTAATGGCTTTTGAGCTCAATCATGTCAACATTAATATCAACCTTACACCAAATATTTTGCTCGGAGTTTGAGTTTGAACATGCACCATTAATTTTACAAGATCAAACTGTTGATGTGATTCATGCATTTAATATCACTTTATCACCACCATTTTCTATAACTGTCGTGGGATAGAGGGGTATAAACCACTATACTGCATGCTTCTTTGCATTTCATTGTGGGGTAGTGAGATCATTACCTCTATATTGCAAGCTTGACTTGTTTAACCCTCAATACTACTATTTACATTAACGACCACATATGGATTACCGCCATATCACATGCTTTGTCACATCCTTCCACAATATAGCGGTTCATACCGCCCTACCACATGCCTTTATGATCTTCTTCGCAGGATGGTGGGTTATTCCTTGCTATACCACACCCTTCATTTTTCCTTCTCGTGGTATGGCGGTTTATGATGTATTTAAAGATGGCAGGTTATTCCCCACTATACTGGACCCTTCATTTTTCCTTTGTAGTAGTATGGTCGTTTATGATGTATTTTAATTCTCTCATACTGCCCAACCACGTCCTCATCATAATAATTTTGTGGTATGGCAGTAAATATCTTCATGTCGTCTGTTACACACCACCAATCTGCCAAGGGTTCAGATTACTACTGAGGGATCGCAGTAATAAACTGTTAAGGGATTTGTAATGTTTTTAGCTAGAGATGTTTTTGCTTAAGTATATATGATGAATTTTTGGCTTTATATAGGTCTTTCAGTGTCAGTTAGACCTAAAAAATGTATATGTTCAGTAAAAATAAAAAGGAATATAAGGGTCAAGGCTCAGGTCATGGAGCTCAAGATTAATTGTGATGATGGAACTAGGCAAAATTTTAAGGTTCTAACACATCTCATGATGAACTAGACTATAATTTTCCTTCATCCTGCTTGTGTTATGTTTTTATGAGTTCTTCTCTTGTGAATATATCCCTAAGAAAAAAATGTTCGATACCTGTAATGGTAAACATCTTCTTGGTTTTTTACTGCAATTTCTTTTTAATATGTAAACTGAATTCTATTTTAAGTTTCTATTTGTAGTTATCAATAGATTGGAAATTCAATAGTTATCAACTTGTGAACTCAATAAATTTTTACTGATTCAAGTTGTTGATTTATACATTATGTTTATTTGGACTTCGGGAAATGAAGACAAGGACTGTAAGGCGCAAATTAGATGATAGTGATCATAATGCTGAAATTCTAGAGACAAAATATTAGTGCACCTATTGCATCTAGAACTTTTGATGGAACTAGTGGATCAACCAGAAATACTTGTAGTGGTAATTTAATAGAAGATGTGGATGCTTTTTTCAAAAGACAAAGATTGAGGCAAGATTTGTACAGATCTATAGAGAGGAATGCAAAAGAAAGAAAATCAGAAGGCAAGAAGCCATTCTTGCTTGAGGTATCGAGAGATGGTGAGCCGATTGGGCCAAATGCTGCAAAGTGGGCCACCAAGTTGGGTGTAAGATGTAGGGCCCATTTGGATATTTGCAAATCAAATTTTGCAAAGTAAGATCCACGAGTTGTGGAAAATGTTATACAAAAAATGGAAAATGCTTTTGAGACTACTAGTACAATTTCTAGAAAATATTACAAGCAAAGGATGAGAATTTTGATGAACAATTATAGACATAGTTGCAATCATGTTGGGAAAAGAGAGGTTCGACTCTAGTCTATCTCCCAAAGAGTGGGAGGCATTGAGAGAAAGTATGCATTCCAAAGAATATTTTGCAAAGAGTAACAAAGGCAAGAGAGCAAGAGATAATGTGAGGGTTGGATATACATTTGGCTGAGGCGGGTTGCATGCCAAAATGGACAAATTTGCAGTAAGTGTATGGCTTTTTGGTTCAATTTACATTGTGTTATTTATTTTGATTTTTTATTGAACTAACTATATGTTGAAATTGACATTGTATTTTATGTGGAAAACAGTAATAGAGAAGTAGGCGCAAAAGATATTGCCAATTATATGGAAGCACTAGATGCTAGTAAATCTAAGAGTAAGATGAAGTTGAAATCTAGTTCACCGACAGAGATTTCACAACCATCTGTTCAATGCCCAATAGGAGCCTCTGTAGATCATGTCAATTCAAATGAACTAGGGTACCAAAAGGTAATGAGTTGCATATTAGGTCTCGGTCGGCAAGTCACGCAGTTGGTTCATGTCGTTAACCCTATAGTTTCTGCATGGGATGAGCATAAATCCATGGATTTAGATGAGGTAAGAGGCTCTATTGATCTCATTTATTCTTGTTTGATAATTCTATATACAAATGCCTCTTAATATGTAGATTATTGAAATATGAGTGTAGGAGAATCCAACCCAGTTTCTTTATTGTTGGAGTGATCTAGAAAATGTTCTTTTGGACAAATTTATAGCTTGCATTCTTTACTTGACTATTGAATACTTTGTATATTTTTTTGCACAATGGTTAAACCACATGCAGAGAAATTTTATCAATGCAATACAAAAACAAAAATTCCTTCATGGTGTCAATAGAGCTGCTGATATTGATAGTGATGAAGCAGACAAGAATGCATAACACATTCATCTTAGTTCTCCTAAAGTTGAGGTAATTAATATAATAGTTGTCAGTTTTCTATCCCAGTGTTTTGTCATTCTTCATGCTTAAAATGTTCTTTTGGACAAAAATTTATAGCTTTTGCATTCTTTACTTGACTTATATTAATTTTTGCGTGATGATTAAACCACTTGAAGCAAAGCAATTATATGAAAGAAGGACAAAAAGAAAAAGGCCCTATCAATAGAACTCTCTACAAAGATGTATAAATTAATGTCTACAATGATGTTGATAGTGGTTATGATGATGAACTCAACGAGCATGCACATGATATTCATAGTGGTAGTCATGTTGAAATCGAGGTGAGTGCTATGAAACCGCATGCAAGTAAGTACTATTCAAGTAAGTAATGGTTGTTTTATTATGTAAATAAGGGTAATCATTACCTATTTGATAGAAGCTGGTTAGAATAGCAGTGAAGTGTAATTAGCAAGTATACATAGATTATGGACTTAAGGGAGAACATATAACTTACATATGGAAGCTTAGAGCTTAGTTGTAATAAAGTGTTTTATAAAAACACATACAAAAACTGATTTGTTCCAAGACATAAGACATTACATACAACTGTCAAAAACAATATAATGTGTGTTTTATATCTCAATATAATGTGTATTTTTTTTTGTTTTTGCAAATATTTATTGATAAACTCCAAGAATGGGATACAATTGAGGTGTCGGATCCACATGATGGTGCTATTGCAGGCATTGGATGGATTCACTCACTATCTATTGTACATGGAGTCAAATTGAAAGGAATTGGAGATGCAAATGTATGTATTTTATAGGTCTCAAGTAACATACCCCTTCCTCATCCAGACAAAATAGATGGAGTTGTCTATCTGAAAGAGAAACAAGGGACCTTCACATGGTGGCCACTAAAATATTTGAAAATATATCACAGAGTGTTAGTTGTAAGTGCAGAAAAGAAAAAGAAGGGTTATCAACAATAGAGTGTGGAGAGTGATGTTGCAGACAAAGAATGTATTGAGCCTGAATAAGTTGAACCCAAACAAAAACCAAAAAATCTGATTTGGGTGTACATTCTATGAGTAGAACAAATAATGTTCTATCTTATTGTACCTATAATGTAAAACTAGGCTTGATTATATTTTTCTCTTTTTGTTTGGGTTCCACTCATTCAAGCTGGTACATTATAGAAGAGGGGATATGCTGCTGTGTAAGTAGTAGAGGCAAAGAGCATGGGTGCAAAAATAGAAGTAAATACAAAGCATAAAAAGAGTTGTAGAGAAGAGGAAAAGTTGCAGAGAGTGCAACATACATGTATGTGCAGTTGCAAATAAGTTGCAACATAGAATTGTCATCATTGTAATATCTTGCATAACTAGAGAAAGGATTTTTAACTCAGTTTTCTTAGTCACAACACTGAGAAACACACTTTGTAACAGTACATTTTTCAAAGCAAAGACATATTTTTGTCTTGTATCTGTTGTAAGAACATGTTTTCTCAATAAAATTTCAGTATTTTTCCTTCTTAATAGTTGTTTCATTATGTGAAAATGAATGATTGATTATGTTTTTCTTTGTTTTTATATGTTTAAACCTCAATTAAAGCATTATCTCATTTCCAACACTTATAGGTAGAAAATCAGTGAACAAAAAAATTTAAAAAACTACCAATTGACTAAATATACTACCAATTGATAGGAATCAGTGAATAAATATGACTAAATATAATGATTATGCAATTAGTAAACAATGTATCAATATACCTATTAGTTGACAAAAATCAGTGAACAAAAATAATTAGATAAACTACCAAATTGATCAAAATGTTGATTAAATTTAATGACTAAATATACTACCAATGGAAGGAAATCAGTGAATAAAAATGATTATATAAGTGACCAGTTAACAAATCAATCAATGACTAAATTAACAACAAAATATACAAGTGAATAAAAAAATGACTAAATAAGTGACCAATTTAAAACAATCAATGACTAAATTACACACTGCCAAATCAATCAAATTAATGACTACATCAATGACCAAATCAATCAATCAAATGACTAAATTAACGAGCAAGTTGATCACTTAGACGACTAAATCAATGACCAAATCAATCAATCAGACAACTAAATTAACGACAAAATCAATCAATTGAATGACTAAAAATGGTTTAGTCATCAATTTGGTCGCGTTATAAATGACTGGCAATAAACTATTATTGGTCACCCGATCATGTTCAGTCATTTATAAGCAACTTTTAGTAGTTTTTTCAGTCACATATTATGTTTTTTGTACTAGTGAATTATCAAGTAATGTCCTAATTACTCCAATAGAAAGCCCTCTTTCTTCTTTTAATCTTCATATTACTAATTTATTGAGAATTCGTTTTCTCCCTCTCCACATATTAGGTCTAACTCTACAATTCAACATGTTAGTAAGGTGAATCAATTAGTTAAATGGACTTCTCCTTTGGGTGATTTTTGTAAAATCAATATTGATGGGTCTTCAAGAGGTAACCCAAGTCCAGTCAGGATTAGTGGTATTGATTGTGATAATATAGGCTCTACTCAATTCTTCTCTTCTTTCTAGGGTAATCACTCCAACAATTAGATGGAAGCATGGGCTATTCTCTTTAGCCTTGGGAGAGCTTATGCTAAGGGATGAAAAAATATTATTTGTGAAACTAATTATATGATTCTTGTTTAAACCTTTTGAATAATAATTTTTTTTAGGATTGCTCTATGAGGTTAACTTTGGTGGTTAAGAAAATCCTCTGGTTAGCTACAACATTTGAAGTTATATTGTTTGCTCATATTCCTAGTAGAGTTGTTGATTGCTTAGAAAAATGAGCTTCAAAGGAAGGGAGTGGTTGGCATTGTTGAAAATCGAGGAAATCTAGATCAAAATAAATCCCAATTTTTGCTTCAAATTCTTAATGACGATACGAAAGACTAATTCCAATGGGATGAGATCAATTGCTATGAAGTGTGCTTGCATCTATGCTAATTTATTTTCTAGTATATAGGTTGGTAATATTCCCTTGTGGATTATCCTTCTGTTGTTTTTAGTGATGACTATGTTCACCTATAAATCACTTTGGTGCGGTTGTAACTAAGGATTTCTTAATATACTTTTTTGGCCTTGAAAAAAATTATTAAATGATTTTTATCTTAAATATATTTATCTAAAAAATTCTATAGATATAGTCTCCAAGTTCTTCTCCATCTTAAAGAATGTTTATCCATCTTAAACTAAAATATCCATCTTTAGAAAATCTATGTTAAATACATCAATAAATATCTTTTTTTGTGATGCCTACTTTTTATTAAAGATGTGTGATTTAAGTGAAATAGGCATGTGAAGTATGGTATCTCTCATGTCTTTCACATAAATTTTGTAAAGATAGATATGCTAATTTTATTTACTAAAACTTTATTTTATTTTATATTATTAGAAATTATTTTATATTTTTACATTGTTTACCTTATTTTATTGACTCAAAAGTAATTTTATGTTACTTTACAACTTTCTAAGAATTTTTTTATTTTACTTTAAAATTGTTTTATTTTATTACATTGTTTTAGCTATTTTACTTTTACTTTTGTATGTTAATTGCCACCATTCATTATTTAGGTAATGTTTTTATTTTATTTTTACTTTGAAAAATCTATTAAATAATATTTAAATACATCTACCTAAAAAATGTTAAATATTAAAATTAATTTATTAACTTAAGGGTTATTTTATTTTACTTTAGAATGATGCTCTTTGGGGACACATACCCTATCCTAAATGTCCCCATCTCCTATAAGAAATTTTTTTGGGGATGTTGGGATGGGTAGGAAATGTCCCCTCACCATCCCCCTTTTTTTACAAAATAAAGAAACATCCCAAGATGTCCAAAAATAAATGAAGGGGATGCTTAGGAGCCATGTGGTATGGTTAGCATCCCCTACAACCTAGAAAACTTTTGAGTGCATTTAAAAAATTCAAATTTGATTCAAAAAAAGGATGGGCAGGCCCATGAGAACTCATACACCCCTTTAAACTATAAATAAACCTGAAACAACCCCCTAAAAAACTAAAAGAAAACTAATTTGATATTTTTTAAGTTAAGAAGAAGAGAAGTAGTGAAAATAGGAGAACATCAATGGAAAAAGGGTAAGAAGACATCAAATCCACTATATTTGAGGCAATTTTACCATCTATTATTTGTTTGTTCAATTTTATTTGCATTTTTCTAAAAAATTTAAACACATGACTAGGGTGTTTTGTTTATTTTTCTTCTATTTGCACATGTGGTTATGTTTTACATTCTTAACAAAAAACTATTGAGCAATAGTGAGAGTAATGGGAGTGAAGAGATTGAAGTTCAAATGCAAAAAATAACTAGAGGTCATATAAGTATGGCTACCATTGGGCTTCTTTTGAGAGTGTGAGTGTAGCAGGATTAACAAGTTCAACTAATGAATTTGAATACCCTTATGAACTCCTCAAAACCTATGCAAAAGACTCATTTGACCCTAAAAATCTCTCTTACAATTTGCAACACAAATAGACAAAGACAAGAAATTTTTTTAGGGAGGAGTAGAGTATGACTATGTCAATTGTGTTGCAAAGACTATAGAGGTAGCTATACTAGAGTTTATTCTCATTTTTTGTGCATAGGTGGAAAAGGGATAAAAGGTTGTGAGATTATAACTCTAGTTGAAAAGGTCAAGGTAACTAGGTTGCATATGGAAGGAGGAGGCAAGAAAGAAGGAAATTATATTCAAGAGTATACAACTTAGTGTATCATTGTCTATGAGAACCATGAATGTTGGAATTTAAAGAGGAGATAGTGAACTACTTCTACTAAGGGAAAGGAAAGAGCTAATAGTATTGTAGGGTTGTTTAATATACAATCACAAGAGGTGGTTGATTCTTCTATTGCTAAGGTTTTTATACTCATGCCATATAATTTCATGTGACATGTTCTCCCTATTTTAAATAAATGTTTAAAGATGTGATGATTGTTAATCCCTCATTTGTCACACTTAGAAAATATAAGCTATACATCACTCTCACATAAATTATTCGAAGGTGCATGTGTTGATCAAAGAAATGAGACAAAATTGGAGAAGGGGTGACTACTCTATCATCATAGATGGGTGGACCATATCAAACATCAACCACTCATCAATTTCATCATCGCATGTTTAGTTGGCTATGATTTTCTTAGATCTATTGATAGTTTGGGGAAGAGGAAGGATGCAAACTTCCAATTTTAAAATTTGAAGGATGTCATAGAAGATGTTGGAGCCCATAATGTTCTACAAGTGGTGACCAATTCAACTTGTGCATGCAAGTTAGGTGGTTGATGGTGGAGGGTGCTTACAAGCATATTTTTTGACCCCATGTTGTGTTCATGCATTGAAGGACATTGGGAAGATAGATTGGGTGAAGGAAACTGTATTAGTGGCTAAAGATATACAAATGCTCATTTTCACAAATCACACTTCACTTGCTTTATCTAGGACTTTATGAAGGAAGGAATTCCTCAAGCTAGTGGATACTAGATATTTCAGCTATTTCATTTTGTTATAGAGAATAGTCAAGGTGTAGGAGACTTTACAATAATGATGGTTAATTTAGAGTGAGGTAGATGGTCAAAGACAAGCACACCCAAAAGAAGAAATATGAATTAAAATATCTCTAATGATGATTGGTGGTCCATAATAGGGTAATAAATTGTTGGTTTTATTATTATTTTTTTTAAAAGTTAATTTATTAATTTTTTTAACATGTAAATTATTTTTATTCATTGTAATAACATTCACTCTATTATTTGAGTTTTAATTTTTTTTAACTTGTTTGCACTTCTAGATAGGTTTGGTTCTTCATCAAGTCTATTGTGCAAGTCATAAGATATGTTGATATAGGTTCTCCTAAGCTTATATTTACAAGACCTTTGATAGCATGGTTGGGAAAATGAAGCAAGCCATCTACAGTAAGTATCCTACTTTGAGATTTTATGAGGAGCATGTTAGGCCCATTATAATGTGATTGTAGAACACTATGAACACCCTTCTTCATATGGTAGCCTATGTTCTAAATATTGAATTATATATAGCTAGGTTTGGAAGAGCGCCTCCATTTCATGATGAAGAGGTGAAAAAAAGACTCACAAAGGCCCTTAAAAATGTATACTAATGAAGATTTTTTTGTACACTGCACATAATAGTTTACCTTTGCCAATGTTTGTGGTCTAGCATTTAGGAATCCAAAGTTGATAAAAAATAGAGCTACATTAGCTCAAACTAACTCTATTAGATGGTGGATGTGGCATGGCAAGGATGCAATTCGAGTCGAGGATACTTGCCACTTGCCTCTTTTCATAGGTTGCCAATTTCTCTACTATACAGAGAAATTGGTCCACATATAGTTTCAACTAGTTAGTCAAGATGAACAACCCTATTTCTTGACTATTAGAGAAGTTTGAGGTTGAACATAGTGCCTTGTGGCTACAAGATTGGTCTAGACCCTTGAATATCGCCAAAATCCAATCTCATGTTGGGATATTGATCTCTAAGATGCTAGATACAAGTTGATGAGGAGGCACATGAGGGATCGGTTGGGGTTCCATTGTTTAAGGCAACCCATCATAGTTGCGGTGACTTAGACTTAAACTTTGATTTTGATGTAGACCTACAAAATGCAAATGTTGATTAGAGACAACTATAATATTTCTATGTTTTTATCATTTTGTACTCGAAACTTGCAACCTTTAATCATTTTCTATAATTCTCATATAATATATATGCACATTGATAATGAAAACATTTAAATTTCGTTAATTTGTTTGTCAATTCTCATGAAAAATCTCAACTCAAGTCTAATGTTGTATTAAGGTTTTATAGTAATGCTTTAACAATGTTATTATATGAATATTTGAAATTTCCTTATAGTTTTAAAATTTTTCTATTTTTTTTTAATACTTGTCCCTTGCCATCCAAAAAGAGCATAGCTTTAGAATTACTTCACATTTTTTTCTTTATTTTCAATCTCAAACCTATTTTTATTTACTAAATAGTTATTTTATTTATGGAAATGTTATATTATTTTATTTTATTTACTTAAATAGTTATTCTATAATGATTTTATTTATTTAATAGTTTTTAAATTTATGGAAAAATTATTTAATTTTTATTTAGAATTATTTATTTATTAAAAAGTTTTAATTTTAAAAAAAATATGTGAATTTTTGAATAATTTTTCTAAACACACTCACACCATTAAACTCCACCCTCCTACTATAATTAAACTTATCCACATTATAACAAATTTAATTAATTTTTTAATAGTAATTATAATTATCATATTTTCTATATTATAATATAAACTTAAAACAGTTTCAGACTTAGGTACCCCTCAATAAAGAAAATCTCCAATCCGAAAACACTACAAATTTGGTTTTTCTAATATTGTTGGGTAATTCCTGAAGCAGGGTTAATATGCATCTGTTAGATCCAATTGTCCTGGACAATAGTAGCAACGAATCAAACTCTAAAAGTAAACAGAAGACAAAAATACCTGAAGTTCAAATTTTGTCTACACATGAAGTTTAAATGGGTTAAGTGGCCATTGGTGTTTGTGGTGCAGTGGTCAGATGTGTATTACCAGAACATGCTGAAGCAAATCCTAAGAATTTTTGCTGAAATACTTTGCCATCTTTTTACATTTTGCCCTGGTGTCGCCCGAATCCAGTTTCGCATAATTTATCAGCAACTGGGGTCCCGCCGGAGGCTCGAGCTGCTCGATACTCATTTCATCATGGTCCCTGTTGCTTGACTTAGTGCTAAGCAGTTCGTGAGTTCGTCTGTCGTTTGCATTGACCTGAACATGATTCATTTGTAAAAGAAGAGTTGGGTATGGCTCAGTTGCTTTCTCACTCATCCTGTTCCTCTTCTACTCTCAAAAGATGTTTACCTATGTGCTTTTCTGTTATTCATTCTATCTGGCAAACACCCGGTTCGACTACTTCTCTGGATTCTCGTCTTCCTCCTCCATATCATTGTTACAAGGCACCATCAGTTAATCAGCATTTGCATAGCCTGACAAATAAGTATGAATCGACCCATGGTTATCCGCTTGAGCTCAAGGGTGGAAATTCATGTTTTCAGGCTTCGGGTTTTATTAATTATGAATGTATAGGGCTTGTGCTTGGAAATAGACCGTGGTTTCAAAACCAGTCAACTGCTCAGTTTTCTGGGCTGAGAGAAACTATGGTAAACAAAGGGAAGGGGTTGTCATGGATTGATACATACCTTCCAAGATGGTCGGTCCCATACGCCCATTTGGCTCGCCTGGACAAGCCCATTGGAACCTGGTTGCTTGCTTGGCCTTGCATGTGGTAAGCTCACAAAAAATCTGTGTTTTTGTATATGTTACGTTTTGTAATTCTCTGCTCTGTTTATTTTGATCCAAACCCATATAAAAGCTCAATTCCGTAAGTAACTTAGCCACCCATGAATATTCAGGTGAGATATCCCTTGAGGAATTTTATCAAAACTTGCTGATTTTGGTCTCAAGGAATATTGTCAAACAGTTTGCATGCAATGTTGTAGCTTGCTGTTGTAAATTTCAGATTGCTTTGGTTTGTTGTTGGATTGGAAAATAATGTTGCAAATACTTGGAAATGACTGCTAAATAGTTTTACAATGCTAGTAAGATGAAATGCAAGTGTTTTTGTGTTTTCCAAATGCGAATAGATAAATAAACTAATGCAAATCATAACCTACAGCCAATTGACATTTTGTCAAACACTTGGCATGCATACTATTGTGCAGCTATAGCAATAAGGAATTGTATCGGACAATTTAAATGCGAACTTATACAATCTGATATGAATGTAATAAACTTGACATTTAGACAACATGTGGCAGCCAACTCCCACTTTCTATTCAATGAATGCAATGAGGTACAAATCTGGAAATGAATACATATGATGCCAATGTTGATTTCTCCTTATGCCAACTATATTGATGACTGAAATTATAATGCACTTGCTGCCTTGAGACAGCAATTACGACTATGCAACTCCAATGATTACAATGATATTTGCTGTATGAGACAACGAAGTAAACTCTATAGAAATGCAAACTAATACATGTAAAGAACCTGGTATATGCATATAGCAGCCACACAAAATGGTTCGATTGTCCAAGATGATGATACCAATGACCTCCAAGATGAGGCACCTATCCTCATATAAGACCAGCAATCCTTCCCAAAGCCTTGTCTAATTTTTATTGGCTTCTTATGAAAAAATCGTCCCTCACAGGTGCGCCCAGCAATGCAAATGGCATCTGATTTTTATCTTCTCTCAAACAGAAATTGACTACCTCAAGCCACCTCCAACAATGCCAAAATCCTCCTCCAAAGGACTGAGATAACTCCACAAAAATCTGAGAATGAAGTGCTCCAATTGTACAATCCAAATTTGGCCCTTGGCCACAAAATTTGCAGCAAGTGGAAAGACTGAAATATTTTCCCCAAACTCCCAGCTAGGATTGGTGTTGCACAATCGAAACTAGAACCCTAGAGTCTTCAACACTCTAGCAAGCTAAGTATTTAGCTTCAGCTATTTACCACACAGGTAATGTGTAATGAATTCCAAATCAAGTATATTGAAATGCTTAGCCAACAGCCTCTTAAATAGATTTCTCAACAAGTCTCCAAGAAGCTTTTAGAACAAAATATTATTTTATTCTCTTAAGTGACTTTTTTAATATTATTTTATTTAGTCACTTTATTAAATTAATTAAATATAAAGTCATCATTTTGATATTAATTTATTGGAATAATTTTATAAATAATTAATTGAATATCTCCATTTTATTTAATTAAAATAATCAATTAAGCTATCGTTTTGATAAATTATTAATTTGGACAACTTAATTAATTAAATTAATTAAATCATCATACCTCCAATTCGGGGACATGACAGTCCTCCCTTCGCAAAGATTGCTTGCCCTCAAGCAATCCGCAACTGCCAATCCAACTCAACTGCCACATCAACTGATCCCCGAATGTCAACTCAACTGTGTCTGTCCACCAACCACCTGGATCCCAAATGATTTTGAAAGGAACTCCAACCAACAACTCTTGTATATAGCTAAAGTTCCTGTCACTATTAAGTCTTGTCAATTTGTGAAGCCAACTATCCATCAAATCAACTCCTGGATCCCAAATCTGAAAATCATTTCCATCATGCCAACTCCAAGTGCTGCATTGATATACCTCAAGTGTCATACCTAGATCCCATGGATAACCTGAAAGTCCTCCAAACTCAACTTCAACTGACTTCTGTTGTGTCACTCTGATACCTCCCCCTAAAGTCCAATCTGGCCAAATTTGAAAGCAACCTACAAGAAAGGGCCAAGTAAGAGACTTGGACTCATCACCTGAAGTTGGGAATGTATCGCACCAAAGTGAACCTGAACACCACATGTTCAACCCACCTCCCTGTATCGTTGATGTCATCATCAAATCTTGTACCTGTGGGCTGAAAACAAATTGATGAGCACACCTCAAGATGCAATCGAAGTGAAACTCCCTTGACTGCGCCAAAGGGAAACCTAAATAGTCATGTGTACTCCATCCTGTATTGGCAATATCTGACGAAGACTCACAACTCACAACTGGATGAGTTGGTCTTGCAACAACATCATCATCAAAAGTACCATCATGAACGCCATCTACTCCCTGGAAAGAGGCTGGATCGACACCAACATCCAACGCGTAGTCAATTGGCAGCTCGAGCAAACTCCTCTCGAGAGTAATGCACCCATCACCAACTGACTCCTCATGCCTATCTGTCACACAAGACACTGTACTTGTATCTTGAATGTGAGTGCTAGGTGAACTCACACTACTATCATTCACATGTGCTTTGGCTGCCATAGGTAACTGAGTCTCTGCTAAACATAATGAATTTTGAGCCAAACTCAACTCTAAGCAAAACTCATCAATGACTGTCTGATTCCTGAAGAGCTAGTTGAGTACTCCTCAAGGCCTCATTGGTAGCCATAAGCTCGTGAGTAAGCGTATCTACTTCATCCTCCTTCCTTCTCAACGCATCCGCATAGACCTCAACACGGTTGAGAAGGTGATCACGATCCGAAAGAAGGTGCAAATAATTTGTCTTCAATGCTCCCATTCCTTCTTTGACTTCTATCAAACTATCATGAGAAGACTCTGCTTCATTTCCCTTTTGTCTCCTCTCTAGCTGAACCATCCAAAGGTGATTTTCAATCATCTTACGCATCTTGTCATGATGAGATAAAGCTGCTACAATCTCTCCCTCATTCACCTTTAGTTGGTTCTGTAAACTATGTAGACCATGTGGTGTTTGTCTAGCTTCAACCTTCCATGAAGAAGCCTCTAATTGTGCCTAATATTCTTTTTCCGCAAAGTCCTGTATGCTCTCTTGTTGATCTGGAATTAGGTCAGCACCAATTCCATCATCAATGTCTTGAATAGGTGTCCAAAGACAAGAGGACTCCAGCTGCTCCATGTACTCATCATCACCCCGCTTAAATGAAACATCGGATGATGGCATGCTATCCTCCTGAAGAGAAGATGAAACCTGTGATTTCTTTTTAGTGGCCTCTTGCTCAAGACTATTTCCCAATTTCTCCAATCCCTTTTCCCATTCTTTCATTCTTTCCATCATGCTATCTTGTTGTCGAATCCAAACTCCTATCACAACTTCTATTGTCTTGCTAAAATTGGCCATGAGATCCAACTGAAATTTCTTTGAATGACCCAATCAGGCTGGCAAAATCTTGGCTTTGATACCACTGACATATCCCTTGAGGAATTTTACTAAAACTTGCTGATTTTGGTCTCAAGGAATATTGTCAAACAGTTTGCATGCAACGTTGTAGCTTGCTGTTGTAAATTTCAGATTGCTTTGGTTTGTTGTTGGATTGGAAAATAATGTTGCAAATACTTGGAAATGACTACTAAATAGTTTTACAATGCTAGGAAGATGAAATGCAAGTGTTTTTGTGTTTTCCAAAAGCAAATAGATGAATAAACTAATGCAAATCATAACCTACAGCCAACTGACATTTTGTCAAACACTTGGCATGCATACTATTGTGCAGCTATAGCAATAAGGAATTGTATTGAACACTTTAAATGCAAACTTATACAATCTGATATGAATGTAATAAACTTGACGTTTAGACAACATATGGCAGCCAACTCCCACTTTCTATTCAATGAATGCAATGAGATACAAATCTGGAAATGAATACATATGATGCCAATGTTGATTTCTCCTTATGCCAACTATAGTGATGACTGAAACTACAATGCACTTGCTGCCTTGAGACAGCAATTATAACTATGCAACTCCAATGATTACAATGATATTTGCTGTACGAGACAGCGAAGTAAACTCTATAGAAATGCAAACTAATACATGTAAAGAACCTGGTATATGCATATAGCAGCCACACAAAATGGTTTGATTCTCCAAGATGATGATACCAATGACCTCCAAGATGAGGCACCTATCCTCATATAAGATCAGCGATCCTTCCCAAAGCCTTGTCTAATTTTTATTGGCTTCTTATGAAAAAATCGTCCCTCCTCACAGGTGCGCCCAACAATGCAAATGGCAACTGATTTTTATCTTCTCTCAAACAGAAATTGACTGCCTCAAGCCGCCTCCAACAATGCCAAAATCGTCCTCCAAAGGACTGAGATAACTCCACAAAAATCTGAAAATGAAGTGCTCCTATTGTACCATCCAAATTTGGCCCTTGGCCACAAAATTTGCAGCAAGTGGAAAGACTGAAATATCTTCCCCAAACTCCTAGCTAGGATTGGTGTTGCACAATCGAAATTGGAACCCTAGATTCTTCAGCACTTTAGCAAGCTAAGTATTTAGCTTCAGCTATTTACCACACAAGTAATGTGTAATGAATTCCAAATCAAGTATATTGAAATGCTTAGCCAACAGCTTCTTAAATAGATTTCTCAACAAGTCTCCAAGAAGCTTCTAGAACAAAATATTATTTTATTCTCTTAAGTGACTTTTTAATATCATTTTATTTAGTCACTTTATTAAATTAATTAAATATAAAGTTATCCTTTTGATATTAATTTATTGGAATAACTTTATAAATAATTAATTTAATATCTCCATTTTATTTAATTAAAATAATCAATTAAGCTATCATTTTGATAAATTATTAATTTGGACAACTTAATTAATTAAATTAATTAAATCATCATACCTCCAATTCGGGGACATGACAGCAGGCCACTTAAAATATGTGTTTTTGGTATACACTACATAACTAGGTATGTAGAGGGGAGACTATTGAGCTAAATGTTTCTAAGGTTGGTGTGATTCCTCTGTCAATTACTTGTAATCGTAAAAACCCCTGAATACTTGTTCAACTTTTTCTTGTAAGGTATTAGATCAAGAATTTTAACACTTATCACCCATGCAATTAACATTTAACTAATAAATGCAATTATTTTGCAACTAGACTATCAACCCTAATATACGCTAAACTTCCAAGGTTACAGGGTCTTAATATAAATGCAGTGGGACTGAGAATACCCTTAGTTAATAAATGGGACATAACCTTTAGAAATAGTACGATCCTTTTTATAAATATTCTTCTTGCTCAAACACGAGTTTCTTTCATGTGTCTATTGAAACATGGTCTCTCAATAGATTATTATTATGAGTAGGTTTCACAGTTCACTTTTTCTGATTCTTATCTTTTAATAATACCCATGGGTATCATTTGACATTATTATTATGCATACTTACACTTACCACAACTACGCAATCAAGGTTAATATCCTTCAACCTTATTTTAAGTCTTAACAGCGCTGTGGCTTAGTTCTCAGATCTTTCCATTAGGCCACTTTTCTTATACCACAGATCGTTCTTTAGTAAAAGCCATCGCAATCATTTCCTATCTTCCACCTTTTGGGTGAATTAAGTACATAATAACTTTATATACCTAACTGGTATTCAGCTGATAACTTCATATCTACTTGATGCTTGAAGTAAATCTCTCATTAAAAAGAGGAAGCTCAAGAGTGCAATGTACTGTTTCTTGTTGACTCGTTCCCTCAAGTTTATGCCCCTTCACATTTGATCTTATTTCCAAAAGGATGCCAGAAGGTTTAATTAGTCACCAATCAGAGAAATAGTCAGAGTAATCATGCTTGCTTCAAGTTCATAGTATCCAGTTTAAGCAAGTAGCATTCATTAATTGAATCAATGACACATTTGCAAGAAGAGCCTAATTTATCGCCTCATTTGTAAACCAGCAAGTGGACATATTATTGATCTAGCTTGAATGGCCATTGATCAGGTTCTGTATCCGGATATCCTTGAAACAGACAGAACCAAGCTGTATAATAATTGCCGATAATATTCATTTATTAATCTTGTTCACATTTTGTCTTCAATTAAAGAAGCAAACTGTAAGGTGATTTCGTTAACTATGACTGTAAATACAATTTTGACAAACTCCTAGGATTCTATCATAATATCACAATTTTACACCCATATTCCAATGGCACAATTTTATTTACAATCATTGTTAATGAAATCACCTTACAGTCTGCTTCTTTAATTGCAGACACTGAATGTAAACAAGATTAATACATGAATATTATCAGAAATTACAGCACTTCACACTGAGACCTTTGCAAGAATTTACCCTCACTCCCTATGAATTGACATCTTAAAGATTTAAACAATCTTTTTCTTCAATAATAATTAATAAGGAGGCATTTATCCAGACAAAATTATCACTAACCCCAGAATCTCAAAAAGAATCTAGGGGTTTGTTCTTACCACATCAGGGCTTTAGAAGAACTCATGAACAGCAACAAATGACCTTCCAGATTAAGGAAAAGTATGCACTTACCTTGAAACATATCTAGGAAAATGAGGTTAAGGAAGTGCCAGGAAACAATCTTTTTCTTCAATAATAACAGGGCATTTATCCAGACAAAATTATCACTAGCCTCAGAATCTTATAAAGAATCTAAGGGTTTGTTCTTACCACGCCAGGGCTTCAGAAGAACCCATGAAGAGCAACAAAGTTACAAAAAACCTTTCAGATTAAGGAAAAGTATGCACGTACCTTGAAGTCATTTAGAAAACAAGGTTAAAGAACTGCCAGGAAGGGAAGTCCTCCTTGACCCTTTTTCTTCCTTGCAGAATAAGCCCCATAGAAGACTCTTACCCTTCTCCTCTTATATCCTTTTCATGGCATATTTATATTTTCTTTTTTCTGTTTCCAATCCTTCTGAAGTTGAATGCCATGTTAGGGATAAACATGAATTAGTGTGTAAGCAATAATGTAGAATTTAAACTAGGAAACAAATGCAAAACAAAGACTTCCTATTCTAAACGATCACAAACCTCAGATAGAGCACAAAATGGAGTTCAAACAAAAACATAAAACAAAAACAAAGTTACCAGATGACTCCATTGCCAAGTATGATTTGCTCTAATGATTTGAATTGTGATATGTGGATGCTCTTTGATCAAACATTACTTTTTGATAGCATCTAGTTAGCATAAATTTGGATGATGGTTTTGCATAGGATGATCAAATGTAACTTATTTTGATAACATCTAGTTAGCATAAATTTGGATGATGGTTTTGCATAGGATAGTGTGCCAATTTATAGATTTTTCGGGAGGGAAGATGAATGCTGGAGATGAGATTAGAAGATCAACTATGTAATATGAATGAGGATTTTTCTAGGGTTGAGGAGAGAATTAAGGGTCATGATTAATTTTGTTTGAAATGAAAGGATAAGATTGCATTTACTAAAAATAGTAATTTGTTGCAACCATAATAATTTGGGAGGGAAATGCAATTAGTGGTTCCTTTATGTTAAATTTAGTGATCAGATTAAATGCACAGAAAATTATTTCAAATCAGACACAATAACACAGCAGATACCCTGGGAAAACCCTCCTCTCGAGGGAGAAAAACCAAGCAACAATATATCACATATATATTGAATCTCAACAAAGAAGGTCTCCTTTTACAATAGGCCAATATGAAGGCTAAATATAAGCACCAATGAATGATGCAACACAGCCAACACAGCCAACTCAAGATAACAATTCGCTAATACAAAATTCAGTCTCAATGGATATCAAACTGCCTTGAAGAACTCGCACTTGATGAAGGATAAACAATATGCAATCTGGATGATTTTAATCACAGCCTTCTACAGAAACTTGATCTGCACTTCTCTAGAGAATAATACAACTCTTTGATGATAATATATCAGCCTTCTATAAGCTTCAATCTTCTCTTTGACCAATCGCACTTTTCTTGAGAACTCACACTTCTCCTATGATGAATTCGCACTTGACACAAGTGATAATAGAATGAACTGAAATGCTGAATGGATGATGAATGAATGAAACTCAATGAATATAAATACATGGGTGGAGAAGAGACGTGCCTCTTCATGAAACTCCGAGTCGGCCTCCAACAATAATAACTGATGTCTAGAGAAGGATCGCATCCAATAAGGAATGGGTCGGCACACATAAGAACTCGTGCCATTCAGATGAAGCGCACCTCTTCACAATGTCGGCTTTAACAAATAGATAGCACCTCTAAATACTTGTGCCTCTTCAAGAATAGAAGTCTCTATAAATTAAATAGCTTTAAGCTATTATTTAATTTACTCAATCAAAAATAGATAGGTTGGAAGGAATCGCACGATGCTGCATTTATCATCAACACTTTATTCTTGGAAATGGTGGAGAAAAAATATCTTAATTAAACAATAAACTTATTTAATTATTTTAGCCATGTGAGGTGGAAATGGGATAATTTAATTATGTGTGAGAAAGAAATAACTAATTAAATAGTAAGATTATCTAATTAGGTGTGGGATACAATAAGTGAGTTAGATTAACTAAATAATTTAATCATTTAGTTAATTTTGGATAAGGTTGTACTAGGGTAAATTTAGGTGTACATTTTGCTCCTCTTTGATATGGCGTCATAACTAAATGGTGTTGTGTCAAAGAAGAATAAAAAGTAATATGAAGTGGAGCTTCGATGGCAAGTTGCCTCGATTGTTTAGAAAAATAGGGAAGATGATGGAGGTGATGCCCCCTCAAGAGAGCCTGTGGGCTAGATGGAGCCTAGGTGATCTCTTGAAAAGAAAAGGGAAGATGAGAAAATGTATCATTGTGAATGAAAGATTAATTGAGAGAAGTCATAGTGGGGTGATGTATAGGCCATTGATATAGAACTGCTGAGGATTGGACATGTTGATTGATGTTTCTTGGATGATTGGATTAGATGATTCTAAATTTTGTGGGTGTACATGATTGATGATGATGTGTCATGAGGATTTAGTGAGTTATGACAACACATGATTTGTGGATGGATGAATGAAATGAGGCTAGAAGATGGAGTAGAAGTGAAAAAGGAATGGGAAAGATGGAATATGGATTAAGGATGAATGCTGTCAAAGTAATGTTGTGTGCAAAGAGCAACCAATTATTTGCTATAGCATTGGTGTTATGCACCATGATATAAGGGATCATGATGACGTTGTGCCTTGTTCATGCGAAATGACACAAAAACTTACAAGTTGCAAATAGCATAGTGATTCAAAAGGCATGTTGTCAAGGCACACCATCATATGAAGAATGAGGGTGACCGTGACGGTGTGATGTATGGAGCACTAGGACTAGAGGCAACAAACAAACACAAACACATGCCGACAATCAATCAATCAAAAACTTGTAGAAAACACATGAGTTGGTATCTAGTGACATCTTCAAGCCAAGGGTGTGTGGGATGGGATGGGATGGATGGAGGGAAATGATAGGGAATGGGGGGAATCCTAGGGGGATACTTGGGAGGATGGGGAAGTGGGGAGATTTTGAATAAGGATTGAATGAGGAAACATAGTGAAGGGTCCAAAGGGATGGGATGCCACTATAGATGAAGATGGGAAGGTCATGCCTCAGTGGGGATATATGTGGTAACCATTCCATAGGAAATGTTAGCAAGGGGGTTCCCCTAGTTGAGCACAACATCAAGTTAAGTATGTTATGTGTAATGAAGGAGGATGGATATGAAATGAAAGGGATGGTGGAATGGGAGGAAAGTGTAAATGAGGGGTAGTGTCGTTATGTGAGCAATTTGACAAAAGAGGATGGAGTGATAGATGATTGTGGGGTGATGGGTGTAACATACTAAAACTAAGCAACTAATAAAAAGTGCAACATTTAATTCAAATGTAAACTTGCATAAACTAAAATGTATAAATACTGATACAGAGCAGCAATATATGTTTTTAAAAAAAAAAAGGAAAGAGCTTTTATTTTTAAAAGAAAGAGCATGAACTTTGAGCTGATTTAAATTGAAATGCACGAAAGATAACTAAAAGGAAAATTTTTAGAGTAAGTAACCATTACAAGGATACAAAGAGTTTGAGATTACAGTTTTCCTTGAATCCATCTATTCCATTTGGAACTTTAACCATCTTTTACTGTTGAAGTTGTGGAGGAGGGAAAATATCATCAGGGCACTTTTCTACCCATCCATGGACTTACTAGTCCCTCTTGCCATTTCCTACTGGAAAGGCCCAACCCTTCGCAAAGAAGTAATGGAAAGAGATTTGAATGCCATCTGAGACTGGTGATTGACCCTACACAATCCCTAGTTGGTCATACACTATAGGCAGCTCCTAACTAGTATAACCTTTGACTGGGGTGCATATCTGGGACAAAAAAACTGACTGACACTAAGAGGTAGTAGCATCACCTTGGCCAAGGTTTTATATAATTGCAATATGATAAGATCATGTAGTCAAGTTTACCACCCTACTTGGCAAGAATCATATAATGAAATTTTAACCTTCATGTTTGTCTCTTATGCTACTGCATACTGACTCACGAGGGTATTTTAAAGCTGACATGACTGGACTAGGTTGCTCATTATTTAATAACTCATAATTAAGAATTCAATTTTGATAGCCTATCATTACTCATCTAAGAGTTAATAGAAATAACCATGGCGTGCTTGCAAGAAATCTATAATCAACATTTAGTACAAGAAGGGTTTAATCCATTCAAGGTAAGATAGTTCTTCTTCTTCTTGGGAAGCAAAACTTTTCACATTATCTTTATTAAGAAAGAAGGCAATCACCCTAGCTCTTCATTAATTTAATGTTCTTTCCAAAATTCAGCTAGTCCTATTTGAGCTCCTAGCCACCTCGCCCCCTAGTTAAACAACCTAATTCTGACCCCTTGTCCATGCCAAGGCTCAATGCTCCTATATTTCAAAAACACACTTGACCTCTATTTCCACTTTTGTTTTCTTTTAAAGACTCGCATTTGAGTGAATCAAACAAGATTAGTTGACTTCATGAACCAAGTAACTGAAATCAATTATCGTAGGGTTATTGAAGTATCCATGATGCATGTAAGAAAATAATATACTAAAGACACATCACAACTGGTTCAAATAATCTTACAAAACCTTTCATAGAAAAAGACATGAATGCATTATCTCTAGGTTAAGAAAACCAATTGTTCTCTTTCATATTGTGTAGTCATGCATGCAGCATATTGGTTTTGGCAGAACATTTACACACAAAATGACATAGAAAAATACTACCATAGACTCAAGAATAAGACATGCGTGTATTAGACTTGGCACGACAAGTGAGTGGCTCTTGCTCTTTTTCTTCAGATTGCAGCACCGACCTCTTCTATTAGCACACCCAAATCACTGTGACACTAATTCTAAAGTACTCAATGAGTACAAGATGCACCCAATACTTCTCGGCTTATGATTCTGCTCCAGCCCATTTCCAATGGTTTTGGTTAAATATCAATTATCTTTATTCAGACTAGCTTCCTTTTCTCCATCCGCCAACCCCAAAACTAAGCTAAAATAGTATATTTATAACATTTCTTAGAATGAGCCCAATCGATTGCCAAGAAACGGTTTTCCAATACAGTTGTAAGGTGAGATGAAAGATCTCACAATAATAGTTAGCTCGTGTTTACCTCTCCCCACGTTTTGCACATTGGAGCATATGGTTACGTGGTGGATGAGGTGGTATTCATTTCAACTCAGAGCAAAGAAGTGTCGGCTACCTTAATGCCGCGACTCACTACATTCAAAAAGGCATTTAAAGAACCCGAAATGTTACCTTTTGATATACTACTATATGCTGAGCTTTTATAACATAAGGCATATTTAAATAAACATATTTCTTACTTGCGCTGCCTTTAGAGGGGTTTTGCGGCTTATATACATTTTCAAAACAATTGACGATTGTCCCTTAAATAAGAACGTTATTAATAATTACTTCCATTTACTTTATATAAATGTGTTTTGAAATTATTGATAGATATTAAGTTTAATTCTTTTATATTTGATCAATTAAATAAAAATGAAATATTTTTGAGAGCCATTTAAATGTTCGCCAAAAGACAATCCAAAATTCAAGGTCCTTTAAAGATTCAATTTTAATTTTAAATTCAAAAGAAATAACAAGGTGATGCTACATGACCAACAACATAGGTTAGGTGATCCTAACACCTAGGGTTGATGTTGTGGTTTACCTGACAACTCTAAACTTGTAGTTCCAATCTTATTCAACTGGCAATCACAAACTTATAGGTTAGGTTTCAGATGGCGCTAGACTTCTCTTCCATTACCCCTCGTACCTGATGATACTTTCCTTCCCCTCTTAGAGGCGATAACTTCTTGCAAACACTAGGTTAAAAGCAAATAGTTAGTCCGAAATGTCACTACATGTTTGCATTTGCATCTATGTAAGGATGAAAACATCTGTCAAATGAACTTAATTTAACTAGTTATATATACATTGTATATCTCCATTCAACAAGCTAAGTAACAACACACACACATATATATATATATGCTTGAGAAACAACATCGAGATAACTAGGGCACAACATCAAAATTGCTAGGGCAGAACATCAAAATGGCTAGGGCACATGTGGGATGTAACATATCCTTCCCCTTGTGAATCTTTGTCCTCGATGATTTAGAGTTTCATAGAAGTAACAAAAGTTTTCATTGTTTATCCAAACATAATGAAAGAAGTTCAATTGTTATAAACATTAAATAGATGAGGAAAACTTTGATGCATTTCATTGAAGTCCTCCCAGGTGGCATTGTCTTCGGAGTACTGGTCCCACTGGACCTTACACTGGGTAACTTCTCTATTACATAAGCAATCCTTATGTACCTTGAGCACCCTGATTGGCTCGATCATGACTACCCTTGGGTCCTGTACTTGTAAGGAGTTCCAATCAATTAATTGTGCAAAATTAGATACATAACTTTTTAAGATATGAAACATGGAAAACATCATGTAACCGGGCGGGAGCTTGTGGTAGAGCAATTTTATAAGCAACCGGATTGATAACTTCTAGGACTTCAAATGGTCCAACATATCAGGGTGCAAGTTTGGTTGATTTTCCAAATTTTATGGCACTTTTATGAGGTTTGATGCGAAGAAGCACTTTCTCTCCCACTTCAAATTGTCTTGGAGTTCGTTTTGCATCTGCATAGCTTTTTTGTCGATCGTTAGCTTTTGCTAACTTTTTTTTGATCAAATTTACATGCTCTTCCATTTCTGAGAGCATTTCTGGACCGTGGGTTATCCTATCTTCCAACTTATCCTAGCTGATAGGAGTTCTACACCTCCTTCTATATGGCGCCTCAAATGGTGCCATTTTTATTGATGGCTGATAGGAGTTGTTATAAGAAAACTCAACTAAGGGAAGATAGTCCTCCCATTTGTACTGCTGATCCATGCAGTACATTCAGAGAAGATCCTCTAGTATCTGGTTGACCCTTTCTGTTTGACCATTTTTCTCAGGATGGTAGGCAAAAGTAATGTTTAGTTGCATACCCAAGGCTGTAAACAAGGTTTGCCAAAATATGGACGTTATTCTGGCATCCCTATTGGATATTATTTTCTTGGGTATTCCGTGCAAGCAAAATACTTGCACAAATTTATAGGCAATAGTTGGTGCACCATTTGTTAAGTTTCCTAGTATGAAGTGTGCTACTTTGGTAAGTCTATCTACTACTACCAATATAGCGTTATGTTTGTTTCTGGACATAGTTAATCCTTGGATGAAGTCCATACTGATTATTTGCCATTTCCAATTAGGGACTATGTTGGGTTGCAACAATCCTGCGGGGTGTTGATGTTCAACCTTAACTCTCTGGCACTCTAAATAGCTTGCCACAAATCTTGCGGCATCTTTTTTCATTCTCTTCCAGAAATATAGGGTTTTAATATCTGCTAGAAGTTTAGTAACCCCAGGATGTCCAGAATATGGTGCAAAGTGCACTTCTTTCCAAAACAAATTTCTAAATTCAGTGCTTTTGGGTAAATACATTCTACCTTGATACCTTAGTATCCCATCATTTTGTATTCTAAATCCCTCATACCTTGGATCTTGAGGGTTAAGTTGCAGAGCTACCTTTACCTGTTGGTAATATCTGTCATCCTTTAGCTGATGAAGCACACGGTTTCTAAAATCTGAATGCATTGTGGTTACCGCATTAACATGCCATCGGCGGCTCAAAGCATCTGCTACCTAATTTTCTTTCCCTTTAATGCAGTTAATCTCAAAATCATAGTCTGAGATTAATTCCAACCATCGTCTTTGCCTTGCATTGAGATTAGGCTGGGTAAATATGTATTTCAACCCTTGGTGATCTGATCAGAGCTCAAATGGTTTTCCTAGTAGGTAGTGACGCCACATTTGTAAAGCATGCACTATAGCAGCGAGCTCCAAATCGTGTGGTGCATAGTTTTGTTCATAACTTTTGAGTCTCTGGGATTCATAGGCTATTACCTGCCCATTCTGCATTAGTACCCCACCTAGTCCTTCCCCTGATGCATCAGTTACTACCAAAAATTACCCCTCAAGGTCTAGTAATTTTAATATTGGTGCCGTGATTAGCTTCTCCTTAAGGAGCTCAAACGTTTTCTGACACTTTTTTGTCCATACAAAACTTTTCCCTTTCCTTTGGAGTGATGTGATTGGGTATGCTATACACGAGAAGTTCATTATGAATTTCCTGTAGTAGCCTGCTAAGCCCATAAAGCTTCTTACTTCATGCACATTTTTGGGGGTGGGCCATTCTGTTATAGCCTTTATTTTAGCTGGATCCACAACAATACCTTTTTCTGAGATGATATGACCCAGGTATTGTACTCCTTTCTGAAAGGTGCATTTGGATAGCTTCCCATATAACTTGTTTTCACACAAGCGCTATAAAACAATTTGCAAATGCTGATAATGTTCTTCTTCATTCTTAGAGTAAATTAGAATATCATCCAAGAATACCAGAACAAACTTATCCAAGCAGTCATAGAACACGCTGTTCATTAGGTTCATAAATGCAGCTGGGGCATTGGTAAGCCCAAATGGTAATACCGTGAAATCATAATGCCCATAACAAGTCCTAAAGGCTGTTTTGTGGATATCCTCATCTCTTAGCCTTAATTGGTGATACCTTGATTGTAGATCTATTTTAGAGAAAATTGCTGCTCCGCACATTTGATCAAACAAATCATCAACGCAGGGGAGGGGGTACTTGTTCTTGATTGTTAACTTGTTTAGCATTCTATAATCTATGCAGTGACGAAGGGTTCCATCCTTTTTCTTAACAAATATTACCGGTGCCCCCCATGGCGACACACTAGGTCTAATCAAACCTTTGCTTAGTAACTCTTGTAACTGGGCTTTCAATTCCATAAGTTCTACAGTTGTCATACGATAGGGAGCTTTCAACATTGGTGCTGCTCCTGTACTAACTTAGTGGAGAAATTGAATATCCTTTTTACTGGTAACCCGGGTAACTCTTTAGGAAATATATCTTGATAATCCTAAAGATACAAATATTTTTCTTCGAAGGATTCCTTTGGTTTTTCATATTCTGTTGAACTTTCCCCTTGAAGATAGCTGGTTTCATACATCATTAGATCATCATGGTAAGCAATTTCTTTGTTTTCACTAATTTCCTCCATTTTTACTGCGAAGATTTGACAACCCTTCCTTCCACTTCGCTTTAATTGTATAGTAGAGAGTTGTCGCAACTTGACCTCATGATGAGTGCCTTGCACCAACACTTTATTTCCTAGGTCATCTTCGCACTCAACTATTTTGTCATAATAGTTAACCTTGGCTTTGTGTTTCCCAACCAATTCATACCTAGAATGACATCATAGGTCCTAGGAGTGCTAGATATAAATCTACTTTTGTGGTAAGGCCTGGAAGCTCAACCTTGGCCTCAAATAAACATTGCTCCACCCGAGCTCTTGACTGGTTGGCATACTCAACAGTCCAAGAATTAGCCATAAATCCTGCTCTTTTAGGAAACTTGCTTAGCAATTTAGGAGAAATGAAATTTTCTGTCGCTTCTGTGTCTATGAGTACAGTTATGGGGTTTCCATATATCATACTTGGAGTCTCTACCGGGGTAAATTGATATTTTGCTTTTTAGTTGTCCATCGCTACATGGACTCTTTGCTAAAATGTTGTTTGCTATGGAGGTAAAGGGTTTCTCTGTTGCTGCCCCCCTTGACTTTTTGTGGGACATTGATTGGCGTAATGCTCGCCTCCGCATATAAAACATTCCCCTGGGGGTCCTCTCTTTTCAGTTCCTCTATTATTTTCCACATTACATCTTCTGGATTTATCGAAACCCCTCTTATCTCCCTGATTATCCCAAAGGCCTCCCTTAACCCTTTTGCATTTTTGTTCTTGGATCTGAAGTTATCTCCTTTCTTCTTAAATGATTGGGAATTTTGTGACCAATTACTCCTCTTTCTGTTCCTATCCCTAATGGAATCATCCTTTTTGAGCTTTTGTTCTTGTCTTACAACCTTCTCATAGGCTTCATTCATAGTAGTAGGAGCCAAAACATCTATAGACCCACCTATACGGTTATTGAGACCCATAATAAACTTTCTAATTCTGTACTTTTCATCTTTTTGAAATTGAGGAACGTACTTGAGCAAACGCGTAAATGTCTCCTAGTAAGCATGTATGGAAAGTTCCCCTTGTCTCTGTTAATGTTATTGCAGCTTCAGGCTTCATACTTCCTTATTTATTTGTGATTATCTAATGGCAACATATCTCTAAGATGGCCAACCTCCTTTGTAATCATATTTATTATTATTTGTAATTTTCTTGGTGGCCGACTCAACATTTATTTGTAATTATATTTTCTCTTTTGATGGCCGACCTAGTTCTTGTAGAGGTGTGACCTCTCTATCAATATGTATATATAGAAGGTCATTTCACTCCATTTTATCATCAAGCAAGTTCGATTATTTCACTCTATCAAGAGCAGATCCTTCCTTTTAGTGCAAATTTCTTTGAAGGCAGATTGTGAATCTTTACAAGTGCAGATTTGTGTTCAAGGAAGGGCAGACTGTTATCTATTGTTACAGCCATTGCTGGTGCTGAATATTGGCCTTGTGTGTGGCTACATTGTAAAGTGTATTGTTGCCATTACATATATATAAGAGATATATATTTGTTGCTGGGTTTTCCTCCCTCAAGAGGAGGGTTTTCCTAGGGTATCTGCTGTGTTATTGTGTCTGATGTTTTGAATTAAATTTCTGTGTTATCAATCTGATCATAAAACTAACACTCTCAGCTCTTGGAAGTTTGTCAACTTCTGCTCAAAAAATAACTCAGGCTGCCATCGTTGCCTAAAGATTTCTACAAACTGTTCCCATGTCACATTGGCGGACTTCAAGCCTAATTCAGCCTTCTTGTTTTCCCACCAACAGACAACCTCTCTTGTCAGCTGGTAAGCCCCCCATACTGCTTTCATATTCTCAGTATAATCCCGAATTTCAAAATATTTTTCCATTCCGGTTAACCATGCCTCAGCGGCATCGCCGGCCTTGGATCCGTCATACTGGGGTGGTTTAACCTTATTCATATCATCAGAAATGACACTATGTACTGTTTTATCTTTACTAGACTGGGAAAAGGTATGTTCTTCACTGTCAGTTTGTTGTGTGTGGTCTATTTCAGTATTTTTGTTTCCAAATTGAGACTCATGTTCCTCATTCTAAGTTCTTGTGTGTCTATCTTCCCTCAGCTCCAAATGACGGAGCTTGGCTTGGGTGTCCTGCATCATGAGCAGAAGCCTGTCTAATTTGGTTGTAGAATTCTTTGGGAGTCTAGTTTCCTCTCCACCTTCTTGCATATGAGACATCTTTAAATTACTTAACTAACTTGTTAAATAAACATCCTTTTAGTCTCCTTATTCCATAATTTACTTACATACATATAATTTAATGGTTACACACAACAAAAATTATATTTTATTTGCACTACAATTTTTTTTTTTTTTTTTTAATTTTATATTATTTACATCTCAAGCCCTTATCTAAGAGCTATTGTCACTTCCAGTTATGGGCTCTTCCTGCCCTTCTAATGTGGAATAAGGAATTAGTTGGTAACCCGGAGTGTGTACACGAAGTTCTTTTGTGTCATCAGACTCATTTTGTTTACAATAGGAGTTACTGATTTGTTTTCAGTTTTAGGTATCTTATTTGCCATGATGGTTGTTCTCACTGCTTTTATTCTTGAAGCTGTCCAAGGTTGTCTTTCTCTTCTCAGTCATTTAAGTGCATTAGCTAGGGTTTTGTTATCAGAGGGTGGAGTGTAGCATGAATAATCATGTTTCAAACTTGTTACTCTCCAAAGCTGAGAATAAATTAGATCTTGAGCTCTTTTATGTTTAGTGGTATGAATCCATGTCCTAACAAAAACCAAAATGCTTCGTTTCAGTTTTATTGCTCCTTAATTTTCTTGTGGTGACAAGCCCTAGGTTCAGTGTTGAACCCGGTTGCTTTGATACCATATGTAACATACTAAAACTAAGCAACTAATAAAAAATGCAACATTTAGTTCAAATGTAAACTTGCATAAACTGAAATGCATAAATACTGATACAAAGCAGCAATATATTTTTTTTTAAAAGAAGGAAAAAGCTTTTATTTTTAAAAGAAAGAGCATGAACTTTGAGCTGATTTAAATTGAAATGCATGAAAGATAACTGAAAGAAAAACTTTTAGAGTTAGTAACCATTACAAGGATACAAAGAGTTTGAGATTACAGTTTTCCTTGGATCCGTCTATTCCATCTGGAACTTTAACCATCATTTATTGCTGAAGCTGTGGAGGAGGGAAAATATCATCAGGGTGCTTTTCTGCCCATCCACGAACTTACTAGTCCCTCATGCCATTTCCTACTGGAAAGGTCTGACCCTTCGTAGAGAAGTAATGGATGTTAGTTTTAGGATTATAAATTAAATAAGCAGATATAGAGCAATTTTAAACAAATTGACATAGCATATACCCTGGGAAAACCCTCCAACTTGAGGGAGAAAAACCCAACAAAAAAGTATCTCTTATATATTGAATAAAGAAGCCAACTTGCTTTTACAATAAGACCAAAATGCAAGGCCGAATAACAGCACCACACTTTGATGCACACAAAAGAAGCTAACACTTTGCTGATAATAAAATCGATCTCCTTGAAGGCACAATATCAATCTCTTTGATGATCTTGCACTTCTCTTGAACTCTCACTATGAATGGATGAATATGAATATATCAAATGAATAGTAACCATCTCTAATATATACACAGTGAGGAGAAGATCGCGTCCTTTCAAGGAATGAAGTCGACCTTAACCATGAAGTGATGTCACTCATGAAGGTGGCAAACATTTTGAGGTCGGCCTCATATAAACTCGATTTAACAAACAAACAATAAATATAATTTATTATTCCATGTGAAGCGTCTCTTCACCAAATGATGTCTCAATAAAATAAATAACCAATAAGGCTATATTTAATTTTATTGCTTGAAAGTCGGGGCTGGAAGTTGAAGCCCAACGCTGTCAACATCAACAATGAAAAGAGATTTGAATGCCATCTGAGGCTAGTGTTTGACCCTACACAATCCCTAGTTGGTCATACACTATAGGCAACTCCTAACTAGTATGACCTTTGATTGGGGTGCATATCTAGGACAAAAAAACTGACTGACACTAACAGGTAGTAGCATCACCTTGGCCAAGGTTTTATATAATTGCAACACGACAAGGTCATGTAGTCAAGTTTATCACCCTACTCGGCAGGAATCATATAATGAAAATTTAACCTTCATGTCTGTCTCTTATGCTACTGCATACTGTCTTTAAGCTGACATGATCTTGGACTAGATTGCTCATTATTTAATAACTCATAATTAAGAATTCAATTTTGATAGGCTATAGTTACTCATCTAAGAGTTCATAGAAATAACCATGGTGTGCCTGCAAGAAATCTACAATCAACATTTAGTACAAGAAGAGTTTAATCCATTCAAGGTAAGATAGTTCTTCTTCTAGGGAAGCGAAACTTTTCACATTATCTTTATTAAGAAAGAAGGCAATCACTCTAGCTCTTCATTAATTAAATGTTCTTGCCAAAATTCAGCTAGTCCTATTTGGGCTCCTAGCCACCTCGCCCCCTAGTTAAACAACCTAATTATGACCCCTTGTCCATGCCAAGGTTCAACGCTCCTATATTTCAAAAATACACTTGACCTCTATTTCCACTTTTGTTTTCTTTTAAAGATTCACATTTGAGTGAATCAAACAAGATTAGTTGACTTCATGAACCAAGTAATTGAAATCAATTATCGTAGGGTTATTGAAGTATCCATGATGCATGTAAGAAAAGAATATACTAAGGATGCATCACAACTGGTTCAAATAATCTTATAGAACCTTTCATAGAAAAAGACAGGAATGCATTATCTCTGGGTTAAGTAAACCAACTGTTCTCTTTCGTACTGTGTAGTCATGCATGCAACATATCGGTTTTGGTAGAACATTTACACACAAAATGACATAGAAAAATACTACCATAGACTCGAGAAAAAAACATGCCTGTATTAGACTTGGCAAGCCAAGTGTGTGGCTCTTGCTCTTTTTCTTCATATTGCAACACCAGCCTCTTCTATTAGTACACTCAGATCACCGCGACACTCTGATTCTAGAGTACTCAACGAGTACAAGATGCACCCAATACTTCTCAGCTTATGATTTTGCTCCAGCCCATTTGCAATGGTTTTGGTTAAATATCAATTATCTTTATTCATACTAGCTTCCTTTTCTCCATCCGCCAACCCCAAAACTAAGCTAAAATAGTATATTTATGAGTTTTCTTAGAATGAGACCAATCGATTGCCAAGAAACGGTTTTCCAATACGGTTGTAAGGTGAGATGAAAGTTCTCACAATAATAGTTAGCTCATGTTTGCGTCTCCCCACGTTTTGCGCATTGGAGCATATGGTTACGTGGTGGTTGAGGTGGTATTCATTTCAACTTAGAGCAAAGAAGTGTCGGCTACCTTAGTGCCGTGACTCACTACATTCAAAAAGGCATTTAAAGAACCCGAAATGTTAACTTTTTGATATACTACTATATGCTAAGCTTTTATAACATAAGGCATATTTAAATAAACATATTTCTTACTTGCACCACTTTTAGAGGGGTTTTGCGGCTTATATACATTTTCAAAACAATTGACGATTATCGCTTAAATAGGAACATTATTAATAATTACTTCCATTTACTTTATATAAATATGTGTTTTGAAATTATCGATAGATATTAAGTTTAGTTCTTTTATATTTGATCAATTAAATAAAAATGAAATATTTTCGAGAGCCATTTAAATGTTCGCCAAAAGACAATCCAAAATTCAAGGTCCTTTAAAGATTCAAATAATTTTAAATTCAAAAGAAATAACAAGGTGATGCTACAGACCAACATAGGTTACGTTATCCTAACACCTAGGGTCGATGTTGTGGTTTACCTGACAACTCTAAACTTGTAGTTCCAATCCTACTCAAATGGCAGTCACAAACTTACAGGTTAGGTTTTAGATGGCACTAGACTTCTCTTCCATTACCCCTCGTACCTAATGATACTTTCCCTCCCCTCTCGGAGGCAATAACTTCTTGCAAAAACTAGGTCAAAAGCAAATAGTTAGTCCGAAATGTCACTAGATCTTTGCATCTGTATGTATGTAAGCATGAAAACATCTATCAAATGAACTTAATTTAACTAGTTATATATACATTGCATATCTCCATTCAACAAGCTAACAACATATATATATATATATATATATATATATATACATGCTTGTGAACCGGCATCGAGATAACTAGGGCACAATTTCAGAATATCTAGGGCACAACATCAAAATAGCTAGGGCACAAGTGGGATGTAACAATGGGAATGCAATATGAAGATGGATGGAAGGGAATGGAGTATGAAGGAGGGTCAGTGAGAAATGGTGGATGAGGAGCTTGAGTGAACAACTTGAGGGAAGGGGGAGGTAGTGGAGAGTTTTTTGTGATGGAGGAGATGAGGTGGATGGAGTAGTGAACGAGATGATATGGACGAATTGAGTGATGCATTCTCATAGCCAAGAGCGATTTCTTGCTACACATGATGCTTGTTTGTTAGGTTTTCATCATGGTACATACCCAAGATGCCACAGGAAGTGGTTTTCACTGTTGGATGAATTTATTTCTTTTTACTTTTTTTTGGTTTTCTTTTTCTTTTAGATTTTTGGCTTTGGAAGACTTGTGTTGAGGTTTTAGGCATATAAGCATTTGAGATAGATGATGTTAATGGGGTCATCTAATTGATGGCTTTTAGGAGTTGCCAATCTGTATGCTTTTGATCCTATTTTGAGATGATAATATAGGGACCCTACCAGTTTGGCTCAAACTTCCCTTGTTTATCTCTATCCTGATTAGTATTCTTTTGGTTCTCCTTAAGAACTTAAGAGCAAGGTCGCTAACCTCAAAGTCTCTTTTGTGGATTTGTTTATTGTATCCATGACGCAACCGGTGTTGGTATGCTTTGAGATGATTAAGATCATTGAAACACTGCTCCTCAAAGAGTTCAAATTCATTTAGTTGTGCCACTCAGTAATCTTCCTTTGAGATGAGGTTGCACAAAGGTACACGCAATGAGGGTAGGTTGATCTCAATTGGAAAGATTGCTTCAACACCCTAGATGAGGGAATATGGTGCGGCTCCTGTGGGAGTGCAATGCTAGTCATGGCCAACATCATTGATAATTTTCTTGAGGATTTTTATGATGGTTTTATTGGATGCCTTGGGGATAGTATGGGGTGAACCACTTGTGTTTGATGTGGAATTGCTCACAAAGGATTGCACTTAGTGGTTTTTAAAGGATTTTCCATTATTGGCAATGATTTTGGATGGTATGCCAAAGCGACGAATTGGGTGGTTAAGGATGAACTTGATATTTGGATACTGGTGATAAGAGTGGAAGTGCTTTGACTCATTTAGTGAAATAGTTGATATTGGTGATGATGAATTTGTGGCCATTGGAAGTGTTGTACCCTGAATTAAAATTTTTGCTACACTTAGGCATTTTGAAGAAATGGTCAAAGTCTTGTATAAAAATTGACAAAAATGTCGAAAAATGAAAACTTGCATGTTATGCATGATGCTCAAAATCTCAAAATTTTCAAAATTTGAGGATCTGGGTTTGCTCAGAGCGACCTTGTCCACAAAACCCAGATCTCAGTTTTTCGGCCCTAAATTTTAGGAAATTTTTTAAATATAGAAAGTTTATAAAAATAGACTTTTTTTGGATTTCTTCTCAAATGGATGCTAGCAAAATTTTCTAAAAATAGAAAGTTCGACTCCAGGGGTCCAAATTGATTTTGATTGGCTTAAAATACTTCCTCATCAGGCTGGTCCAGTTAGAATTGTCAAAAGATTAGTTTTGCTCTAGTGGGTCTATTTTGCTTTTTCAGAAGCTAATCAGGAGCTCCAAGGTCATCAATGGAGGTTGGTCAAACTGCTAGGCATTAGATTCGAAGTCTCAAACACTGCACAAAAGATGAGAAATGATGAAGATGCTCGAGGAATGATGAATGGAGGAGAGAAGCTGGAGAATCTTGAAAATTGCAAAAAATTGACTAAGTCTAGAAAGTTCAGGCACCCCTGCCTAGTCAAGGCGCCTAGCCAGTCAGGCCTTAGAAGTTTTTAGTCTCCGATAGTCAAAGCAACGGTGAGCACGAGGAATGATGAAGGAAAAGCTAAAAAAGTTGAAATAAAAACTATCTTTGACTCATAAAGGCGCCCCAGGTAGCCATGGGCACCCAGCTTTTCAAGGTATTAGTTGATGGAGTTAGGGTTTGTGCTACCAAGATAATTTGTTCAGAATCCTTTAGGCTCCACAGTGAATCCATCAGCATGGTCATCAGATCAGCTAGTCAGTCGGAATCTTAGATCAAATGGAGAAGTTTCATCAAAGGGCAAGAATGCAAATCATGAAATATCAAAAAATAAACTAAGTCTAAGAACTCTGAGTGCCCTAGGTAGCCAGGGGTGCCCAGGGTTTTGAAGGACCTAATACAGAGGTTAGGGTTTGCAAATGTACTCATTGTCTTTGGAATCCTGCTAGTTATCCAGTGTATATCTTAGCTTGATCGTCAGATTTGTTTGTCACCAACAACTGCAAATCAAACAAAGGACAAAGAATGGAAGATCAAAGTTTGAAAGTTGAAAATCAAGTAAAAATGGTTAAGTTTGGAGATGCTGGGCGCCACAGGTAGCCAAGGGCGCCCAAGGATTTGAGGGCCTAAAAGTGGAAATTAGGGTTAGAAGCCCCCAATAGGTTTCCTTAGTTTTGATCAGGCTCCTCAATGAAATCGTTAGCAAGCCCATCAAATTTGTCAATCATCAGATATCACAGATTGATCAAAGGGGTAAAATTGTGCAGAATGAGGAAAGTCAAAAGCAAAGTTGTAAATCACAAAAAAAATCTAACTCTGGAGGAGTTGGGTGCCCTAGCTAGCCAGGGGTGCCCAAGCTTTTGACCTCCAAAATTCAGTTTTCAAAAGATATCACTTCCATAAGACCCCCCTTAGAAATCTCCAAGCTATCTAACGAGTCCAGCCATTAGTTCGTTAGGCCAGTCAAGCTACCGGAATGGAGAATTTATTTGAAGGACAAAAAGTATTAACAAAATTGAAGAATATCAAAAATGGCTAATACTGGGAGCCATGGGCGCCCCAGGTAGCCAAGGGCGCCCATGATTTTGGTGGCCCAAATAATGTTTTTATCAAATGTTGCCTCAGGATGATCACTTCAGATTTAATCAGACTCTGCAACAGGATCATCAACCAATTCGTAGGATTCACTAAACGCCCAAAATTGAGGATCAAACGAAGGTCAAGATCAAGTAAAAAGTTGAAATTATCAGAAAATATGCTAAGTTTGCTAAGGAAGAGTACTCCTAGTTAAGAAGGGTACCCAAGGCTCAATGCCTTAGAAAATTTTTCAGTTTTTATCACGCATTAGTCAAAAAAGCGACCACATTCAAGGAACCTGCTCAGGATTGACTTCAAACGTTTTAAAGCTAGAGAATAAAAGCATTTTTTCCTCAAAACCTATTTAAGAAGGCTTTGGAATTCATTATTCTCTAATTTTTGTAGGTGGCGTCCAAGAGCAAGAGAGGAAGAAACATAAAATTTTATTCATTTCAAGATTCAAAGGCCAAAACTCGGTGCTTTTTTAGAGTTCTTCATATTTTCTAGATCAGCTCACACAAAGCTTGCTTTTTCATGCTTTATTTTTCCAGGGCATCAATGTTCAGAAGGGGGTCATCTTTTTTCAATTTTCAGCAATCTGGGTCAACTTGATTTATGATTCTCTACAACTTTGAGAAACATTTCAACTTTCAAGAACTTGCTTTTTCCTCGCATGTCCAATAAATCTTTAGTATTTTCAAAAACCAATCATTTGGGTTCATCCAAAACGTGATTCTGCACAAAACCCAACTATAAGCTTTTTTTAGGAAAATCCTAAAATTTTAGGGTTTCTGCTTTTTCAACTAGACATCAACATTTTCAAAAATTGGACGATCTGGGTCTCTTTGCAACGAGATTCTACACAAAACCCATATCTCAAATTATTTTTGGAAAATCTGCCCATCTGAAGAAGAAAAATCAGCAAGCTATTTTTAGCTTTTGTGCAAAACTTGTTCGAGCATAGTCAAGTTTATAGTCAAACTTCAAGTTTTTCAGTATGGAGTACTCTCTCATCGAATTCAAGGCCAAGTTAGTGCTGTATCATGATTTCATCAAAACTTTTGAGACTGATTTGCATCATATAAAATTGGTGTTCAATTTGTGTGCTTTGGAAGACGCAAGCAATGTAGCAATCAAACACCTTGGTCATTCTAGATTACTTGCAGTGGCATCAATTCCCATCTCAGTGCAAAGTCTAGAGTTTGTAATTGCTTGTATCAAGCATAACAACCTAGCAACATGGGAAATTCAAGCAACAGATGGAAGAGTTGTTTGCAGCCTCAAGCCGAACATTGTTGAAAAGTGCTTTTCGATACCACCTTGGTCAGAAAATTTGGTTATCTCCATTGAAGAATGTGAAAAGGTGTGGCACATGCACAAGGACAAATACCGAAAAAGAGTTGTAGAAAAATGGTTAAAAGAGAAGCGAAAAACTTTGCCATATGTCAGCAAGATTCGATAAAGCAACTGAAGAGGTCAAGGATTTTCTAAGTTCGATTGTAGAAGGCGAGGAAATCCTGGAAAAGCTGAATTTTGCTATAGATAGTATTGATGCTCCTAATAGAGATACAATTTCCAGCTTTTTGGTGGATGTGGTTGAGATTTAAAGCAGCAGTGAACTTGAAGCTTTCTTCGAACTTTCTTTCTATTCTTGTCTCATTCTTATCCACTCTTTGAAGAAGAGAAAGAATCAAGATGTAATAGTTGGCACCTTCCTATTTTTTGTGCTTTCATAGGTTGTTAGATGCTTATCTTGTTTTAGTTTTAGAAATAAAGCTTGCATGTTGCAAGTCTTGGTTGTAAAAGCAAGGAGATTTTAGGGCTCCCTACTCCTCTGCTTGTGTGTAAATAAGGGCAGCCTTGCCCATTTTTCTTTAAGGGTTATTGTGATAGCAAATTGCTGAGCCAATTTTGCCTCTAAGTTGTTGTTCAGTGTCAATTCACTTTGTGTAAGAGCAAGCTTGTATGACTACCTATTAGCTGCAAGTTATTGTTCAGTTCATGTGTTTTGTGTCAATGTATTTTGGTTGATCGCTAAATTGTAAGCCTATTATTGCTATAATCCTGCTTTCCCAAAAGTGTAATTTTTGTTACTTGAAATTTGAGAAAAGGAAATCTTATGCTTGCTATGCTGCTTTGATCTACTCTCTGAAGTTTCCGTTTTATGTGTTAAACTTATATGATCTTTATTTCAGCTTGCATTGAAACTATAGTAGATGTGCATTGGAAAAAAGTTTGTTTAAGTATTTGTGTCAAAAAATCATTCCTTGTTCATTTCTAACTCTCAAGCTTTGAGTTTACTTGAGTAGTTAGAAACGTCATTAGAGTAGGCTTAGTCATAGTTGAAATTCAAAAGATAAAATCTCAGCTATGACGCTAGAGTTTTATAACCATGTGCTCTTAATTGAACAAAAAGATTGGCAAATTAGTTTTAGTTTACTTTCTTTAAGCAACATTAGCAAAGAGGGAGCTTCCCCTCCTAATTCGAAGAGCAGTTAATCTATGCATAGCTGTCCGTTTCTAATTCGCATACCAGAGGTGCGAATTGAAATGCCAACAAGAAGATATTGAATTAATCTTGCCAGTAAGGCCAAGACCCCATGTAGAAAAGGGCCATGGAGTGGTGATGGGCTAGAAAGCTTATGACGGAGCATGGATTAGTTCCCCATGTTTTTGACAAGCTAAGCATTTCTTCATGTGTTGGTAAACATCTAATTCCATGGTAGGCTAATAATATCCTATTCGAAGGAGCCTCTTGGCTAGGATCATGCCATTTTTATGAGCACCACAAATGCCATTATGGACTTCTTGAAGTGCTAGGTTAGCCTTATTTGAATTGAGAACCCAAGCAAAGTGCCATCATAGCGCCTATGGTAGAGCATGTCGCCAAAGAGGGTGTAATAAGAGGTGTGTTGTGTTGTGACGTTTTTCACACATCGCCCCATTGCAAATGGGGACCCCCCTAATTTTGGCTTTGCTTTTCGGTCGTTTTGTTGTTGTCTCTCTTTTCTACTATCTGTCTTTTCGAGATGGGCCTGCCGTTAAAATTTAAACGTGAAATTTGGCCAAGTCTCAGAATTAGGGTTTTGAACTTTCCAACCAATTTGTGGTCAAATGGGGTGAATAAGATCTGAGGCTAACATTGGTGTCAGTATGTTTCCAGTAGGTTTTCATTGAAATTTCATTGAATTCTGGGTACTTACTATTTTTAGTAAGTGTGCAATTACAGGCAATCCTTCAGCATTTTTGAGAATCCGACAGTCACGCCGCGTCCAGAGCATGTCAAGCTACTCACAGGTTAAATTTGAGCTGAAACAAACAACTTACGACTTTCAGAATTCAGTCTTCCGGGGCTATTTTTAGGGTTTGCATGTCAACGTTTTCTTTGCATGTCTGCATATTCCTTGTGGGTTTTTCGAGAGCTTCTCAGTGATGTGACATGCAAAGCAAGATAATCACTCCTTTAGCAACTTGCTATTTTTAGCAAATACATCCCGACGGCCGCTGCCCAGCACTTCAGAATTGCAAACTGATTGCCATGCAACTGAAACGAGGTCAAACGAAGCTCATTTGATGAACATGCAGAAAATTAGGGTTTCGAGCTTGAGAGCTAAAAATGAGGAGTCTGACGTCAAAATGTCCAAAACTGAAGTATCCATCATGACTAGTATCCTTCAGAGAGTCTGCTGGCAAAATTTGAAGACAATTGGAGCACTTACTATTTTTAGTAAGGTATTCTCGATGCAGGCTATAAATAGAAAGTCAATCTCGGGCGCCAACGCAGGTAGGCAAGATCACCGACGACGATCACAACATCCAAATTTCAACTCAAACGAGGCTAAGGAAGTCCTGGAAACAAACACTTACTATAAATAGTAAGTCACTTCAAAAGCGGCCATAAATGGCAGGTCAACATCAAATCCCAGCAGGTACAAGTCAAACATGTGATGAGGGATCCTTGGCGCAAATTTCAAGACAAACAGAGTTGCAAAGAATGATAAATCAAACAATTGCTATTTTTAGCAGGTCAGGGCAGAGAAATTAGGGTTTCCTAAAATCAAGGGCAGAACAGGACAGTCAAGCAGAAGTGGCGTTCAGTCACAATCAACACCCTTCAAGCAATCAACACGCAAAATTTGAAGACTTTATGAGCAGTTGCTATTTTTAGCAGGTACAGGCAAATATCAGGCATCAGTAGCACAAACACATCCCGAGGTTCAGAGCAAAGCAAAATCCAGCCTTTTTGGAGCTTGAAATTAGCTTGAAGTGCAAAGTTGAAAAACTTTCTAAAAATAGCAAATTAGGGTTAGTGTGATCAAGTTGCCCTAAATCAGGCAAAGAGCATAAAATTCACTGAAATTGATAAATTTTTAATTCTAGCCAGTGAAGAACGCCTTTAAAAGCTGAAGATGAGGCAGGTAATTTAGTAAGGCATTGAAAATGGAAGCTCATAGGATGATATGCGCCCTCAAGCTGGCAAGAGCCTTGAAAATTTTCTAAGTCTTGGAAAGTGGAAGGTGACCCTAGTAAATGCGCCTAAGTTAGAAGCATGGGGGAAATTTTTTTTTCTGAGGCACCAAAACTTGAAGAAGGCACCCCTTAATGTGCCTTGACTCATGAGAGGCTCCATGAAATTTGCCTAAGTGTGGAAAATTAAAAGCAGAGGGCCTCAAAAGCGCCTCACCTTGCATAAAAATTTGAAAAAGTTTCTAACTCTGTGAAATTTGAAGTTCATCCCTCCATCTGCGCCCAAGGAGAAGAGAAGGTGATTGAAAATTTTGCGCCCAAGGAGAAGAGAAGGTGATTGAAAATTTTCTAAGGCATTTAAGCTTGAAGTTGGACACCTTAAATGCGCCCTTGCCAAATGGAAGTCGGGTAAAATTTCTAAGTGTTACAAATTGAAAGTAGCCCCTCTCATTTGCACCCCAGCTTCAAGGAAGAGATGGAAAATTTTCTAAGTGGTTGAAAATGAAAGTATAGGGGGTGAAATGCGCCCCACCTTGCCAAGGTAGTATGCTAGCTAAAAGTGTTCTAAGTGTTGCAAAATTGGGAGAAGACCCCTCCATATGCGCCTGGAAAGAGAAGAAGAACTTGAAAATTTTTCTAAGTGTTTTAAATTTGAAGTGCACCCTTTAAAATGCGCCCAACAAAGGAGGGAAGTCCTTGAAATTTTCTAAGTTATGAAAACTAGAAGCTTGCCTAGCCATATGCGTCCTCAAGGTATTAGAAGGCAAGTGGAAATTCCAAGGCGTGATGCATGCAAAGTGAAAGATTCCAAGGCGTTGAGCTAGGAAATATGCTAAGTATGGAAAAATTTGAACCTCAACCCCTTGACTGCGCCTTTGACTTGTGGAAAGATAAAAATATTCTAAGTATGTGAAACTTGAAGTGTGACCCTCTATTTACGCCTAGACTTGAAGGGATAAAGTTTTTTGAGGCAAGAAGGAATTGGCTGTGAAATGTGCCAGCTTCATGAAATTGTTAAAATTTTCAAGGCCGAGCAAGGAAAATTTGCCCAAAGATGAAGAATGAGGATAAATTTGATTGAGAAATGTTTTTCTAAGGTTTGAAAATTCAAAAATTAAATGTACCCCTTCGTTTGGATACACATGAATTCGATGCTTTCTGGGGGAAATTTTCTTCTGGGTATTGGACGTCTGCGATGAGGAATGGATTTCAAAGTCTTCCATAGCTTGCCAGGAATTCTGAGGTGAAGATTTTTGATGGGCACCAGGTTGATGAATTTCCTAAGGAAAATTTGAGAAATTTTCTAAGGCAAGGAAAAATGTGTTGGCGGATGAATTTGAAAATGATCGCCTAGATGATTTTTGATCAAGTTCCTGAAGAAAACATTTTGCTCGAGCCAGGGTTGGATGAAATGTCAGCCGGAAAAGTGAGGAAGATGCGGTTAACACTTTCGAAAGATGATATGTCCTTGAGGATGATGAAATTTGGCTAAGGCATGAAGGATTGAACACAAAGTTGGCTAGTGAAGGCGATGAACGCTTGGAAATTAGAGTGTGAGAATCCTGGTAAGTAAGTTGAATTTATATTATGAAGTGTTCTAATGCTCTTCTCCTTGCTTGTTTTGCAAGAGAAACGTTGAGACCAAATGATGATGATGAAGCAAATAGTCCAAGATGATAAATCATGAAGGAAGGAAAAGTTGCAAGAAAATGGCTAAGTGTTGAGACTTAGTGACAGAGACGAAATGTTTTCAAAACTCAAGATGGAGAAAGGAATGGAAGCTCGAGCGAAGTTGAAGAACACCGTCAAGGAGAGGATCGAGAACAGTGTGAACGCGTTTCAAGGATGGAATCTTCTGGAAGGATGATGGACATTATGGCTCATTTATTACCCCACTCCTCTTGGTGGCGGTTTTTAGGGTGAATCTTGTTTAGGGCTGAGGTGGCACAATCTGGGCCATCTAGCCGATTGTAATCTGAGCCGTCCGTTGGACTTGGCCATCTATAAAAGGGGGAGTCCCCCTCATTTGTAACTCATTAGTAGACAGTAGAGAAGATTAGAGTAGAAGTCAGAGTAGAGAGAAAACTAGGTGATAGCTTAGAGTAACTTAGTATAGATTGATAGTGTAGTTTGAAGAAGAGGGAAAGTTTTCCCTTTGAAAACTTTGTAAGAAATTGTTGTGAACACTCTCTCAATAAAAGAGTTTTTCATTGATGGTGAATTTCATCTTTGTTGTGAGTAGCTAGCAAGGTTTCTTCGTCCTTCCGATTCAAATGATAGCATAAAATAGTTCAAAATAGTATAATTTTCATTCCATGCAAGTAGATGTTAGTTGTGGAATGTGGTGTTTGATCTAAGCAACTCCGTCTATCCACACCACTAGTGTATTTGCTGATGGTGAATGCGCCTTGTGTGGTCAACTGGAATATCATGTACTTAACTTCAATCACAGTTTGAATAATGGTATGCGTCGTTGTGATGGTATCTTTATGTCAAGTGGTGGTTTGAACATCTTTAGTCATCTCCTTTGAAGATTGCACCGACTCCGTGGAAGCTATCTGATGCGAGGCAAAGCGAAGTCCGGTTAGAAGTTTGCTGAAGTTGAGCCCCATATCTCACGCCTTAGAATAGATTTAGAATCTTCTTAAGCCTGCACCATTTCAATTCAGTACTTTTTGGTTAGAATAGGTAACTCGCGCTTCATAGACAAATCTTTCGCGCATTTGAATTCCTTTCTCCGCTGCTGAACAATTCCGTAAGTCCTCTTGAAATACCAGCAAATCACAATGAGCCAACTGAGCCTATTCGCACTAAAAGAACCTTGGAGTTGAATGCATGAACTTTTTGGCAATCTTAGCATGCGGAACACTTTGATCAAGAGAGGATAGGGTAGCCGTTGGCGACTTTATTCTGCGTTGGTGCGGTCACGAAAAACACATCAACATGTTGAATAAGGGATTTGTGTATGGTGGGTAATAGGTGGGGAGGAATTGTTTGGCTTTGGATGTAAGCATAGATGTCACTATGCCAGGGAGTGTTGGGAACAACAATGTCATAGATCATGTTTGGGTTAGGGATATCATAGGCTAGGATGAAAATTTGCTCTATGATGAAATTGTACTCATGAGCATTATCAAGTATATTTGGGAGAGAACCAATTGTAGCCATAACATCTGCAGTCTTGTTGCTTATGAGGGGACTTGCTCAAAAGATATTTCTACAAAATATTGCTTGAAATTGTCCACCATGCTTTTATAAGGTACAAGTTTGTCATTCTTTGTAAGGAACTCATCTTTGGCCTGTTTGATAGCATCCAAAGACTTGTAAATGTTGGATGTTCCACCACACTACTAGTTTTAGACCAAATACTAACGCTTCATACTTTGCCATGTTGTTTGTACAAGGGAAGCCAATGTAAAATGCTTGTGGGATGAGATCACTTGGGGGGTGATGAAGAGGATGTTGGTGCTTGAGCCATGTGAGGTCAAGGATTCATCAAAGTAAAGTGTCCATGGCTATTGCTCTTCAATGTGAAGGATGGATTCATCAGGGAATTCTGTGATCAATGGATGATCTGGAATTGGAGCGTTTGCTAATTGGTTTGCAATGATTTACCTATTGATTGACATACTCAATATCAAACTCACTAAGGAGCATGGCCCATTTTGCCATTATATCGGTAAGGGTTGCTTTGGCCAACACAAATATTTCAAAGGGTTGACCTTGGCAATGAGATGTGTAGTAGTGTTGAACATGTATTGTCAAAGTTTTTGTGAGGCAAAGGCTATTGCAAGGAAAACTTTTTCCATGGAAGAATAGTTGAGCTCACATCCCATTATTGTACTACTAAGTTAATATGTAGTATTTTCTTGTCCCTAATCATTGTGCTATGCTAGGAGGGCACCTGATGCATGTTGTGTTGTGTAACTAAGATGTAGAGCAATAGAGCCCCATCTCATTTAGGTGCCACTAAAATTGGTGGATTGGAGAGGTTTTCTTTGACTGGTCAAATGTTGCTCGACAAGATTGGTGTTATTCAAAGTTGATGTTCTTCCTAAGTAGATGTGAAAAAGGGTGGCACTTATCTACTGGTTGGGAAATGAATCATTTGATGGCTTGGAGTTTTCCTTGTAAGTTGCATAATTGTGTGAGATTCCTAGGGGGTGGCATTTCTATTATAGCTTTTACTTTGTTAGGATCTACTTCAATACCACATTTGGAGATGATGAACCTTAGGAGTTTGCTTGATGTGTCTTTGAAGACACATTTCGTGGGATTTAGTTTGGCTTTATATTCTCAAAGTCTTTGGAAGATATGATGTAAGATGGTTGGATGATTTACTTTACGTTTTGATTTCCCAAGATGTCGTCTACACAATCTTAGACAATATCATGTAGCATATCTTGGAATATGATGGTAATGGCCCATTAGTATGTGGTGCCAATGTTTTTGAGACCAAATGACATGTCTTTAGAATAGAAGGTTCCCCAAGAGGTGATGAAGGCCGTTTTATGTTGGTCCTTTGGAGTGCTAGTATTTTGTTGTACCTAGAAAATCCATCCATAAGTGACAACATTTTGTGGCCAGTAGTTAGATCTACTATCATGTTGATATTGGGAAGAGGAAAGTCATTTGTAGGGAAAGCTTTATTAATGTCTCTAAAGTTAGTGCAAACCCTAATGCCTTAATTCTTCTTTCTTATTGGAACTACATTGGATACCCACTCTCAATATTTGATAGGTAGAATGAATCCAACATTCAACAACTTTTGAGCTCTTTTACTAGGAGGGCTACTATAGGGTGCATTTTTCCTAGCTTTTGGCACACTAATTGGCATTGGGTCATACTACAAGGTGGTGGATGATCGAGTATGGGTCCAAGATAGGCATATCAACATAAGACTAGGTAAATATATCAGGATAGTCTCTAGTATTGTACAAATGTCTTCTTTTAACTTAAAATCTAAAGTAGATGCTATCTGTGTGAGTTTAAGTTTTGTCTTTTGCACCCCCATTAATGTCCATGTCGTCCTCAACAAGGAGAGGTGATCCATCTTCAATTGGTGTGGGAGCTAATGGAAGATGGAGTTCATTATCAATAGGTATGTTTGCATCAGGTGTTGGTTTAGATAGGCCTTCAAAAGGATTTCCTTGTTCTCCAAAATGTGCGGATGAGCTTAGTAGGGTCTCTAAGCCTTTTTTATGATCTCTTGGAGGGATGTGGTCACAAGATTGCATGAGTTCTAGGATGGCTTCATTGTTTTGGAATGCATCTAAGGTGGGGGATCTTGTTGGTCGTAGTTGATGAGTTCAAGATATTGTAGGTTGAGATGGATGGCAAGGATGGTGTGACCATGAAATAGGCTTGTGGCGGCAAGCTTTTTGAAAGAAGCAGGGATGACATTTTCTTTGCTATTGTCAAGGTCAAAAGAGGTGTGCTTAGTGATATCGAGAGGGAAATTCTACAAGGGCATTGTAATATTCATCATAGGCACCATATCCAAGGCTAGAAGTACCATCATTTGTTGGTAGATCAATAGGATCAAGCGGGTCCTTCTCATCGAGGCTAATACCTTTGCCTTTATTGTTCATATTGCTGCAAATATACAAGGGAATAGGATAATTGTGTTGCTTCAAGTAGGTAGCATATTGCTTATCTCTATAGAGCCACATAGGATCAAAAAATTCTATGTCTTCATCAACGAGGTCACAATTGAAGATGATGGTAGCGGGCCCCCATTGTAGCATGAGGAAGGGATCTTGTATTTTTGGGTGTGGTTGACCAATGGATCAAGGTGAGATGGGAAATTTGGTGATACGAAGGAACTCATGGATCTGATATTCTTCACATCCTTTATCAAGGATTTTGAATGTGGATTTTAGGGATTTTTGCTTGATAGGTATGGTGGAAGGTAGATCACTAGGATTGATGCATGACTTGGATTTGGGAATAGCCTTAGATGATGGACGATGGTTGTTATATTGCCCTTCCAACATCTTGCAATACTGGGAGGGGTGAAGGTCACTAGAAATACTAACTTCTACACTATTGTATGGAAACTTAAGGTAGCATGGTAGGTGGATGGTATAACTTTCATGGTATGGAGCCATGGCTGACCAAGAAGGAGGTTGTTTGGAAGATCTAGGTCTAGGATAGGACATTGAGTATATTACAATGAGGGTCCTACATCAATAGGAAGGCGAATAGTGCCAGTTGATTCTCTCTTTGCATTATCATTGGCCTTGATAGTGATAGTTTGAGAACCCAAAGTTTTTGTTGAATAGCCTAAATGTTGCACCAATTGAAGCGTACAAATATTTAGGCTAGACCCATTGTCTATGAGCACATGCTTTATTTTATGCTTGGATATGACAATGTTGATATGAATGGGATGGTTATGTGATGGACCAAGGGAATGAAAATTATTTGGAGTGAGGTGAGGCGATGATCGGTGGAATGGTGGTTAACAAGGACTTGAAAGTACAAAGGATCGATGTTATTGGGCACTTGGGATTCTTGGAGGATTCAATTAGGATATCCCTATGAGCGAGGGATGTTTGGAGGTGTTCAAAGATGGAAACCTAGGTGTTTGTCCGCTTAAGATGGTTGATGAGGTATTGTTTCTTAGAAGTACGATTGGCTAGAGTAGGGCTTTGGACAATGACTTTGCCACGTCCAGTAGTGACAACACAGTTGGATGTTTTGATTTTGATGGTTTGAACTCATTCATTAGGTTGCTAAATGTGTCCAACAATGGAATTGTAGGTGTGAGGGTTTTTATGATAATGGTGGTGTTTGTGTAGGATTCCCATCCTTGATTTTGCTTAGAAGTGCATTGCTGACTGTGTTTAGAGAATGGGTTTTGATAGTTCCCTAGGTTGTGATTGGGAAAGGTGCTGGATGGTCCTTTGACTTTAATTTTGTTTACTCTCCTATTTGATAAAATGAACACTTGAAATAATGAACATAATTAAGAATGCATACTCGATAGAGGAGTAAAAAGTATATCTTTATTTGCACATGAAGTTATTACAAAAGTAGATCAAAGATGGTCAGCTACGGGTCAAAGTTGATTCGACTAGATCATACTACTTGACGATACAAAATCTATTTAAAGAACCCAATGATTTCCAAGAGGAACACAATTGTCAATTGACTTTTATAACTACTCCAAGCCCACAAACAATTAATACATAGTCAGATAAACCATATGATCGATACATAATAATGGGCATTGTATGCTAATTACATCATCCCCTCCAAAAGAAAAAGTTGCCTTCCAAATAACAAGGAAAACAAGTAAGCATCAAGTAACATTAGGGAATATTTTCGAAACTAATGACGATATTGTAGATGAAGACCTGTAGGCAAACTTGGAAGCATAGTTCACAAACTCGGACTTGGAGAGTACTTGGCAAATCAAATGAGTTTGGGGGGGTCTAGGGGCAACACCCTTGGTGGGATTGAGGGACAAAGCCCCTTGTGAGGTTTGGGGACAGCACCCTTGGTGTGTTCCTTATCATGATATAGGGCAGGGTCAAGGAGTGGAGCCCCCACCACCAAGCCCAAAGGAAGACCTTCAAAACCGTACAGACCTTCATGGCACACACCCTTTTCATGATTTTAAAGAAGGCAGAAAACGATGTTCATAAAGCCAAAAAAGTAGAGTTTGAGTGTTTAACCAACTTATGCCAGTAGGTGAATAATGCTTATGACCAACCAAGAGACCCATTTGATTGCACATTGAAAGCTGAGAATGTTGCACCCAATCTATCACTGAACCCAAATAGTACTATAGGAAAATCAAAAGCATTTTGATCATGAAAATGGTGTTCAGTATCCCCATATTTTAGGAGTGCACTTTCATCTAGTTCACCAATCTATATGAGGAATTCCCTATTTTTGCCAAAGTCATAGTCGGAAGAACCAACTCTAATGTCTTAAGTCAAACTCTACGAACAACCCCAATTTTTTTTGATGCAAAACCATGTTCCAATTGGTTGTATGATAGATGATGGAGGTATAGACTCTATGGTGGATAAAATTAGTTTATGCTATATGATGAAGAATGTTGATGCATTCTGTATAGTGGCATCGATAAGGGGGTTGCACAATAGTAGTAAAGGCGTTAGGATGCAAAAAGGGAAGTAGTATGGCAGGAGTAAAGGCATTAGGCTACAAAAAGATAAGTCAAATGGCAAGAGTAAAGGCGTCAGGCTGCAAAAAGGTAAGTTGCATTGTAGGAGTAAAGGTGTTAGGTTGCAAAAAGGTAATTTCTATGATGGGTGCATGAAGATTGAAGCATACGACTAATGAAATGAAGATAAGTCATACAATAGGATGAAGGATATGAATTTGCCAAAGGGTTCGTATGGTGCATGAAAGAATAGTTAGTACAATAACATTTATAGCAGGTCGTACGCTAATATGTGGGAAATGTATGGAAGCGATACCTAGGCTAAATTGTTCTATTGAATTAGAAGGGATAATTGTATTGTAGCAATGAGGAAACTATCCCATACAACAGAGGTAAAAGAAATAGATTGTATGGTGCTAGAATTTAATTGCAAAGAACAACCATGTTATACAAATGCACTAAGGGCAAATTGTGTAGTGGTAAAAAATTGCAAAAAAATTGGAAATTTTGTACTAATAGGCTATATGATGAAGGCACAATTAAGCTATATGGTAGGAGAAGACATAGGCCATATGTACTAGGGTGATCATTAATAATTAATTTTCTAATATTTGACTTTTCCATCCCATGCAAGCTTGAACTTATTATTTTTTATGTTTCTTCTATGTGGGGACCACTTTTTGTCTCTCTCTCTCTCTCTTTTGTTTTTGTTTTTTTTTTTTCTGTTTGATTTGTTTTATGGTATTTTCCCTATAAATTCCCTTTGAAGCATGTCATAATTTAACTTCATTGATTTGTAAATTGTTAGTGAAATCTAGGGCTTTTGCTTGAATAAAAAAAGCCAACTTTTGCGAATCCCTATGGCCGACACACAAACTATCCAGTTTTTCCAAATCATTCTTCATTGGTTGCTTATCATCACATAATCCTTATTTGTCTTCATTGATCTCCATAGTTTCAAAAAGTTACAATTTGATGGAAATACTTCATAATCCTCCATTTGCCAATGAAATAGGCCATAGAGAGAATTTGTTTCATCCTATGTACATGACTATAAATCCAAAATCCCTTTGTCGTTTAGTTCCATTGGACCCTAATCTTGCTTCTTTGTCCACTCTTCTTCAAAGTTTGACTTTGACGAATTTGAGGAAGTTACTTCCTCATTGATTGCTTGGTTCTTTAAATCGATTATATACTTCTAACCCTTGTTCTCAATGGAGATTGTATTATTTTTTCAGTTATGATTGACTTTGGCTGCTATGAGCCAACCTCGACCCAACAATGCATCACATGCCTTCTTTTGTAATGAAATGATTACTAAATTTTTGGGTTCCAATAATTACCTTTTGGCCCATTAAAACTCCAAGTACCTTAATAGCTTGTTGATCCGCACCCACTTGTTGAAAAGTTGGGGGCCAAATGGTTGGCTTGTTCGACTTCTCCAAGTTCTTTTGGAAGTACGTTCACACCAAACTTGCCATCAACAGTTGTATTGGTGAGATTCCTTCCATATTCACCATCGTTGGTTTCTTTGTCATGCTAATTGTCAGTAACATTGGATTGATCATGTGGTCCTCCAACAATGGAGGTTTAGCTATTGGGTCTTCATTCTTGCTAGATTCCAAATGGGTTGTAGCATGCACCATCTCATTGTTCTTGATACACTAACATTTTGAAGTTAAGGAATACTTTGTAATAAATCAACTACTATAATTGTTATGGTAGTTTGAAGTACTTGCCTTGTAATATTTGTACCAAATTGTAATTTGTTTCCGTACATGCATTTGCATTTTAGTGGCGTTGTTTGTTAGCCATAGCATTCTCCAATTCGACCCTTATTTCACACAATCTTTCTTTTTCTATATGTGGGTCCAGGTATACAAACTTCTTTTCTTGGGCTCAAGTAACGACTAATACTTCATTATGTCTTACATCAATCATCTTGCCATTGTCCTTTTGCTTTTGACATTAGTGTCTTCATGGTCTCTAGCTCCACACCATTTGCACAATATTTGCAATTCATCTTGCTTGTGTTGGCAGTCTCTCGCAAAGTGTCCCCATTCATTGTATTATCAACATTGTATGATCATATGTCCTTTGGTGTCATATTGTATCTGATTTTAATAATCGCCTAGAAATGCATTTTGTGGCTTTCGTGGAGTGGACTACTCTTCTTGTGCACTCGTGGTCTTCAAATTATATAGGAATTCTTTTATTGAATGACCCATAACTTGAAAAATCTCATAAAGTTACCTTTGGTGTGACCTTCACTTTGACACTTAGTACACCATAGTTCATTAGTTTCTTTCTCTATCTTAAATTCTTTTATTATTTGGAGCATGTCCCTCTGGAGTGCTTGTACTATTTTTGATTCATTGTCATTGTTGCCATTCGAACTTCCATCTTCCTTTGTTTTGTTTTACCATGGGAGGACATTTTGTCTTCACTTTCTATGTCCATTACTTGATTGTGGGCTTCTGCAAAAGAACAGGGTGGTACTACCTTCATCTTTTTTCTTAATGACGAAAGTAGACCTTCGATGATCCATTTTTTCTTGAGACCATTGGTCGGTTTTTTTTTCTAACTTTATTAGCAATTCTTTAAGTCTATGATTAGAAGCTTGTACATTTTCATGCTTACCTTGTTTTGTATTGTGAATTTCTACTATTATTTCATTATCATGACAAATCAACTTAAACTCTTCTTCAAAGGCCTTCTTTAATCTCTCCTATGTGTTTTGAGAGGCTTGGTCAATTTCTATATCCTAGTCAATTGCTACACCTCACAAGATCGTTGGAAAAGGTCGTAGCCAAATTGTCTTATCATTTGCCTATATTGTCCAAATTATTTGATAAGTCTTATAGTGCCTCACAATACCTCTAATCCATTGCTTGTAAACTTCGGTAACTTTTGCTTTTTTGGACTAGGGCTTAACATGGTTTTGTTCTGATGCAAACCTAGTGCTTGAAACTTGCTTGCTAGGGAGTTTTGATTCAACATTCCGATGCTTTTCTCACACTCTTGGCCATGTAGGAATCCTCTACTCTTCCCTCAGCTTCAACGTTTTGCACACTTATTTCACCTTTAGATTTTCTTTGAGACACCCTTGGCTCAGCTTCTTCTCCTTTGATTGACAACCTTTTGATGCCTCAAAGGTTACTCTTGTACACTTCTGTGAAGGAATTTTGACTCCGTCGCCCAACTCACCTCATTTAGAGAAGATTGTCTTTATTTTTCCACTTTGTCGCAAAGATCTGTTGATGTGATTTTTGTGACCGCACCAATCAGCAGAACAAAGTAATCCGAAGGCTACTCCATTCTCTCTTGATCAAAGTATTCTGTGTGCTAAGATTGCAAGAAAGATCGCACGTTCAACTCCAAGGTTCTGAAATGCTTTGGAATACCCTCAGTAGGTTCGTTGTGATATGCTGTTTTTACGAGGGGACTTACACAATTGTTCAAAAGGTTTTGCAGTTGACAACAGGTTAATGATTTGAAGGGGATTTTATGCGAATGATTTGGCGTTGAGGTATGGATTTTCTAAAACTAACCAGAAATGTGCGGAATGTAAATGAGTATAGGGCCTAAGAAGTCTATGTTCTATCTAAGGACGGGATGTGGGATCAATTTCGGCAAGCTTCAACCAAACTCTGCTCCACCTCACGTTGGACAGCTTATACAAAGTTGGTGCAATCTTCAAGGGAATGGCGAGGAGTTTTCAAGTTATAATCCGATAGCAAGATACTGTCAAGGCGACGCATACCAAGATATGAACTACAACTGAAGTTAGGATTATAAAATACTCCAGTTGACCACACAAGGCAAACTTGTCGTCAACAAGCTGCTAGTGGTATGGACTAAAACGAAGTTGCCTCGATCAATACCACAAATCCACAACTAAAATCTACTTGCATGAAATGAAAATTACAGTACTTTAAGCTATTTTACGCTACTTGGAGTAGAAGGGATGAAGAAACCTCGCTAGCTATTCATAACAAAGACAAATTTCACCATCAATGAAAAGATCTTCTATTATGAAAGTTTTACACAACAATCTCTTACAAAAGTTTTCAAAGGAAAACTTCCTTCTTCTCCACACTATGCTAAGCTATCAAATTATCTCTTTGCTCTAACAAAACATCTACTCTCTGATATCTCCTCTAATCTAATTCTAATGAGATACAAATGAGGGGGACTCCCCCTTTTATAGATAGCCCAGTCCAATGGACGGCTCAGATTACAATCAAATGAATGGCTAAGATTAAGCCACCTTAGCCCTAACCCTAAAAACTGCCAGAATAGGGAGTGGTGCAATAAATGAATCAAAGATTCCCATTCATTCCCAAAATAGTAAAGACAATTAATGCCCACAATCAGTCTTCTAGAAGGTCATTATCCAGAACTGCATTCTCGTTCTCCTTCTCCTTGGCTGCAAAATCAATGAACCTAGCAAGCACAGCCTCGACCTCCTGAACCGAAATAGGTGGAATACAATCAAGCTGAAACTCAAGCACCGTGACTGACTGTCCATGCCTCATGCAAGATTTTCTCCAAGCAGCTAAGGCATCCTGTGTACTCTGAATCAAGCTAGGTTAAGTAGAAATGTTCTCAAAATCATCCTGCATGAAAGTCTTCACCTCCACAAAGAAAGGTGCCAGCCTACCCCTCAAATTATCAGTAGTCACCTCATCGGAATTCAGCCGTCTAGCAAAGATTGTCTCCAAGGTATTCAAGACTCCATAACAATATTCATCATAGCATTCCTGACTAAGCACGAGCAAGATCTTCCATGAACTTCCCTGTCTCGGCACGAACACCTGTAACCCACTTGTCTGCCTCCTGTGCCACCTTTCTCAAGTCCTCCAAGCCACTAACTGATTCTCTGGATAACTCAACTGGAAGCATAAGTGTTGGATTCTCTTGCCTGCAAAGACGAGACAAGTGCTGCATATATCCTATCAATGTTTTATGCTCTTGCTTCAATTTCTTATTCTTTCCTTCAGTCCCGAACAATCTATCCTTAAGCGCCTGATAGGAGTTATCACATTCCTTGACAATCTGTGCACCTGTGGGATGTCCTAACTCCATGGTTGTGATCACGTAATTCTTTGGCACTGCCTCATCTCGATCACAATCAACTCGTGGCACAGCCATATGAAGGGTGCAAGAGCCATCCTCATTAGTTGAAATCTTCGAAAATTTTCGTGCTCTCTTCTTTGGTGGAGGCGTGCTGATCCTATTCAAAAACTCTTCCATCTCTACTGCTGGATCAACTTCTTCATTGGGGCTCCTTCTCATTCTATCCCTAAGCCAATCAGGTACAACCTGCTGAATAACAAATGGCTGCTCCTCTCTAGCTTTTACTTCACGGACTTGTTCAACTTCAATATCATTCTGGCGAGGCTCATCGGCCTCTAGTGGCTAAGTGTCTACTGAAATTGCATCATCCTCCAAAGCCGTCTCTAACTCACGCTGAAAATGAGTGTCAGTAGCAGTCTCATCATCTTCCTCGTGCTGATCATCCCTAGTAGGCGTATTAACACTCTGACCAACTGACTCTCTCTGTGGTGGCTGATTTTCTTCATGTACTTCCTGCTCTTGATTCAATGCATTTCTCTGATCAGCGAAAAGAGAAACCTCCTGTATACTTGGAGAACGTGTCTCCAGTGGCCTAGGCAACTCAATCACAACCCTCAGAGGCTTCGGCTGAACAGGCTCCGGTTGAATTGGCTCCTTCCTTCGAGATTCTGGACCTCGAGTAACTTGTTTCTTTCTGCTGGTAGTGGGTGTCCTGTGATCTCCCATCAAGTTGTAGGTCAAGGAAATTGGCCTACTTTTCAGTCTGCTCACGTGCCTATCAACCTATGCCCTGGTGAAAGTCATGACTGGAATGCAAAGTGTGTCCAAATCAGCTATCTCTGGCTCCAACCAATCTGGGAGTGGAAGTGGCGTATTTCTTACTGCCTCATAATCTAGATGGAGAACGTTCATGTCCTCATCCACCTGGTCTGGTACTGGAATGATTTCACACTCCCTAATCATGCTTATGGGTAGCCTAGAGAACATTCTCTTTCTGACTTCAGCCTCATCTGATGTACCAGCCCAATAATCCTCAATGTTTGCCTTATGCTTGAACTCTTCTGACAGTATCCATTTGATATTGCTATGCGGATCATAATGCTGTCTGCTGGTGTGATAGGAAAAATGAAAGAACTGAAGCTCGTTTTCAGCTTCTCTAGCTGCTTGAAGTGAAGGACACACTTCGTCTGAATTACCCATGACAATTGGGAAGTCAACACCTCCCTTCTTCCTTCTCTTCTAAATTTTATCGTAGGCAACAAGTTGCCTAGATATCTCTAACATTAAAATTCTGTTGGTTGGGTACTTAGGCAGCCTATATGGATATGAAGAAAAACCTTGCAGCCTAATGTAAGAAAACTTCGGAAACTGTATAAACCAGCACCCATACATTTCTATTAACTCCTGAGCTTCCCTCTAGATCCTATGATGAGTCCGCTTTTGAAGTGATCTCGTGATGTGCATGGTAAAGGCATCGTTGACACGCTTGAAATGGGTAGTGCTCGTTAGGTGCAATTGTGGACAAGCCTCATGGATTTTGAATTGATGAGAACCACAACCAACAGGCTCCTTGTAAGATATTCCTCTATACTTTGTCATATGAGCCAGCATGTAAATAATGTAGGAGCCCAAATAAAATGTCTTCGTCCTCCTCAGACTTAGGAGCTGCTCATGCAAGTTATCGCTGATCATAACAGCCCAATTGATGTGCTCTTTTCCTTCCAGCACGAGGTTGATGTAATAAAACATCCATGGCTCAAAAATAAACGCTTGAGGGCAGCCTCCAACTCTACTCAGCATCATGATCAGGTCACAATACTCCTGCTTTAAATCATCTGATATAATCTGTCTTGGCAACTTTGTACGAGAGGGCTTGGGCTTGTTCATCCAGCGAGTGTTAATCACCTCTGTACATCTCTTGAATGTAGAAGCATACATTCGTTTAGCTTGCTCTCTTGTTTTGTAAATCATTCTCTCGTGTGGTAGAATTCCAAAAGCTTTGCCGATAGCAGCAGGAGTGAGATTGGCGTATACTTGACCATCTGGTGAGACAATTGATCTGTGTTCAGGCTCATAGCAATTAACACACTCCATCATCAGCTCCAAACACTGAATAGCTGGTGGGAAACCAGTTGCTGCAAATAATCCACTTCAAACAATGTTGTGTGAAGTGATCGAAGGATGGTGACTGCCAACTCCCATAATCCGACTTTTGAAAGCCTCCATGTTGAAAGAACCCAAATTGGTGTCAGCCAGCTTGCTCAACTTTGAAGTAAACTTCGACTCCGGCAGAACAGGCTTGCTTAGCTTCTTGATAACAGCCTGCTTGGATGCGCCATTGCTGTCTCTGCCAGTTGCTCTTACTTCAGCCATCCTACAAAATAATAAACAGCCATCAGCAAATTAACTTAGAAAATAAATAAAATATCATGCAGGGGCTGCTAGTTGACTTTAAAAACTTGAGAAGCTGCAACATTCTACTTCATTTGCAAACCTCAACTTCTCCTCCAACAAATTCGAACTTTCAACACTTAGAAAGTTTATGCAAGTTTCAGCAACTTCAATTCTTCCTTAAGAAAATCGGTCAACTTCACTTCAGCAATTAGACTTTTTAAAATTCGTACTTTAGCAACTTTAGACTTAGATTTTTAAACTTCAGCTTCAGCCACTCACTTCAAGTCGTACTTCTTCAATAACCTTCAGCTTCAGCAACTTCAATCACTTCAAACTTCTTCAGCACTCAACTCAAATTTTCTTCAATGCCCAATAACTTCAATCTCAGAGCAAATTCAAATTTCCTCAGCTGGTGAAAAGAAATGAATAAACTTCAGCTCATATAGGTAATTCGAATTCTAGAAGGAGGCTAAGTTTAGCCAGTGCATTAAGTCTCCACTACTTCTTAGCAAGAATTCAAATTTCCCTCTTTCGATAAATTAAACACTTGTCACCCGACGCTTGGAATCTTGACCTTCTAGAATTTCAAAGAATTCAACTTGACTGGCGTACTTAGCATTTTAATTCACTTTTGAAAATATCCACTTCAAATTCACTCTTTAAGAATTTTAATTCGCCAGCTGAAGCTCTGTCATTTAAATTTTTATTCAACTCTGACTCCAGAAGATTCATCCCACGGAGAATTCAAACAAAATCATCTAGGAAATCCATTTCAAATTCATTGTCTGAAGCATTTTTCTTTCGAAAACACATTTTATTCAATTTGCCTTAGAAAATTTTAAATTTTCCTTAGGAAATCTCATAATTTCAAGTACCGATCAAATTCTCCATCTTAAATGCCTTGGAAAAGTGCAGAAGACTTTAAAATCAACTCCTTGTCGAAGATCTTCAATACCCAGAAGAAAATTTTCCCCAGAACGCATTGAATTCATGGGTATTGAACGAACGGGTTCATTTAATTTTTCTATTTTTTTGAACCTTAGAAAAATAATTTTCAACAAATTTATTCTTGTTCTTCATTTCTGTGAGTATTTTGTTGCTTTGACTTGAATACTATTAATCACCCTTGCGATGCTGGCATTCTCCGTCTTCTCCACTGGCAATTTTATTCAATTCTCAGGAAATTTCATCACTCCAAGTCTAGGCGTACTTTTCCTAAGGAAGAAAATTTTGTGCCTTAGAAAAATTTAAAATCACTTAGCACATTTTGCACGTGGTGAGGAAAATTTTTATCAACTCACTTAGAGAAATTTTTCTCCATTGCCTTGGGCGCATTTTGCATTTCATGAGGGATATATTTCTTTTTTTTTAATTCCAACGCCTAGCATTTTTATTATTCCCATCACCTCATAGGCTTAGTATTTCCAACGCCTAGCATTATTTATCTCTCCCTTGGGCAAATTTCACACTTGCAAGAGGATATTAAAATTTTGTCTTCTTCTAGGCTAAGCTGGGCGCATTTAGCATGGGGTAAAGGATTTGAATATTTTCAACATCTTTGACTTCCTTGTTTTGTCTTTACGTGCTTTCATTTAGGCGCATTTGATCATAGGAGGAGGATAAAGTTTCTAACGCCACATTTGACTTGTTGACTTCCTTCTAGCTTGAGCGCATATCATATAGGGTGGAGGATGGGCGCATTTCCTATGTATAGAAGGACGAAACACTTTGACCCTTTGACTTGAGAGGTGGGCGCATTTTGGCATATGAGGAGGATAAGCATTTTGACGCCTTGACTTTCCTTTGGCTTTCCTCTAAACTTGGTGCGTTTGAGGGGGTGAGAGGGATGAAGTTTCTAATGCCTTTGACTCCTTTTGACCTCCTTGTTAATAATGGGCGCATTTTCTATGTCATGAAGGATGGGCGCATATGAGTGGATAAAGAGGATAAGCTTGACACTTAGAATTTTTGTAATCATCTTGCTTGTGAGGGCGCATTTAGGCTAGGTAGGAGGATGAGACTCAACACTTAAACATTTTCTTGACTTCCAGCTGAAGATGGGCGCATTTCCTAGGTCTTACAGGATGAAACTCAAACTTAGAAATATTTTCATCTCATGCCTGTGAGGAGGGTGCATTTTGGGGTAGCTGCAGGACGAGACTCATGCCTTAGGATTTTTCTTTCCTTCTGCTAGCTTCCTTGTGTCCTGCTATTTATAGTAAGTCCTCTGATTTCCATACTTTTGAAGCTCGGAACGATTTGAAATTTTAGGCATAGGACCCTCATGACCTTGTCAGCCTGTTCACACTGCCATCCTGGGCTGACCTGCTAAAAATAGCACATTTCTGAAGGTGATTTACTATTTATAGTAACTGCTCATTTATGAGATCTCCACAACTCCGTTTGACTTGAAATTTGAATGATGTGCTCCTCATCGGGTGACCTGCCTGTTGACACTGGCGCCTGATGCTGGTTTACTATTTTTAGCCTATTTCTGGAACGCCTTACTATAAATAGTAAGTTCTCCGATTGCCCTCAAATTTTACCGGTGGATAGCTTGAAAGATGCTAATCACAGTGGGATACACCGGTTTTCAAGAATTCTGACTTTTTACCCCTCTTTTTGGGTCCCGAAGCTGGAAACCCTAATTTATCTTGCATGTATATCAAACGACCTCCGTTTGACCTCGTTTCTATTGTACTTCGCCCTGTTTCTGATTTTGATGCACTGTGTAGCTGCCGGCGTGGAACTGCTAAAAATAGTAAGTCACTGAAAACTGATCATCTCGCTTTGCATGTCACACCAATGCGTAGGTCTCGAAAAACCCACAAAGAATCACTTGACATGCAAAGAAAACCCTGACATGCAAACCCTAAAAATAGCCTCTGAAGGCTGAACTCTGAAAGTCATTATCACATTTTGCATGTTATATCGTCGCGAAGGTCTCAGAAAACCCAAAAGGAATCTCCAGACATGCATTGAAAAACTTCACATATAAACCTTGAAATCCGCTCTGGAAGCTGAACTGTTAAAAATAGTAAGTTGTTCGTTTCAACTCAAAATTTGCAGAGGAGTAGCTTGACATGTTCTGGATGTAGTGTGACTGTTGAATCTTCAAAAATGCCGAGAAAATATCCTCTAAATTGCACACTTACTAAAAATAGTAAGTTGCTAGAATTTGATGAAACTTCAGTGGAGATTTGCTGGAAGCAGACTGACATCAATGTTAGTCTCTGATTTCAATTTATTCACTTCATTTGACTTTAAATTGACCATGAAAGTACAAACCCTAATTTTCAGACTTGGCCAAAATTTCACGTTTAAACTCACAAACGGGCACATCCCCAGAAAGGCAGACAACAGAAAGAGAGAGAGAGAGAGAGAGAGAGAGAGAGAGAGAGAGAGAGAGAGAGAGAGAGAGAGAGAACCAAAGCCAAAAGGTCACAACAAGATCAACTCATGCTTTGTTGGGTAGTGGTAAGTACTTGGCTATCTCCTCCCACTCTCCCTTCATATGTTATCTTGTAGTGGAAATGCTTTTGTTTCTTTGACTATGGCTTTGATTTCAACTCCTTTCATGGGATGGGATCTGACTTTGAACTTGTATTGTTGGGGTTTCTTCGACTATTTCTTGTAGTTTTCTTCTCCATTCTCTTTGCTCTATGATCCTTATAGATTGCCTTATCTCTTGGTCTTAACCACCTTGTGGTCTCTTCCCACCTTTTGTTGGGATCTAAGGGCGCGAAGCTCTCAAATTTGACCCGATTTCTTTTAAGACAATGATGCCAATGTTTACTCTCCTATCTAATAAAATGAATACTTGAAATAATGAACGTAATGAATAATGCATAATAGATAGAGGAGTAAAATTGTATCTTTATTTGCAAATGACGTTATTACAGAAGTAGACCAAAGATGAAAACCAAGGATCATAATCCATTTGACTAGATCATATTGCTTTGCTATAGGATACAAAATCTATTTAAATAACTTGACGGTTGCAAGAGGAACACAAGTGTCAACTAACTGACTCTTTAACTATTTGACGCTGACAAGCAATTGATACATAGTCGGATAAATCATATTATCAATACATAATAATAGACATTGTACACTAACTACAAATTTCACTTCCATCTATAAGGTCTTGGATGTAATATTTTAATTTCACGCATATGCTTGTGGCATGATTCTTGATTTGGTGGTAATCACAACATTCATCCTCCTTATACCAGGAGGGTTTGGGTTGGCCATCATCAAAGGGTTTTGAGAATGGAAAGGTGACCATGTTGGCTTTGTCCAATTGATGGAAGACTATTTTGATAGGCTCTTCTAGGGGTGGGAATTGTTTTCTCTCTCTTGGGTTTGGGAGATGCAGATGGAATGGAAATGGATGAAGTTTGTTGGACAGGACGTATTTTGAGTAGGTGACCTCATTGCCAACTACATTCTTGTTCTTGTTAAAAAATTTGGGTTTATCACTGCAAAATTTTGATTTTGATCTTTTGAATAAAAGTTTATTACCAACTTAGGAATGATGGCCTTTTCAATTTGGATGCCCCTTTCGATGAGCTCATCAAAATAAGTGATACAGTGTACTTGTAAATGGAATGCCAACTTTGGGTTGAGATTAGTGACAAAGATGTATACAAGTTTCTTTTTTGGTATTGGCCATGGGAATCTACTAGCCAAAGCCCTCCATTGTTGAAATAACGATGGAAAGCTCTCCCTTGATTTTTTTTGGTGTTGCATAGGTCCATCATGGTTAACTCGTGTTCCATGTTAGAAGAGAAGTGTTTGACAAATTTTTCAACTAGGTCTTCAAAGGATGTGATGGATCCCTTGGGTTGATGCAAGAACCATTTGAGTGCTTGCCCACCTAAACTATCAGGGAAAAGGTGTAGTAAGTACATGTCCTCATGCACCACTTCTTGACTTGCAACGATGAACTCTTTAATGGGTTCCCTAGTGTCACCTTTGTTGATGTTATAATGGTAGCAGCGGGAGATTCTTTCTCTCAAGCGAATTTAATATTTAAATATTCATTTGATGCTGACCCTTGTGAATGGGTGTCTCATTACAAACAACATTTTATATTTTATTTATTTCACATAAAGGCCGATTGAACAAAGTCGCATGGGAGAAAGAGAAGCGATGTTTCAAGAAGAGGCCGACTTCTTGTGTAAAGTTGTATTGCTTGGGAGAAGACATTTCATTTTGTATATATAGGAGCGCTGCTCTCGCTCTCTTATATCATTCATTCATCTAGTGTCAAGTGCATATAATTCTCAAAGTAGTTCGATATCACAGCAGGTCAATATATTGTTCTTCAAGGAGTTTGATATACTTCATTTGGTTGTATTCTTACATCAAGAGTGGTGCTATTATCTCTACATCAGATTGGCCTTGTGATTGGCCTCATTGTAAAGCATATTGCTGCTATTCTATTCAATATATAGGTGATATATTGTTGCTGGGTTTTTCTCCCTCAAGAAGGAGGGTTTTCCCAGGGTATTCGCTGTGTTCTATTGCATTTATTTGTCTTATTTCTCCTTAATTTAAATCTGGTCATAAAACTAACAACCTTGCCCTTTGTATTTGTCATATTTTGGGATCTTGAAGAAGAGTGGGGATAAATTTTGATATGGATCTGTTGGCGTAACAACTAACACCTCTAGAGTGCTAGTTGGTACGGACAACTATGCACACTACGCAATGAGTGCTCTTCAAATTAGGAGGGGAAGCTCCCTCGTTGTGTTGACAAAAGTGCTTGAAAAGAAAAGTAAATTAAACTATATCTTGTCTTTTTGTCTCAGCTGTAAGAGGCACAAGGCTTTCGAGAAAACTCTATATGTTGCAGCTAAGTATTTTCTGGTTTTGCAAGACTTAATTACAACACACAAAACTAAGTAACTTAAACTATCCAATCCCCTCAAGAATTCAAAGCATGAGGAAACATAGCGGGAATGATTATTAGATGATAAACCGGGTACAAACTCACAATGGGAAGGCAAGGTGGCACGACTATCTGCTTGTCTGAATAGGCTTATTACTCACACACATCACACGATAAACCAGGTACAGATTCTCAACTTGAAGGCAAGGTGGCACAACAATCAGCTCAATCTGACTAAGTTTATTGAATACAAAACACGAAGGATAGCTAACTAGGACAATAAATTGCATAGGCGAGACACGCATACAATCTACGATTGAACTAGCCACTATATCTAAGGCAAACATTCACCATAATAATTGCATGAAACCCAAGTGGCATAACAATTCATTATCACAGTAAATACTCATGAACATATACAAAACGAGCAATATTACAAGCAAGGTAGGCACAACATATATTCCTCTCATATGCAAAAGTTATGTACAAATGAGAAAAAACTCTTATTTATAGACATCAAAAGGTGTAGGGAACCCTAAAATCACCTTGAGTCAACTATAGTCTTGCGATGCATGCAAGATTTATTGCTAAACCCAAATAAAACAAACTATACAGTTAACTGGAAAACTACCATCAGTTAACCGGTACAATTAATCTAAGTGGACAATGTGCAAGCATGCACGTCCTTATTGAAAGCAAAGTTAACTGGAACACTACCTTCAGTTAACTGAAAACCCTAAACCTAACTCCTACGAAGATATTTCCAAGAAAGAGATGCATGAATGAAATCAGTAAGAGAACTCAAGACTGAAAGTCAAGTTAACTGCTGCTTTTGACTCTATCCTTGAAACTAACTATAGGTCACAACTGATTGATCACTCCCACTCATCATGATCTATCATCTCATCCAGGAACTGGTCGATCACTCCATCCTCTGGTACTTTGATACTATCCACGATGATAATCTGCCCCTTCAACTCCTTGTCACCATTCTTGACTGTCTGCATGCATTCTCTAACTTCTCTAGTGGCTTTTCTTAAACTGGCTGTCATCATTGAGATGTTTTCTAGTTTAGACACCACAGGATCCCCCTCGAGATTATCACTAACCAACTCCTCAAACTCGGCTTGCACTACATCAAGTCCAATATACGTGCCAGTCTCAAGAAGAAAATGACACGGGATCTGAACAACAAAGCCACTGATGAGTGCGAGAGCTGCGGTGACATTATCCCTGAGTGTAATCAACTTTGTAGAGATCTTCTCGAATGTCTCCCTCCTGAAAAGATGTTGCTCCCTCCAAGCGAAGATTTTATCTTTTTCTTCACCCTCCTCCATGGTGTCATAGGCAACCTCCAACTGGGATATTAGAATATGATCCTTTGCCAAACCTGCCGCTACTGCAATCTCGAGCTGTTGAATTCCCTGACGAAGTCCATGTGCACCCCTCAACTGATACAGCTCTGCAAGAAGATGCCGACCCATAACAATGAAGTTATCAACCTAGTTGTCCAAAAGTCTACCATGATTGACTAATTGATCCAACTTCTATTGTTCTGCAGGTGTACTTCGTGGAAGAACATGCGCTGTACTTGGATTTCCATGAACAAGATCAAAGATATACTGTTGAAGTTGACTATTCTCAGCTTTGAGAAGTGCTTTATCTTCTCCGTCCTTCGTGATGCGTTCTTCAAGATTATTTGTGACAATCTTGAGAAGGCTCGCTTCTGTCTCTCGAGTGGTTCTGCCGAGATTCGCTTTGACGAAGGTAAAGTCACCAACCTCTACCTCATCCAGGCTCTTACCCACTGGTGGTGTGGCAACTTCTATAACAATCGTTGACTCTGGATTCTTTTGAATATGCACCTGCTTCTTGATTTTTGAAATATTCCGAGCCAATTTTTTTTGATTTTTTCAAATTACAATTTACAAAGCAATGCACCCGTTAAGGTTAGCAGTTAAACCAAAACGTTGCTGAAGCAACTCTAACCAGAATGTAGACCAGGATCCCGATGCGGGCAAGGTGTGAGCATTGGTTAGAGGATCTTAATCAAAATGCTTATGCAAGAACTCTAACCAAGAATGGCGCCGATGATGGCGAGCATATGGTCAGAGGATCTTCTATACTAAGTACTGAAAGGGAACTCGACACCAAGTATGTGCTACCCAATCCAGTATGGAGTGAGGGGCGACCATATGGCGAAGTATTACAAATAACAATGCTTGAAAGAAATAACTGAATTGCTGAAAGGACTCAACACCCAGAATGTGCTTTCTAACCCGAACTGGGAAAGTAGCTACCATAGGGCGGAGATGTAACTATACAAAATAACTTCACAATGGAAAGTGAGCATTACAAATCAGAATTGAACAAGACTGAAAATTACTGCCAGTACTACTGTCAGTTTACAAAATGATGATCATTCGCCTGCCAATAGCATAGGAATTTGAAAGATTAACATTACATCATAAAGAACTCTCCCTAGCTCGGTTAGAAGTGCCAAAACAATAAACCCCTCAATGGTCAAAATACTAATTCTGTTTTTTCACAAATCTGCACTTTTAGATGAATAACCAGTAGTCTATGAAATCACTCATATGTTCATATCTCTCACATAACTCATCTGATTGACTTGAAACCAAGTACAATATTCCCTAAGAATGATGGCGCCTAGACTAAGACACTGAAAACAGATCAAACAGCCATGTATTATTTATGCACGGATTTCAATGCAACAACAGGTGGTACGACCCTCAAGGAAGGGCGATCTGCTCTTAAAAATCACTGTCTCCTCTAAAAATTCTGCAAACTAGAGGAAGGAAACGCCTAGCCTTGACAAAGAAAATAAGACAATACCCAGAACAATATTTTTGTTGTTTTTTGACTTATGAACAAAACACAAATCTGCTGTAGCTAAACAATGCAATATCTGAAAACCTCTAACATGCAAAACTGATCTAACAATGCACAATCTGAATACAATGCTCAAAACTAAATGCAACTCACAAATTACGTTATCTCATCACTAGTTGCTGTGTTGCAAGCAAGAAGCAATGCTCGAGCTAGGAGGCCTTCATTCCTCGAAGAAATCCCAGAGCCAAACCGGCAGCATAACAGTACTGTAGACCAAAGATGATGAATTGAGGATCCAAGTCTTCCTTTTATAATTTCCTGTTGACTTCTCGAAACCCTAAACTTCTCCTCAAAGTCAAAACCCTAATCCTTTTCAAAAGATGGCGTCCCTTTTCTTCATAGCTTAATCTTGACATTTTTAAATAAATTCAACCCTTTAATAAATGCGTCCATCTTAAGGCTTGATTTGACTTTGATAAATTATAAAATAATCTTTAATGAAGGCGCCACCCTCAAAAGACCACTTTTCAAAACAACATGAAGTCAATAGGCTAGACCAAGGGGGTCAACGTTAAAATATAATATTAAAACGTGACTTTAATTAAATAGCTCGACTTATCTCTTCAATGGTGCCCCGAAGCCATAAATGAGCAAGCCAACTAACCAAACTGAAGTAGGAAGTCAACCATGCTGAACCCAACTGTAAAACTGCCAAAAATAGAATTTACTAAAAATAGTAAACTCCTGAAGATGCTCAGAATGCCGAGAAGAACATACCACTACGGAGCTCTCTGAAAACCCAGAAAGAATCCGCCATTGAATCCACCAACTTCGAGCAACGACCTCCTTCAAAATAGGAAACCCTAATTTTATCTTCCGACTAGCCTACGGGTCTCCGGAATAGGCCAACGGTCACTGAAAAGATCAGGCTTGAGACGGGGACATTACAATTTTCTTGTTCAACTTCCCCTGATAAGGTTCGCCAAACTCGAATAGATCAAGGTGATAAGAGGGCTCTCGCCTTTGTCTTCCTACAGATCTCTCGAGCCAACTTGAATTAGCAGTACTATCAGATTGAGGAGAGACCGTCCCTAATGTATCAACCGGTAGTGGATCAGCAGTCTCTGGTGCTACTTGAACTGGTGATTCTGGCTTTGAATCTATATCAATAGGATGAGAATGTGGTGAACATGGCAGACTAGGAGGTGAAATACATGGCTCAACCTAGATGACTGTCTCTATTGGAACCTTAGGCGCCTTTTCTACCTGTTTCTGCTTCCTTTTTCCGGTATGTTTCCCCTTTGTGTTCCCACTGAGTCTAACTCCTTCAGGCGCCTTCAAGATAACCTTGACTTGAGGCCTTGACCTCGAAGTGGAAGGCAACGGAGAAAACCCTACTGGCGGCTCTGCAACTGGAAGTGTCTTGCGCTTCCTTTTACTCTCCAAGAATTGTTTGCTGGTTTTGATGATTGATTTAGACACGTCCTCAATGGAAGCACTCTCCCTAGCATACTAATTTGGTGAGCGAAGTGGTTGGCGAGCAACTTGATCTTTGACATACGAGCTAAGCAAAACTTGTCCATCATCATTTGACAAACCCTCAACATCCTCTGATAAATAAACAACGATTTGAGTAATAGTGAGTCTGCAGTAGTGATGACGACGAACCTTAAATTCATCCTCACAATTAGCCCAAAAATCCTCAAGTGCTGGCTTATGTGCAATTCCTCGTTCTAACCTGGCTGCATAATGACCCAAAGGATCATAAGAACGTCTCTCAGCATGAGACTTGAGATTGAATCTCTCAAGTTTGGTTGTCATAAACTTGCAATCAGCCGCAGTCCTGCATGTGAAAATTCCCCATCTGAAAGGAAAGGAAATTGCTGACTTATGGCGACTACGAAGAAAAGAGTGAACATGTCGAACTTGTCTAAGAAACTCCATGAAAAGAACTCTGTTTGACGGGTACCTAGGTAACATCAAAGGCTCTTCAACATAACTGAAGACTCGAATATATGTGAAAGTAGGGAATTGAATGAACCAATCCGCCCAACCTTCCATTGCTGATTTGGCCTCTGGTGAAATCTGGATGTGCATTTCATTGTTGAGATCCCTGACTGTCCTCATGAAAAAGTGATCATTCAAAGCTCTAAATTCCTGTTCAACCTTAGAGAACTCCAACTGAGAGTAATACTCGTGAACATGCTGAATACCAAGAGTTCCGTTAGTCTTTAGGTGTCTGAAATTGCTTTGAGAAGCGACCAAGTATACCAAATATGACACCATGTGAACTCGTGGATTTTGAGGAATCCAGTAATTTGCTAGTGAAGGCACTTGCTAATCAACATAGACTAGTCAAAATGCTCTGAGCCGTCCAGGATCCTAGAAATGATGTAAAACATCCATGGTAGGAAAGTGCTAGCCTTTTCCTGGCCTGTAACCTGATTGAGTAAAGTTATCAAAACAACAACCTCGTCCTTGAACTCACCATGACCAACCTTTTTAGGCATGTTAGTCTTTTGTATTTTCAGCCACTTCTACGCAACTTTCCTCTGTGAATGCTCTTGATCTTCATACCATATCTTATCACAAGCCTCAATACCTGATCGAGGAGTAATAGCAAAGCACTTTTCTACATCCCTCAGCTTAAGACTACAAATGACTCTCCCATCAGCTAATCTGATTTGTTGTGTAGATGAGTCGTAATGCTTGATGCAAGCAAGAACAAACTCGAGATCGAAAGCTGTGATGAGAATAGACCCAGCTGCCAGCAACCCGGAATGCTCAAGATTCTTCATCGTATTGCTGCTAATGGCCTCCAAACTGCTCAGATTCACCACTGGATAAACATGACCTAAGTTTGTATTAGTAGTTTTCACAAAGTCATGCATTAAGACCAATTTGATCTTATAATCCATGGGATTGAATTGCATTTTGAAAATGAAGACTTTTGACTATGAAGTTGGGTATGTTTGGAGAACTTTCTGAAAAGACTGGAAAATACTGGACAAGGCTAAAAATAGCTTAAGGCGGGAAAAATTTCCGAAATTTTTCTGACACGTGGGTTTTGTGTAGAATCAAATTCTAAGACAACCTAGATCAATAAAAATTTGAAAAATTGAGTTTTAGCAAGGCATGTAGAGGTTTTTCAGTCGAGAAAAGCACTGGTTCTAGAGCTCGCTCGGGGCAAATTTTTCCCAAGTAAATTTGGAAAATGGGTTTTGTGCAGAATAAAAATCTAAGACAACCCAGATGATGCGATTTGGGAAAAAGTTTATTTTAGGCCTCCACGCAATGAAATCCCTCTGAAAAAGCAAAAAAGTTAGATTCGAAAAAGCACAGAAGCAAGAATTCTGACGTTGAAGAGTGAAATGTGCGAGCTCAGATGTCTAAATGCTAAATATTTGTTGATTTTTTTGACATGCGTAGAAAGTACCTAAGATGAGAAATAGAGGAAATAAGACAGAAGAAAGAAGTTTTTTTTTTTGTTTTGCTTATGTAGAATTTGCCTATCTCTAACTTAGATTTGATGTAACCTACATGCAAATTGAAAAAAAAAATTGGAATCGCCTTCCTCTGAGCAATTTGAATCCAATGCTACGAAGAATGTTGAAATTTGACTCTTGTAGCATCTTAAATCCTCACATGCATGAAGAAATTGCCATTAATGAAGCTCTGAATAAGCACGACTTGCTCTAGAATGATGAAATAATGGCGACTTAAGCCTTTAAATAAATAGATTTCATCAAAACTCGTCCATCTTCTCAACTAGAAGCGCACCTCTCAAAATAGACTTCAAACTGAACCTCAAAATCAAGTGCACCTCTGATTGGGCCTTGAAAATGGACGCCTAGGCTGTGATTGGCTCTCACAAGAGTTAACTGTATGCATGAAATAAAGCGCCACATCATAAAATCATTATGATTGGACCAAAAATATTTGACTTGATCTTGATTGGGCCTTGAGGAGTTAACTGAAAATCCAAAAATCCCTAAAAAGGTGGCACCTTTCATGGAACTGAAACATGCTTTTCAGTTAACTGACATGCAAGCACAAAATCGCCAATTTTAGCAATTTAAATAATCCTCTTTGAAAATCGAATTTTAAATATTAAAATAATATTTAAAAATCCCATCATTCATCTTTAAGTTCAAACAGTCAACCTTTGACTTTTGGCGATTTTCAAACTTAGCCAATTTTGATGAAAATTTTGGATTCTAACCTCTTCAGAACCTTTGTTCAATCCCTGACATCGGATGATTGACAAGCCTGATCGACTGGTTGACGGTTGCATCACAAAGTAGGACAAAAATTGATCAAAACACTCCTCGAGACTGCAAACCACAAAACTAAGATCTGAGGGCTCAAAAATCCAAGCACCCCTAGCAAAAATGGTGCTTTTGACCTCAGACTTAGCCATTTTTTCATCATTTTCATCTTACGAAGGTAAACTTGATTCCCTGTACCTTGTATTCAACAAACTTTCAGGACTGGCAAATTGGTGCAACGCGGAGTTGAATCCATTCCGCAAAACAACTGCAAAGGTACACTTCTTTAGAAGACATCATTTGAAAGTTGAAAAAGGAGGGTGCCTTTTCCAAAAGGTGCTCTTTTCCCTCCAGAGAGCCATTTCTGGAACTAACCAAAATATCACTGAAACTCTGACTGCGGGCTGCTGAGTCATCTTCTGATCTGATGAAGACAGGCAACGGATAGCTAGACGTAACACGAACAAACTGAATATCTAAGATCACCAAATAGAAGGCATTAAAGACCTCAAAAGTTCAAGCGCCTTTTTGAAATTGTGCTCTTTTGCTTTTAGAGATAACCTCGAAATCAAGATTCTACCCTGCGTTTGCCTCCTTGTCCCGACTCTTCAGCACATCTGATTGACGTGCTGTAGGATGCAACGCGAAGCTGGACTGAGCAAGAAACAAACCTCAAAGGTGTCATTTGATCTGAATCCTTCGTTTGGAGCCTCAAAAAGATGGGCGCCCCTGGCATAGAGGCGCGCTTTTGCTTGTAGTGTTAGCCATTTTCTTGTTTCTCTCATTTTCTGCTGTACCTCCTGTAACTTGAGCTAAACACGTTTGATTGACAGGTTTGATAGCTCATTGCGAAGCTGGCGAGATCCCAGACAAATGTTCCTGGAAGTGATAAACCCTAAAAACAGGATCTGCTAAAAGATAGGGCACCTTTTTCGAAAGGTGCTCCCCTTTCCAGAGTTAGAAAAATTTGATGATTTTCCTTCGGATTTTCACTTTTCTCAAAACTCTTCAGTATCAGACTAACATGAAATTGACATAAGCTCCATACTTGAAAGGCCCAAAAAAAACATCTTTTGACATCACTTTAACAAGGTTAAGACTATACTTAGCAAAATGCCTTAGTGAAGCAAAAAAATTTGTTTGGGTACAACAGGATCTATCAAAAGGATATGGGCATATTTCCTCAAAGGTGTATTATTTCTTATAAGTCCCACCCTGGAGTCCTTTGATCATGTCTTTCATGGCTTGCCACTCTTGGTCAAAAGATGAGCTAGGTAGTGGTGGTGGAGTTTGGAAGTTGTGTTGATATGAGTAATGTTGAGTGTATTGGTTTTTGGGAGGAGAATTGGAATGTTGATTTTGATATGTGGCCCAAGGAATTGAGGTTGATTTTAGAAGGGGAGCTAGGGATGGTCATGTTGGAAGTGGAATTATTGGATGTTTGTTGGTTAATTGGGATGTAGATGTATTTTGCTTGAGAAGCATGTTGTTTAGCCTTAAAAAGTGTACCTATGGCAGATATGGCTAGGCTAGTGGATGGTGGATTTTGGATGTCATATTGGTGGGAGATTCATGATCTATGTTGAGTATGGTCTTCATGTGTGTCTTTTCCCTTGATGGTGAAGGAGTACTTAGTTTGGGATGTGGTGTGATGGTCTAGATGAAGGTTATCATGGCCACGGTTTTGGTCTAGAGGATCAGGATGCACTATGTTGTTGAGCTTGGAGAGGTCATATTTGGGAGGCAATCTTAGCTCTTGATTCAATGACTTGCCTAAGGATTGCATCTTTGTTTATTTTGATAAATCTCTTCATAAGATCTTGTTCTTGTTTGGAATGGAGGATGGCATTTGGATCAATGGTACACTTGTGTTGATTAGGAGTGTCATAATTGGTTTCACTACCATCATGGTGGGGCTAGGATGGTTCTCCTAGCAAAGGAAATTGTTCTATGAGAGATTGGTTATGGAAGGGATTTTCTTCAGGCATTCTTAGTCTAGTGTCTTGTCTTGTGATAAGAGCCATTAGTCTTGACTTAGGACTTGACATTGTAGAGGATGGGCTTGGATGATTTGATGAGATTGGATTTGGAGCAAATGAGTGGCAAAAGGGAAGCCCTTTGGATTCAAAGGTTTAAGGTTATGGTTATATTTGGATCAAATGAGTGGCAAAAGGGAAACCCTTTGGATTCAAATGTTTAAAGTTATGGTTGGATTTGGATGATTATATTGAAAAGGATAATCAATTCCCAAATGAGTGATAGCCTTAGGGAATCTTATGAGTGACTTTGAGGTGACTTGGATAAATGATTTGGATAGATAAGATGATTCCCAATGGTGGGAATAGATGGTTGGATAAACTATGTGGATAAAAGGATTGATTTACTAAACTTGGATTAATGGATATGTAAAACCTTTTGGATCCTATGAATGCTTTGGTTTGGTTAAGATTTTGGAATCTACAGATGGTTGTAGAGTTCCAAAGATTGAATTATGCGATCTAGAATAGTTAAGGGTCCCAAATGATGGAATGGATGATTTTGATTAAAAGGGGATCCAAAGTGAGCTTTAAATTGTCTAATGATTTCTTTTGAGGATAGTAGGATTTTTTATTTTGAAGATTTGTATGGAGGATGAGTAAGTTGGGATGAGGTGACTTAATGTTCAAGGATAACCTCTATTTTTTAAGGATTTGGATTTGATTTGAGGATGACTAAGGTTTTGGATTAGTTTGGACAACCAATGAGTTTAAACTTTGGATAGAGGATGAGGTTTGGATGAATTAGTAACAAAGGGGCAAGCCCTTGGATAATGATTTGGAAATGGAGGTGAATTAAGATGTGGATAGAGTATAAAAGACTAAGGCTTCAAAGTTGGGGTTAGGATTAATGGTTTGTGATGGACTAAGGGTTGGTTGGGATGAGTTTTAAGTGATGAACTAAAGTCGGGTAGTTTTAGGTTTGGTTTGGATGGAACAATGTGATGTCCCCACTCTAGTCAGTCACCTGATGCAGTGTGTTAGCCCTTTTCTTGGACCCTTGTGGGCTAACTGGATTGGTTAGAGGGTCAGTGGTACCTTTTGGAGAGTTCGGTCGATTTCATTTTCTGAGATCGTGGATAGACTCATTGCAGGCCTTGGCAGTACAGGAGTTTCTTTGCTTTTGATGGCACTGAATTCTGTTGAGAATTGAGGGAGATAGACTTACTTAAGTGATTTAAGTTATATTTTAACTTAAAGTCTTTTTATAAAGTCAAATTGACTTTATAATTCTTATATCACTTAAATAAAGTCTAAAGTGAATATTTTAAGTTATATCTATTAATCACTTAAAGGAGGCGCCAAAAATCAAAGTCTAGACTATGGAAAGTGACTTAAGTTTATTTCCATAAATTTAAATGATCTAAAACCCTAAAATGTATGGCCTCCTTGGGTTTTCACCTCCTTTGCTATATAAGGGATTTGGACAATGAGAAACTCATCTTTTTGAATATTTCAACTTTGCCTTGGAGGTTTTTTCCCTTGCTTTCATCGTGTGATCAGGTTTGCAGAAAATGCACCATTGGAAAACGAAATCTCTTCAGTGTGAGCACTTGTGAGGCTGTGAGAGATCAGTTGAATTGGTGCAGATTTAGAGAGCTTCATTTCAGAAGTTCTGCAGTGCTTCAACAGATTTTTGTAGTGTTCTTCATCAGAAACAGAGGGTTTATTGGTTGGTGTTCTTCCTTCTTCATGGCAAGCATCATAGCTACTTGGGTGCACCTTTTAAGATGTTGCAAATAAGGTTTTTTTGGCTTTTCTTGGAGAAACGTCTTCTTTTTTGAGGATCTCTCTTCATGATCTTGGGCGCCCTACCTATACTTCTCTTTGGCTTCAGTTTCAGACTAAACTTTGCAATCTGTAACTTTCTACTCCAGTTTTCGTCAGTTCTTCACTATTTTGATCGGATTTCTTATTTAAAAAATCTGGAGGCTTACAGGTATGTTTATATGTTTTAAATCCATTGTTGATGATAATAAACACCTACAATTTCAGTTTGATTAGATTTGCTCAAGTTTTCATTCTGTGAGCTTTTATATGATGCGCCCCTTCTCTTCTGTCTACAAAATTTCTCTAAAAAACTAAAAAACACAAATAGACTTAAGAAAAAGACAGGGGTTTGAGCAGTGAGCTAGCAAGGCTCATCACAGTGGTATCAGAGCTCTGATCCTGCCAGCTTGTGGGGTTTGAAAAAATTTATGAAGTCACACCAGGAGGGTTTTGACAAGTTCTACTCTCGTGGGGGCCCTAGAAATCAAAGAGGTGATCATAATCCTTTTCCACCATTTCCATTTGACGAACAGGAGGAGGAAATAGACTTGGATAATATGGCTAACAGGGAAGGAGAAAGTTCTCACATGAACAAAGAGGATATAGAAGCTAGAGATGTGCTAAGAGGTATGGTTGCAGGTCAAGAACAGGTAGCGAATATTCTCCAGCAACTCAGCACAAATGTAGAGAACTTAACACTTCAGAGAGGCCAGCATCCAGGGCATGATCATGAGGGCACTATCCAGGGCGCACCTCATAGACCTATTGTTCCAGCTCGCACTTTTGATAGAGCAACATGTCCTACCTTCACCAGGAATGATACTGAGGATGAGGAAGAGGTTGAACAGGGTGGTGAGATTAACTTTGCAGATAACATCATGGTTATGCATGATGAATGGGATGCATTGCCACCTAGAGTTAAGGAGCACCTTAACTTTGATAGATTCATGAGCCAGAGGAGAGAACATAACAGAAACAGGAATGACAGGAGGCCTAGGTACAAGCACAGTGATCTTAGACAGGCTACCAATAAACTCACCTTGGCGAACTATGATGGCAGTGGTAGAGTTACAGCACGTGCTTGGATCAGCAAGTTAGATACATTCTTGACTCTACGTCTGTAATGTTCCCAATTTTGCGAGCATCAGAGTTCGGTGGATTTAGCCTATTATGCGACCCTCGTAGGCTGATAGGATGGATAGAGGGTCTTGATGGAGCTTGGCTTGGCTTCAGTTGTCAGATTGTTATCAGTTGGCTTTCGTTCGGGCTCGTTTGGACACTATTTGCTCGGATTGCTATTTTTAGCAGTTTTTAGCACTCAGCGGAGCACCCCTGCTATTTTTAGCAGTATGGTCTGGTCACGTGCAGAATCACTTCCTTCTTCGTAGCTTCAGACGGTTCGTGCATCGGGCATATATTGAGAGAGATATTAATATTTAATTGATTTAATTAAATATTAATTATTTGGAGCTTATGTTATAAAGTTATAATATTTTAAATATTATAACTTAAGTGATTTTTGCTGAAGGGGTCGCCCATCATTGAAGGGACCACTTTTAATTATATTTTATAAAGAAAAGTGCTTTCGAAAACTATTGAAAAATTAAAAAGAAAAGTTCGAATTTATTTAAATGAAACCTAATTGAGAAAATTCGAACTCTTGAGGAGATATAAGGGTCTCATTGGGATTTGAGCTTATTATGTTATGAAATTGATTTTTTGATCAAGTCTTCTTCTGGAGAACGAAGCCGAGGGTTTCAGTTGTCTACAGGCATTGGAGAACGAGCCATCTTCAGTGTTGCAGTTCAGAGGCTGTGAAATATCAGCTGATCTATTGCATTCAGAGAGATATCTTCATTCAGGAGTTATCACAGAACGTTCACGGAGTTTCCTTTCAGCTTGCTGCAATAATTAGGTTTTCATCAAAATATCGTTGCCTTTTTAGTTGCATGTTATAAGATCTTATTTGTAATCATTTCAGAAGATTAATAAATAGTCTGGCATCAGGAGATTCAGTAGATTCTATCATTTTTAGAGTTATATAATTTTATTTAAATTTATTTGCAATTTCTCTCAAATCGCACTTCAATGGTTTATTCAATAAAAACGTTCAAAAATTAGCAAAACAGACAGTTTCAGAAAAAACAGGGAGAACAGGGGTTTCTACAGTGGTATCAGAGCCTAGATCTTGCCAGCCTGTTGTGAAAATCAATTGTTGCGAGAACCATCTCAATTTAAGAGAAAATCTTTTTTACGGGGCTCTGCCAGATTTAATGGCCTTTGGCCAAATCTGGGAAATAATCGATTTGCAGATCTGAAGAGACACTTTCCATTTTATTCAGTTCGAGAAAGGAATCGGACTCATTCAAAACAGAGACGCCTTCAAACAAAATTCGTGACTTTTCAGGGGAGATAAATATCTACAGTAAAAAACAAAAAAAAAGGATGAAACAGTCAGCCGCTGAGAAAAGACAAACATTCCTGGCGCAGCTCAAGTGAATACGACTTTGACTTGTTGTGTGGGAAAAATTGTATTCCCTCTTTTTGTAAGGAGTGAGAATACAATATGCTGCAGGAAGAAGACAAATTTGTTAAGTCCGATCAGGAAAAAAAAAAAAAAAAGAACTGCGAATAATTTTGGGCGCAACAAATAAGCTATTACAGGTGGGACGAATTTGAGAAAGACGTGAGGGAGAAATCAATAAAAGTCGAATATATGAATTTGCATTCGATTAAAGTTTCAAGAGCGGCTAGAAAAGTCAAACACCAGAAAAGACAAACATCTGCAAAGGGCAAAGGGTAACAGATAGGTGGCGTACAAGACAGGTTTGATTGAAGACGTGGCTTCATTCGCCATAGACAAGGAAAGACCATTTGCTTGAAACGGAAATTTGGTATATTTAGGTGAAGTCGATATTATCGAAGGAAGACATCATTACTGGAGGGCCGTTTAATTTATATGAAATCGGTGAAAGTGCTTCATGTAGGGAGCCGTATAAATAACTCTGAAGAAGCTCGATAGAGACAAGTTATCAAGAGATGTCATTAGGAAAAAAGTCAAAGCAAGAGACATCGATTTGATAGGAGAACAAGACAAGCAGTGGGAAAAGACAAATTCGATCCATTCTAAGGAGGACGATATTAGGTGTTGAGGCGTTATTCCTCTTTATTGGGAGGTGCTTGCTGGAGGATATCGCCATAGTGACATTCAACAATAATGAACGGTTTACTCTGGCGTATATGCTTTGCTGGAGATTAACTTCAAATAAGACAGAAGGTAAATACCATGCACTTAGCATTTCGTCTTTGGAGGAGGTAGCACTTGGCTTGCATCTGGACGTCATCACTCAGAAGGAAGCTGGATCAGTTGACTGTGTGGCAGATTTTGATCCTAATCCCTGCTTTATTTCTTATCAGGTTCAGATTTATATGTTATAATTATTGCATCTCAGTAGACATTGATATTATAAACCAAGTTTGGCAATCAACTTGCAATCAGCTATATAAGATCTCTGGCAATATTATATGAAGGTGTTTTGCAATTAAAGAATTTGACACTTGTTTGACTACTGTAGCAACTCAATCGCATCAGTCCAGTATTATGCTAAGTGTTTGACAAAATTTCCTTGAGTGCTGTAGCTATGCATTTATTTTAGTTCAATCATCATACTGCACTTGGAAATCCAAGAAAATTAGTATTGCGCTTAGTATTGCTCATTAGAAGCCTATAGCAATTTCATTCTCATCTCATACATTGAGGAATACAATAAGGATTTAGCTACAGTAGTTAAATGGTCTTGAAGCAAACTGTTTGACAAAACATCAAAGAGCACGAAAGTGAGAAATTTAGCCCAGTTTTTGCAAGACTTTTTCACAGTGAAAAGTCAGAAGGTTACTTTCATCACATTCATCCGGTGGGAAAATTAGCAGTTACACAAGTCAGTTTGAACAGCGAAAATGGGCGTCATGACAACATTGTCCAGCAATAAACAAGCATTGAAAGAACTTGAACAATCCCAATACAAGTTCAGTCGACAGTTGCTGCGTTTAGAGCAGATGCTTTCAAAGTTGGGACAGCCTAAAGGATCTATTTCACTTCCTACCAGCAAAGTTCCAACACCACAAAACGGAGAAGAGGTAGTGATCAGCATGTTTGAGGAATATAACACTCTTCCTCAACGTGTTAAGGAGAACTGTTCATTCAAGAGTTACATGGATTTGCACCCGAGTCTTTTCCACAAAACTGAGCAAGCAAGGAAGGAGTATCACACTATAGCCCATGAATTTTTTACACACGAATTGGGTAGAGAATCTTCACATGTGATTGATATAATTCTTCATGAGAATGATGTGGTGTCTTAAGTTCCGATGAGGTATGCAGAAATTTATATGATGAATTTGATAGACATACTTATTTGATTCAAGAAGACACTAGAACAGCTTTGGTTAATGATTTATCTACATCATCCTTGCAAGAGGTGACTCAAGAAGTTTCTACTATAGAGGCTACTTCTGATTTTCATGACAGCGATGATGAAACTTTGCATGAGCATAAGACAACAATGTTTTCACATGTGCAAAATGATCCTATTGAGTTGTCACATGAAAGTACTCAAGAATTGGGTACTAGTGATGCATTATGTGTTGAGGATTCATGTCATGGTGAGTCTGATTTTCCAGATCAGACCTTAGAAAACAAGCTAGAAGGGTCAAGTGTTGGCATAGAATCCCAGGATCATGAGTTGGAGGGTGATATAGTTGCATTGGAAGTGGAAATGTGTGAAGATACTGTCATATCAGCAGCTTCTACCTTATCAGTTGAGCCATCCTTTAAGGTACATAGCAGCAGTACCTTAGATGTTGAGGTGTGCATGGATGAAAGCACACATGATGCTGCTTATCATGTAGTAAGTGATGACGAATCAGCCTCATATCATAGTGCATATTGTGAACCGGAAAACTTGTATGGGGGTCATAAGCTACAGAGTCATCATTTGGTTGGGCAACTAAAGGTGAATGACAATATGATTGCCACAACCATTGAGCATTTTGATGTTGCTCGTCAGATGTTAGCTACCTATGGTTGGAGTACTCCTTTGACAGATGAGCACGGTGATAGTGGTTTTTCCCTTGCAGAGATACATGCACTTCGAGAAGCAATTGGGATGATGAAACAAAATTACCTAAAACTACTTGCAGACAGGGATTTTCTTCTCGAGTGGGATTGCATTTGTTATGATGCATTGAAGGGAAAGGAGGAGCAGGTCGATGAGCTCACTCATGAGCTTGAGGTGACTATGGACTCATTGAAGAGCAGTCAATTGGCCCTTCAAGAGTCACAGTCACGGTTGGAGGAGCTTACCGTGGAGTTGAGTTTGGCACAGTCTCCACCAGCTGCAGATACAGTACAGTTATATACAGAGGCAGTTGATGAGGATCTTATATCCACGGGTTGTAGTGAGGATGTGGTTACATCTATCACAGACATTGGTGTAGTTAATTCAGATGGGATGAGTGTTTTGGTTGAGAGCTCTTGTGATGAGATAGTTGATTTTTCCGAGAGTTGTGTGACAGATCACGTCACTACTCCATCGTCGTCACAGGAGATATGTAGGGCATCATCCAGTATGGAGATTTGTACTTATGCTGATTTGTTTCCCCAGGACTATGATGGTCAGCCATTGACAGAGGTGGGAGCATTTTATCTTGATTGCATAGTGAGGAGTGTTCATCACTTCTCCTTTAGTCCACACACGGAGGATTTGATGATCCATCAGTGTGGTTTGGCTCCTTGAGTTATACCATCCGTTGTGGGATGGGTATTCACCATCTTTAGAAGATGGGATTAGCAGCTGCAAGCGCCAGACTCAGCGGTTTGTGGGGGATTACTTGCAGGGACAGCTGTCAGTTTTACATCATGCTGATATGTATCCAACAGGGTTTGCTACTTCTATGTCAGAAAGTTTTCTTATGGGTACATGGTTACAGGATGACTATGGTTTCAGTTGGCATGATGGCTTGGTCAGTTATCACATCTATGAGGGTTTAGCAGAGGACAGGCAGAGTTTTGGTATAGCAGATGCTTCTAAAAGTTCTTATCTCTGCATAACAGATGGATGTGAATTCAGATTGTATTGGGATCCAGGTGGTGACAGTTTTGGCACTGAGTATTGGATGGGTCCCATTGGGTTACTTCACCACTCACAACATGGTGAAGTTGGAGGCAGTAGAGCGCAGTGGCAACCTGAGGATGACAGACACGACAGACTTTCACTCTGGGTTTGGGATCCAGGAATAGCTTGCGCAGTTGTGTTTTTGTTGATGCTACAGGAGACAGTCAAAGATGTGTGGGACACTTTACAGTTCTTCTTTTGGGCCTTCCGAGGAGTTGGGTTTCTTTGCAGTAGAGATTGCTTGAGGACAAGCAATTTCAGGGAGGGCGGACTGTAATGTCCCCAATTTTGCGAGCATTAGAGTTCGGTGGATTTAGCCTATTATGCGACCCTCGTAGGCTGATAGATGGATAGAGGGTCTTGATGGAGCTTGGCTTGGCTTCAGTTGTCAGATTGTTATCAGTTGGCTTTCGTTCGGGCTCGTTTGGACACTATTTGCTCGGATTGCTATTTTTAGCAGTTTTTAGCACTCAGCGGAGCACCCCTGCTATTTTTAGCAGTATGGTCTGGTCACGTGCAGAATCACTTCCTTCTTCGTCAGCTTCAGACGGTTTGTGCATCGGGCATATATTGAGAGAGATATTAATATTTAATTGATTTAATTAAATATTAATTATTTGGAGCTTATGTTATAAAGTTATAATATTTTAAATATTATAACTTAAGTGATTTTTGCTGAAGGGGTCGCCCATCATTGAAGGGACCACTTTTAATTATATTTTATAATTAAAAGTGCTTTCGAAAACTATTGAAAAATTAAAAAGAAAAGTTCGAATTTATTTAAATGAAACATAATTGAGAAAATTCGAACTCTTGAGGAGATATAAGGGTCTCATTGGGATTTGAGCTTATTATGTTATGAAATTGATTTTTTGATCAAGTTTTCTTCCGGAGAACGAAGCCGAGGGTTTCAGTTGTCTACAGGCATTGGAGAACGAGCCATCTTCAGTGTTGCAGTTCAGAGGTTGTGAAATATCAGCTGATCTATTGCATTGAGAGAGATATCTTCATTCAGGAGTTATCACAGAACATTCACGGAGTTTCCTTTCAGCTTGCTGCAATAATCAGGTTTTCATCAAAATATCGTTGCCTTTTTAGTTGCATGTTATAAGATCTTATTTGTAATCATTTCAGAAGATTAATAAATAGTCTGGCATCAGGAGATTCAGTAGATTCTATCATTTTCAGAGTTATATAATTTTATTTAAATTTATATGCAATTTCTCTCAAATCGCACTTCAATGGTTTATTCAATAAAAACGTTCAAAAATTAGCAAAACAGACAGTTTCAGAAAAAACAGGGAGAACAGGGGTTTCTACAACGTCCCATGCCTGAGGAAGATGCTATTCAATTTGCAGCACTTCACCTTGATGGCGTAGCTCATGATTGGTGGATTCATGGCATGGCTACTCTTCACTATGATCAGATTACTTCATACCAGGAGTTCACAGATAGACTGGTAGAGAGGTTTGACAAACGTGATCCTGAGCTATTTTTCAGAGACCTAGCACAGCTGAAACAACTAGGTAGTTTGGAGTCATATATTGGAGAGTTTCAGAAATTGTCAGTTATGGTTACAGGCATTTCTGAGAGGAGGCTGATCATACTCTTCATTGAGGGACTTTTCGAGCCTATGAAAGGATGGATCAAGGAATTTGATCCCCCTACATTACAGGAAACCATGAGGAAAGCTCGCAGCATGGAGCTCACTACTCCTTGAAAGCAATTTGGCACCAAACCTTCTACTTCTTACAATGAACATAAATCTGATCCGAAAAAAGCTGATAAAGCTGATCATAAGAAGAAATATACAACACCTTTGGATCAAGAAACCATGAATGATCTTCGTAGAAGGAAACTTTGTTTTTACTGCAAGGGCCCTTATGACCAAAATCATGATTGCCCCCTCAAACCTAAAGGGAAAAACAGGAACATGGAGTGGTTTTATGAGGGAGAAGAAGTGACTGATTTTTCTGATCAGCAAGCTCCAATTTATGATACAGATGGAGAAGAAACAAAAGATGAGGCTAAAATTGTAGTAGAAACTGAGTTAAAGGAGGCTCATTTATCTAGCATGCAGAGAGAGGGATCTTTTAGACTCCGTGGGGTCGTGGTTGGTCAAAGAGTCATATCTCTTTTAGATACAGGTGCAACTCACAATTTTATTGACTCACGTTTAGTGGAGAAAAGAGGAATTCAAACTCAACAGTTTGAAGGCATTCGAGTCAAGGTTGCTGATGGATACACTCTCACTTGCAAGAAGATGATTCCAGACTTGCCTTTGAAACTCAATAACTATGAGTTTAAGGCAGATTTTTATGTTGTGAACATGGGAGGAACTGATATAGTTCTCGGCATGAAGTGGCTTCATGCTATAGGAGAGTTCACACTTAATTTGAACGACATGGAGATGAAATTTAAAGTTGATGGCACAAACCATGTTCTAAAAGTCATCAAGGACAGCAATGTGAAAAAAATTTCACTCAAAAGAATGGAACGTTTGGTTCATCATGACATGGTAGATTGGGTAGCTGAATGCAAGTTAATGCCTTCACAGTTGGATCAACAAGCTTCTTCTTACCATCCAGATGTACAAGAACTCAGAACCAAACATACCAAGGTTTTCAGTGCAATCCCACTAGGTAGACCTCCTGATAGAGGTATTGAGCATATCATAGAGCTGGAAGAGGGCACGAAACCTATAATGATCACTCCTTACCGGCACCCCAAACGCTTGAAAGATGAAATTGAGAAAACCATCAAAGAACTTTTGGTTATGGGGCACATTAGGCCGAGTAAGTCACCCTTTGCTTCATCAGTTGTTTTGGTGAAGAAAAAGGATGGTACACTCAGAATGTGTATTGATTATAGAATGCTTAACGGGAGAACTATAAAGAACAAATATCCTATTCCGTGGATTGATGAGTTGATAGATGAGCTTCATGGAGCTTGCTACTTCTCAAAGATTGATTTAAGGACAGGTTATCATCAGATCAGAGTCTGAGAGGAGGACATAGAGAAAACCGCATTCAAATGTCACTGTGGACACTTTGATTTCTTGGTTATGCTTTTCGGTTTAACCAATGCTCCAGCCACATTTCAGTCCACTATGAACAGGGTTTTCCATCCTCAACTGAGGAAACATGTGTTGGTGTTCTTTGATGACATTCTAGTTTACAGCAGATCATGGGAAGAACACATGGTTCACCTAGATGAGGTTTTGAGCATACTTGACAGGGAGTCCTTATACGCCAAGGAGTCCAAGTGTGCGTTGGGCATGGCCGAGCTTTTGTATTTGGGTCACATTATCAGCAGTGAGGGAGTTAGCATGGATCCAAAGAAGGTTCGAGCTATCATTGATTGGCCTACACCTGAGACATTGACACAGCTCAGGGGATTTGTAGGATTATGTGCCTTCTATCGTCGGTTCGTTAGTCGATTCTCACGGCATGCTACGCCACTAATTGATTTGACTAAGAAGGGTGCATTTGTGTGGACACCATTAGCACAGGCGTGCTTTGAGAAGTTCAAACTTCTCATGACTTCATGTCCAGTGTTGGCTTTGCCGGATTTCACCAAACCCTTTGAGATACATTGTGATGCCAGTGGTGAGGGAATTGGTGCAGTCATATGCAGGATTGTCATCTTATAGCTTTCGAGAGCAAGAAGCTGAGAGGTCTTGAGAGGAGCTTTAACATCTATGACAAGGAGATGTTGGCCATCATACATGCCATGGCCAAGTTTAGGCAATACTTGATTGGTAGTAAATTTTGTGTTAAAACCGATCATAATAGTCTGAAACACTTCCTTGGACAGCGGGATTTAAATGAAAGACAACAGAAATGGGTCAGCAAACTTCAGTCCTATGATTTTGACATCTCCTATGTCAAGGGTACTCAGAATGTAGTTGCTGATGCATTATCTCGCCGTCCTCACTTGAGCTCCATTACACAGATTTCAGAGGACTGGAGACATATGATTGTAACTGAGTATGCTAAGAACCCGTGGGCTTCTAGCATAGTGGAGGGAATAGTACAGGATGCCAGATACTCACTTGTAGATGATCTTATCATTTACAAAGGGAGGATATTTCTAGTTCCAGGTTCAAAGATGAGGAACCAAGTTTTGAGATCGTTTCATGATGCACCTATGGCAGGACATCCCAGGTACTTTAAGACCTATAGGCAGGTACGGGAAAGATTCTCTTGGAAGGGTCTCAAATCCTTTGTTCTCCAGTATGTCAGGGAATGCCTTGTTTGTCAGCAGAACAAGCAAGAACACACATACCCTGTAGAATTACTCCAACCGCTTCCTATCCCTGAGAGGAAGTGGGAATGCTTGTCTATGGACTTCATTACGGGCTTGTCGAAAGCTCAAGGGAAAGACAACATTTTTGTGGTGGTAGATCGATTGACAAAGTATGCTCATTTCTTCTCAATCACTACTACGCACACAGCTACTCAGGTGGCGGATTTGTTCTTTCGTGAGGTATTCAGGTTGTATGGTTTGCCACGGAGTATAGTCAGTGATAGGGACATCAGGTTTATGAGTAACTTCTGGCAGGAGTTATTCAAGCTTTGCGGGACATAACTCACTCCGAGTACCAGCTACCACCCCCAGACAGATGGGCAGACTGAGATAGTCAACAAATGGGTAGAGGGATACTTGCGGAATTACAGTTTAAGGCGACAGAAGGCATGGGTGAGATGGTTATATCTTTGTGAGTATTGCTACAATACCACTCATCACATGAGCATTCAGATGACCCCCTACCGAGCATTATATGGATATGATGCTCCGAGTTTTCTAGACTTGTTACTCAGTGACAGTAGAGTACCTAGTGCTGGTGATCTATTACAGGAGAACCAGGATATTATGAGGACACTCAGAGAGAATATACAGAAAGCTCAAAACCAGCAAAAACAATATGCTGATCAGAGGTGAGTGGAGCGATCTTTCGAGATCGATGATTTGGTGTATTTGATGGTCCAGCCTTATAGGCAGTCCACCCTTCGTAAGAAGGGCGCAGAGAAACTTAAGCCACGATACTATGGACCATTCAGAGTTGTCAGACGGGTCGGTGAAGTGGCTTATGAGCTAGATCTTCCGATGGACAGCAAGGTTCACAATGTGTTCCATGTTTCACGCCTCAAAAAGGCTTTGGGACCACATGTGACTCCTATTGTTTTACCAGCCCTGGATGATGAGGGGAAGTTGATATTGATTCCTGAGGCCATTCTGGATTCCAGAGAGCGTCATCTTTGGAGGCGGGTTATCAGGGAATACTTGGTAAAGTGAAAAGATCTACTAGCAGAGGATGCGACTTGGGAGGGTGACAGTGTTTTACAGCATCCAGCTTTGAGTTTGCTTGTGGACAAGCAAATTCGGGGAGGGCGGACTGTGATGTCCCTACTCTAGTCAGTCACCTGATGCAATGTGTTAGCCCTTTTCTTGGACCCTTGTGGGCTAACTGGATTGGTTAGAGGGTCAGTGGTACCTTCTGGAGAGTTCGGTCGATTTCATTTTCTGAGATCGTGGATAGACTCATTGCAGGCCTTGGCAGTACAGGAGTTTCTTTGCTTCTAACGGCACTGAATTCTGTTGAGAATTGAGGGAGATAGGCTTACTTAAGTGATTTGAGTTATATTTTAACTTAAAGTCTTTTTATAAAGTCAAATTGACTTTATAATTCTTATATCTCTAAAGTGAATATTTTAAGTTATATCTTTTAATCACTTAAAGGAGGCGCCAAAAATCAAAGTCTAGACTATGGAAAGTGACTTAAGTTTATTTCCATAAATTTAAATGATCTAAAACCCTAAAATGTACGGCCTCCTTGGGTTTTCACCTCCTTTGCTATATAAGGGATTTGGACAATGAGAAACTCATCTTTTTGAATATTTCAACTTTGCCTTGGAGGTTTTTTCCCTTGCTTTCATCCTGTGATCAGGTTTGCAGCAAATCCACCATTGGAGAACAAAATCTCTTCAGTGTGAGCACTTGTGAGGCTGTGAGAGATCAGCTGAATTGGTGTAGATTTAGAGAGCTTCATTTCAGAAGTTCTGCAGTGCTTCAACAGATTTTTGTAGTGTTCTTCATCAGAAACAGAGGGTTTATTGGTTGGTGTTCTTCCTTCTTCATGGCAGGCATCATAGCTACTTGGGCGCACCTTCTAAGATGTTGCAAATAAGGTTTTTTTGGCTTTTCTTGGAGAAACGTCTTCTTTTCTGAGGATTTCTCTTCATGATCTTGGGCGCCCTACCTATATTTCTCTTTGGCTTCAGTTTCAGACTAAACTTTGCAATCTGTAACTTTCTACTCCAATTTTCGTCAGTTCTTCACTATTTTGATCGGATTTCTTATTTAAAAAATCTGGAGGCTTACGGGTATGTTTATATGTTTTAAATCCATTGTTGATGATAATAAACACCTTCTACAATTTCAGTTTGATTAGATTTGCTCAAGTTTTCATTCTGTGAGCTTTTATATGATGCGCCCCTTCTCTTCTGTCTACAAAATTTCTCTAAAAAACTAAAAAACACAAATAGACTTAAGAAAAAGACAGGTGTTTGAGCAGTGAGCTAGCAAGGCTCATCACAAACAAGGGATGGACTATTGTTTAAGACAAATGGAGGGATTGAGGACAAAAGTCCTAAGGTTTGGACCAATGTAAGGATGGTAGTGAGGATTAATGGGGAAAGGATAATAGGTAGCTTTTATGGATGATGGACAAAGGCTAGGACTATGGACAAGGACTAAGGTTTGGGAAATGGACTAGGGGTTGAAGTGTGGATATATTCGTTTCAACTATGGATGATGGACTAAGTCAAGGTGAAATCATTTTTGGTACCAAGGTTGTGGATGATAGTTGTTCTAACTTTGGCCACAAACTTTTGTTTCGAGGATAACAATATGGATTGCATTTTCAAACAAGCTAAAAGTTATAAAAAATTGGACTTGATTGACTTGGTTTGAAGGTTTGCAAACAAGCACTTGGTATTCACAACACTTAATCAAGAAGACACAACAACAAGCCAAATTTATTCAAGCAAGGAGTATCAATTCTTGTGGGCCCACAAGTATACTATCTATCAAGTGATGGATAAGTAGGTAATGCAAGGTCATGGACCATCTGTGTACCCCTTAGCTTGGAGGTCAAAGCCTTGCTCAATGTTAGCTTTATCTCCCCAACTTGGAAGTACAGTGTGGGTAACTTCTCAAGCCTAATTGGTATCTGATGCATTGCAAAGAAGGATGGTCGATGGTCTTCAACTAGGCTATGTAAGCTTTCTATGGGTGTCCTTGACATACCACAAGGGTGCATGAGGGATATTCCATGTATATTAAAGTGAAAGATGTCAAACAACCTGGAGGAGAGGGTAACCCACTCTTCTCCTTCACTTTCCCAAGGTAAAATGTTCTTGGGGACTTAACCTAAATGACAAATTTCTCTTCCAAGAGGCGTGCCTTTCCATTCACCTCCTACTATTTATACTCCGTTGGAATGCTAGAGTTGAGGTCATCGTCTTGGTGATGAAATCTAAGGTAGGCCTCCTAGAAAGAAACTTGGGAAGAGGATACTTGTTTCCGATCCTCAAGATTCCAAAAGTAGAAGAGGATAGTATACACAAAATATCACTTCAGGATTAAAAGACACTAGTAAATTAATTAATCTAAATCCAAATATGAAGGTAAATTTTAATCCCAATTTCCAACATGAGCAAACATGCAAAGAAGACAAGTCATACAAAAATGGAAAAGGTCTATGATCAATTTCTTTTACAAATTGTTTTGTAAAACCACCAAGTTAGTGGTTTAAGCGTGCAAGTCTTCGACATGAGAAATACTGCATTCAAAAGGTTAGCCACAAAACAGAAAATAAGTTGGTTGAAAGGAATAATAAACATCACCAAAAGATTGCTTATGATTTTTTGATAAATTAAAAAAAATTGCAAAAAAGGACTTTGTATTCAAAAGTCGTAAATGTTGGAAGTTTTAAGCACAAAGGACTAGTTTCAAATGGTTATACTTTATTTTTGGTGCAAATCTAGAAAATTTACTTGGTCAACAATGTAGAGCTTCGAGCCAACTTTCCAACACCTATAAAAATTCAAAAATCCAATAAAATGCGAAGGAGGGGTGAGCAATTAGTCCCTTGCGGGCTAGCTGCTGGTCGCCCATGCAACTTGCTTTTGGATGCTCCATTTTATGGTTGCCATGGTGTTGGATTTAGGCCCTCCCTACTTAGGAAGGATTGTGGGCTTCATTCTTATGAGACTAGGGGTGAAAGAGGTGAGCAGAGATCTTGGTCCTCAATATGACCAATAACTAACTTGGGAATGCTAATAAAAGCTAAGATTGTAGTTACTAAAAATATAATTTTTTGCAACCATAAGAATTTAGGAGGGGAATGCAATTGGTGGCTCCTTTATTCTTGGAAATGGTGGAGGAAAAATAGCTTAATTAAATAATAAACTTTTTAAATTATTTTAGCCATGTGAGGTGGAAATGGGATAATTAAATAATAAAATTATTTAATTATGTGTGAGAAGGAAAGGACTAGGTCCGAGATACATTAGGTGAGTCAGATTAACTAAATAATTAAATCATTTAGTTAATTTTGGATAAGGTTGTACTGGGATAGATTTAGGTGTCTAAACGGGAGCCTTTGTGTTTAAACACAACATACCTACCATTAGAAGCTCTCCAAACTGATAGTCATCCCTTAAATAGAAACATCATGCAGACATCTTCTTCCAAAAAGGATATCTTTACTAAATAAAGAATCTTTCCTGCATGACAATGTCTTTAATGAATTTAAGTGGAGTGCTGCAATGAAACATAGCCTGCACCATGCATCCCTCGAAAGAAAACAACCCCCCATTATAACAAAACCTCCTTTCCATCTGCTTTGCTCCACTGGGGTTTTCATTAATGCAACTTCCAGATAACTCAAGCCATAGCTTGTGTTTGGGTATACAAACCCTTATGTTTAATTCATCAAAATGCAATGTAAGTTTATGCTTAAAACTTTATTTTCTAGCCTGGTATCATAAGGTGTTTTGTGGTAATTCTTAAATCCAAATTGTTTTGGTCTAGGGATGAAATGGAATGAGAGACGGTTTCCTGTTGCAAACATTAAGCACCAAGCCTCCAACCTGCTTGAACTTAGCAACAATCTACCACAACATGAGTCATCACGTCCACACTTACCTTTGTAAGACTAAACCTCATACTCTGAGCCAAGGTCAACACCAGGGCATAATCCCAACATCAAGAGTAATGTAATTAGTCAAATATCCAACTTCAATAAGGAATTCCAACACTTAGCCAAGAGAAACTGTTGAGCATAACAGTAATGGCACATAATGTTGCCATCTAATTGACAATGCATCTTTCACTTTTTTTTTTAATTAATGTCGGGGTCGCTTCATCTTTGCAAACACATGTCGAAAAAATTCTTTCTAGCTGAGCTTAAGATGGCATATATCATGGCCAAGCCAGATACAAATTTGACATAAAATACCATACTTGTGGAAGCCCACAGTGGGGTTTCTTTCCATTTCCTATATATTTGTACCATTGAGTTTTGTCCCTGTTACCAAGTTGTGCCTAAAGTTACCTTACTAATCCACCTACTCCTGGAATAAGGGCCTGTGAAAAGTAAACACATAGACATCATTTTTGTATGTCTAATAACATAACTGAATTCATTATCAAAAATGCTTAGTTTGTGGGAGTAGTTCCTTGCTTTCTGTTGCCATATAAAGGGTGCCATTAGATTTTGTAGGACATGTCATCTTTGTGTTGCTGTATTCTATCTCTATATTAAAGGAGCATATGAAATTAATCCGTAAGGATATTTCTATTGTAAAATTCTATTATATGGCCAATGTTATCATTTTGTCTGTATCTTTCATGTTAGATCATTGGAAAATCTCTTTTATTTTCCTATTTTGTTGCTTATTTCTACTATTATCATTTATCTCATTTTCAATTTTGATCAAATAAATATACTTTGGCATTTTAATTCCTTATATAAAGGGATGTGACATGTCATTGACCTTGAAATTTTCTTTACTCTATTGGGAGGAACTTTGTGATCTGTCTGCAAATTTCATTTTCTATTTTTAGTGCCATGGGATAGAGTCCTTCTCTGACTGTGGTTTTTAGCTTCATATTTTATTTATTACTAATGTTTGTTGTTGCTGTTGACATGCTTTGAAGTTATTGATTGCTAAACTTCTGAAGTTGATCAGCTAAGTTCTGTTAAATTTTATAGTCTTTTTGTTTGTTGTTTACAAGATTGTGGAAAACTTTGTGAAAATTATCTTAACTTTCTCAAATTTATTAGGTCCATTGCTTTGGCTGCACCATCTGGAAACCTACCTGATTTTAAAATGTTGTCATTGTTTGGAGTTGGAGCTTTGCTTTTGAGAGGGGCGGGTTGCACAATTAATGACCTACTTGACCGGGATATTGATGTGAAGGTTTGTCTTAGTGTTTTATGGATTTGGTGATAATGAGGAAAATGGGCTTGATAATGATTCACTTTGCAATTTATGGTTTAATTCACAACCTGTACTAGTGATTGTTTAATGATGTGATATGTGTTATAAATTAGCTTATAACACAGAAAATAATAAATTAAGACAAAATGAAGTTTCTCTTTTTGACATATATATCTGTAGTTCCATAAATAATGATGTTTGCGTCCCTTTTGAAATGCAATTGTGATTAGCAATTTGAGAACCCTTTCCTTCTTGTCATTGCACAGGCATGTGAAGTTTCACTTTTCTTTATATGTAATGGAGATGTGTGTATACAATATCTGATGGTGTGCTGATAAATTGTCAACATCAAGTCTTTTGCCATGTGATCATTTTCAGCTCCGTGGGGCATGTAAATCCAGCAAGGAGTCGGCATGTAGAATTGTGTTTTTTTAAATCTTCAAACTTTGCAGATATATGTCTTCATAGCTAGTCTTATGGTTAATGGTGTAGCTTATGGACTCACTGCAGCTCTCAGTCATTAATAAACACTCTTTCCAGCTACTCTAGAGGGGTTATAATTTCATGCCAATAAGAAGTATCATATAATATTTCTAGTTATCAGGCTCTCTTATTGTGTGGGGGTTATGCTTAGGACAACTGCTCTTCAAGTGAATTCTCTTTTCCATTTAGCCTGCCTCTCTGTTAATATACAAACTATTCTAATTCTATAGTCCTTTAACTTTGTGTCAAGAATCTGCATGAATATGTTAATTTTTCAGAAAACTCATGCTGAAATGCGTTACCCTTAGATCAAACTTTGAAAGTCTGTTATTGTGTGTGAGCTACATTTAGAAGGAATCTCTCTTTGATCGGTAATTAGTGTGAATATTCCACTACTTAATTCACCAACATAAATTTTATCAGTTCCGATAGTGTTTTGACCAATTTAGATGCTGATCCTTTTGTAAAAGTGCAGAAAAACAGTCCTTCTGTCTTGAATCTGTTGTTGGTAAGTGTTAACATGGGTGTTCCAGGGGGCCAGCGTCCCCAACACAAGCGTTTCGGGGCAGGGGCGTTCCAAGGCGGGGAGGCACGGGAAAGCGTCCCTCCGCCGTCTCCGCGTACCGCCGCCGTCCCCCCGCCGTCTCCTCCTGAAGGGAGACGTTTCCCTGACTTTTGCGCACAGAAACGCCATGGAAACGCGATGGAAACGCCGGTTAAAACATTGAAAAAGTTAAAAACATTTTAACCTAAGTTTTATTATACTTCATTTGATGAAATTATATCATTTTACATAGCAGCCGCAGGGTTTTTTGACTGGAGTCTGGTGCATTCGACTGCATTTGAGGTATTTCATTTTTCGAACCCTTCGTTTTGGCTCGCGATTTCATTTTCATTGTATGCAAAACGTTGAAACCTGGTTTTTTGAGCGCCACAGAGATGTCCGCTCATGGAATGCAATGGTCGCGGGGTTTGCAGAAGCCGCGCGACCATTGCATTCCATGAGCGGACATCTCTGTGAGTTAGCAAATAAATTAATAATAATTGCAACTGCAAGCTGCGCGACCATTGCATTCCATGAGCGGACATCTCTGTGAGTTAGCAAATAAATTAATAATAATTGCAACCATTGCATAATTTGCATTCCATGAGCGGACATCTCTATGAGTATGAGCAAATAAATGGAATCAGAAATTAGAATGCAATGATTGCAGGATATGCAGTTGTTGTTGCAGTGCAACAACAACTGCATATCCTGCAATCATTGCATTCCATTTGAATTTTGAATTGAGACTATAGACTATAGAGGAATTTTGTTAGATGTTGTAGTTGCAAGTGCAACTGCCCTGTAGACATGTATGCAAATTTGCAAAATGAAAATGCCAAAATGTGGAAGCATAGCCGAGACATGTTTAACTTTTTTACTTTCTGACAGTGTGCCTCAACTTCAAGGCTGAAAGAGATGTCAATATGTCATCTCAATTCAAATGGAATGCAATGATTGCAGGATATGCAGTTGCTGTTGCACACTGCAACAGCAACTGCATATCCTGCAATCTCAATTCAAATGGAATGCAATGATTGCAGGATATGCAGTTGCTGTTGCACACTGCAACAGCAACTGCATATCCTGCAATCATTGCATTCCATTTGAAATTTTGAATTGAGATGACATCTCTTTGAGCCTTGAAGTTGAGGGCCTTGAGGCACACTGTCAAAAAGTAAAAAAGTTCACATGTTCGCAACGGCAACTGCATATCCTGCAATCATTGCATTCCATTTGAAATTTTGAATTGAGATGACATCTCTTTGAGCCTTGAAGTTGAGGCACACTGTCAAAAAATAAAAACTAAAAAAGTTCACGTCTCGTCTATGCTTCCACATTTTGGCATTTTTGATTTTGCATACATGTCTACAAGGCAGTTGCAAGTTTGCAATTAGTAATTACAACATTTGACAAAATTCCTCTATAGTCTCAATTCGAAAAAGTAAACCCTGCGGCTGCCACTGTAAAATAATAATTCATCAAATGAAGTATAAAACTTCACACTCACAAACAAAATTCCTCCAATCATTGCATTCCATTAGATGACATCTCTTTGAGGCACATTGTCAATTTAAAATTTAAAAGTTAAAAACTTTGAAATGGAAAGTTGGAAACATGATAACATTGATAAATGATAAGTGATAACATCATATTGTTTTTTTATTTTCATGATTTCATCTTTTGCAATAAATTATAGAGGTCTGATTTTGTTTTTAAATCTTTTTTGCAGCCTCATTTGACATTATCTGATTATCATAATGAGTTCAATCAATAGAAGTGGCGATGAGGTTGAGGGTGAGGAGGTTGAAGCAGAAATTGGAAGTGGAAGTGGAAGTGAAAATGAATCTGATGATTCAGAATTTCAAATAGAAGTAGAAGAGGGTGAACATGACTCAAATACTCAGACTCAAGCTGAAGCAGGTTCTATTGAGAGTAGAAGAGTCAAAGATAAATGCCCTTCAAAAATCCTCCAAAAATATGCCAAGGGCCCCTTTGATCCAAAATCACCATTAAAACAATTTGCAACTAAGATGCCGAAACAGCCTGGGTCACGTGGGGGCACTAGAAAGTGGGTGTGCCATCTTTGTCATCTTGACTGGTTTGGGAGCATTACTAGAACTAATTCTCACTTTCTTCTTATTCGAGGCAAAGGTGTAGATGTTTGTAAGAAGGTGGAAAACAATGCAAAGTATAGAGCTGAAATTTTAAAATTATGGGGTTCGGATGAGGAAGCAACACCTATGACAGCTACATTGGCACATAGGAGTAAGGCTGATCAGATTGCAGCAGTTTCTACTTCTACTTTGCAGAGTCAAAGGCCACCAAATCCATTCAGTTCATGTGTAGGAGAGCCTAAGGGGAAACGTAAAGTGGCATCTTCAAGTTCACATCCATTGGCAGATTTATTCAATGCACAAGCAAAGGATGAGGCAGATGATGCTATTGGAAAATTCTTCTTTGCCAATGGCATTCCATTCCATGTGGCTCGCTCTCCTTATTACAAGGAAGCTATGTCAAAGGTAATAAGGGCGGGACCATCATATGTGCCACCAGGGGAAACTAAGTTGAGGACAACAATCTTGGATCATAACTATTCCAAGATTAATATTTTGATGGAGAAGATGAAGAGAACCTGGGTCTCAAGTGGATGCAGCATAGTCATGGAGGGGTGGTCGGACATTAGGCATCGTCCACTCATCAACATCATGGTCACATCTACAGCGGGCCCTTATTTCCTTAGGGCTATTGATTGTTCAGGGCATAGCAAGGATGCTCATTATCAATTCCAGATTCTCAAGGATGCCATAGAGGAGGTTGGGCCACAGAATGTGGTGCAGGTAGTGACAGATGCGGCCCATGTGTGTAGAGCTGCAGGGAAGTTGGTTGAGGCAGCCTATAGACACATTTGGTGGACTCCTTGCTGTGTGCATGCTATGAATAATGCACTTAAGGACATGGGTAAAATCAGCTGGATCAAATCAATTGTGAGTGATGCTAGAGATGTGCAGATGTTTATCTGCAACCACCATACTTCACATGCACTTTTCAGAACCTTCTCCAAGAAGGAATTCCTGAAACCTATAGAGACTCGGTATGCATCATACTTTATTCTCTTGGAGAGGATGCTTGAGTTGCAAGAGCCATTGCAAGTAATGGTAATGACAGCAGAGTGGAACCGATGGCCTGAGTCGAAGACACAGCAGGGGTTGAGGGTTAAGGAGGTGGTGAAGAATGATGTCTTTTGGGCTGATGCCACATATATTGTCTCCATCATTGATCCAGTCTTCAAGGTTATTAGATTTGGGGACTCTAATGCACCTTCCCTTGGAGAGGTATACGAGTGCATTGATTCCATGCTTGATCAAATGAAGGCTAAAGTGCGAGAGAAGGACCCCACAATGCAATTCTACACCGAGCACATTTATCCAATCATTCAGCATAGATGGGAGAAGCTCAACACTCCCTTACACATGGCTGCCTATGCATTGAACCCGAAGTGGTATGTGCCACGTCCCGGCAGAATAACACCTATAGAGGATGCTGAGGTGAAGGAAGGGTTCATGAAGGCCATTGACAGAATGTATGATCCTACAGAGGCCAGCTTGCTTCGTACCGAGTGGACAAAATTTGCCACTCTTTGGGGATATTCAGAGGCGGCCAAGGTAGATTTGGAGACTATGTCAGAGGAGGACCCCAAGTTGTGGTGGACTATGCATGGGCCTAGATCTTTGATTACTACTCTAGCCATTCGTTTGCTGTCCCAGGTTTCTAGTTCTTCTGCTGCTGAGAGGAACTGGTCCACTTATAGCTTCATCCACTCTGTTAAGAGGAACAGGCTTACTTCTAGGAGGGCAGAGAAGCTTGTGGCTGTACATAGTGCCTTACGTCTAGTTGACCGCAACACAACTACATACAAGGAGAGTCCAGCAGCCAGATGGGATGTAGAGCCAGAAGAGCCATCACAGATAGATGATGATCCTACAGAGACAGGGCTGGTTGGTATTGGTTTAGATGAGCTTCAGCATGCGGAGTCTAGCAATTCTAGTGATGAGGAGATTGGCATGGAGCTTGGAGATGATTAGATCATTAGCAGCATCAGGCCATTAGCCTGGAGCCATTTTGATTTACTATTAGTCTATTAGTATTTACTATTTTCAGTATTTTGTTACTTGTACTCTGTTTTGGAAGTTTGAAGTTTGAACATTGATAATACAGTGATACTTGATTGTAATTATCAAATTATGATTCATGAATCATGATTATGAAACTCAAATTATGAAACATATTGATATAGTTCTTGTTGCATTTCCAATGTCAATGAAATGATATATTATTGCAATGTGTTATTGTGTTTAGAGTTTAGACAATTAAATTATTAATCTTTTAAGTTTTAATTTTCAAGTACTATATGTATTTTAGCGCCACCCCCCCGCCCCCCCCCGCCGCCGTCCCCGATTGGGCCCCCCGTCTCCCATCTCGGAAACCACGTCCCCGCCGTCCCCCCGTCCCCGTCCCCGAAACTCCGTGGAACATTGGTTAACATACATAAAGGAAGAATCTATCAGCAAAATTTAGATAAAGAATAAGCATAAAATGGAATATACACAGCCTTTGACTTGGAGAACCCAAAATGGGAGAAACACAAGAAGAGTGAGGGATCTCTTCTTCATGCCACTTTTTTTTTTATTGTTTTGAAAGGGATTACAGCCTTCATAGACACCTTACATAGTCAAGGGTATGCCCATACATCTACACAACACTGCTACTGCTTTCTACCCTTACTAATTACACTTCAACTTCCATAAAACTACTTGGCTAAAGCAACTAAGTACAATACAACTGGAACTCACTTACAATGTCTGTCAAGGGTTAAAATAGCTCGTGAGTCACAAGAGAGCTTCAGAGGGAATCCCAAAGGTCTTTAAAATGCCAATAGATGGAATTCCAAACATTCAAGCTCCTACTCAATGTTGTGTCTTTTTATTTCTATTTGGGATAGTTTTGGCTTTAGATGAAATTGTCTTTTATGTGTAGATTTTTTAGTGACAAATTCGGCCACATCCAAAACAGTATGATGTTTTTGGTTGGGGTTGAAAGCATCATTGATGCACATTTTTCATCATGTAAGAGTCCGTTGAAGGTTTGAATCACTTAGGCAACTTTTTGTGATTAGTTTGAACTTTGAATCACTTGGGTGACTTTTTGTGCTTGTTTTGACCTACTAAGTTTTTTCCATGGAATCTCTGAGAAAAGGTATATGGGAATATAGGGATGAGATTTGGGGATGAAATTCTTTTCCCAAAATTTAGAGATAGTAATGGATGGTGGTTAGATAATATATAAAAAATGACATTTGAAAAATTAATTATAAAAAATTGTAAAGAAATTGCAATTTATCATTGATGTAAACAATTTGACAAATAATTGATCGAAAATTTTGAATATATATTATAATAGTCAATTTCATGGTTTCATCAAGTTTGGAATACAAGGTTACAAGTATAATGGGCCAATGGCTAGCGAACTCATTGCTTGCTGCAAATATTGTGGCATCCTTCTCATCATTCATGGTCACGAAACTCATCAATACTTAGCAAAGTTGTTGACTCTTAGGCCAAGCCAAGTCTTTAAGTTCTATAGACTTGACTATCAGTCTAGGTGAATCTCTATCAGATTCCTTGTGTGTGGTAGAATTGCCAAATTTGAGTCCCACATGTCAACTTGGCTACCTAAAACCCCCTCAACATTGATTTTTTTTTCTAAACACAAAGAACACATTCATAGGGGCTAATTACTATTCAATGGATTCAATACTTGCTTTTTTAAAGGGTTTAAAGTCCAGATTCATGGAGGGTGGTTAAAAGTGATAAGCTTATGAAAAATGGCATGTGCTATGAAAGCCCTTGTGGTGATAGGGAACACACTTGGGGTGATGCTCATGATCCTATGAGGGGCGCCATCCCTCAACCCTAATGGGTTTGTTGCCCCCAAACCTCTACCCCAGTTTTAAAAAACAAAAACTAAAAATTGTTTTGGGTTGCACTAGATGGAAAAGCATGTTATTTTCCTCTTTTGGCTTGAAATAGCAAAAATAGTGTTTTCTCCTCTATTTTTATGAAAATTTCAGCATTTTTTCTTTCTGGAGTTTCTCCAAATTAAATCTCGAGTAATTGAATTATATTTATACTTTTGGTTTGCTGATGCAATCTTGATCCTGAGTAATGCTACTATGGCTGCAACACATTGTCAGCCTATTGAGGTATGAGCACCGCATGTAGAGCTAGTGATGTAGCGCTGAGTGATATAGGATCTTCATTATAATAGTTCATTCTTCCTTGTGATTTTTGTTTTTGATGCTATGGATATTGTAATCCACAAATTTTGCTCATGAAAAACATTTAGAATATTTATATATTTATAAATCGTGTTTCCTTTAGCTCAAATTTTCCTATATGCTCACTTGTTTGATGTATACTTGTGTATGTGATCAAAGTAGCTTGTAATTGATTATTTTAACATCTCTAAAGTTGATTTAGAGAAGAGTGCATATAAAAAACTTTAATTCCTTGAAAAAACTCTATATTTCATGGTTTTTTCAATGTGTTGAGTTTAGGTCCAAGGCCAAAATCAGCTTGCCAAGTTTGTGTTGATTTAAAGTTTTGTAACTATGTTATCACTAAAATTACTACTCAACTAGTGCTTGCAATTGGACACCAACCAATCTTGAATGTTTAGTTTGATTCTCATCAATTTGCATCTCCATGCTATTGGACTCTCCTTTTACTCAATCATTTTACAATCATGAGAGGCCAAACACTATATCCCACCACAAACTTCTTTTCTCTCTTAAAGGTAAGCATGTTCCTCTTGACAAAGAAGACGAAGTTGTATGTAGACCAATTCTTCTCAATATTTACTGATTTACAAACTTGAGATGAGAGGCAAGTAACTAGTGTGCTTTTCATTGATGGAGGAACATACAATCACCACCATGCTGCTAGGTCATCTCATGCCGAAATTTTCCTATCTAACTTTGTTGAACTCACATAGCTCATGAGTTTGAAAAATTTGGTCCACACATGTAAAATCAATGAGGCCTCTTTCATATTATAGATTGTCTATATGACCTTCATAAATCATCTCTTAACCTCCATGCCATTGATAGGGAGAACTCTACCATACCTATGCACATACCACTTTGGGTTCAATGCATAGGCAACCAATGTGCAAATGTTTTTTGAGCTTCTTGCACCTCCATTGAATAATAGGATGAATGTACTCATTCTAGTATTGCAATGTGGGGTCTCTTTGTGTAAAGAACAAAACCACTTTTTTTTTTGTTTTTTCAATAAACAATTCAGCTCAATCACAACAGTCACCCGTTAAGGTAAGCCCAAAACCAAACTC